>CM063508.1:46849415-46929415 GCA_032207245.1 Pardosa pseudoannulata
TAACTAATGGTATGTTTGAAAAAGTAGGTTAAATTTTTTCCAGTGTTGAAATATGTCCACCATTCTGAATTGAAAATAATATAACCTGGATTATAAGTCAGCACTAATTTTTTACTTCACTGAAAACAATGTGGTGATTGTTTACCGAAGTTACGGAATAAGCCTTGCAATTTAATTGAAATTCCTCTTTACTTTTCTTTCAGATACAAAGATCTTTATTTAACATTAAGTTCAGATCCTCTGAAACTGGGACAAGTGTACAGAAAGGCCGTGCTGAGAGAGTTTACAGACGATACCTTTACAGTACAGAAACCCAGAGAGTCATGGATGGGTCTACTAGGACCAGTTCTCATCGGCGAAGTGGGAGACATTCTCAATATCATATTTTATAACATGGCCTCCCATCCTGTATCAATACATCCTCATGGAGTTCGATATCAAAAAATACATGAAGGTACGCATTTTCTGGCTGCTTTATATCAACTGAACGTGACTATGGAAGCATAAAGTTGTGTTTCGCAAAGTGTATGCCACTTTTCCCTTGGGAAGGGAAGATTTTGGTGTGGGATGGAGGAGAAGAGGGTAAGCGCTGCTTTAAAAGCCTATGGAACAACAAACAATTTACTTTTTCCGATTACAAACAAATAAAAATAATAAAAAATCTCTGTTACTTGTTAGTATTGCATATATGGAGCCTTGAATTTTATCCAGATTTTATTTTGTATACATGCTAGAAGATTTAGATTTAGAAGAGCAAATTGTTAGAATTCATAGTTAGAATTCGATTCAGACAGATTCTTGAAATATAACCATGAGGAATTTAATATCATTCTAGTAATATTTAAAAGATGCGTATCCAGTTTTCAGATAGGAAATTCTGAACTATATATTGCCTTTACCAAATCTATATTTAAGTGGAAATGCTTTTTTTAGCATTTGTAGACATTAAACAGGAATGAACATACGGACTTTTGAATGTATAACCGTATCTCAGGCAAAAATTAACAATTATTGAACCATATTAGGATGGTTTGTCATCTCACCATAAACAATTTCATTCTTTTCATTTAATATAATGAACGCTATTTATGATATAACTTGTATTTATTGTACTTATATTTTTATGTATTATTATTGTTTTGTTTATTATTATTTTATTCATGTACTTAAAAGATAAAATAAATATTTTTAATTGTTATTAAACTATATGCATTTTTATGAGGGTTACTCAGTATTACGAAATTTATAGATGGCACACAGATAAGGAAAGTTTGGGAAACACTACCATAGAGCAATGTCCCGTATAATGCTAGAATAGTTTTTCAGAAAACTTTAGAATGACATTTTCTAATGTTATTCTCAAATTGTCAACTGAGAATGTTCTTTGAATACATTTGAAAAATTCATAGAAGATTCATAGTTCTACTTCTAACAGGTGCTCTCTACGATGGACTATTCACGTATAATGCTAGAATAGTATTTCAGTAATCTTTAGAACAACATTTTCTAATGTTATTCTACAACTGTCAACTGAGAACATTCTTTGACTACATTTGAAAAATTCAAAGAAGATTCATAGTTCTACTTCTAACAGGTGCTCTCTACGATGACAACACTACAGATTCTCAAAAAATAGACGATAGAGTTCAACCAGGGGCTCGCCATGTTTATCGGTGGCTCATGAATGACCATGACGCACCAACTGAGTCAGATCCAGACTGTCTAACATGGATGTACCATTCTCATAGACATGGTGAAACCGAACTTCATGCCGGATTGTTGGGACCTCTCATAGTTTGCAAAAAAGGTAATGAACATTTTCTATTACCTATTTAATGACTTTGACATCTGTTTAGAAATGAAGATAATAAATTTTTATTCATCCTTTTCTTTTGATCACAAATATTACACATTTATCTGATCAAAAACAAGATTTAGAAACATATGAGTTAAGAAGTTGAGGCACGTAAAATACGTTTGCGGTCACCAAACGATGCCTCTGTAAATAAGAGGCCAAGTCTGAGGTTTTCTGTTTGTTCCCTGCTTTCAAATTACTAGGAGCCACTCTTAGTCTAAGCTCTCGAGAAAATGCAGCCATCTTTTTGTGAGAAGTCGTATTACTTCTGTATGGACACAACACCAACTAACAATGTCAACTGTCAACTTCGTTTTTTAATTGTTTAAACTGATCTTAGGATATTGTTCTTTAGTGTGGCAACGCCACTATCCGTCCGCTCAGCATGTACGCTCAGATTTATTTTGCGCATGAGCGAGCTGTACGAGAGGTAAGGAAAATATTCCAGAGATATGAGTTGGAGAAAGAAAATGGCATGTGTTGTGTTAATAAATGTTTGTGAAGTAAATGTTTGTGTTAATAAATCTTCTTGAACATCGTTCGCTCGCTCACTGGGGGGATACTCTGTGGCAACGCCAATATCCCTCCGCTCAGCATGTACGCGCAGATTTATTTTGCGCATGAGCGAGCTGTACGAGAGGTAAGGAAAATATTCCAGAGATATGAGTTGGAGAAAGAAAATGGCATGTGTTGTGTTAATAAATGTTTGTGAAGTTTAAATCTTCTTGCATCCATCACTATTAGAATTATTTTCACCATGGAAATTTATGCCAAGCGATCCCCCATCATTTCTAAATCATAATAGCCAGTTATTGAATAAAAGGGAGGATATTTCTCCACATTAGAATATACTTTAAAAAATATCAGGAATCTGAATTAAGTAACGCAATTTTTGACACATTTCTGCAGTTCCCGTTTCTTGTTAGTTAACCGTGGTGATTGGTATCTTAGAATGTCCCTCTTTTGGTTTAAAAAAAGAATGTCTGTTGAAAATTTTATATATAAAATTATTATTTTATATTTGCTGTATTAACATAGTTTATTATAGAATACTTTCTAGTGTTCAAAAAGCTAACCGGAAAATTGAATATTGACTAAAATTGACGATTATTTTAAAATTAGAAAATTAAGCTCCTATTCCCTTAATACATACAGTTAAAATTAATGTAACGAATTAATAACATATAATAGGAAAATGGAATAAACCATCAATAAATAAAGAATCATTTGACATTATGAGTAGCATGACATCCGTAAAAGAGTATTAGAAATTTTTATGGGGTATATAATATATAAAGCTGCTATAAAGTGATAGTAAGTCATAAAATTGAGATGTTTGTACTGATTAAAAACCATTAATGATTTGCCGAACCATGGCCGATTGGTTAGGGTGCTGGCCTTCGGTACCGGAGTTCGTGGGTTCGAATCCCACAGTAGCATGGATGTTCGTAGCCGTTCGTAATCGGCTTTAAGCTGTAGGGCCCGGTCTCATTAGCCCTCGTGTTACAAAAAGTAGACCGTAGCACACCAAACCATTAATGATTGCAACTTGGATATTTTTACCTGCTATACTAGAAAAACATTTTTTGTAATTAATGGCATTATAAATAGTTAAAATTATTAAAATAAGTGATAAGTTTAATAATTTTATTTTGAATTTATTGATTAAAATGTGGTAAAGAATTTAACCAATGCTTCTGGTGAGTATCAATTTCAGCTGCTTTCTCCATAAAACCATTAAACGCAATTACAAACTTATATATTTTATTCATAGTTTTTTTCTCATAGAGAAGATTGTAAAAACTGACATTCTTTTCTAACTGTTTCATTTTCAGTTATTCGAATATATACTCTAAAAATAATAAACATAAAAATTTAAGTTATTAAAATCCAATCCTAAATCACGTAACTTCACTTTGTACTTAAAATCTATTTTTACAGAAGTGACTTCGTTCAATTACTGCAGTGGTTAGCAATGTACAACATTTTTCTAATAACTTTTACTATTTATAAACTGTTACCCTTTTTATGCCACAGGAACGCTGAATAATGGCAAAATCGATCGGAGAATCGTATTAGTCTTCATGAACTTTGATGAAAATAAAAGCACATACATCGATGAAAATATCGAAAGACATGCACCATCTATGCCCATGGAGGAAAGAGAAGAAATAAAGAAGGACGCAGAGTTCAGAGTGAGTAGTTCATTAGCCTCTAAAAATAAAATTTATTTTATGATCTGCTGATTAGATAGTAGTGTAATACCTTTATCATAATACAAGATAATTATGCTCGTAATGATCTGTTCTTGATAGTTAGTATAAAGCACTTCCTAAATTGAAAATCTGGAATGATTAAAACAGATGGGAAAAAAAAGTATTTTTCTTTTAACATTATTTTTTAAGGCAACCTTGTGAAGTTAATCTTTTCTATTTCCAATACCGGGGAATGTTGGACAACACAAATATCTTTTTTCTGGATAATTATGTAGTTCTAGTAATTTAGTAAGATAATTTTCTGGTAGTTAATCCTTACCTTAATCTTTAATCCCTTATTCTGGGAAATCACCAGGATTGTAAATATCTTCTCCGGGGCGGTTCTACATTGAAAACTACACTTTATTCAAGCAATTTTTGTTCAATATAAACTCCACCAAAAAAACAAATTGTAAATATTGTATGTATTCTTTAATGATTTCCCATATAAATGTGTGTATGTGCATTTCCATATACCGTTGAATTTTTTAACCAAAATTTTTCACATAATAAACTTATAATACCTACCTACACACATATTCACACACATACACACACACGCACATACATATATATGTGTGTGTGTGTGTGTGTGTGTGTGTGTGTGTAAGGACAGGGAACAAACCACCCCAAAATTTACACTTAAAACTTCTTTAGAAATTGCCCCTATTCAGCCCGGGCATGGTGGGCTGCCAAGAGTCCCGCTAATCGTCTGTTCGAAAGAAATGCATCAGTCGTCGTGACCGAACATAATCTTTATTTCATCTCCTCAAAATTGGACAAAATCCAGAGGCAGAAAGCTCTCTCTAAACTACATGTGGCAACAGCAACCTTTTGCGAGAGACGACTAAATACCACGTGTGGTTTAGTGTCGTGGGAAAATACTGAGGCAACAGTTATTTGCTTATAGAAAGTAACCTTTGATTAGAGACATCTGCCAAAGTGTGGCGTTTCAGAAGAGTATTATTGCTGATCGTTATAGATTTTCCTGGAAGAGATACTGCTTCCTCTTTAAAATGCCAGCAATATCATTTTATGTTTTTAATTACCCAAAATTTACCTGCTCTCACCAGAAATTTTGTTCGCTCTGCTGTTACATAGTGTTGCCTTACCCGAATATTATCCCGTTTCACAAATACTTTGCTCTATTTTAATTAATTAATGCTTTAATTTCAAACACATATATGTATGAGTATATGCATTGACATTTATGAGTGTTCAGAGTACCTGAGACAAAAAAAAAAGCTTCTTCGGGGATTTGGCAAATGTATTTAATCTAGCAAAATCCTAATCCATACTACTACGTAGTATTCTCTCTGTAGGAAAAAAAAAATATATATATATAAAGAATAAAATAAATATCCGAAAGAAGAAGTAATAGTAGAATGCTAAAAATTTATTACCTGTTTGTTTTTCAATAAATGACTTTTAGTTATGTGTATTTTATATACGTTCTTTTGGCACAGAAATTTCTAAATGACCTTAATAATAACTAAAAATCATTATTCCTAGGCTTCAAATTTGATGCATACAATCAATGGCTACGCTTTCGGAAATCTTCCAGGACTGGAATTCTGCCTCAACGACAGGGTGAGTTGGCATCTGGTCGGCATGGGTGACGTTGTGGACGTACACACGGCCAGTTTTGAAGGACACGTGGTGAACTGGAATGGACATAAGTAAGTGCTGCGTACGATAAATCATTTGTGTCAGAATACAGCAAACTACAAGACCCCCTTTGCATGCAATTAATTTTCGAGACATAAGGATAATGTTTTAGGATTAAGTGTGTTTGAATTTTTTTTAATAGCAAGTTACATAATTCATTTTAAGACTCATATACGTTTCTGTGAAGAATTAGTTTCGTTAGTGTTATTAATTCACTTGAAGTCCTATTTTAATGATAGATCTTATTACAATATAAACTACTGAATCACAATGATTCCTAATATGTAAAAATAGGTAGATATTAATATTATAAAAACAAATAATTTACTTTTCTAATAAACAAGCTATGTTATTTATTTATTTTATTTAGTATTAATTTTTGTATTACAGGACTGATTCGATAAGCTTGTTGCCAGCGAAGTTTACCACAAGTTACATGGTAGCACGAAGACCGGGTGTATGGCCAGTAAGATGCGAAGTTGGTTCTCATGCCCACTGTGAGTATGATTCTGAGATTTTGAAATAATCTCTACAGTTATCATAAAATAAAGAAGGAATTTCTTTAAGTTTAAACAATGTATGACTATATTTCAAAACAAATATTTCGTCTAATACTTAATACTATTGTATAATTGTGTTTCTTAAAAGACAAAATAGATCGTTTCAGAGAGTTTGATTCTTTTAGCGATGAAACCTTTAGAGATGAAATGATGATTTATAAACTCTTTGGATATTTGTCTTTTAAAATTTAGGGTTGTACTATATCAGGTCAGATTGCGTTTCTAAAATTATTCTGATGAAAGACCATATCATAGCATAAACAAATATCTAGGGCCTGATTTTTCGATAGGCTCAGTCGTACTGTTATTTTAAAAAGATTTATAAACAGCAATCTGTAAAGAGCACAAAATAGTATCCCTGTTTCTTAATCTGGAAATATTATTGTGAATATATTTAACTTTGCCTATAACGAATGCATATGGTGAAAGATCATCCTTACTATTAAACCGTGTGAGAAATTGTTTCCTTACTTTTAAAACATGTAAGTAATTATTTACGAAAGTGAAAATTAAATTCTTTAGCTATTTTCACGTCTTACACTGTAGCACATATAACAAAGTACGATAATACTAAGTACGATAAGTCGTGGTAGCTCAGTCCGCAAAGACATCGATCTCATGATCAATGGGTCGTGAGTTCGAAGCTCGATACAATCAACGACACTCATTAATGCCACCCAGGGCACGTGGAATAGGTTCGTGGTCTTAAAGTCCTCTAAGTTCCCAAACAATACCTCTGGAGGTTGCAGGCTAAGCCTTGGCGTTTTCTGTTTGATCCACGTTTCTAAATTGCGAGGACCTACTTTGTTTATATGTAGGGAGTAATGTCGGCCGACTGTATGATGCACGCATAACAAAATAGCCAACAAATATCAGCGTCTTGGTGTTGGTGAATGTTACAAAATGAAGGGATCCCGATTTGGAAATAATTCAAAAATATTAACTGTGATAAAAACTGGTGATTTTGCTTAATTAAAGATTAAAAATACAGGATTTTTAAGTAAGTTTGTTTATATATATTTAGTATTGTTAGACCATTTTATAAAATTAACTACAATTTTTCTTAAATTTATATACAAACTGTTCAGACTTTTCTAGAAAAACTAAAATTTATTGTTCATTAAGCTTTTTTTTTAATAAAAGTTTCAGATTTGTTTTAATTTTTCATATTATTTAATTTTGCGTTATTTATTGTTTTACATTTTTTGTGGGAGAGAAAAAGGTCCCAGGACAAAGGAAATGTAAAGGGACCCAAAGTGGTTTAATTCTGCTTTGACCTAATATCAGAAAATATAGAAAAAAATGACACGAACAAAAGTAAAATCTTAATCAAATACTTATAAAGCGGTTAGTTGTGTTTAACAATTAAGACTATTTGAAGTATTATCGTATTTTATAAATTTTAATTAATTGATAATTAAATTACCACTTTCTTTAAAATCCCTTTCTGATTTCATTTGGTAAGATAAAAATATAACCAGTCCTTTTAAAAATTAAGGTACATTTTTTCTCCTGAAAACACTTTACTCTTTACATTTCCAGCTGGAATGGAAGCTTACTTCCGTGTTCGTGACTGCAACAACAGTAGCAGACCTTTCGAAATGAACAAATTAGATGGAAAGCTAAGAGAAGTCTTTATAGCTGCAGAACAAGTGGACTGGGACTATGCTCCAACTGGTTTCAATTTCTTGAGTGGAACGAACCTGACAGATGACAGGTAAGCAAAGCGTCGAAGCATGTAAACTATTCTAAAAAAGGACAAATTCAACTTCTGTCATGTCCATGAAGTGGTTTTCCTTGTTTACATAATAATAGTCATGTGAACAAGATTGTTTACGCTTATCAGACTACTTAGTCAATGTCATAGCATTGAAATTCTTCTTACATGCATTGCCAATAAGCAGTTCAGCTAAATGTTAAAAAAGTATTTTGCAGAATCGGGTTAGTTTTTAAAATCGTCTTATTTGTGTACATTCATTCTTCCTCTGGTAGAAAATAAAATAATAAATAATTTATATTACCGTAGATAACTATTACTTTTATAACAGTAAAAAAACTTTAACCAGCAGTTAAAAATATTTTGCGTCTTAGTTGGTGTGTTGACATGCATTCTCGAAAACCTTTTATTCTATTTTTTTTTTTTACTCTTTGATAGACTTTGAGACTTTTACTGCTCACCTAGGACAGTTTTTCATACCTTAAAATAACCAAACCATTTAAAGTCGTCAAAACTTACAGAAGAGAAATTTTTCTCGATTTCAACAAATCGGTTATATGTTTAAATGTATCTGAGAGAAAAAAATATTTTCAAGCCTTAAAATAGCCAAACCATTAATATTGATTTAAAGTCGTCAAAACTTACAGAAGAGAAATATTTCTCCATTTCAATAAATGGGTTATACGTTTAAATGTATTTAAGAGAAAAAATATTTTCAAACTTTAAAATAATCAAACCATTTATATTGATTTAAGGTCGTCAAAACTTACAGAAGAGAAATTTGTCTCGATTTCAAGAAATCGGTTATATGTTTAAATGTATTTGAGAGAAAAAATATTTTCCAACCTTAAACTAACCAAACCATTTATATTGATGTAAAGTCCTCAAAACTTACAGAAGAGAAATTTTTCTCGATTTCAACAAATCGGTTATATGTTTAAATGTATGTGAGAGAAAAAATATTTTCAAACATTAAAATAGCCAAACCATTTATATTGATTTAAAGTCGTTAAAACTTACAGAACAGAAATTTTCCTCGATTTCAACAAATTGGTTGTATGTTTAAATGTATGTGAGAGAAAAAATATTTTCAAACCTTAAAATAACCAAACTATTCATATTGATTTAAAGTTCTCAAAACTTACAGATGAGAAATTTTTCTAAATTTCAATAAATGGGTTATATGTTTAAATGTATTTAGGAGAAAAAATATTTTCAAACCTTAAAATAACCAAACCATTAATATTGATTTAAAGTAGTCAAAACTTAAAAAAGAGAAATTTTTCTTGATGTCAACAAATCAATTATATGTTTAAATGTATTTGAGAGAAAAAATATTTTCAAACCTTAAACAAACCAAACCATTTTTATTGATTTAAAGTCCCCAAAAGTTACAGGGGTGAAATTTTTCTCTATTTCAAAAAATCACTTATATGTTTAAATGTATTTGTAAAAACCATATTGATTTAAAGTCGTCAAAACTTACAGGAGAGAATTTTTTCTCGATTTCAACAAATTGGTTGTATGTTTAAATGTATTTGAGAGAAAAAATATTTTCAAACCTTAAAATAACCAAACCATTTATATCAATTTAAAGTCATCAAAACTTACAGACGAGAAATTTTTCTTGAATTCAACAAAAATGTTATCTGTTTAAATGTATTTGAGCGAAAGAATATTTTCAAACCTTAAAATAACCAAACTATTTATATTGATTTAAAGTACTCAAAACTTACAGAACAGAGAAATTTTTCTCGATTTCAAGAAATCGGTTTTATGTTTAAATGTATTTGAGAGAAAAAATATTTTCAAACCTTAATATAACCAAACCATTTATATCTATTTAAAGTCGTCAAAACTTACAGAAGAGAAATTTTTCTCGATTTCAACAAATCGGTTATATGTTTAAATGTGTTTTAGAGAAAAAATATTTTAAAACCTTAAAATAACTAAACCATTTATATTGATTTAAAGTCGTAAAAACTTAGAGAATAGAAATTTTTCTCGATTTCAACACATCGGTTATATGTTTAAATGTATTTGAGAGAAAAAATATTTTCAAACCTTAAAATAACCAAACTATTTATATTGTTTTAAAGTCGTCAAAACTTACAGAAGAGAAATGTTTCTCGATTTCAACAAATATTATATGTTTAAATGTATTTGAGGGAAAAAATGTTTTCAAACTTTAAACTAACCAAACCATTTATATTGATTTAAAGATCCCAAAAATTACAGAGGTGAAATTTTTCTCTATTTCAAAAAATCACTTATATGTTTAAATGTATTTGTAAAAACCATATTGATTTAAAGTCGTCAAAACTTACAGGAGAGAATTTTTTCTCGATTTCAACAAATCGGTTGTATGTTTAAATGTATTTGAGAGAAAAAATGTTTTCAAACCTTAAAATATCCAAACCATTATATTGATTTAGATTCCTCAAAACTTACAAAAGAGAAATGAGAAAATTTTCTCGATTTCAACAAATATTATCTGTTTAAATGTATTTGAGAGAAAAAATGTTTTCAAACCTTAAAATATCCAAACCATTATATTGATTTAGATTCCTCAAAACTTACAAAAGAGAAATGAGAAAATTTTCTCGATTTCAACAAATCGGTTATATGTTTAAATGTATGTGAGAGAAAAAATATTTTCAAACATTAAAATAGCCAAACCATTTATATTGATTTAGATTCCTCAAAACTTAGAGAAGAGAAAATTTTCTCGATTTTAACAAATAGGTTATATGTGTAAATGTATTTGAGGGAAAAAATGTTTTCAAACTTTAAACTAACCAAACCATTTATATTGATTTATATTCCTCAAAACTAGACAAGAGAAATTTTTCTCGATTTTAACAAATCGGTTATATGTGTAAATGTATTTGAGAGAAAAAATATTTTCAAACTTTAAAATAACCAAACCATTTCTATTGATTTATAGTTCTCAAAACTTACAGAAGAGAATTTTTTCTCGATTGCAACAAATATGTTATCTGTTTAAATGTATTGAAAAAAAAATATTTTTAACCTTAAAATAGCCAAACCATTTATATTGATTTAAAGTCGTTAAAACTCAGAAGAAAAATTTTCTTGAATTCAACAAATATGTTATCTTTTAAATGCATTTGAGAGAAAAACATATTTAAACAGTCCAATAATTTCTTATTTAAAATATTCCTTTGTAGATTCAGTTAGGCATAATGTTTTTTTTAGCTACTCTGCACCATACTTCATTAAAGGTCCACATAGAATAGGAGGCATTTACAAGAAAGCTATCTACAGAGAGTATACAGATGCTACATTCACCACTCCTAAAGTTCGCCAGATGGAGGATATGCATTTGGCCATCATGGGACCAATTATCAGAGGAGAAGTGGGAGACATGATCAAAGTTACTTTTAGGAATAAAGCTGCTTGGCCATATTCATTAGATACTCATGGAGCATATTACCTCCGAAGTGGTACGTTTCAAAAACAAATAATGAATATTATCTTTTGTAAATCTATTTTCTGGTAATATACCACAATATGAAGCTCAAATATGAACACAGGTAGGATTGGAAAGAAAAGGTATAATGGTCATCATGGGACCAATTATCAGAGGAGAGGTGGGAGACATGATCAAAGTTACTTTCAGGAACAAAGCCTCTTGACCATATTCATTAGATACTCATGGAGCATATTACCTCCGAAGTGGTACGTTTCAAAAACAAATAATGAATATTATCTTTTGTAAATCTATTTTCTGGTAATATACCACAATATGAAGCTCAAATATGAACACAGGTATAGAAAAAGTATAATGTCTTCAGTGGCTGTTGAAATTTCCCTTTAAATTCTGAAAAAAAAAATAACTCGATATTGATAATCTTGTATCGCTTTAAATAAAGATAAGCATTTACAGAATCACTTTTAACAATAGTTCCACCAAAAAATTTAAAAATCAGTACCTACATCAAAATTTTGCATTTAAAGAAATGCATGATACCTTTCAAGCTATGACTCTGAATGTGGTAATTCGACTTTCTGTAATTAACAGTTCTTGTTTATACCTCTTACTGTTATACATTAGAAACTAAAAGTGACTGTCACGTATCCACTTTAAAGATAATCTCTCTTCCTAGAGATTTGACCTTTGAAATTGATACAAATAGATATCTTCACGTAGAAGTTTTACAGGCAAGAAATTTTTCAAGTGGAAACTCCGGAGAAATACTATAAAGTCCTTCCATTTTCCTTTAGTAAATTGTTTAAAAACTTTAACTTATTTCACTGATAAAAATAATACAGACATATCTTTCGGTACCAGCGTCCGCATTGCTGACAAGGATTCCGTATCCCTTCAGAATTGACTTTGAAAAGTATCTTCGTCAGCTTATCAATTACTTGTACCAAAATGGTAAATTGTACGACTCTAAATGTACTTATTCATATTTACAGGCGGAAGACATCCAAAACTCAAGAACTATTATTATTTTATAGAATTCTTTTTGGTAATACTTCCTATATTGAATACATCTTCCTTTCGCAGAGCCAGTGAAAACAAACGAAACTATCGTGTCATACTGGTCACTTCTTCAACAATACGGGCCAAGTGATATGGATCCAGACTGTCTTCCGTGGAGATATTATTCCGATATTGACTTCAAGAGAGATGCTTATGATGGGCTCAACGGAATGATGCTTGTTTGTCGCAAAGGAAGCTTAAATGAGCAAGGAAGACAGGTAATATTAACTTATTATTGTATAAAATTTCATTCTAAAATAATCCTTTGAGAAGAATGTATGAGTCCGTTTATTAAAACACATCAGGATAAACATTTCATTAGAAAAACATTACATCCAAACATTACGTAGTTCTAACTTTTTATGGTTTATTTTTCAATGAACAATATAGGCATATTCCCTAATCGTCCTAGAGCGTAGATATGATTTTATTACTTTCAGCTTGTCAAAAATACGTCCACACGAAATTGTCTTTACACGCAGGAATAGAAAAATTACCAGTGCAGTTGCTAAATTTGGATATACATTATCTAGTTATAGCTAATGAATACATTCTGAAACTTGTTTGTAGATTTTTTAAGTCTTGATTTATGAAATGATTCACATAGCTTACGTGTAAGTTTCTAGATTACTCTTTTAGTAATTCTAATTTACTGTATTTTTCCCTACCCTTTCTAGAAAATGTAATTAGAAGTAAAATTTTTAAAAATTGTATAAATAATCTTATTTAGTGTCGAATTGTCTTGGATTGATCCAGTTTTTAACACCTTAGCAAGTACTTTGTGCAATAATATGGTACCCTCTATGACTGAGGCGACAGTGGCAAATGCCTCCTTTGCCACGCCTTAGTTCCAGTTCTAGTTACAATCTCTGTAACTCTCTGATACCAGAGTAAGCAACATTTCAACAACGGAAGCGCACTTCGTGTGGTGCCACATAAGCCTCACGCCGCACTCGTTTCAGAGAGCCATTACCGAGTGAGATGGGTGAAGATTTTTGCTTCCACATTAAATTACATCCACAACATGTAAAGAGTGAATGATATATTTTAAATAAAAAATGTGCTTAATTTAACAGCTGTCGAACACAAATATCTAAAACAATTTTCACATTATTTTTACATCTTTTAATGTCTTTTCCCCATCAAATGAAAAATAAGTTAGTTTACATTTCAAGTTTGGTCGATTGTCACAATAATAACAATTGGTAAGCATGTTATACCTTTACAAAAAGATACATTACAAATTATAAACAATTCCCTATGGGAGATAGCGGAATGTAAATTGCTTGCCTTAGCTAGATACGCAAAAAAACTGCCTTTACAGCATTGCGGATTAGACCTTTCTTATATGCTTTCCACTAGAACACATGGAATCTTACTACTTACTTTACGAAGAATGTCGACCAATGTTGTTGTTGTCTTATGCTACTTGGTCAAACCAAGCACAAATGAGCCGGAATTACTCTTTTTAAAGCAAAAAGGGATGCGCCTTTCGTTTTTAACGAGCACTGCAAGGATGAAAATACGACTTATGCTCAATGGGTTCTCGTAATTATAAAGCAGGGACCACTAAACTTCCTCTCAAATGGAAAATAACATTGACCAAGTGGTGGAGAGCACAGTGAGATCTACAAGCAGTATACATTTGTCAACATCTCTGACCCTGTAGACTTCCAGTGAGAACAGACTCAGAAATGCAGATATATCCGGTACGTCGGCTGCTTATACAAAAAGATGTTTCCCTGTTGTAAATTTTGACCCAAAAAATTACCTTGCTAATATGTTGTTATCTTATGTCACTCGGTCAAACCAAGCACTATTTAAGGCAAAGGAGTGAGCCTTTCGTTTTAATGACCACCTCAAGGGGGAAAGTACAACTTTTTATTCAAGTGGGTCCTCGTAATTTTGAAGCAGGGACTAAAGAAAACACCCATTGGCCTGTCACGCCCAAAGGTATTGATTGAGAACTTGGAGGACATTGTGACCACGAACATATTTTACGTGTTCCAGTCACCTTTAACGAACACGGCGGATCTCAGTCTGGCTCGGGCCCCACAACTCTCCAGTTACGGGAGTATTGCCCTTGCGTACTGAGCTACCGCGGCTTCGACCACACTGACATTTTTTCTTAACTATATGTTGCTTTAAAAAAACGTGGCCCATTCGAGAAGAGCATTTTGAGATAACTAATAAAAGTAGTTTTTACATATAGCACCTAATAAACGTAACAAGGAACACACGTTTTTATATATAACTAAGGTACACATTGGTTTGTGAATGAGTAAAATAATAATAATAATAATAATAATAACAAAGTAGCGCCATCTACTATGGCGGCATTGATCTTGGGGGGGGGGATACTCAGTGTATTTTCTCTCTATCTTTAGTACTTTTCTTAGTTAATTCCTCTCTTATTTAGTACTATACAATTTTGAATGTTTTCTATTTCTAGAAAAACGTCGATAAGGAATTCAATTTACTGTTTTCTGCTTTGGATGAGAATGAAGCTCACTATTTGGATGACAGCGTGTTGGCCTTTACATCCGATCCTTATGGAGTTGATTTTTATGACAGTGATTTTCGTCTTGCCAACAGAAGATACTGTAAGACATTTATCTCAATATCGCCCTCAATCTTTAGGGTAAAATCTTACAACTCTGGAGCACAGTAGAAATTGATTCAAATGCAACCCTTTAGAAAAAAAAACTTTCATTTCTATGACAACAATTTTCGTTGTAGTACAAATCAAAGATACTGCAAGATATTTATCTCAATACGCGGCAGCTATAATATCTTTAAGGTAAAATATTACAACACTGGAGCACAGTAGAAAATGGTTAGGAGAGAACATTTTTAAAAATATTTTTCGTTTTAAGTATTAGAGTAAACAATGCGTTTGATTTGCATTTTGCATTCAAATTTAAAGCATATTCAGAAAAAGGAGGTCGGTTAGAAACTTATTTAATTTTTTAACTTTCTTTTATTTTCCCAACTTTTTTATATTAATATTTTGCTCCAAATTTATTCATATAAAATTAAATAACATTTTGTCCTGCACAAGACATTTCATATATTTGATATGGCCAAAATTGTATTTGTACGACACTTGCAGTGAAAAAGAAGGAAATTTGAGAGTTTTTTGTACGTTTCATAAAAATAATAAGCAATTTATTATTAATTTCATACACAGTTTTATTCGATACATTATATAAAACTTACATAGCAGCTTGATGCATAGAGTTAAAAAAAAATAACATGGTGAAAACGCTATATTAACTTCCATTTGTTAAGAAAAGCTCTTATAAATGAAATCAAATACTTAAGTAATTTTTGAAATATTGAAGATAAAAGTACAAATTTCACGTTTAGTCTGGATGTATAGAAAGGTTTATTTGATCCAATAAAACAAAAAAAATCGTTATTTTGACCATATTTTTGATACTATGTTCCCATAACATTTTATTACTGACATTCATAGTTAATGAAATTGGTATTAACCATTTAGAGTCTGTTTTGAAAATTATCTTTTAAACTATTTATAAGATTATTTGTTCTTGTGCTTTAGTTTTTTTTTCATTATAAATTTATTATCACCATTTACTTTTAATAGACTTTTTTAAATATATATATGTAATAAGAAGGACTTCACGATGGGTGGTTGCAGTCATGGCCCATAAAAATGACACCATTTTAGCTAAAGACCTTTATTAAGATAAAGTTGGAGGACGGGTTCCTACTTCATCATAGGGACAGGACAAACTGAAGGGTCAACTAACAGGAAGGTATATGTAGAAGACCTTTAACACCTGAGTCAACATCTCAGTCAAAATCTGTGGGAAAATCTGCCTCCGACAGCCTGCATCTCCTTTTTGTTAAGAAATTTCCTTAATTGTCCGCTAGGGCAATGAAGAATTATAATTGGTCAGACCCTTTCTCTGAGAGCGTAAACTGTAGGCCCAGTGGTCAATTTAGTTTAGGGGTTAAAAAGGGGAAAGCAAAAGGAATTTTTACCCTTAACTTAAGATTTGAAAACCCCTGAGAATTTTTTCGGGGTGTCTTAGGGTTTTTATACAAAATGCCTACATTAACTTCCCGATGAAGTTACTTTTCCTTACATATATATATATATATATATATATATATATATATATATATATATATATATATATATATATATCTTTAGTACTCCAAGAACTAATTCACGAAAGGTTACGAATTGTTTTGCTGATTTCTTCAGGATATTAACTTGTATATTTTTATCATCAGACTAAAAGTTAAACTTTTAAATATCAGTTTTGATTTTAATGTAACTAGAGGTGATTTACTAATCTTATTCGAAATAATTGTTTTAAATGACTACTTTGTTTTCACCTTTTTTTTTTTTTTTTTTTGTTACTTTTACAGCAATTAATGGCCGCATGTATGGAAATCTTGAAGGACTTAGCATGTGCAAAGGAGATAATATTGTATGGAATATCCTGGGAGTTGGAAGGTCTATAGATTTACACACTGCCTATTTTCATGGTAACAACTTTTTGCATCGAGGCACTTACAGAGATACTGTAACTGTAGTTCCTAGCATATTATATTCAGTTACAATGAAGGCAGAAAATGAAGGTATATTCAATTTTTATTTTTAAATATGAAATTTATTATTGTTTAAAATTTATAATCAATTAAAAATTTAACATTCTTATCAAAGATAACTAAGAAAAGTTGAACACTCAATTTTTAATAAGCCTTGAAATAAAAGAAAACGTAATAAATAACTAAACCTAAGATTTTTCTTGTGTGTACCCCAAACTTTTTTATTGGTTTTGTAATGGATTTTAACAACATTAAACGATCCCATATATGTAGATTTTTGATGCTGTATAAAATAGTTTTATCATAATAATCTGTGAAAAAAACCTTAAACTCAACTTATTTTTAGATTCTCCGAGATGTTTTTAGACAACTTGAATAGGTTTTAAAATGCTGAATTCAGTTCTTTATTCATTATGCTATAGAAAGCCTTGTAGTTCTCTCTACTATTTCCATAACTCATTCGAAGTACTTAAAAATATGCATTTGAATATTTTTGAAACTACAATAAAAAACCCACGTAATTAAGCATTATCGTGTAAAGATATTATAACTATAGAGTTACATGCTAGATGTTTGTCTTGGACATAAAGTGAAAATTAAAAATAATTTTCTTTACAAGCTTAGTAGAAAGAAATTTTCTTTGGATTTACTATTGCCACCGACCAACCTCAAAAGAATTATGATCACCAGACGGTTAATATAAATATGAATAGAGATATGTCTACCGTCCAGTTAAAGTAAACACTCCCTTTAAGTCACAAATGATAATTTTTAATATACATGCAAAAACAAAACAAAGAAATATATAAGCAAAAGCAAATATAAAACTAAAATGTAGAAGCCACAAAGCAAAAAATATATATAAAAAGGAATATAAAGATGAATATGCTTCTCTTTGAGAGTCTCCTTCTTCCTAAGCACAACATGCGCTTATAGGATTTGATTTCTTCAATTACTCACCTCTTTCCGTATCTTCTATCTGTTGCAACTCCTCTCCTTATATTTCAAAGATTTTAAGTCTTTTTCAATCTAATGTCACTATCAGGTAGGTGGTCTTCCCTTAGTGTGAGATCCACCAGGTTTTTTGAGTCACAAGATGAGATTATGTTCCGAGTTTTTCCAAACATGGCCCAGCCTTCTTAATCTATTACAACGGGTGAATAGTGTCATTTGTGGTTGTCTTTAAAACATCTTTTTAGCCAAAGTTTCCTCCTTGCACTAGGTCAAAGATGGTCTGAGGATTTTGTTTTCTCAAACACGTCCAGTGAACGTTGAGTGTCTTTGTTTAAGGTCCATGTTTCACTTATATATAGTAAAACAAGTTGAACTAGTGTATTATATATTCTCAATTTTGTTTTATTTTTAAATAATAAGATTAAATCTCAATCTTAGGGAAAGAACAATGTTTATTTGCCATTTTAATCCTGTTATTAATTTCTCTTTTCTAATGTCTTTTTTCTAATACAATTAAATATGAGTACTACGTCCAATTTATAAATATATAACTGAAAGTTCTGCCACCTTCAGGTGACTGGATAATAGAATGTCGCACAAATAGCCATCTTACCGGAGGCATGAGGGTCCTTTACAGAGTCGCCGACTGTTCGAACTCTCGTCAGAAAAGGCAGACATTCGAATATACGAACGAAATCGAAAGCCGGGTGGAATATTTAGACGAAGGTCCAAAAAGCCTAGTCAATCCCGAGAAAATGCTTTTCGACTCCAACAGGAATTTCCCAAAACCGAAGCTTCCCTCAAGGAACGGTAGAATAAGGGAATATTTCGTAGCAGCTGTTGAAGAAGAATGGGAATATGCACCTAAAGACAGACATTTGGTACTTGGCGGAAGCTTAATGGACAGCGAGTGAGTAGCTTATTTTTCTACAGTCGGATATCTATTTAACACCGTTGCTAACCCCCCTAATAAAAGTTCGTTAAATAGGACTTCGTTGAGAATTCGTTAAATAGATATTCACATATTAGAATATATAAAACATAATTTTAACTCATAAACACTAAACATTATTAAAAAAGTAATTATTCACACTTTATCCATAGGGGGTGAAAGGAGAATATTGGAAGTTTTTCTAGAAAAATGGATAGGGGGGTAGATAAAGAATGCACTTCCTAGTTGAAGTTCGAAAGAATGGCAACAATTTACCTCTACCGGGCAAGTTAGGTGATTGCTAACAACAGAGCAGGATCACTGATCATCATAAAATGTGTTTAAAAAAAGAACAACTTTGAAATGCTAAGAAATATTTTTATAGAGAGACAGAAAAATAGGTTGCAGGAAAAGTTTGCTAAACAGAGTTATAATAGAGTTATATTGCTTGTTGAATAGAGTCAACTTGTTATTCACTATTTCGAGGTTATTTTACGAACAAATTCGCTGAATCTTCTCTGTTCCAAGGAAAAGTTTGCAAAGTTGAAAAATTAGTAAAATAGAAATTCGTTAAATAAACGTTCGACTATAATTTCAAATACTTATATTCTGTTATAGGCATTATTTTTCCCTTATTAATTTGTAAATATAAAAAGGTCATGTGTATATTTTTCAAATAATTTTACATGCAATACTATTCAGTAATATTTTAAATATAAATAACGACAGGAATTTCAAAAGTGGATTATATATCCCTACAAATTAAAACAAATTCATAGATAAAATAAAGGCATTCCACGGTAAAAGTAACTCAAATTCTGAAACTCAAGATATGAATTCAGTAAGGATAAATCACCACGAAATTTGAATGAAAATTTTTAAAAGTTTATTTAATGCATATTGAGACCTTAAGACACAGATCCTCTTCACTCCCAATTTAAATTATCGACTAGACACCCCCCACACACACCAACAATATTCTTCAAAAATTTTCATTCATCAATAAACCTCACTTTCTATATTTTTCACAATGACTCAGATTAAAATTTGAAAAATCGTAGAAAATTCTAAAAGAGAAGTTGAAAGATTGTTTTGACCCAGTGCACATTTTAAAAATTAGAAGGAAATCGCAATTCCACAGCTCATTTTCTTTCTGTATATTTTGATAGTTAGTAATGTTCACTGCAATTAATCAAACTCCAAATTGTAATCTGAAACAAAGGAATTTAATGTATCCTTTTGCAATGGATTACTCTTTCGAAATTCTAAAAACATATTTCAGAACCTTGATCCACTCCATAAAGTACATCAGAAAGGTTCAAATACAATGCGTAATTTCAGTGCTGCCATCTACTGATTGTACAGGGATTAAATTATTTAAATTATAATTCCATACTTATTACATTTAATTAAAAAGCAAAATAAATGAGTAAATAATAAACTGTGTAAATTTTCAGGTTTCTAAATTTTTTACTTATTTTTTTTATAATTTGTTTAGCGTTAATGTCAAGAGTTTAAGATAAGAAGAATGCAAAAAAAAAAAAAAAAAATATAATTTAGCCAATTGTATATATTATATCAAATATAAATAATGTATATATTTATATATTACAGTTTATAGCAATTTATATATATATATATATATATATATATATATATATATATATATATATATATATATATATATATAGAGAGAGAGAGAGAGAGAGAGAGAGACGGAGATGTATGTGTGTATATATATGCATACATACATACATAAACTTAGATAAGTATGAAGTTATATTTTGAACAATATTGCATAATTAATTTTGTAATATTACTTACAAATGATTTATAAGTAGTATTACAAGAGCTTCATAAATAAAATTAATTTGTGACAAATACAAAAGCATTTACACATCTAATTTATCTTCATCAATGTGTTAAAAAAAATACTTCAAGATAATTTTAATTGCAAAATTTTCATTTTATTATTGACTTTGAAGTCCAAATGTTTTGGAATTTTATAAAGCAAATATATATATATATATATATATATATATAATTATTCTTTTATTTAGTAATCATATATTTTGCCTCTCTTAAGTACGAAAAGTATTAATTGTAAAAGGTATGTATTCGTATTTAGTTATTAGCTCTTCAGACTTTTATTCTGAGAAAAAACTAATCCCAAATGAAAATTTATGTTTTGAAAATATCACATGATGACATTTTTATTAATTTTCCCATTGTTCTTTATTCATAAATATATAAATTTGTAAAATTGGTTTAGGGTAGAAAAAGAAACTATTCTGGTAGCAGTTAAAACGCCAATTGTCAATCTAAAAATATATACTATAGTTAAAAGTTGTCTTTTTAGGTATAAAATTAACAGAAATGTATTTTAGAATATAATTAAGTTGGTTTGTTTGGTTAAAATATCATTATATACATACACACACACCTTTTACTGATCTACATAACGTTTCTATCGCTTCTCTCTTAAAAAATATAGGCATGCGGGCATCACAGAGATTTTATTCTGTAAAGTATGAATAAAAAATCTTAAAGAAGCAGCAGGCTACAATAACTTTACCCTCTGAGTGAACAAAACCTTGTCCCTTAGCCCTCGTGTTGTAAAATGTAGACCGTAGCACTCCAAAACCAAACCAAAACCACAAAACATTGTCCCAAATTAGGAAATATTGGAGTGGGAGAAGTAATACTTTCTTACGTACATTCAGAACATGATATATGGGAAGAAGTTTATTTTTCAAGAAATTTTCCTCTATGCCCAAATAAGTCCAATGTCTGTTTTTCCAGGGAAAGCAAACCTTTTGTAGAGCGAGGAAAAGATCGCATCGGAACACGCTACAAGAAAGCTTTGTTTCGGGAATTCACAGATTCCTCATTCACAAGTCGCAAATTTGAAAAACCGCAAGACCGCCATCTAGCGATTCTCGGTCCCATGATCAAAGCAGAGGTGGGTGACCTCTTAAGAGTCACATTTAGGAACATGGCCTCGAGACCGTACTCTTTCCATCCACACGGCCTTCTACACAGCCAGGATAAAAACCACAGGAACCTGGGGACAGATGAAGACCCTGTTTATCCGGGAGACATGATGATCTACGAGTGGGTGGTTCCAGAACAGTCTGGTCCTGGCCCGAGCAGCTTCAACTGCACTCCTTGGGCATATTATTCAGCTGTAGATCCAGTGAAAGACACTAATGCAGGTCTGATAGGCCCGTTAGTCATTTGCAGACCGGGAATATTGACTCCAGATGGTAAGTAGAAAAAGTTATTTTCTTAGCTATTTATTGAATGAACATGGGAATCAGTCCCAGTTAGTTAATGCTCGTTGTCATATCAATATAGCAAATGTAGTACCATATATTCTATTGAATCTCATAAGTTTTTACCTCATAATAGCCTAGATATTTGTACTCATTTAAAGCACGATTCACTATATATCTATGTATACCAGCCCACTAACTTTACTGGATTTTCTAAGATTTCCAGCCTTTCTCCAAATTTTATTGAAATTCTACCGGTTTTTATTCATTTAGAACAAAAATCCCTTATTATAGGAAATTTGTGAGAGAAATTTACCTTTTGCCCAGAAAATTTTTCCAACAAAGATGCTGTAGAAGTTACTTTACGAAAAGCTATCTTGATAATTGAGTATAAAAACCTTTAATTATTAAAATTAACTATTAAAGTTCTTTCACACTCAATCCTCAGAAATAGCTAAATAATCATATGTCACTTTCAGTGCAGATGGTGAGTTTTAAACTTTAATATTGACCAGAATAGCAGAACTTTGTAGAAAAAACTGATGAAACAAGTCCTATACTAAAGTCCCCTTCTCCACATTCACACACACTCTTTATAACATATTTTTAACCTTTTTTTTTCTATCATAGGGCGAAGAATAGACGCAGAAAACGAGTTTGTTGTCCTGTATACAATATTTGATGAAAATGAAAGCTGGTATTTACAAGAAAATATATTCAGATACACGAGGGAGCCTTTATCAGTTGATCCAAAAGACAGAAGTTTTATTGCAAGTAACAGAATGCACGGTAAGACTACATTTAGCGAGATAGTGTGCTGAGACAAAGAAGTGTGCAATCATAGATCAAAAGTATTCATATTTAATGTTAAAGGAGACAAATATAACAAGAAGTTCTGAGTTTATGAAAATGTTATAGAAAATAATTATTTTTCGAAATTTTTTACCTTAAAGTTGAATCAATTTATTTGAAAGTAACTCCCAAAAGGCAGAAGTTTTATACCAATTTAATCTTATTTGAAAGTAAATTTTTGTATTTAATGTCTTACTTAGTTATAAAATGAAATCAGAAATAATGGAACAGAGAAAAGTTTAAAAGGGAAAATTTTAGCCGTCTATTTTGCCATTAAAAAACAGTTTAAAATAATTCACAACTAATTTTTACCTCCAGTGGCATTTGTTATATGGCCAGAGGTTCCCAAATTTTTTAGGCTCACCACTACTTTACAAGGAAAAAATATTGTAACATCTCCTTTTCCGTAATAGTCAATTATACCAAACATAGAAATATTGTTACACTCTATATGTACCTATTTTATTTGCCTACAGATCGAGAACCATAAAATGGAAATTAATTAAACGGCGATTAAATATAGCAAAAAAATGTTTATTGAAAACTTGTAAAATCAATAAGGAATTTATAAAAATGAGATAAGTTAAGCTAGTGGAGATTTGTTTATTGAAAATTTAACCCCAGGTTTTAGTTATAGCAATATAATTTGTAAATATCCACGTCCTGTGATGTGCAGTCTGTATGCTGCTGTAAATGGACTGTATTCTGTATAATTAAAGACGAAACTCACGTACACGAACATTTATTACATGAAAAAAATGGAATGATGCGGTTGACAGCAGGCCTTCCATGTTTACACACAACACTAGCTTCCGTTGCGAAAAAACTCCCTCGGAACAAATTCTCCGCGCATGCTCAGTGAGCAAGCGCGGAACGTAACACAGTCGGTTCCTTTTCTTAACAGATAGCAGATGGTAAGAAATAACTGAAAGGATATTTTCTACTGTACAAAACTACGCACAGTTAAAACCAATGAAGAAAATACAATAACAATTTCAACAGTCTAGTTGGTGAATGAGCAAACCATCAAGAAATTTATAACTGAAAATTATCGAATTTTTTTATAGTAAATGTAATATTATTCGAGTTTCCAATCGAATCTAAATCTAAAAGCCATCTAAAAGCCAACTCGGTATATTCATGTCTTTGAAAAACGTAAAACATAACCACTATTTAAACCATTTATGTTATTAACTATATGTAAGAGTATCAGTAAAGTATAAAATTATTGATTTTTCCATATCAAGAAAGCTTTGCATTAATCAACTTCTTGTTCTTTGTTTCAGCTGTCAATGGACGAATTTATGGTACTCTCGAAGGCCTGGTAGCCCGTAATGGTACTCGTACTGCTTGGTACCTCTTGGGATTCGGCAGTGAACAAGATTTGCACACAGCCCATTTCCACGGACAGACATTCTTAATTCGATCGGATTCAAAAGTTCGCAGGGGTGACGTGGTAGATCTATTTCCAGGGTACTTTGAAGCTGTAGAAATGGTGAATGACAATCCTGGAACGTGGATTTTGCATTGTCACGTGGATGATCACATGAGATACGGAATGGCAGTTACGTTCACAGTAACTGCATAAGAGACTGTAATATAGAAGAACATGTTGATAGAATGCGGAGAAACGAAACATTTGTAGAAGAAAATGTATTGATTTGGAATTGTGAAATAAAAAAGAAATGTTTTATATACTGTTTTTAATCTAGGTGAATGCGATATACAGAAGTAATTAGTGAATTTAATTATGGGAAACAAAGTAATAAGTAATGAAAAAATTCCTAAATGAAATCTTTAAACTTTGTTATTACGGTCTAAAACTATACAAGATACTGACAAATTATGCATGTTAGTTAAAATAAAGCATTATGCCCTAGAATATAGTAAAAAATAGGACACGGCAGAAATTCTACAAGCCAAATATAATTTAAGTATAGTCCATCCCCGAGTATCCGGCCTAAGGGCAGTACATAACAAAAAATCTGGATAGGCCAGAGTTCTATGAATCATATCTTTGTCCACCAATACCAGAAGCCAAATCTTTTATATCCAAATTCAGTTATAAATCGAGTTTTTCCAGCGCTCTAATCATCCATCACTGACAATAAACTTTGAATCTTGTCCTCCTATTTGTCACTTAAATTCCACAGCTTTTTCCTCCTATACTAGTCCATCTACAGGTACACCTTTCTTTCTTAAATGTTCATGTTTCGAAAATAAAGCTTCCTCAACTTTAAGCTTACCTTTCAGCATGTTTTTTCTTAGTTTTATTCCATTTTCCTTACCTTGCACAACAAACCACTTTCCAATTTCTACTCGATTTTTTTTTTACCAATCCTCCACAGTACTTTTCCAAACTCCTAACTCAAGCTATATTTTTTTGCTGTTACACCAGAGTCCAGCCTCTGTATAGCATGTAATTTCTCTTCCATACTCATTACAACTTTTTTTTTTCGTTTAACACCCATTTTGAAATCTTCACTGAGGTACTTAAACATTAAGCATACCCCAAGAACAATTCACGAATACTGTACATGCTGTGCAGTTAAAATCAGGAGCAGTGGCAACAACTGTGGTCCGTTTACACGCTCAAGAAACAAAGAACTAGCAGAACGCTGCTCTTTTCCTATCAACAACTAATATGTTACTCATGACACGTAGGAGTATCGTAGCAGAAGCCCACTTTCAATTGTCTTGGCAATGTTGCCAATAGGGAGATTTCATGCTGCAAGAGACATCTAAACTAAGGAAAAATTTACCTTTCATTCAAAACAGAAGGGCAGAATATTAGTTGCTTATTGGCTATTCTAGATATACAAATAAATAAGAAGGCCGTTAACATAGCTAGTGACACTATGTAAAATTGACTTATGCAACGCTTCTTCTACCTCATTATATTACGATAAAAGAACACTATGCCAGATAATACAGAAGTTAGATAGTCTCAAGCCAGATACTCGAGTGTGTACTGTAATATTTGGCAAATTAAATGAAAGGGCAGCCTGCAATGATGCATAAGGTTTCAATGTGGTCCAAATCCAAGTTGGAAGCATCTGTTCTGAAAGATATGGATATGAACATATTGGTGTTCAGCATACCTTAGAGTACATGCCCTTTATCCTAAGTACGGCTATTGGGTGTGAGAAACATTCTTTTACTTGTGATTAAATTAATTAAATTATGACATTAAGTTAATTATGAAGTCCAGTGATAGCTATTTGTGTCTGTGAACTTTAGACAGTGTCTCACATAGTTGATTAGGGTTAATTGGGAATTAATTACATTATGTTTGCATAGTATTTAATCTACAACTGATGTTATTGTCCTTGGTTATACCAGTCCTAAAATCCTTCTAAGATGATCCACTAATTTGTGGTATGATTTAAAATATATTTCTTCCAAAAATTTTAACATCCAAGAATATTCTTTTAGATCTTTTAATAAAGTTTATTCACGCATTTTGATTTCATTGGTTTTTATTACAATAGTGCTATTTTGTCAAACAGGGCTTCTTAATGAAATTGAATTCATGATAAGTAAAAAATGAAAGGCTATAATAACAATTACTAATTAAAAAATTTTATGAATGGTCTATATTTTTGAGAAATAAATTAGAGCCTTGGTAATGCATGCTGACAGTTAAATGGTGGAAAATTTTGAATGAAAGAAAAGGTTGAATTTCAAACAGTAATAAGATACTAACACAATTTTCTAGGATAACATATTTCATATGTATTTTGGGTAAATAATGAGGTTTGAAGTAGTTATTAATTCAGTATTAAATTGGTATATTAATTATTATTTTATTGTTTATAATTGTTTTCTTCCATTGCATTCATGGTTACATTCATGGTTGATCTTTTTATCATTTAAAAAATTTTGATTTCTAAATAAAAATATTTTTTTAAACTTATAACATTTCACTTGAAACTAGTCTTTAAAAGGAAAAAGATAAACATGTATTCCAGGCATCTCTTATATTTTATATCTGAAATCGTTAATTGTAAATAAAATTATGACTTAGTCATCATATTTGTTTTTTATCAGGAATTATTTCAAAATTTTAAAAAATTTATCTTAATAATTTTGGTGAAATTATTGGAACTGATTAGAATAACAATACATAAAAGGGTTTGTTCCATTGAGAGCCAAATGCTGTAAAATAAATAATGAAATTTTTATTTAAATATTCATTTTTGAAAAAGTACCTATTATAATTCTCTATTACAGTAGAGTAATAATAATATAATAGTTATCATTTGGCTCAAACTGCACAAAACAAATTATTATTTTATGGAAAAAAATAGAAAGAGCATCTGAGCATAAATTTGGTGATATTTAGTAATATACAGATACTGCTTTTATAAGAATTGAATAGGAAATTGGTTAATTATTCCCCCCTCACAAGAAACTAAAACCCTAATTATCAACATAATAGTATTTTTTCGCTTTTAGATGTTTAGAATTAAAGCCACAAAAATACAATTTTAGAAATTCAAGAATATTTATTTAGACCAATACAAATAAAGGACGGAAGTTTTTATTAACAAGCAAATTATGTAATAAATCATCAACAATGCATATTCAAAGAAAAATTATCACAATTATCTTTCTGCATGACAATATAATCTGTATGCTTTAATGATTAACCAGCTCTCTTATTAAAAAGATTAAACACTTGACAAAAATAGTTATTTTCTTATTTCTAATCATTATAAAAAATTATTATAAAGTTAGCTTAAAAAATTAGATTAATGTTACAAAAAGTCAACTTATTTTTTCTTTATCACTAATAAAACAAATTGATGACTATAACAGTACCATTATTGAAGAAAGAGTCAGCAATAAAATATTTTTGCTGGCTTGTTTTATAAGCTTTGATGGCAAAAATACAGAAGTTTCATAAAGTTTTAATTTATTCCTAAGATATAAAATGTCCGAATAAAATTTATTCTGCATATGAATTTATTCTCATTATATAATTTTCTGAATTTTAGCTACTGATGATTTTTTGATTTTAGGAAACCATAGATTGAAGCATCCACAATATGGAGAATATGGAAGCTCACAATGTGACTGTCATAAAGTTTTAATTATTACTAAAAAATAACTCAGAAATCTGGATACTATTGATTCAGTATAATAATTTACCTTTATATATATAATGTTGTAAATTAAAGCTATTAATGACTAAACAATGGCCAAATGGGTAGGATTTGGCTGTTTGGTACCAAATATCACAAATTCAAATTCCACTGTTGGCATGGATGTTTGTAGCCATTTAAAATTGTCTTTAGGCAGTAGGTCCCAGTCTTATTAGTCCTCAAGCAGCAAAACTGTAGACATCAGTGCTCCAAACCAATCCAAAACTAGGCTATCAATGTTAATTAGTTTGGTTTCTGAAAGTTGGAGATAAAAGTAACCTCAAGTATTGAGAAGACAGAGACAGTATGATTATTGAATGATGGCCTTCGAAAGGTTCAGAAATGGGAGAAATATATAACTCTAATTAGTGTCTATAAAAAGGTCTTAAGAATATATATATATATATATATATATATATATATATATATGTAATATTTTAACCAATATACTAAATTATAACTGTATTTTAAAATAAATTTTTGACAATTCTATCCCTAAAATTGCAGAATATGTCAAGATGCCTTTGTGTCACCTTTAATTGTGGTAACCTTTGCTGACTTCAATAACACCAAATTCATTTGTGCTTAACTCAAATATTCTTGTACAACTCCTTTGCGTAACTTAGTTTCACTTCTTAAGCATCATCATGCAATATCTTAAAACTCTGATTTGCTGGCCCACTTGTGTCCTCACACCATTATATAAGTGAATGTAAAACATTTCAGTGGGAGGGCACCAAAGATGAATGCCTGAATAAACTCAACATTTTTATTTCTAAATTTTTATGTATTCTTTCATAGACTAAGGACTGCACTATATTCCACATGGATACCATTCTAACTTTATAGCAGGTTAAAAACAACAATTGCATATATAAATAAGGGAGTGTCCAATTGTGTATGTTTTATGCAAATCCACACAGTTTGTCATACACCAAATTTTGGACAATATTCTTTGATTATCCAGATGGTAATTGTTGATATTAAAAGCTCCTCTGTCCATCCTATCCTGTTCATATGACAGTTTAACAGATCAGATATCAACATTGCTAACTACTGATAGATGGCAGTACATGAATTG
The DNA here is from genome assembly GCA_032207245.1 of Pardosa pseudoannulata. NCBI lineage: Eukaryota > Metazoa > Arthropoda > Arachnida > Araneae > Lycosidae > Pardosa > Pardosa pseudoannulata. The sequence continues at coordinate 46,878,811 of CM063508.1, forward strand.
ATATCATTGCATTTTACCTAATAAAAAAATAGGTTAGCAAATTTTTAACTTCGCAACCAATAATTTATCTGAAGATGAAATTGTTCATGGCATGTTTTGAAATGCTTTTGGCATTCAGATACAAATAAATTAAGGAAAAAAAATCTTGTTTAAAATTGTAATATAAAGAAAATTGTGCCAAACCAACTGCTTAAATAAAAGTTTAGTTTATACAAAATTCTTCCTAAATATCAGCAGATTTTGATACCCTTATCCTGGAAATATTTTAACATCTTCTTGTCGCTTATCGCTGGCCTGCATTGTATATTTAGATTTGTTAATGGAAAGCATTGTGAGAATTGAATGTGATTACAACATAAAAAAATGGATACTTTTCCATTAGCTAAATACAAGAATAAATCTCCAAATATTGTCATATATGGTACTTTTATAAGTCACAATTTATTTTAAAATAGCCTGTAATAGACTATGTCATTTTTTAATTATACCAAAGGATGGATATAAAAAGGGTAGTAACAAATAAAAATTAACTGTATATCTTGATTATTTACTATTATTAATTAAAATTTTATTATACCCCTCATACCAGCTGATAAGACAATATATGTCTTACAGTCATTCCTTCCACCTTCCCTTAAAAATAAATCAGAGAAATAAATAGATGGATACTATAGAATCAGTTTTATATAGTCATGACTTGTTAAAAAGGCACTTTGCTCAAAATTACAAGGTGGTTACAACAAAAAATGCCTCAATAATGTGATGTTTGAATAGTTACACTATAATTTGAAATTGCAACATACAATATATACAAAATTTCAGTTTGAGATATTCATTCAGCAATATCTAAAATATAACCATATACTATCTACTTATGGGGTAGTGGGAAAGTTAAGAAAATAGCTGCAAATTATATATATTCTTTAGAAAGTACAAAGGATAGCACAAACTGTACTTATTACTTCTCAGAGCAAATGTAAAAGGACTAAGGCATAACATTTACTTTTAATGTTATTGCGAAACAATGATTTATTTTACACTTACAAAATTCACAAAACACCAACAATTGTAAAAACATAATAATCTCAATTAAGATAATAAAATAACTTGCATAATAAATTTATCACAATTATGTAATATCAAAAGACACATTACATAAAATGAGGTAATATGAATATTTCATATTAAGTATTTGTAAACCAACAGCACATAATGGGTCATAAGCAATTTGACAATGAAAATAATAAAAAAACCAATGTAGAGGCAAGTCTATCAAATTAGGATCTCAAAATAAATCACAAGAGATCAACAAGTTCATATAAGAATTCTTATAACAAATACTGGTGAGTATAAAACACTCTAAGTAGTGTATTTAAATTTCAAAACTCTGTAGGCACTTAAATTATACAACTCTACAAAACAGAATAGAACTCAGTTTTAGAGGTATATATTAAATGAAAAAGAAAAGTATTTTACTGTAATCAAGAGTTGCACAGAAGTATCAACTTCATAATACAAATAAATAAACCTTCAGTTGTGCTGTGTTTAACACTAGAATAACCCATGTTTTTAACTACATAAAAAAGCACAGTATTTTATATACTTAATTATAAAACATTGCAAACAGTTGTTACGCATTTAAAAACTGCAAAAATAATAATAATAATAAAAACCATTGAGCTGATATGATTTTTTAAAGAATAATCATCCTAAGATTATCTTTCCAGTCAAAATTACCTCTACAGTCATTCTAGTGTTAAGAAAATATATTAGAAATTATAGAGATACCATTTAACAGGAAATGATTTACATAAACCTTCAGTTGTGCTGCATATACAAAAAATTATATTAGAAATGATACATTGATATCATTTTACAGGATATGGTTTCAGTGAATTTTTTTCTAAATTATCACCAATTTTTTCAGTTGAACCCACATTATTTGCATCTTGAGACATTGCTGCATTTAACTGTGAAGACACATCTGCAAAAAGTGTATCCCAAGTCCATGCAGTTTCATCTTCCTATTAATGTTACAAAATAAACAGTTTATAATATTTATTAAACAGTTGGGTTGGGGAAATAACTTTTTTTAAATGGGCTCAGTTAAAAAAAATCTTACTTTTTTAACCACATGATCAGGTAATAATCTTTTAGTTAAAAGTGTCAAGTCAATACCATCCTGCAATAAATAAAGCATTACAAAATGTTATATATATATATATATATATATATATATATATATATATATATATATATATATATATATATATATATATATATATATATATATATATGTATATATATATATATATATATATATATATATATATATGTATATATATATATATATGTATATATATATATGTGTATATATATATATCCATATATATATATATATATATATATATATATATATATATATATATATATATATATATATATATATATATACATACATATACACACATATATATATATACATATACATATATATATATATACATACATATACACACACAAACACACACACACACACATATATATATATATATATATATATACATATAAATATATACATACACACACACACACACACACACACACATATATATATATATATATATATATATATATATATATATATATATATATATATATATATATATAAACTTTATATGCATATATTACATAATTTTAAGAATTCAACATAAGACCTTTGATATCCTGAATAATTTTAAATACTAAAATAAAATTCCCTATATATTCAACAAGTTAAAATATAAGAAGACAAATACCTATTGATTTATCAAAAACTTTCTGCATATGTAGAGAGATGTTCAAGTTGTGTGTGCATATATACATACAGATACAACTGATTTTTCTCACATTCTTTAAGAATTATATGATGAAGAAAAAGAAGAAGGAAAGGAAATAATTGGATTTGTGAGCAAAAGCAATTTGAATGAGGGAGATTTCTATTATATTACTTTCTTTAATTTCTATTCTTTTAGAAATAAAACTCTTAATATAAAGTTAATATAAAATTTGTTTTTGTAACCAGTCATTTATTTTCTTCACTTGTTTTGTAGAAATAAATTTCCTTTCAGAAGTATGTAATGCTGAACCTACATCTTTTCCTACCAATATGAATGTATTTTCCTTTTTCATTTATCTATCTTTATCTTTAATGAATACCAAACTATACTGAATTTTAAAATATGGTTGATAAGTAATAAATTTTAAAATTTCTATAATGAAATATATCATTGTCTTTCTACATAATATAAGCATTAAAAATAATTTACATTTATTTTGAATGTGACATTTGTATTTTATAACAATAAGGTTAAATTTTAATTTCTTAACAAATTTCTTATCAATATTCATTCATTTTAGCCATTTTTTATCTACAAAATGGTAAAATAACAGCTGTTGTAAAAAATATGATATGCACACACTCATGTAAAATAGCTGAGCATGTGTGTTAAAAGTTTATATATGAAGTCTATATGTATGTACAAGGGAACTTAGCATTAAAATGCTATGGCAATACTTCAGCTATACTCATTATTAAATTAATATACATGCTACTGATTGTTGAATGCATTGCTACTCATCATTGAATTAATATTTCAAAAATGTCTGATGGTATTAAAAGTAATATTTTAGCAATTATGTAATGCTCACTTTATTAAAAGAATTGGAGAATCATATCTCATATTCAAATAAATTTAAATGAAGGACAGCAAAACATGCATAGTTTAATAGGCAAAGTCAATGGTGCCATCATCGGATTTCTTTTTTCTTATTGATTCTACACTGCTTCCCACAAACCAATTTTTCAGTGAGACGACATTCAGATAAACAGTTTTATCTTACATAGAGGGTTGTTTTAGAATGATTCTCGTATAGCAGGTTAGACTGTATAACCTAGAATTCTAGCTCAGTATGCTAACTACAAGTCTATCTTTTATCCATGTACTACTTTACATTTTTATGTAACATCATTTAAGAGAAAAATTTTAGGGTAGTACAAATAGTTAAGAGATTTATAACATTTAACTCTTTTCAGTACCAACTTAAATCCCTTTTTGAATATGTTACCGTATTAGAAACCAATCATTAACCAGAGATAAGAAAAAAACTTTAAAAGTTTAGTTTGTTCAATCCCATTTATCCACTCCTTAAAATTTGAAAAGTAATTACATTCACATAAAATTAATATTTTCAGTAACTTTGATCTTTTATCTACTTTCCTTTTTTTTAATCCTTAGAGAAAAGGATAATTATCTACTTTTTACAGTAATAAACCAAAAGTTTTAGAAGATAAATTATTCCAATAAAAAAAAAATACCTAAATAAAGAAAATCCTATGCTATTGTAAAAATGCTATTTAAAGAAAATTGTAAATGTATACCATTCATTGTTATTTTTTCAAATTTAAAGTAAACAAAATAATTAATTCTACAGAGAGCTATAAATCTCTTTACATGATAAGCTGTAGTTTAACCTGTTCATAACCAACGTCTCATGGACGTGACACAGCGATTCCACTCTTATCAGCCCAGAGACACCATGCAAAAAGCTCCAGTTGATATAGAGAACCAGCATCATGCAAGCATAATTGGAGATTGGAATGTTTAATTTGTATTTTTAAATGCTAGATTTAATTACTAGATGACATTAAACAGCAACGGTTTTCACAATGGTCGACTCATATAGCATTTATGTGCTGGTCCTCAAGGAGTTAAAAAAATTAATATTTTAAATCTATTTTATTATTTTAATTACTTAAAAGGCAGTGGAATGCTGAATTAAAATACTTCACAAAGATTTTAAAATTGCATCATTTAAAAATTAAAATTTACATTTGTAGTAGAAATTATATAACTGAAAATATTTTATCTGATGATGGCAACTTTTATATTCATAAGACTTCATTTTAAGGATATTTTATAAGAGATTTTTAAGAAGAATATTATTTTCAACTTGAACAAGTGAGGTTTGCAATACATAAAATAGACAAGGTATCAAAAAAACCTGAGAGATGAAGTCTTTATTCTTTAGATGGCATAAAAAAGTTTAAAATTAAAAATTTAATAAATAAGTTCTGCAATAGAAAAATCTATAAAAAAAAACATGAGAAAAGTGGGAGAAAAAATTAATGGAAACACTCAACAAACTGCACTAATGAGCTTCCATTACAAACTAGAGGCTGACTCCTTTGAAAAAAACATAGCACCTAATTTCTTAAAAGGAAAAACTTATATATTGAACGCATATTGTATTTTGACTACTAAATTAGGATAAAAATAGCCCCCTCTCCTAGATATGTTGTCATTAACCAGCTAAAGAACACTCCAAATTTTTCAAAATATTAAAAGAGAAAATATTTTTTGCTAGTCATGAAAATATAACTATTTTTTCCTTAACAATTAAAGTATAAAAATAAAATAAAAACATTAGTTCAGGCATAAAACACCCAGAGCAATATTTTTTTAAAAATAGAGAATAATGTTGCATTTTTGCGACATCCCTCTTAAAGGGGTAAATTAACTGCCAAACTGGTTCACACAATTGTGACTTTATGCCAATCAAATGAAAAAGTTGGAATTGCCAGTAAATTATCCCATCCCTAACAAATGTCATTTCAATGTAAAAAATTAAATTAAACTGAATTAAAAATAAAAATTTTAAAATTACCCACCAATGACTGAAAAGCTGCATGCTTAGATAAATCACTGTCCAATTCTTGGTAGGTAGCTATTCTACTAACTGTATGGCTAAAATAAGGGAATTAAAATTTGATTATTTTTAGGCAATTAAGTAATACTATATACTAATTTCATTTAATTTCTAGTAATGATAAATACTCAGTTCACTTTGTAAGCATTTCAATAAATTATTTCAATTCTTTATATCAGGCTTTATTTATTATTTCTTTGATTAGTTATGTGGTAATGCAAATGGAGTAATGATATCAAGTTTGAATAAATTGTAATATATACAACAAATTATTATTTAATCACATATGTTGAAATTTATTAATACTTAATATCTATTTTTAGATGCAAGCTGGCTTGTGTTATCTTTCATTTTGGTATATTCATTGACAAAAGAAATAATAAACAATAAAATTTAATTTTGTGAATTAAAATGCCACAAATTTACATTACAAAAAACTTGAACAATTTAGCATAAGAATATTTCAGCTTCGACTAAAATGAAACAAATGAATCAGTGCTTTGTGAGTATTTCAGATTTAAGTTTACCAGATTCATTATTTAACATTCAAAATGATAAGGAATGTAACCTCATAAAAATGTTCCAAAACTAATAACGCCTACGAAAGGGATAGTTAAGAATATATAGTTTAAGCATTAGAAAAAATCTTTTCTCTCAATGAATGTGAAAGATTATTTACATCTTAATTTTTTTAATATAAACACATATACAAACATACCTAGTGTGCATGCATGTGAATTTTTATAAAAAGAATAGCAAGTTTTAAAATTTAAAACACAGAAAGTCAAATTTTTAGTTTTACAAATTTAAAATAAAATATTTTATTAAGAACCCTAATGGCACGTTATAAACTAACTTTTAGCATAAATAATATTTTCTTTCAAGTACATTGAGCTGATTGTACAAACTTTAAAAACTGTAGAAATTTACTATCATTAAAGAATAAATATTAATAGAATAATATTACCTTGGGGCCTTAGCAACATCTGCAGATAATTCTTCTTCTTTCATATCTTCTAAATCAGGAATTACAGGAATTTCTATTTAAAAAAAAGGAGGAATGTTAATTTTTTTTCTTTCTTTTTTTTAAATACATGGTTATGAATAATATAATGAAACAATAGAAAAAAATAGTATATAAAAGATAAAAAGTAATACTGTATTATAAATAGGTATTACATATAATAAAAACTATGTATAACATAACTTTTTTAAAAAAACTTCAAGCACTGTGGTCTCCTATGTACTTAATTTAACAAGCAAATATTTTACAAGCAATTAATTACAAGTATATAAAATTATTATAGTTTATTTATAGGGCTGGCTTCAGTCAGAGAGGAAATCCTGAAATTTTTTACAAATCAACATCAGCTTTGCTTTGGTTTGGAGTGCTACAGTTGACTGTTTTGCACACGAGGGCTAATGAGACCGGGACCTACAGCTTAAAGCCGATTCCAAACGGCTACAAGCATCCATGCCCACAGAGGGATTCGAACCCGCGAATTTTGGTTCCGAAGAGCAGCACTCTAACATTCGGCCAAATCAACATTACTCTAACTGTCACAGATATAAAAAAAAGTAAAATCCTTTCAAACAGTGATAAAATTATGTCACTGGAATGTTTATTAAACTAAAAAGATTATTCTGTTAATGGGTTTTCTTGAATATACAGCACTTTAGCAACAGTTTTGTAAGAGTGAATACTTTATTAATTTTTTTTTTTCAAAAATATAAATTCTTTTCTCTATAGCATAAAAAGAACCTGTTGTACATATAAAAGTATTTTTGTAGTAAGACTAATATAAAAAGCTATGAATTTCAAAGGATTATTCTGTTAATGTATTTTCTTGAGTTTACAGCCCCTTAACAGTTTTATGAGTTTGATTACTTCCTATTTTAATTTTGAAAAAATAAAAATGAAAATTCTCTCCTCTATAGCATAAAAAGAACTTGTATGTATACTTTAATGAACATATTAAGACTTAAATAAGAATAGCAATGTGTTTCTAATCTAAATTTAATATCTAAATAACAATAACTTATCTAAACTCAAAAAGATAAAACAATGAAATCTAGGACATCATTACCTGAAGTTATAGGGCTTGAATTCATAAATGCTTCTTTTTTTGGAGAATCCCTAAAATCCACAAAGAAAATAATTTTTATATATAAAAAGAAATTTTGAAAAAAATTTCACAGAAATAAAACTGTTTTAAAATTATAAACAACTTATAGGTATTCAATATTTATAATTCTAGTACAAACATTACTAACTTCATATACAAATGTATTATTTAAATTTTATGTGACTAGTAGAATCAACATATGAAGCAGCAAAAGCAAATGGATGTAAGTGAGAAAAATAAAATTTGTGTTAAATCAGTACAAAGTTGACAGAAATAAAATTTGTGTTAAATTAGTGCAAAGTTCAGATCACACAGCTAGGTCAGTACAGCTCCTGTAGCATATTTTGTAAATCTGTTTATTTGTGATATTATTGAAGATGGATCATCAATTTGTGAAATAATACTTATTGAAGTAAAAAATATTTGGGAAACAAGAAATATTAGAAATGAAACAGAATTACGGATTGCAAATGTGGTACAGATCAAATTCAATAACCGTGTTACGAAAACTTGTGCTAGAATCAAACTGCCCACAGTTAAACAAGTTGAAACAAGTTTACAGTTGAATTTCAATTTTTAGTACTTGCATGAATCTTTGTACTTCCTGATGAATTTCTTAAAATCAAAATATAGTTCACAGATAACCAATACTCAACTTACAGGACTGGTTCTATAGACAACTATAACAAATTTTGCTCCAAATTTCAAAGATTTGACAAAAGATCTTAGTTAAATATTTTATTATATTAATAAAATTTTTAAACAAATAATTTGAAAAAAAATACTTTTCAATTATTGTATATATCATATGTATTTTACATAGAATTGTGTATCATTTTAATGAAATTTAAAATGAATTTACTTATTTAATACAATGTGAATATAGTGTGCATCTTTTTAAAATATGAGAAAGTGAATTGTTGCTTTCATTGATCTCAAGAGTGCCACACTTGTAATTTAGGAAATACTAGAAGTTTTTCATATACTTTTTTCTTCATTATAAACCAGTCCTATAGGTATGAGTTACTTTAAATATTAAATATGGGTTTATCCTATCATCTGCACTAGTTACTTCTAAATTTTCATTTTTATCACTTACATCCCTTTGCTTTTTGGTGATTTATATGTGATTATTAATAGTCCTTCAGAACTACTACTTGTTTATACAGCATATATACTTATTAAAATGTAAAAAAAAAAATAAGTACCTGCTGATTTTTTTAAAAATTAAAAATATTTAATGTATAACTCACTTATATTAAAACCAAATATAGTAATATAGAGTACAAAAATATATAGTAAATGACCATTATATTAATTTATTTGGAAGCAAAATGACTATACAAAAGTTATAACAATAACAAAACAAAGGACATTATATATATTTTTCAATATTGATTCTTGAACTTAATTTTAAACAAACCTCAAAAAATTCTTTGAACCTCTTCTTAACCAACTCCTATAAAAACAAAAATATAATTATTTTATATTGGAGCATATATAAAATACATCATGAATAAATTAAATACAAGATATATTTCATAAACACTGAACATTAATTTATATGAACAAATATTATTTTAAAACTACATTTGCAGCATTTCATTTGACATGTAGGTAGTTTTTAGCTTCTATATACTATTTGCTGAAATAAATTAGTATTTAAAAGTATTTCATTACTCTCAGACACATCTTTCACAACAGCTAAAGATTCTTTTACAAACACACCATCTGAAAATGGTTTCAATTTTTCAGCCATTCTAAACAAACTGTAATAATTTTACAATACTAGATGATCAGTCAATTTCTCTATTGATTTTTAATGAAATTCATTAAAGAAAAAACCTAGGGAACAATGAAATATATATATATATACACATATTTTTTTAATGCTCTGGCAGACTACAAAGCTGCTCCTTACAAAGCTACGAGGTAGAATATTTTAGAATCACAGAATAACAAATAAGTGAAACTTATTGCCAAAAAGAAATATATTCACATACTTTTTACCAGGGGTGTCTTCTGACCAACCAGCAGTTTTCCTTGAGCGAGGAGGTGCTTGAGGACCAGAATTATCTAAAAACTAATGGAATAAGAATAAATAAAAAAGTATAAGATTTATAAACAAATAAGAACTAGTTCAAGTGTGTCACACAGCTGTACAATTAAAATACATTTTATGGTCAAAAATATCCAGGTATATACTGCTGCAGAATCAACATCTTCATTGCCAATAATGTACATACATGTTCATTGAATACACATGTTCATACAAAATATACATGTTCATTGCCAATAAAGAACATACATGTTCATTGCCAATAATGTGATATCGCATGATGGGAGTTCTCATCAAATACTCTATCATGCATTACTGTGTAGAACTTGCTATCATGTTTCTAAGAGTAATAGTAGAGTAGTGACAGGGAAATGGTACAAACTATTTATCCCTCTATAGAAGTGATTGAATATCATGGAGAGGGGATGACCACAATAGTCTATTGTTTATGCTACCTACTATACACAGTAACAGTGTTCAAACAAGATGATAACAGAACAGTTTTCTTTAGTTATTCATTAATTAAGCATGCAAACAGTTTGGAGCTTATTATTTTGAGCCTTTTTTTAAAAATGTGACTGACCAACCAGGACCACAGTGACCGGTTACAGAGCACATAGTCTTCCTTAAGCCTCAAAATTCTTTATGCCTCAAAACTCTTTATACTTCAAAAACTCCTTATGGTACACACTAGTGTGTACCATAGAAGGGTTATAGAAAAGCCTCTTTGGCTTTTCTATAATCCTTCCTGCTCCACAAGTCAGCCCACTAAATTCATCAAAAATAAAAAAGTCCAGATTGCCTACACATGGTTAGAATAAAAAGTTAATAATAAGAAAGTATAAGGTTTATTCATTTCTTTCTCTAGCTGTAGTTTACAATCTAATATATGTAAACCTGAAATAAAAATTAATTACCTAATATACAACCCAAAACTAATAAATAATCATCTAACTATTATACAATTAAATAAAATGGAAGAGATATCATATTTTTCAAAATTTGTCTGTGTCATAACACATTATATTTTATACTCTTTTTCTCAATAAACTACAAAAATTCGTTAAAATAATTTTTTATCCTTTTATGATCTGTGCAGTTATCTAATAATTACTGCAACATATGTTACCTATATTTTTCCTCTCTCTTAAGAATTGGGTAGGCTGACACTTAAGTTGTTTATTTAGGATTTACTAACCGATATTCAGAGATGTTTTACGACTAAAAAATATTTAATGGTGACTAGCAATTTCTCATACAACTGCTTCATGCTAATAGATCCTACACTGTCTACCAATAAGTATTTGGACACCTGTGACAGAAAAGAAAAACTAACTTTATTCAAAATCAATAATTGGTAGAGCCTCCACGAGAGTGAATTACAGCATGAACCCTCCGGGGCATATTTTCCACAAGTCTTTGTATTACAGCTAGTGGTATTGTCTTCCACTCGGCTTGGATTAGACATACAAGTTCCTTCACCGATTTTGGATGGGTGGTGCACCCCTTAATTCATTGATTCAACTCATTCCAGAGGATCTCGGTAGGGTTCAGGTCTGGGATCTGGGCAGGACTTGGAGATTCGACGAAACTCCATTGGCACCATACCAAGCTTTGGTTAACCTCGAAACATGACAACTGGCATTGTCATCCTGAAAGTATCAGATGTCTAACCCATAAAACTGCCACAACATAGGAAGCACATTGTCATCCAAAATAATGCAGTAGGCATCGGCTTTGAGCTTACGATGAATGGGAACCAAGGGTCCATACCTGGAGAAAAAACTCCGACCATAATTCCACCTCCAGTGAACTTGACTGTTGGCACAATGCATTCTGGCAGAAGACGTTCTCCAGGCAGGCGCCAGACCCAGACCCTGCCATCCGAACAATAAAGGGTGAACCTTGATTCATTGTTCTATAGAACTTGTTCGACTAATCTACAGTCCAATTTCGATGTGCTTTGCACCATATTAACCAAGAAGCACGGTTGGACCTTGTGATTAAAGGGTTCAATGGGTTCAAAGGGATCAAAGGATTATGGGCAGCAGCATGACCATGAAAACCAAGCAGATGTTCTTCCTTACGGATGGTATTCATTGAAACAATACTCCTGGATGCATGTTGAAACTTCTCGTGGATGAGGGCCATCAGTTGGGTGCGGTTCTTCCGAATTTCTCTGGACAGCACTCGTCGGTCTCTATCTCCCAGTTTCGTTCATCTGCCGACTTAGGACAAATTCTGACAATTAACGCTCACCTTCCACTTCTTAATACATAGGCCACTGTTGATTTTGGGTACTTCAGATTGCTAGATATATCTCTTAAGGATTGGACACATTTGTGATACCCGATAATTATACCTTTCTCAAAATCAGAGAGTAATAATGCTGTATTCAACCAAATAAGGGTCTGAGTGTGCAGTTCAGTTGTGTTATATAAAGAATTTACAAATACAATTTTTTCATAATCCATCAAAAATAATGCAAATTTAAGAAATCTTTATTCAATTTCTCAAGAATTCTTTTTAAAAACTACAAAGATTTCATGAGTATTTAAAAACATTTCAACACTTTTTTCATTAAATAATAACTATTATTGTTTTATTTGATATTACATGATGTTACAAGTACAGAATGTTTTCAAGCACTTCATATGGAAAAAAAAATCGTAGGAGCTTTTAATCTTCTCTATTAAAATTGAAAGTCTTGCACTGATCTGAAACTGAATTACTTATTCTAAAATGGTATTAATTTTAAAGTATTTAGAACAGTTAGTTATATGTTTAAATATACAATAAAAATTTCTAAATTGTATGACTACTAAATGCATAATAGGTCAGATATCACAGCTTTAGAAAAACAAAACTACATCAATATATCTCTTTTAATAATAATAATGAGAAATGAGTTTATTTTTCATATGAATAATTGAAATATACATTTTTCAAATATATCTCTTTATAAAGAAGCAACTTTTTCATTGTGTGCAATGTACTACAGAAAGCGTTTTAAAAATCCCATAAGTATGTTCGATAGTAATATCTAATGTTTATAATTAATGATTAGAAAGAAATCTTGGTTAAAATGAGGATGATAGCCTAATATCTCTTTAAAAAATATAATTATTGTACACATAAATTTTCATAATACATAAATCTCAGCTAAATAAATATAAATTAGAATAAGAGAATATGCAAATAGTTTTAACCATACTATAATTAGAAGAAAATCAGAAGATAAGTACTATATATAGGTGCTTGTAAAAAGGCAAAACTAAAATGTATAATATATTTTTTAAATAAGCAAAGTAAAAATTAACTAAGACATTTAATAAAACTTGTTAACTTTAACTATAATACAATTAATCTAAAGGTATTAGTTAAATGATTTAAGTATAAGTATAGTATGTATACTGAATGCAAAAATACTCTAAAGGGAATAAAATAAATATAATAAAACACTTAAAATTTGAAAGAAAATTAAACTAAGATTAATTATGCAAAGCAGTGCTCATGGAAACATTTTCTCACATCAAAGACAATATATAAGCATAGACTTACATCATTTCCAAAATCTGATATAAAATCCAATGTATCTTGCTTTCTGTCTGACTAAAATAATGTAAGAATAATGCATAAACATTTTTATGCACTTAAATTAAAAATAAAACTTTTCAGAAAGTTAAAAATTAAATTTAAAATTTAAAATTAATAGAACAGTTATCAATAATACTTTTTGTGGATCAAAATTCATAAAAATAAGAGAAAAATTTACTATATTTTCTTTAACTTCTGAAATATAATATAAAGCTTACACACCTCCTTATTTTCCCTGTGGGATAAAATCTGTTAATATAAAGATGCACTAACATGTTAAGAAAACTAACTTAAATTAAAATAGATATACATTACCTCTTAATTACATTACAAATTACCATAACACTACATCATGTAGCAAGCTTCATGAAGTACTGTTTTTAGATTAGAAGGCACGATATGTTAGAAATTACATAAGTTATTAATTAATAAGCGACATGAAATTCATCATGTCGTTTATTATGACAACTATTCTCATAATTATTATTGAAATTGTTCTTAACAAAATAAAAATTTGTGACACAAAAAAAATGATGAAACAAAAAATGAAATACAATGAATGATACAAGAAGAAATATAATAAAAATATGATGAAACAAAAGATGAAATACAACAAAATATAGTAAAATTCACAAATCCAGTGCACTCTTTTACTGCCATTACTTTAACTGGTGATGGCAGTTTTTCACATTTCACTTATTATTTTAACTCTATCCCATTCATTCTAAGGGAATATTAGTTTTAAATAGACCAAATACAATAATTATAAACACTAGATAAAATAAGGCGATTTCACGCAGCAGTGCATATCTCAACTTATGGCGATTTTGGATTTAATTTCAAACGGAAGGGCAGCCTATTGGCTATCGCAAACAGGAAAACTAATGGGAAGGGCATTAAAGCTATTCATGACGTTGCATGATATCACTCTATTATTAATTGGTTGTAAAGTCATATAAAAAAAAAACAATTTTTTTTTCTAAGAGTGACATAAAAAAGTAATAAAACACTACATTTTGTGAGACATAATCAACAAAGAAGAAATAAATTTTAAAAACACAAAAATAACATTTAATGGACACATTATGTTCAAGTAGATATACAGACTATATACCAAAATAACAAAATGAAAAGAATAATACAGGAAAATCTCAATATAACAATATGGAGAATAAAATCATCATTATAGAAGGAATATATGGAACCAATAAAATCATTATAGAAGGATATTTTATATATGGAGGGACAATATAGTTTTGATCTACAAAACTTCAATTAAGGTTAGTTTCTTAGGTTTAGGTGACAACAAAAAACCATCGAATTGTTAAATATTGTCTAAGTATAGAAAAATTTAAATAAATTGAGAAATAACTTAAAATGATTTTGTATAAACAATCAAATACCTAGACTGAAAGTTTTTGGATCTACTTAAAAATTGGGTTCCCTTCCTATTTTTGGAGTTTTTTAATGATGCCAACCCCTTCGTGTGGAGTTACCAGAAGGCAAAGATTTTGATCAGGAGCGGATTTTCGGAGTGAATAAAATTGCTGACTTAAGTTATTTTATGGTGAAATAATATACTAATGTTGCAATTAATGGCAAAAAAAGGATAAAATTGTGTAAAATTATATTTTTATTAATACAAATTCTGCTTAGTCACATTATTTTTCTGAATATTAATTGGTTGTTAGTTTTAAAACACTAAAAATTCATTATTTTTGTTCATTAATATTATTAAATATTTTATGATTTTAAACATACAAAATAATTAAAAATTTCATTTTAAACGATTAACCAGAAATAAAAAAATAAATGAAACATCTGCAGATATTTATTTTAAATTTTCAAAGAACATTAAAAGGTTATTTTATGGTGAAATAATATACTAATGTTGCAATTAATGGCAAAAAAAGGATAAAATTGTGTAAAATTATATTTTTATTAATACAAATTCTGCTTAGTCACATTATTTTTCTGAATATTAATTGGTTGTTAGTTTTAAAACACTAAAAATTCATTATTTTTGTTCATTAATATTATTAAATATTTTATGATTTTAAACATACAAAATAATTAAAAATTTCATTTTAAACGATTAACCAGAAATAAAAAAATAAATGAAACATCTGCAGATATTTATTTTAAATTTTCAAAGAACATTAAAAGGTTAGTACCTTTTAATTTTTGTAAATAAATAATTTTAGAGTTATCAAAAAAGATTTTTAACCAAGGGGGGCTCTGCCCCCCTTGACTTCCCCATAAATATTATTACAAATAGTATAAAAATGTTATTAAGAAAGGAATAAATATCATGAAAAATAAACTAAATACACACTAACTGCATCTAGAAAAGTAATGTTTAAATCCGCACCTGTTCAAAAAAAAAAAAAAAATTAAAAATTAAAAATTATTCTTTATTTCACACGAAAGAGTTTACACTTAAAATAATTTGAAATATCACTTGAAATTAAAAAGACTTAAGAAGCACTTACTTCAGCCATTATGAGTTTGCTCCTTTCACCCACTGATATCTATCGGGTCAATCTTTACGTTCAACCAGATGCATATCATTCTTACACAACGGACATTCATATTTATTAGCGATAAGTCCCTCATTCATCCACCATTCAATCACAGCTTTCATTCCAAAGAGCTTCAAGTTGTTAAAGGTTCTCATAGTTATTTTACCAGCAGTAGCTATCACTCAGAAGAAAAAGTCACAAAAACAAAAGTAAAGTTCATCGAACAATATATCTATAGGCAAAATGGCAGAAAACGAGTCTAACCCAGTTTGAATAATGTTGTTTTAACCACAGAACCAATAGGAAGTAGGCACATTTCAAATGCAATGAAAGGGTTACATAAGGAGAGCAGGCTTTGAAATGAACATAGGCTAAAAAATAACACGGCACTGAGAGGAGAAAGCAGTCTGAGTTACCATATTTAGCGCTTTATCGTCCATTTGGCAGGGGGAACCCAATTCTTAAGTCAACCCAAAACACCTTTGCTTCTAACTGTTAGTAGACATTCATGTGTGGTCAAGCAGTTTTTGAATCAGGTTTGGTTTGGTTTGGTTTGGAGTGCTACGGACTACTTTTTGCAGCACGAGAGCTAATGAGACCGGGACCTACAGCTTAAATCCGATTCCGAACATCTACGAACATCCATGCCACAGTGGAATTCGCACCCACGAACTCTGGCACCGAAGGCTAGCACCCTAACCAATCGGCCATCGTTTAATTGTTTGAATCAGGAAGCTGGGGTAAGTAATATTTGTGACTTTTGATTATTCAGAGTCGATTTGATCATAGTCTGTTATTTGATACTCAAAGATATCATCCAAAATTTGTTAACCATATATAACAGATTAAAAGTAGAGATATAAGTCTCCTTGTCACTTTAACAAAAATAACCATCCTTTTACCAAAATAAAGTACATAATATTAATAGGAGAGCATAAGTAAATTAAAGAAACAGAAGTATAATTTCATCTCTTCACAACAGTCACTACCTAAATAAGAATAAATGTGGGATTTTTTCATCATTATGGGAGAATTTTGCTATTACATGAGTACAAGTTTACAAATTGGATTTTACATATATCAAAAGAAGTGCATCTGATGGTATATATCAAAAAGAAGGATAATTTTGTAGGGAGAACAGAACTTCCAAAAGGAAGATTACCCCCCCCCCCTAAAGGAGAATGGTTGGTCACCTTAATACTACACAAGTAAAGAATAAACTATTACCAGAGTTAAAAATAACAGTTAATTTTAAAATAGTAAATTTTCTTGGGACATGCGATGTACAGGATACACTACTCAGCAAGGAACAAATCAATTTAAATTGCAATTAATAGCTTAAATAATAATAAAAAATTGCATAAAAGATTAGTTTCATGTAGTATTCTGCATATTTAAAATTTACCAAGAAAGAAATACTGTAAAATGGTATGGTATGATTACAGTCTCTTTAAATGTACACATCTTAACATATTAGCTTTTGAAAATTGAGTAAAATCCAGGTCTATTTTTATAATTCTGCATTATTCGCAGTAATGGTCTGTCATTACATGAAGAATTTATTTTGCTTTAATTATGTTAGTAATCATAATGAATAAGAAATTGGAAAGCAAGTAGTGTTCCAAATAAGTTCTGCTGCACACTATGCTGCATACAGGAAATAAGTAGCAATAACAACAATATACGTTTATATACACACAGTTTAGTCTTTCAATATCATATTAAATGGTAGGTATTATATAATAATAATTTACATTACTCCCAAGCAAATCACAAGTTATTATAGCATCAGTACTTCAAAATGACATGGTATTAAATTTTCAAATAATAGAAATTTAATGTGTGTCAGTGAGTTTCGAAGTTAATATCAATAAAAATAATGACAATAATAAATTTCTATAAAAAAAAGATCGCATAATGTACCAATAATAAAACTTACTTTTCTCATAGGTATATCGTTCACAAAATCCAAATCATCACCTATATCGTCCATTTTTCCCGCCTTTTTCTTTTCTTCAGCCTTTTTATCTTTTTCTTCTTGCTTTTTATCGTCCTTCTTTCGATTTTTCAGTGAAAACTACAGAATGGAAGAGTACAAATATATAAAAAACAAACCAAATCACATTCAGAAATATTTTAACATCGTATAAAGTAACATGAAAGCAAGGAATAAACTTATGAATAAATAGATGGTACTTTAGTTTAGAATATTCATGAATGAAAAAATATTAACATACTAGCATGATGGTAATCTTATTGAAAACTGATAAATAGAAAACAAAAGTTTTAACAACACCGTTCCTATAGTAACACCTAACAAACTAAAGCGGATATGAGAACCGATTGCTTTCGATTCTTGAATTTAACTCTTGTACGAGATAGTCAGTCATATTCGATTAATTGCAGTTCGTTGTTACAATTCCTCGTAAAAATAAAAAATAGTATTGTATCCCTTTTTAATGAAATACAGATAAAGACTCGACAATAATAATAACTTGGCCCCAACTTTTATTAACGTTATTTTATGCGTTTCCTATAAAGGTTTTATAAAAGTTAATGTATCACGAACTTTTATTTCGCATTTGTATTACAATATAGCTTACACAAATAATATTAATATTAAATAACCAAAATAATACCAAACAATTTGTTTTTCTTTTTCAACAAGTACTTGTCTCTCAGTAATCAAACCCTTAAGGGAATATATATATATATATATATATGTGTGTGTGTGTGTGTTGTGTGTGTGTGTGTGTGTGGATTATTCGGTCATTTTAACCACTGAAAAAAATCTCAGCTTATATAGAGCGATTTCATGCTACGTCATGAACGGCTTTAATGCCCTTCCCATTCATTTTCATGTTTACGATAGCCAATAGGCAACCAATAAGTTGCCCTTCCGTTTGAAATTAAAGCCAAAATCGCCATAAGTTGATATGTGCACTGCTGCGTGAAATCGTCTTATCTCATTTTCTATCTTTTTAATGTAAGGTACATAAACGAAAATGAATTTGTTTGAAAAAAACCTTAGTATTTATTTTTGAATATATTTTAGGAAACAATTTCAAAATCGGAGACATCGTTCAACTTTTTTCATGAAACAATGACTTACAACAGCTTCATAGACGATATTAAGCATTTGCGATTTGGTTTGAATTTAACAAAATCCGCAAGATTTTAGATAAATTTGTTTTAGTGTCAGAAATTTGAAACACGTTTAATGAAAATTGCTTACCTTTATAAAGCAAATGAAAACATAACCGTAGAAGAGTAGTTATTTCTCTGTAAAACATTTTGCCAATTTACACAATATATGACTCATAAACTGGATCAATTC
Organism: Pardosa pseudoannulata; assembly: GCA_032207245.1. NCBI lineage: Eukaryota > Metazoa > Arthropoda > Arachnida > Araneae > Lycosidae > Pardosa > Pardosa pseudoannulata. Next base: position 46,898,200 of record CM063508.1, read on the forward strand.
GGAATTAATTATTAACTAATAACTAATGCTAGTCATATATTAATTCAATAGTGTTGGATTTATAGAATAGTTTTACACAATTAGAAAAAATATGAAACAGGCCTATTAATGATACCGTTTCAGAATAAACCTGCAGTATTCCGCTTGACAGAATCACTTAACAATGCTTTAACAATACAGCTGCCGAAATTTTACATCCATATGTCAAGCGAGGAATATAAATAATGTCAAATCAACTGACGACATAACAAAACTATGGACTTTGTTACCATTGGAAAAAATAATGGTGGTTTCTGCTCAATCAAAACAATAAACATACTTATATATGGAGACTGAAAATAGGAATGAAGAAGAAAAAACCACATCGTAATTCTTGTTTAACAATGTACATATTTTTAAAGTAAAAATCAAGTTCGAAATTAATTTAAATTTGTGCAGTTCCATTTTGTACAACTTTGTACAAACACGCGTATATATATTCGATGCCTAGTGCTTCAACTGAGGACAAGATCTCTGCATCCTCATCATTTTATTTCATACTCTGTACAGAAAATGTTTTATTCGACTATTTTATTTGAACTCAGAACAAATAACCAACTCATAGACACTTTCTCAATAAAAATCATAGCGTAACCTAGGAAAAGTTTCTAACTTGTCCAATTATTCTGCTTAAACCATCCCTAATAAGATCATGGATATTGGAGGTTATAAGTTCACTTACGAACGGGGCTGATAAATTGTAATTTCTCCAAAAGAAACCAAAAAACAATTTTGTATACTTGTGTTTTACTGAGAACATGTTATATGTGATTCTTCTCGGATCACAACAGTTTCTGTTGGGTTCTTGCCGAGTAACAGCTGCATTTCGCGAGAATTAGCAATTTCTTCAAGTCACTGCAGACATATATAGGGAATTGCCAGATAAATAGAGTTGTGAGCAGTGGAAAAAAAACCCGGTTTAAACCCTGGAAAAAACCGGGTTTTTGAGAAGGGAATTTTGAAAATTTCCAAAACATGGGAATTTTGAAGTATTTTGAAGTCACCAATTCCTATGACACAATGAAAACCACCATTTTTTTCTGTCTTTGTTGTAAACCTCAGAAGTTGATATTTTCAAAATATTTAACTATTATATGCTATGAAAAAAATTTGAATAATTGGAATTAACTAGCTATATTTGAAAAGGTATCATATTTAGTATGAAAGTATGAGTATATTTTTCCTTTCAGAAATATCCAATATTTTTATTATTACATAAATAGTAGGCAACAATCTGTAGCTTCACAAAACCCATAAATCATTATTTATCTTGGATAACATCTCTCTCTCTCTCTCTCTCTCTCTCTCTCTATATATATATATATATATATATATATATATATATATATATATATATATATATATATATATATATATATAATGTATGTGTAGGAATTGGACACAAAATGCAACAGTGTCATTTGATTACACCTTTAAATGATATATGGATTACAAAAAAATAGTAAACGGTTATTTTTAATTTAAATATAATTATTTTTATATTATAAATGGAGGGGAAAAAGTTTAACTTAAAGCAATTTACATAATAACTAATGATAAAAAATAATGTATATAATTATTAGATTAGCAATTAAAATTGAAGCAACCAGTTATGTGTTTGATAAGACTAACAGGGTAATTAATTACATAAGTACTACTATAAAATCATTTGAATGCTCATTACTCTTATTTTTTGAATATATGTATATATATATATATATATATATATATATATATATATATATTGCCAAAAGTTAAAAAAAATATCTATTAGAAATAATGTGCTAGTTCTTAAATAGCCACTTTTGAAAAAATAAACGTAAACATTGTTAAAATGATTTCTTCCCAAAGTTCCCAAAGTCCCCAAAATTCCCGGGTTTATTCCCACCTCTTCAAAATTCCGGGTTTTTTACGTCCCTACAGATAAACCATATACGTAGTTGTCTGATGACGTCACTTGGCATATTGAATGAGGAGATAATCTTCAAAAGTGCCCTAGCTTCACAACCTCTAACTAAAATTGCACGATATAGGAGAACGATTCCGGTTTTATGGGGAATTCCACTGGTACACACACACATATATATATATATATATATGTTATGAAATATATTGGTCAGACAAATTTAATTCTAATTTAGGTCTGAGCTTAAATAAAAACTTTTTTATTTCCAGGATCATGAAAAATCAACAAACATTTGCTTATGATTGATCTAATAGCCTGTTGAAAGGATACTGATGGTTAACCTCATGCTAATATTGTCATCGTGTTACATTTTTCTGTATTTCCTGTCTGTGAACTCAGTCTTTGAAATTCTGTAATTACTGTGACCAAAAATATTTATTGTAGACTATTCTCACTGAATACACCAATGATACTAATTCTTCTTAAATCCTTGATTAAAGTTTGGGATGGGTGTTCTCAAGTTAAGCATTATAAGTATATACCCACAATACATATATATGCATGTTGTATTTATATACACTTTTTAATGCACTCTTTAATTTCAATAAAGAATCGACTTATTGCCTAATTCTATATACTTTTTTCCCATAGAAAAATATTGAAACAAATTAGATCTAAGCAAAAGTTTGATCCCCATTTCAGTAGGAAAATTAATTCTTATATTTTCTCATCATCTCATCATCTTAGCATATAAATTACCAGAATGCTTATGCAAAGAGTGAAACAAATAAATTTTCAAAATTAAAAGTGAAGCACTGTAGTCATCTGTTAACAAGCAAAGGTAGAAAGGAAAAAGATTCAACTGCCTCGTTTAATAATGTTTATTAACTTATTCTAAATACGTAGAAAATTTTTTACACACAGTTTTCGAAACACGTGTTCTTAAATTTTGTTTTCCAAATTATATAGACAGCAAATCTGCAAAAATTATCAGCATTTATTTTTATATAATAATTAAAAGTCATTTTAATTATTATATAATTTTCTTTTGCATGTGTGTTATGCAATGGTATCTACATAGATTTATTTCAGCCAGGATCTAAAAGTTCTAATATAGAAGGACAGATAAATTTGTAGAATGAGTCGAAGGGCGAATTTTGAAATTCGAATTCTAGTTTTGAAATTCGTATAGCAACTTTTACTCCCTTAAAATATAGAGTCAAAAATTGTTTTTTCAGTGATTTTTATTTTTTCTAATCATTGTAGACTCTAAAACATATCAAATATATTCGATATTCGACAAATGCAATAGATTAATTGCAATATCGATTGATATATTTTCGATCATGGCTTTCTACAGCTTTAAAAAGTATAATTTAAAATGTTCCAGTGGTTTTTTGCTAAAAGTGATTGCAAGAAATAAAGTGCAACCATATTGCAGTCTATATATGTCACAGGTGACATACGCGTCATAATGATGTCAGAAGTCTATATAAAGCGACAGAAAGGGAAATTTATGGTACTAAATTCCTACCTTTAGTGACTTTTGACGTCATTATGACTCGGAAGTTGCCTGTGACATGTCTCAGCTTCAATATGATAAACCTCAATGCTTCGTGTTCAGTTTGAAAACTCACTTTAACTTTTCGACTGTTCCCGCAAGCTTATTCCACTGCGGTATGGTCGTTCGAAATCGGCTCTAAGCAGTAGGTCCCAATCTCATTAACTCTGGTGTTGCAAAAAAGTAGACCGCAGCGCTCCCAACCTATCTACTTTTCTCGTGTAGAAGAGGTTTTTGGTCAGTGCAACTTTCCTCTTTTTGGGAGAAGAAATGTCTGCAGATTCAATTACCATATTACCTGAAATAATCTTATTGTCGAACTCTGTATGTCAATGATTTTTCGCCAGTTATGATATGCATTCTAAATTCTTTTTTCTGTGATATATGAGGACATTTTATAAAATAAGTTATATTTTATACATGTTTTTAATGAAAAAGTATTTGTATTAGTAATATTCTCATACTACAGCTGTTCATAGGCAACACCGTATGGGCACTGCTAATTGTTTCATATAATAAACCATACTTAACACTCCGAAATGCGTTTTTCTTCTAATTCTGAAGTGTGAGATCAGTAAAAGAAATGCCTGTATTATGCAGATTAAACATCGTCCTTTAAACGCCATTTTTTTCGAGCAATGGCATATTAATATACTTTCTGAATTTAGACTGATTTTAGAAAGTGCATTAATTTAGATTATTATTTACACATTATTTAAGTTAATTTTTTATTATATTTCAGTTTAAATGTTCTGTTAAACAGAAAACTGCAAATGGTTTTGAATATTAGTTCGACCGAGAGACCGAGTCCATTTTTTAGAGCAAGTGTGATTTGTAGTTCCCGCGATGTGACTGAATTTAGACTGATTTTAGAAAGTGCATTAATTTAGATTATTATTTACACATTATTTAAGTTAATTTTTTATTATATTTCAGTTTAAATGTTCTGTTAAACAGAAAACTGCAAATGGTTTTGAATATTAGTTCGACCGAGAGACCGAGTCCATTTTTTAGAGCAAGTGTGATTTGTAGTTCCCGCCCTGTGACTCACTACACCGAGACAACGAATATAGACACAGGAAGAAGGGCAGGTGCCTTTGAGATAATGTAAACACGCAATGGAAAGAAGTGATCTCCAAGAGCCTTGACAGAAAAACTACTTTACAGGCTTCTGCTCAGATTCAGTTTCTTCATTCCTCTTTTAAGTTGTGATTTGATTTTGTTTTTTAAATTATCAATTTTGTAGATTTCAGGTATGGATTTTTTAAAAATTCCTTGTAGATTATATATACTTGAGGTATATGCTAATGCGTATACAATGTTTAAGTCAATTTTGCATTATGTCCTAGATTAAATTATCTATTAAACAGATAGCTGCAAATGGCGTTAACATTACTTCGACCAAAGATCGAATATGTATCATTCTTTAGAACAGATGATGATTTTTAGTTCTCGCGCTGTGACGTCACTATACCAAGATATGGCCAATAACAATTAAACAGCAGAAGGGGTTTATCTAGCAAGTGTTGATCATACAGTTGATGACTTCTGTAAGAAGGCTTCCTTGCCGAACAGCGCGAGATCATTCGGGTTTTAACCTTCGAATGCGCCTTCCCCTGTTTGATCGAGACATAGCCAATATCCACTAAAACAGCAGAAGGTGTTGATCAAAAACACAGTAACTCCTGTAAAAAATATATTACTGCCGAACAGCACGCCGATCATTCGAATTTTAACCATTGAGAGAGACTTTCCCAATGATACTAACAAATTTCTTTTCTTTTCCTTTTTAGTCTTTTTAGAAACAAGACTGTGAATTGATTTTCATTTACGTTAAATACTATTAATGCAAGACAATTATTTAAAATTATGCAAAATTTTAGCAACTGTTATCGCCGTTTTACGGAATTAAATTCTCTGTAACTTGAAAAAAACTTTGCGATTTTCAAAAGCAAACCCAGTTTAATGACAAACCATTATTTAAAATTATACAATGTTCTAGCAACTTTATTCGCTGTTAAGGTATTAAATTCTCTGTTACTTGAAAAAAATACTTTTTGAATTTCAAAAACAAACCCAGTTTAATGACATACGATTATTCCATATTATACAATGTTTTAGCAACTGTTTTCATCGTTTTACGGTGTTAAATTTTCTGTAACTTAAATACTTTGCGATTTTCAAAGGCAGACCCAGTTTAACAACAAACAATTATTTGAAATTTTACGGTGTTAAATTCTCTGTAACTTAAAAAAAAAAAATACTTTGCGATTTTTAAAGACAGACTCAGATTAACAACAACAATTATTTGAAATTATACAATGCTTTAGCAACTGTTTTAGCCGTTTTACGGTGCTAAATTCTTTATAACTAGAAAAAATACTTTGCAATTTTCAAAAACAAACCCAGTTTAATGACAAATAATTATTTGAAATTATACATTGTTTTAGCAACTGTTTTTGCCGTTTTACGGTCTCTGTAACTTGAAGATCCTTGTTCTCTTCATGGAATACATCAGGCTGAACCTGAGGAGAGGTCCTCAGATCATTTCTGGTTGAAAAATCTTTAGTATAATAGCCTATTTTGTATTAAACATAAATAAAAAAATTTGTGATTTGTTTCGGACAAAAGTTTTCTTAGATTATTAATATTGGTTTAAATTTATAAAATATATTATTTGTGATATATGAAGAAATTAATTTTTTTAATATAAAATGTATACACCCAGTGAAAAAAGTAGAAAACCATTTACACGCAAATTGACCTCCGAAATATGAAATTAGAACATAATATTTTATATCAAATAAAAACCAATTATCTTTTTTTTATTATGCAAACTTCAATTATATTAATACGAATGATATATTTGATTTAATCATAAGTAAGTCTAACTTAAAAAAAATCCATTTTCTTAACAACTGAACATTATTTTTTTAAATTTTGAAATGTCAGCTCTTTTTAAATTTTTGGTTCAGAAAAAAACGAAATTTTTTTTTCAATTCGATATAAAAATTTATATTCTGATATGTATCTTTCAAAAGTTATTTTGGGGATAGTTTAATTTAATTTTTTTTTATTTGGTGTATAATTTTTTGTTAGTTAAAATATTTACATATACCACTTGAAATGGCAAAACTAAATAATTTTTTAAAAGTTATAAACAGTTTTAAAGTATTGAACTTTGAAATGTGAGTATTTTTAAAAAATTTTGTTCTACAGAACAAAACATATTTTACTTCAATTTGATATAAAAATTTACACTCTAATATGCATATTTCAAAAACTATCTGTTGGATAGTTAAATTAAAATTTTTCATGTACATTTTTACATTACTTTATACACACACATATATACATACATACAACTCTTGAGATAACAAAACCAATTATTATTTTTTAAAGTTAGAGCGCTATTAAATTTTGAAATGTCATTTTTCGTTAAAATTTTGGTTTGGTGAGCAAAACATATTTTACTTTAGTTTGATATAAAAATTTACAGTCTAATATGCATATTTCAAAAACTATCTTTCGGATAGTTAAATTAAAATTTTTTATGTATATTTTACGTTACTTTATACACACACACATACATATATACAACTCTTGAGATGATAAGACCAACTATTTTTTTAAAGTTAGAGCGCGATTAAATTTTGAAGAGTCATTTTTCTTTAAAATTTTGGTTTGGAGAGCAAAACATATTTTACTTCGATTTGAAATAAAAATTTACACTCTAATATGCATATTTCAAAAGCTATCTTTCGGAAAGTTAAATAAAAAAATTTTATACACATTTTTACGTTACTTTATATATATATATATATATATATATATATATATATATATATATATATATATATATATATATATATGTATGTATACACATATATACAATTCTTGAGATGATAAAACCAATTATTATTTTTTTTTAATTAGAGCCCTTTTAAATTTTGAAATGTTATATTTCTTTTAAATTTTGGTTTAGAGAGCAAAACATATTGTACTTCAATTTTATATAAAATTTTACACTCTATTATGCATATTTCAAAAGTTATCTTACGGATAGTTAAATTAAAATTTTTTATGTACATTTTTATGTTACTTTATACACACTGAGAGACACATACACATATACATATATACAACTCTTGAGATGATAAACCTAATTTTTTTTTAAGTTAGAGCGCGATTAAATTTTGAAATGTCATTTTCCTTTAAAATTTTGGTTTAGAGAACGAAACATATTTTAGTTCAATTTGATATAAAAATTTACACTCTAATATGCATATTTCAAAAGCTATCTTTCGGATAGTTAAATAAAATTTTTTTATGTACATTTTTATGTTACTTTATACACACAGGGACACATACACATATACAAATATATAACTCTTAAGATGATAATCCCAATTTTTTTTTAAGTTAGAGAGCTGTTAAATTTTGAAGTGCCATTTTTCTTTAAAATTTTGGTTTAGAGAACGAAACATATTTTACTTATATTCGATATAGAAATTTATATACCAACATATAAAAATATATGTACTAACATACACATTTCACAAATTAACTTGTGGGTAAAAGAATTTCATATTTTTTATTTGTGCATGTTTACGTTATTTATATATGTACACACACACACATATATATTCAAATAACAAAAGTAACGTTACAATAGTTTTTTCAATGGTAGAGCGTTATTAAAGTACTTGCAAAAATGTTGTTCCTAAAAGGAGAACTTTTAATTTTATGATGATTGAAAAATTAATACTATGGTTATTTTAAGTCTTAATGTCTCCTTAAATAATAAAAAACAGTTTATAATTTTTTCCACCTTCCGTAATATGAAATCAGTGCTACTTCCCCTCAAAACAGTGCATCCCCCCTCATTATTCCCCTCCATCATGCTAAATAAAGCTTTTACTACATGCGTGAGTTCATTGTATTTAGGCAGGTTCAGAAATAAAAGAAAATGAATTGATGGAGGCAAGAATGTTTTCATACTATATATTATGCAGATTTTTTGAGTAAATGACCCCGAAACTTAAAACAATAAACCATATATTAATAAATACCTCTAAAATTAAAATTTAGAACTGTGGTTAGTAGATGAATATAGTATCACATATAAACAGTTTAAACTGAACTTTTATTCATTGTAATTGAACTTTGTATCCTAAATTACTTTAATTACGTGTTCTAAAATGAACTCTTGGAATTTTGCTTTGAACACATGTAATAATAATAATACATTAAAATGTATGACATAATTTTATGAAGCAAATAAAAATTAAAATGCTCTAAATAAAATTTTTCTAAATATGTTAACCTATGTTTAAATAAAACATACTTAAAATTGTGTAAAAACACGTAATAATGCGTGCTAAACACAGAAAATGGGGAAAATTGTGTTAAGATTCTATATGAACATTTTTTAAATTAATGCATTGTAGCATAAATATTCTCCAAAAATAAAAAGGAAAATCATAGTATAAAATACATATACTATGCCTTATATTTTAGTGTCAATAAAAAATAACTTAAAATTATTTTTTATGTAGGCTTTAATTTTAGAATTTATTTATGTATTTATATTTATTTTATGCAGGTTGCAGGTTGTTATAGGCTTTATGGCAATTGCAATGAAAATACATTTTAATTTTAAAAAGGACTTACGTGATACAAATTTTCCTTCACTGTCAACTGTAGTAGATTGCAGTCGAAAATTATTACGCATTTATAATAGTAATAATAATAATAATAATAAACGAAACCAGCTGCAATACTAACAGATTTTGATATTAAACTCACGTACGTCCCGTGAGGCTGTCATAAAATATTCTGACACGAGCAAAATTGCTGACTTAGGTTAAATTCTGAAAACAGAAACAAGAATCGATGTTAGCATGGAAACTCATTCAGATGCACGTCGGGCATATGCATTTTTTCCTGCGTGTTATGCATCAATAACGTTATTTGTAGGGGGCTATAAGCTCCCCGATATTGATTGCTTTCACATGCTGTCTTTTGTTCGTGTCGGGAACATTACTGAGAAAGGGATCTCAGTCACTGTCACAGATTGAGATGAAAAAGTAAATCAGTATAATTAATCTTCCTGGAAATTTCATCTCGGAGTGAATGCTTCCTGGTAGATGCTATTTGTTTTGCAAGTGTTTTAAAAATATAGATATATCTAGGACAAAACACGTGCAGAAAAGAAAATAAATTCATGCTTCTTAATTATTGATTGTATCAACGAAATTTGTCACCTTAGATTGTCGATATTCAGTCATTTGCCTGCCTTGTATCTAAAATGTAATGCGGAGATGTTTTGTGATCCCTTAGGATCAGTCTCTCGTAAGCTATCTGATGCTGCTTAATTATTAATTGCATCAATGAAATTTGTCACCTATATTGTCGATATTCAGCAATTTGCGTGATTTTTATCTAAAATGAATGAGGAGACGTTCAGTAATCATTAAGAATCTCTCGTCAGCTGTCTCTAACCGAAGTGAAAGCTTCTTGTTAAATAATGTAATCAATGCTTTTTTTTCTAGAATTTATCGTTAAACTAAACCTAATTTAATTTGCTCAAAAAGCTAGATTTATGTATAATATAAAATGTTCAAAATAAAAAGAAACTTATTCTTCTTAATTATCGATTTTGTCAATGAAATTTACCAATTATACTGTCGATATTCAATCATTTCTGTGCTCTGTCTCTAAAATGCAATGCGAAGATGTTTTGCGATCACTAAGGATCAATTTCTAGTAAGTTGTTTCCAACCGGAGTGAAAGCTTCTGTTAAATGTAATAATCAATGTTTTTGTTTCGATAGCATTTAAATATAATGTCGTTTGTTCAAAAAGCTAGAATTGTTTATGACATAGAAGAACAAGACGAAAGAGAAACTTATGGTGCTTAATTATAGATTGTATCAATGAAATTTACCATTCATATCACCGATGTTTAAAAATTTGAGTATTTTGTCTCTAAAATATAACGTAGATAATATGTTTTACAATTATATGCACCAATCTTTTAGAAAGTTTTCTCTAAATTGACAAGTAAAAGCTTTTTGTTAAATGTTATAGTCAATGTTTTTGTTTCGCTAGTCAACATATTATAAAAAATAAAGAAAAAAATTCTTTGTTCTTTATACAAATCCACAATTTTTGACGGGTTTGGATGAAATTTAGTATAAGGATGTTTCAAATAGTGTGAATAAGTTAGGTAAACACTTCTTGACCCGTTTTCGGGGGTCTATTTTTTCGATCTCAGAGATCTTAGAGATTTCATTTGAGGTGCCCTTGAGATTCATTTGAGGTTCGGATTATTTTAAGCTTCGAGGTGGTAGTGGTGGTGTGGAGGAAGATCGTGAAATTACATCAGTTTGAGAGATAAAGGGGAGGATGTAATGAGACATCAGGTATTTGGGTTAAAATAAAAATACTTAAAATGAGCAGATTGAATTTTAAAGTTATTTTAAAATTTCAAAAATTTGAAGGTGTAATTTCTTAATTGGTGTGAAAGAGACATTCATGTAATTTGTTTTCATTTACACTCCTTTCTTTCGAGGACGAAGAAGTTGAGTCAGCATTCTATCTTCGGTGCTCTAGTCTTTTGATCACAGAAGCTGCCCATTTCTTCCATCTATGAATAAGTCACCCTTTAAGTCTCACGCTGCCCCGGTCGTCATGCAGTAAAAATACATCGCGTTTCTGTCGTAAAAAGAGGGCCAGGCTTGAAAAATAAACTACCGTCACCAAAAACCTTAAAGACATTGCAACTAAACATTAATGGAATTTCAAAAGATGATGCAGGAATTAAACTGAACCAAGATTTAGACTTGGCTGAAACTCATGAAGTTAAGATTATTGCATTATAGGAAACTAAGCTAAAGATCAGTATCTCTCTGAAAATTAAAGGCTTTACTATTTTTACTACTGATAGGTAGAAAAAGGGGCGAGGAGGTCTTGTTTTCTTCATCAGGGACATTAGCTATCAGAGTATTGATATTAAGGGAAACTTTACAGACAACAATAACTTTGAAACCCATGGTATTAAGATTGTCTGGAGAGGGAAGCTTCTTAACATCTTTAATACGTACGACCCCTCAATAGTTTACCCAATGAGCTACAGGATTTATAATGCTGTCTGCGTTAGCGATCTTAACACATAGTTGACTGGCAATTTTATTGAAAACTAGCAAGTTTGTCCGTGCTTTGCTACGGTGAACTTAATGTATTACTATTAAACAAAGATTTATTTTTCGTGAATAACTCTCTAAATTCGCCACAGTTCAGGTCGAGGCATTGGTATATTTATATATTTCTATCATAAACGTATTATAACATTATTCAGTTTTTATAATCAAATTTGCGTCTTGTATTAAATTTGCTCAAACTTTTTTTATGGTAAAATATAAGTTTAACCCTAAATTACATTACTGTATTACTCCTGTACATTAATTAGCAACTTTAATAGATCTTGCCATATTACGTGGTAGAATAGGAAGCAGGGGTTTTGACAGCAACAGTTCTAATTTTGGTGGTATTAATAAATGTCCAAAATTAAGGAAATTTATGACAAGCCACATGTTTTTGTATGAAACAAAATCACACATTTATACTGACAACTATATGTGAATATGAAGATAACGATATAAAATGATAGGTTTTTATGTGCCTACGAGAATCACTGAAATTTGTACTTTTTGTTGTTAGAATATTGTCGATAAACATTTCATTGTAACGTAAAAATGAACCAAGAATTAAATTTAAAATTACTTCTCATATAAAAATGCTATAATTTGCGTCACATAGAAGTGAAAGTGAATCACTTTATATCTCAATTTCCAGGTCAAATCGAATGGATAACTACGTAGACGATGTTTAAATAATATAAAATAAGAAATGAACAACTGAAATATTTAAAGGAATGACGTCATAATGATAGAGAAATATCATTTTCACCTATGTATTATGTAATAAATTAAAAATTTTAATATCCTGCTTTTAACAGAGGAAAACTGCGTTTAAAACAATTACTTGGGATGACGTCACATTGCTAGAAATATTGCTTCTTTAACTTAGCTATCATACGATAAATTAAAAATTTAATCGTTTGCTTTTAACCGGGGAAAATAATGCTTGGAATAATGATATAAAATGCTCGAAAAAGGGGGAAGGAATGGATTTCGAACGTTAAAAATTTACAGAAACCTTCCCAGGGATATATACCTAAACATTTCCCAAATTTTCACAGCGATTGGATGCAGGGTTTTTGAGTCTATTGAGTACAGACAGACAGACACAAATTCATTTATATATATATATATATATATATATATATATATATATATATATATATATATATATAGATTTATCTCACGTCACCGGCTATTAGCACAATTTGATTCATAATCACTCGCACAATCAGATAAAGCATCCGCGTATAATTTATTGAAAGATTCTTCATTACGTTTTTTCATATGGTTTTTTTTAATTTTTTTTAATTATTAAATATTTTTTACAACAAAAGATTTGCTGGGTCTTATACGTGAGAGAAACAGCTTGTGTTATACTGACCAACACTTGCACTGTATGGTCACCAACAGAGAAAACAACAACGATGCAAAAAAAAAAAAAAAAACAAAAAAAAAAAAAAACAAAAAAAAAAAACAAAAAACGCATCACGAGTTTACTCGTGGCCGGTCAGCAACGTTCGGCCATAAAACACGAGTTAACTCATGACTGGTCAACAATATGTTAACTCAAAATCTCGTATTTGAGGTTCCTCCAGTGTAAAATCAAGAGGAATTAAAATCATGACAATGATCGATGATAAAGGCTTCATAATTCTTAACGATGGTACACCAACTAATTATTCGTATAGTTATAACCCTAAAAAGGCTCTAGAATATTTTTGTTAGCCCTGATCTTGCTCGATGTTGCAAATGGAATGTTTTGTAAAATATGTGAAGTGGTCATCTTCCAGTTTTGCTGGAACTAAATCGAAGGCTATCAGTTTACACTAAAAGAAATATTCCTGAAACTTTAAAAGAGTGGACTGATAATCTTTCACAAGTTTCTTGAAAATGAGGTAAAAAAGAATCCTCTTACTGATAATATCGACGCTAACTGGATCACTCGTAAAGATTGTAATCAGAGCTGCTTAACAAAACATTCCCAGAAGTAAAGTAAATGCAAAAAGCTCTATCTAACCCGTAAATCCTCTTCCCTACAGCTCTTGGTGAAGATAGAAGAAAAATTGGTGGAAAACTTGGAATCTGATCACGGTAGTGTTATTAGAGTTAAATTTAATGAAGTCAATGCAAAACCAAAAAGAAAGTATACACAAATTAAGAAGGATAAATGGAATGAACTGTGTTCTGGTCTCGATTTAAGATTCTTCAATAATAAATTATGGAAAATGATGAAAAAGGCCAGTAAAGAACAACCTCAAACTGAAAAATGATATATGATTCAGAACAGTGATGAAAGTTAGGCCGCAAATGATGAACAAGCCGCAAACATTTTGAGTAAACATTATCATAATGTAAATTGTCTGATTTTACTATAAATGACAGAGAAGTTAAAACCTAGGCGGGTAAAACTGTACGTGTTTGTCGCAATGGACCACAAGATGGAATACCTATTTATAACAGATATTTTATCAACCAGGAACTTGAGGCTATGATCTCAGAATCGAACCTAGATGCCTCTCCTGGACCTGATGGAATTCATGAACAAATAGTAAACAACTTGAGTAGGATAGGGAAAGAATGATTTATGAATATTATAAATGATTCCTGGAAGTTGGGGAAGCTTCCCTGTGATTGGAAAAGAGAAGTTATTCTTGTTCCTATAAGAAATTCTGTCAAAGAGGCTAATTACCCAGGGAGGTTTAGACCAATTGACTTGATATACAGCTTGTAAAGTTATTTAATTATTTTAAAAAGACTTAATTATTACCTAAATTCTTACGATCTTCTACCGAAGAAACAATATGATTTTAGAGAGAGATGCAGCACAACAATTTCTGTGTGTTTAAAGAACTTTTTTTTGTTGCTATTATAATAAAATGAATAGCTGTCAGAAGGAAAACAAGAACAGAGTTAGACAGAATGAAATGTGAGAATTTCCTGTATGAGATAACTGATTCATTCGAAATATAAAAGGCGAGCGGAGTTTTCGAAATGCGTGGGTCTCACACATAATGATGCATGCTGGTTTATAAAGTAAGCGAACTTCGCTCAGTAATAATTTATTAATACGAGAAAATAAGAACAGACTCTATTACTATCTTAAAAACACTGTTTTTATTTTTTTAAACGTACATTGATTTTAACTTAAACATTTTTCAATGTTTGATAACCTAATATTGCAGTAAATTCAAAAAGACCTTGTTTAAAAACTCAGGCTCCGAATAGGGTTGGTTAATTTAAATAGATTTGTTCAGTTCTACTTCAAAATATGCTTAGAAAGTTATATATATATTTAAGTGAATAATTTCCAAAAATGTTTCAGTGACATCCAGTGCTCCTTTAATCAGAGCAGGGCAAAAATCAGGCAGAAATTTCACAATTTTTGCCTGAGTTTCTGCTTTTGAGAAATGTTTTGAAAGTCCTGAATAACTATAACGATTACATAAGTGTTAGAAATAAGAGTTAAGAGCTCTTTTTTCCTCTTATTTCGTAAGTTACAATCAGTGAGACATGCATAATTTTTCTTTTCTTTACTCTTTATGTAACGGTTCGCTAATTTTCCCAACATGGTCTAATACTCCTGCAGTCCAAAAGTCTTAAGTCAATGACTACATTTGCAGGGCATGTAGATGACTACTAAGAGGTGAGTTTTATTTTTTTTCAAGTCTGTAGTTGGTCTTATTGTGCTTTATGAAATAAGTATGATGTTTATACCATATGACTTCCTTTTGTACCTGTAAATTATACAATTTTTTAAAGAAAATTTTCTAATGCAAAACAAGTACTGCAAAAGAGAGTTTTATTATAAATAAAGCAATTGGTCATGACTGGTCTATGTATCTGACGAAAAAGTAAATGAATGTATGCTATTTGAAAAATCATAAAGTGTTAATTCAAACGGAAAATGTATAAGTAGAAATTCCTTGCAAACGTTGTAGCTTGTTTATAAGACTGCCATCGATCTCCTCTCAAAAGAAAAAATGGTTCAAAGAAAACAAAAATTTTACAAGTGTCTTTTAACGGTATATATAAAGATATATCAGGCATTAGAGGGTTAAGGAGCTTGAAATATAACGTGCTGATATAAATAAATATACTAAATATATATACCTCCATACATTTGAGGAAAGGTTCCAAAATACTCTGTTTTAGATTGTTACGTTTTATAGGTATTTTATTTTTCTAGATATTTTACAAAGTAGGTGTAGAATACCTAGAAATATATTAAGTTTTGTCCCTTTCTCCAAAGCCGTCTAAAAAGTGACCACTCGTCGTAAGCACTGGACCTCATTTCGGGAAGCTGTTGTATAAAATGTTTCAATAATTATATAATTTTCTAATTATCTTCAAAATTCTAAATTAGTTTTGCTTCTTAAGGTAACGGTGTTGCTTGTGCAAAACTCATATACTGAAATCTCGTGGTAACCCATAATATTATATATTGAGATTTTTTTCGTGGTTACAACAGTTCCTTTATACCTTACCAGATACTAAAAAACCATGAAAATTCAAAGTTGTTCTCAATCAAAAAATATTTATGTTCGTTTTCTGAAAAAGGGACTTTAAAAGCAAATGTTTAACACTAGATTTACCAGCAATATAAATATACATTGAACTGCAATTGCAAAACCAGTCATTTTGACTGGTTTGGTAAATCTAGTGTTAAAAATCCCTGCTAAAACTACATATGAGGGAAAAGTTTTTAAAAATACACTAGTGTTCTACTGTGTTTGTAGTTAAAGCATTCGGTGAAATTTTTCTACCCCCTTTTTTAGATAAAGAAGGGAAACACCCTTATTGTTTTACTTTGTAAGAGAGACTACCTCCAGCTTCAATATTAATACCTTATCTATAGTGTCATTTAAAAGTCTTTCTGTGAAGGTATAATTCCATGCCGATCATAAAAACTGTTTTGACTCATCTGGTTTTAATGGCAGTTTTTAGTTAAGTGCGAACAAATGCCTGCGCTTCATGTAGAGGTATCTCTCAATAATGTCAATCATAAAAGGGTTCAGTTCCAAACAATCGACTGGACCCTATTACCGCTAAATTCCAAAGGGGAAAGAACTGAGAAATGTACGCTACATCCATTTTCTAAACGTCTTGAGCGAAAATTGAGTGACCACCACTTTGAGACATCATAGTCGGAAATAGTGCGAACCGCTTAGAGGTAAAAATCCCTGCTAAAACTACATATGATTATACCGATATCTTTTCCTAGTGTGACTTTAGAAATTCAAGGACCAATACATATATAATTTTTATTTGGAGGACCACCAGATATATAAATTTAAAATAAAAAAGGCAATAAACGTATTTGCGGAATAATAATCAGAAACTTTTATTTTATTAATACCAATTGTCCACATTAAAAGTTTAAAAGTCATATCATAATTAAAAAAAATCTTTACTTATGCATTACACATTCTTAATATATGCTCTTGTTTATCGACCATCGGTATGTAGAGTTTTGGTTCCACAGGGATCACTGCAAGACTGAGAGCTGCGTTTATTTCAAACCGAGAGCGATATCGAGTTTTAATTGCTGTGAGAAATGAAAATATTTTTTTCGCACAAATATGTTGTTGAAAATTGAATTAAAATTTTCAGTGTTTTTCCCACTCAGTGATGAGTATTCTTTTTTTTATAGAAAGCCAAAAATGAGATCTTGACAAAGATGATTGAAATATAGCATTGAGATTTAAGTCGCAAGATAGATCGGAGAGGTAGTTGGGAAATCTAATCTTAGGTATTATTTGGTTGAGGTTTACTGGCGCAAGATCCAAGTGAGGATATGCTGCGCTAAACAAATTAGCTCATAATAAAACAAAATTATTCAATTTAAAAGTAAGATAAATTACTAATCAAAATTTAAGAAAAAATACAAGCGAAATCGATGTAGACAAAGATTCACATTAAAACGTTAAAAACATTAAAGGAGGTTTAAAACATTGATGCGGATGAGAAATTTGCATTACAAATTCTTAGGTATTATTTATTTCGTTAATGTCTTGTTGTTGCAGGGTGATGCCTGTTGCTCGTCGTGTTTTTGCTTTAATATAATTTTTTCCATCAGGTAAATTACATAATATAGTCACTTGCCAGAATGTTAGGTTTGCAAATTAGTTTTGTATTATCTGCCAACTGTTTTGAATGCTTTGTTTAACTGTTTTTTACGTTGTTTTGAGAAAGAAAAAAAAACTTTGATGTTTTTATATTTTTGTGTAGCTTTTTTAAAGAAACTCAGTCTTCAGTTAGTCCATGCTACTGTGCATCAGTGGAAGCATGCTGATCGTTGCTGTTCAAACAAATAGTACCAAAGATAAAAATATAAAAAAGCACAATTCATTATAAATTCTGTTAGTTTTCCTTTTTTTATCTGATTGTTAATGAAACATTTTATTAGATACGTTGCAGCTTATAATAAACAACCCGTACGTTTTTCTAAGGCCCATCAAAAATTTTTCACGGACCATTAGTGGTTCATAGACCATCATTTGACAACTGTTGATGTAGGGCATTGTCTCAAACCGGTTACTTCAATGTACGTTACATTAATTTTTTTTTGCTGTTTAGATAACAGATTGCATTAAAAAATGAAGGGGCACCAATAGATGTTACAACAGTCCTATATTGAAATGTATGAAAGTTTTTCAATGTTCTTATATAAAATTAAAAATCTAGCTTCATCAAACTCTTAATGCAGAATAAAAGGTAACCAGCAGAATTACATGGAAGCAATAGGCAAACTTGTTTCTATGTTTATTAAAAAGTGCGAAACACAAATCGAATATTTTAAGGGTCATACAATTCTTGAAAATCTAAAAAATGTAAAATAATTATCCTTTTTGACTTCTCATAGCTTTAACACTACCAGTTTTATAAACAATTTTATCACCATAGTTAGAACAAATTATTATCTTTACACATATATCTTATTCATTTTTGAAACATAAAAATTATATTTGTTAGAAATTTTTAAATAAGAGACACTTTGTTGTTAACTAAAATGATATCAAGGCTAACGCGCATGATCATTAAAAATATGATTAAGTTAAAGACAAACTTATTGTTTTAAACCCTCTAAGCGGTTCGCACGTACAATTCCGCCAAAGCGATAATGTCTTTAAAGCCGTTGTCAAGTACAATTTCCGACCTCCAAAAACGTTCCGAAAATGAATGTAATGTACATTTCTATTTTTTCCCCTATAATTTTTTAGGTAATCAGGTCGATTATTTAGGAATGCACACCTAAGCACAAAAGATAACTTGTCATGGCTTTAAAATCTCTATTTCGAAGTATTTCGTTTGAGGTTAACAGATGTAACTCTAAATGCAAAAAATACCTTATGATTTTCGTAAAAGAGATAGAAAATCATTCTCTTAAAGAATATTTTTATTTGTACTTTTAGAATCCATCATTCTTATGTGAACAACTTGACGAGTTTTATGTGTATTAAAATTAACAATCTATAATGTCTATTTATATATCTATTTATAATAAAGTAAAGGGACAGTAACGAGAATTTACCGTATTAATCTTCGACAAATGAAGTAAAAAATCATAGAACTTTGGTAACATGAAACTTTAAGTATTTTTGGAGACTTTATTTTCCTGTGTGTTAATAAAATACTACAATATCTCAAAATAACTTAGAACCTAAATTTGTATCTATTTACGATACATATACATTTAAAAAAATTTGGAAAAAAGGAATTTTTTCCTTAAAATATAAAAAATTATCATTGAAAAATAAAAAAAAATATTTTGGGAAATATACAAGAAGATTTAGGTTCAATCGAATGAAATTTATACTGGCTACAACCTGGAAAAATTCCATGAAAAATATTAAAAATTTTTGAGCTAACATGTTGTGTTACATGAAAAAAAAAACACAATTTGAGAAAAATCAACTTAAAGTTTTGTAAGTTAAATTTGTTTACAGTAAACAACTGACACGTTTTTGTTTATAACTCCCTTCAATATTTGAAATTTTTTATGTGGATTATTTTTTAAATGTTCAGAACTGAATCCCTTTTTACATATATTTTTTTCCGAAAACCAATTTTTTGTCTATTTAACAGTTGTATGACTCCTTAAAAGAATAGATAAAAATCTTAAGGATATTGAAAAACTATAGGAAATCCACGTTATAATATAGCTACTCTTTTGTATAATTTAAATTAAGTAAACGAAAATAAAAATAAATATATAAATTTAAAGTTAATTAATAAGCATATAAGTTTTGAAATTAATAATGCTGAAAGAATTCCCCCACCCGCTTATGCTTTGGAATACATAAACCCTTGAGTTGAATGTGGGTGTCATTTAAGTTCTAGATACAAAATTTCAACATCCTACAGACGGGTCAGGTGGGCATCCCAAAACGTTTCATGTAGAATTAATACCAATTTTCGTTCGAGTACATTAAACGTAGAACAAATCAATCATCGTATGGGTATATGAGCAGTTTGGTGAATTCGTTTTTAACACGGGTAAAATGATAACTTCTAATATAATCTCAAATTAAATACTAATACCAAAGAAGCAGTCGAGGGTGTAAGTTTAATATAAGTATATTGTAACAAAAATATAATACTTTTACATGGAATTAGAAAGAGGTATTAGCCACAGCAAAATGTTAACGATGTTTTCCAAGCAGTGGCAAAGGGAAATCATATATTATGCATACATTTCATATGTTATGGATACATGCTTACACATATATCATATATTATGCATATATTGCAGCTCTTCCTCTTTTGGCTGTAAATTTTCATACTTGGAAAACAGACGTTCAAATATGAAAATATTAGATAATATTTAAAATTCTTTAAATATGTTGCATTCATTCTTTTTCGTTTCTGATTTTATGCTGATGTATTGATATTTGTTGTAGTTAAATCAAGTCTCCTATTACTCGATTAATTCGTATCGAGTTATATAGTATGTTGTAGAGTTAGGTTTACTGTTTGCTACAGGAGGGTTAATGACACTAAAACGTATTTCTGAAAGCTAATTTAAAACGGCTACGATCATCCATGCCAGAACTCCAGTACGGAAGAGCATTGCCCTATCCATTTGGCTATCTTCCGGCCCCCACGTTACCGGAAAACCGTGCTAAAGAAAAAAGGTGATTTTCAAACATTCAAAATAATACATTTTACTGATCAGTCAAGCAGTTTTGTAAAGGTATTCTTTAAAAGCTAAATATGCTAGTGGATGCTATATGAAGTTTGCCTGTCTCAGTAGTTAGCTACGAAATGGTATTGTCGCCGAATTGGAAGTATCTTAAATCCAAATACTTGTTTTAGTAAAAGATGTATTGATTCTTACGGAAATTATTCACACCTGCTCTATGCCCTGTTACTGAGATCCCAAAATGGAAGTGCCTCACGTAACTATAGTTACATTATGAAAAACTAGAATGCGGCTCATGGGAAATTGGAATGCATCTTTCATTGTGTACCGAGGTACTTTCCCACGGTGCTCTGCACGTGCATGCACAGCTGTGGGAGGATTTTCCTAGAGGAATTTAGGATTCCAATTGTGTAAGTCTAGTTTAGGGACCCCCACAGAGAAGGTATAGATCACGGAATGGCAGCGTAACGGTCAAGCTCGCTCAGAGCTGTAACCGTGAGTTATGGGAGCAGGGGCTAAAAAGTAATGTCAGCTTGCACAAAAGGGGCTACTTTAATGAGCCCACCTGCACAGGGCATGCAGATGTGGGAAAATTTCCCGAAGACAAGGGATTGGAGAGGAAGAAAAAAGGGGCGTTGGAACCGAGGTGAGGAGTTTTGGAAACGAAGTTAAGGAGAGGAGTTGAAGTCGGCAGTCGAGAGAAAAAGGGACAAGGATCCACTAGCACCAGCTCGTCCCGTGCGCCCGGACCAACACCATAGGAGGAAAATCCCTGCCTGATCATTTGGACCCACTGAAGATCGACACCGCCCCGCTCACCATCACCAACGAGTCCCGTGCGCCCTGACCGACACCGCTTGAGGAAAGCCCCTGCCTGCTCCCCTATGACTTTAATGGAGGTAAAGATAAAATAATATTTACAGTCACTTAACTTAGGCCTTTGAAAATAATATAACCTGGTGATTAGTAATAAATAGTTCAGTATAAAGAGAATTGTAGTAATCATGCTGTAAATATAAGACATAAATAATTGATGATTATGATATATGACAACCAAAGACTAATTTGTAAATGAATGTACATAATAAATATCTGAATCTCAGTATAAAGTGTTATATTTTTACTGTGCTTCCTCCTTGTAACAGAACACTGGTGTATAGGTTGTATGTACATTACAACACATTGATTGGAAACTGTTCATAAATTCAGTGAAATCTGCTGTCATTAGGTGAAAATTTATTTCGTCACTTTATATACTTTTGTCATGGTTGCTGGCGCCAAGCAGCTATACCTTAAATTAACACAAATACGGAGTCCAAAAGCGTTTCGAAATATCTGTCATCTAGTATTACGGTGTTCGTCACTGTTTTCCTAATTACTAATTTTCCTTTCCCCTTTGTAATAATTCGACGCACAACTGAACATAAATTGAGTCATGCCTAACTGCGTTAATAATATTTAGCTTAACTGTGTTTCGCAGGAAATTCATAATTGAGTCTGGACCACCTGGTGTAGAGAAAAATATTTCTTAGATGCAATTTATTTGGTTTGTTTAGCGTGAAATTGTACAATTTTCAAGTGGTGAACTAACACCGGAGGCCAAATTTTGTACTCTAAAATATAAACGTAAAAGGCACGTGTACTCAAAAACACTTG
The DNA here is from genome assembly GCA_032207245.1 of Pardosa pseudoannulata. Classification (NCBI taxonomy): domain Eukaryota; kingdom Metazoa; phylum Arthropoda; class Arachnida; order Araneae; family Lycosidae; genus Pardosa; species Pardosa pseudoannulata. The sequence continues at coordinate 46,920,710 of CM063508.1, forward strand.
ATATTTAATGCATTGAAACAAGTACTGCACTAATTATAGCAAATTATATATTATACGACAGAATTATTGATTATTATGGTAATAATTATTTATGTATAATTATACATTTTTAACTGTTTTACATTTAAAGAAAATAAAAATAATAAAAACAATAATAATGATGTGTTGTTTTAAATTTTTTCATAAAAAATCTATCTATTTATGTACATACTTATATATAGAGAAACCACCAATATTATTTTCTGGAATCAAGTTATGCTCTGTTTCTAAACTAGAAAATTCGTTTGCAGAAATTTCTGCAAAATTCAATTTAAATTTGTCAATTGCAGACAGTTTTCTAGTATTTTGTGCATGTGTAAATATTTGTAGTATGCAACAAATTTAGTTTGATAAATAACATTTTTTAAAATGTATTTCTTTGTTCTTTATTACATGGTTAATAACAACTAATCACTGAATTTAAGTATTGTGTATTTTCGTAATGGTTAGTTACAAATTTTCTCCAGCTCACTGTTAATACCATTCTAAAGTACTGTTTATACCATATTAGAGTCACCATGAATTAAATGGTATAATATAGTTTTTTATCTTTATATATAAAATTTTCTGTCCGTGTATTTGTAATAGAATCTCCCTAAACGGCTGTTCTGATTTTGATGATATTTTGTGTATGCAATTAAGTTGATTCAAGAAGTTTAGATCCAGAATTTGATCCGATAGAAAATTTTTTTATTAAAAATTCAGAATTGCTTGCTTATTGGGATTATTATAATGCCACTTGACACCCTTCGCTGCCAACATACCTATGGTGCAGTGTGTCAGCGCAACGAGCTTCAGTACGAGAATTCCATGTTCCGCGTACAGACGGTGTTGGAATTTTAATTTAAACTAATTAAGTTTGTAATGACTGTGTATGTGTGGTGGCATCAACTTTTTTTAAAGCAATTTTTTCCTTAATTTTTAATCAAAACAGTCCAATTATAACTTATTTAAAAACACTTTACATTTTTTGAATTTACAGCGTTAAAACAGGACAACGTCTGTCGGGTCGTCTAGTACAATTATATATTAACTTTTCAAAATTTTTATGTGTCTCTTAAAATTTTACTGTTATGCTCCAAAACTTCAATTTGGATTTTTGCAGTAATGCGTTACATCTTATAGCGGTCATTAAGCCTATTTTGACGCTATTTATTTACTTTATGCTCTGGTCCTGAGTTTCCCTCGGGGTGCGGCTTCTTACGAACCTTACTAAGCCCGAGCGTCTTTCGCGGTCAACCTTTAACTCTCTGAGCTATATAACTCCCGCTTACATAGGTTCATGACGAATCTTACTGGGCTCTAAGCCCGAGCGTCTTTCGCGGTCAACCTTTAACTCTCTGAGCTATATATATCCCGCTTACATAGGTTCATGACGAATCTTACTGGACTCTAAGCCCCAGCGTCTTTTGCGGTCAACCTTTAACTCTCTGAGCTATATAACTCCCGCTTACATAGGTTCATGACGAATCTTACTGGGCTCTAAGCCCGAGTGTTTTTAGTGGTCAACCTTTAACTTTCTGAGCTATATATATCCCGCTTACATAGGTTCAGGACGAATCTTACTGGGCTCTAAGCCCGAGCGAAATAACTTTCAAGAATATAAGATTCACAAGATTTGCAGCAGCGAGTGAAAGGCAGAAACTGGTAAAAGACTAAGGTACATGGCAGTCGCTCTTTTTGTGCAAACTCGCGCTTCAAAAGTACACACAAACTAAATAATGCTGACTAAATAATGCTACTTAGAAATAAAAGTTATTTTTATATATTTGTAAACTGTTTGAGAAATTTTATATTTAAGTTTATCTAAAATTTTACATAAAGAAAATTATGTTTACTTATGTGAATTTTTTTTTACTTTAAAATTTTCTTATTTCAATAATTTCTGATATTAACTCATGAGGAATTTAAGTAATTTCTAAATTGTGATTAAAATCAGTTTTAAATTTCATATTAAAAGTGTTTGTTAAAATTCCCCCGAAACACATTCGTTTAAAAAAGTGTTACTTCTAACTTGGAATGTTAGAATGCCAAAGCAAAACGCTTTTGTGAAATTCCTTGGGAATACATACGTTTAAAAAGTGTTACTTCTCATTTGGAAAGTTAGCATTGTCTGCAAAAAAACACTACTGCGAAATTTCCTCGAAAAACCTACATTTCAAAAGGGTTACTTTTCATTTCGAATGTTAGAATATCTGGGAAAAATACTTTTGCCAAATTCTCTGGAAATGCATGCTTTTAAAAAGCGTTACTTCTAATTTGGAATTTTAAAATGTTTGTGAAAAATACTCTAATCCCTTGGAAATGCATACCTTGGAAATGCTACTTCTCATTTGGAATGTTAGAATATCTGTAAAAATCACTATTTCGAGATTTTCTCGAAATACTACTGTTAAAAAGTATTACTTGCAACTACTTCGCAACTTGAAGTCTATTAATATTTCTTAAATTCTACATAGTTACGAAAAATACGGTAACTTTTTCATTGATTCAATAAAGGAACGTAATTGCCTTGAGAGAGAGAGGTCAAAAATAGTAAGGTATAAATAAAATATGTGCCAAATGACTAAATAAAAAGAATAGAAAAACTTAATTTGTTTCTGAAAAGTGAGATAGAAATAAATTTATTACAGAAATTAGAATTAGTGCAGAATTAATTTTATTGCAGAAAATTGGAAGAAACATCTCTCGGTATCAAATAGTCTGCGTATGTAATATCATTAACACATTGTATGCGGGACACGTACTAGTACGTTTTCTGACGATTGATACTTGAACGCGGGTCACGTACTAGTACGGGTTTTGCCGTGTACCTCTTCATAGAGGAAAATGCTTTGAACGTTACCACACTGTAAAACATTATTAGTTTTATGATTGCTTTTTTTATTTTTTTATAATGTAAAAATGTTTATATATAACATAATTCGAAAAAATTAAAACTATATACTACTATTTCTATTTGATTTTTCATATTTAAGATACTATTATAAATTTATCCACTAAAAAACATATTTTTTGTTTATAAAAATCTTATGGTTGTTATTTATATATTTCTATTTATATATTTGTTTATATATTTCAATATAAAATACGAAAAGTTGGTTAAAAAATTAAATAATTTTCTATCTATTGAGATTTAACTGAATAACTAAATTTACGCGCAAAACGCCCGCTCCCGGTACAATTCCGCTGTGAAATGTACCCGCACACAATGTGTTCTCTGACGCGGGTTTCTGGAACAGATTTCCAAAACGTACGTTTTCTAACAAGAGAAAAAAAAGACTTGATTAAAGCAGATGTATACAATTTTAAGTAAATAACAGAAAATATAATTGCGTACTTTCAAGGACGAAACATATATCAACGCAATTTTCCGTTTGAGTGGCTCCGAAAAGATTAATGCTTCCTTTAAACATAGATTTGATTTAGTAGATTCTTTTTTATGCCGAAACACAAATGGTCAATTTACCTGTTACACAACTGGCAACAATATTTAACACAGTGTATATTTTTACAGGTATAAATATATACACTGAAGGAACAGAATTCTCATATCTTCTTGCAACTGATAAAATCTACGTTTTGCAATGCGCACAAAATTTTACAAATGAAATTGTCTGAAAAATGTAATTTCCTTTCATATTTATGTGTAAGAGATCTTCACAGATATCTTAATTTTATTTTTGGATAAACGTTTTCCAATAAGTAATAGTATACTTTGTTTTTCCAGATATAAATCAGCGCATCGAAAATTAAAGATGATTTTCCAATTTTTTCATATTTGTGTGTTTCTTTTCATATAATATTAGATAAATTTATGCCAAATTGAGAGGATTAACTGGCTGAAAACGCATTAGAAAATAACATGGTCTCGAGATAAAAACTTCCTTTTGCACATAAAAACCGCTTTTTTTTCTACAATTTAGTATGTTTACAAGCACTATGTCTTCCTTAATAATTCAAAGGTTTTGTTAAATTGGGAGATTTAATGAAAGGAAAATGGCACTATGGACTGACATGGTTTCGGGATAAAAGCTCCCTTTTGGACATAAAACTTCTTATTTCTACAATTTTTGTATGGTTACAAGTACTATGTCTTCCTTATTAACTCAAAAGTTTGGATAAATTAAGAGAATAATAGAGAAAGACATTAGGAACTAACATGTTTTCGAGATTAAGGCCCCTTTTTGGACATAAAACTTCTTATTTCTACAATTTTCGTATTGTTAAAAGCACTATGGCTTCCTTAACTCGAAAGTTTCGATAAATTATGTTAAGAAATAGAGGACATTAGGAACTAACATGTTTTCGAGATAAAGGCCCCCTTTTGGACATAAAACTTCTTATTTCTACAATTTTCGTATTGTTACAAGCACTATGGCTTCCTTATTAACTCGAAAGTTTTGTTAAATTATGTTAAGAAATAGAGGACATTAGGAACTAACATGTTTTCGAGATTAAGGCCCCCTTTTGGACATAAAACTTCTTGTTTCTACAATTTTCGTATTGTTACAACTACAATGTCTTCCATATTAAGTCGAAAGTTTCGATAAATTAAGAGACTTAATGAATAGAGGAGATTAGGAACTAATATGTTTTCGAGATTAAGTCTCCCTTTTGGACATAAAACTTCTTATTTCTACTATTTTTCGTGTATTTACAAGTACTCTGTCTTTTTTAACTGAAAGATATTTACAAAGATTTTCATTAATAGTTCACCTGAAACAAAAGCGTAAAAAATATCTTTATGCTCTATTGTAAAATTTAAAATCTGTGACATAGTGCCTTTTCTTCCCATTTACAAATATATTCTTTTCTTTGTAAACTAAGAAAATAAAATAGTTTATTAGATTTACAAAAAGAAGAAAAAGAATCAATTTTAAAATCTAGTTTTCATCTACTTGATATACTCTCAATTAAAAAAAAAAGGGAAATCTCTTCTCTTTATATAAACATTCATTTCCTATTCCATCACTAGGACTATGTGTTCACGAATTCCTATCCAACGGTTTATTACACCGTTAGATATATAGCTATCAAAATCCCTGATTTGCGTGGCACATACGCAATATAACAGAAATGTCCAAGTTAGGTATGACATATCCATTTAAGGCTGTTCCAAAATATATATTTTTTGTAGAATTTTCAATCAATTCTCTCCATTAATGCTTATAGCATGTTAACCAGGTGGATTAAGTATCAAAAGTACGGACCAGGTCGAGTTATGCCCCAAGCACTTCCTTGCTTTATGTTTCGCAGTTTTTCAGAGTATGGCAATATGTATGTATATATATATATATATATATATATATATGTGTGTGTGTGTGTGTGTGTGTGTGTAATATGGGCGAGACTCATTCGAACTCACAACACAGTTTATTTCTGGTAAGAAACATGAAATCCATACAACAGGCAAACACTTTTACAACCTTGTGCACATAAACAATGTGATCCCGCACATACTCTTTTCAAGTAGGGATTTTCAAGTAGGGTAAAATCTACGAATAATCCCTAAGCACAATGAGGAATTTGCACATGTGGGGGATTCGAACAACTTAGTGTTTTTCTGGTAATTTCAGACTCGTAGATTCCAAAAATGTTCTCAAAAATGTAAAAAACTGGGTCCATCATTTAAAAAATTAATTTTAAAGTTAAGCGAAAATCACGTGACATCAAAAAGCTCCGTGATTGGTTGTGATGTCATCGTTCATGCAGACCAATATTTTTGTATTGCTTTTAAGCGCGCACTATTTTCCGATTTTGTTTTTGCAAGTTCTTGAAATTTTCTAGCTATCAAAATTTATTTTTATTTAAACCTGAAGGTTCATTTTATCGATCTAGATAGCTTAGTTATCTCAATTTGTCATAAATGTCTCTTCTACCTGGATTTACCAATCAGACAACCTCCCGAAAATTGACAGCATGTCAATGTTTTCTTTCTTGGCAAAAAACCCGGATTTTATGGGAGCAGAAATACGAGGAATTAAAACCCAAAGGTGTGTAAAATCATTTATATTTTTTTTCCAATTTTACTTAACATGTATTAATACTTTATTCATGCTAAACACAGCTCTTTTGTTTGTAAACACAAACAAGTCAAATAAATATAGATATATCATATACATACACATTTGTAGTTGCATCGTTTTTTATAAATAGAGACGGATGTAATATTAAAATAAAAATTAGAGGAGGTATTTTTTGTGAGACCGGTCTCATTAACCTTCGTGTTGCGAAAAGTAGACCGTAGCATTCCAAAACCAAACCAAAACAAAATAAATTCTTAGATATTTTAAATATGATGAAAAGAAATTTAAAATCTTTAAATGGCTTTACTTAATTATTTATACATTTTTAAATAGCAATACAATTTTATTGCCTTTAATATTAATGTCAAATTAAAAAAATGTATAAAATTTCTCAAATTAAATTTAATTTTTAAAGTAATATAATTATTAAGTATTTTAAAAATATTATACTTTTTTTTTCAAATTAGTCACCAATTTAATCGAAAAATATCGCTGTTACATTTGATACATAAGAAAGTATGCATCTCTGAAGAAAATATTTATAATACCTTGAAAATACATAACTTTCCCCTCCCCCGAGTTATTTATTAGATAATTATATGCTTTAGATATTTATATGTTTTTCGATATTTATATGCTTTATAAAATATTTATTGTGCTTGAACTCTGTGATAATACTCGAAAATTAGCAGTTTTAAAAGTTAAATAGCAGTGGTTAATCAACAATCCTTTTAAAGGTATAGATGTATTTTATATACTTTAATTGTTCTAAAATAGTAATATTTAAACAAATGCAAGCATTTATTTACCGAAAAATGGTCTTCACAAACCCATAGAGATGATTTATATGATAATTTGAGGTTTAATTTCTCATCCCTTTTCATCTCAGTTGTCCAGATTTTACGTGTATGTGGGTCTTTTGAGACGCTGAAAAATATCTTCTCATTGCAATTAGTTGTTGTATTTTTACAGAGTGGCACAATACAATATTTAGAGTATGATTTTTTAATGCCAGACATAACAAAAAAATGCTATTATATGCGATACTTTACACAAAAAAACAAATTTAAAAGTCGGAACATGTAAACAGCATAGGAGCTCGGTGTTTACATGAACGATGACGTCACAAACTCGGCGGAGATAAAGTAGCGTTTTTGAGAGACGTTAAAGAGTCCGCTATAAAACCCATTAGAAATCACTCATTAGGCCCCCAAATGAAAAAAAAATAGCTACTGTCCTGCTTACTTTTTTGTCTTCTATCGTTTAAAATCAAAATTAGAAAACGTGAAAATTCCTCATTGATCACGTGATACAAAACACCCATGTTTAAAGAGAACGCGCTGACTATTGGCTGAAGTAGTACAGACAGAGGCTGAATTAAGTCTATAGCGTGTCTGGAGGAAAAAATCAGAATTACCGCGCAAACCCGGAACTCACTTTATGAACAAAAGTTATTAAATTAATATTAAAATTATTTTAATATTACATATATATATATATATATATATATATATATATATATATATATATATATATATATATATATATATATATATATATATATATATATATATATATATATACATATACATATACATACATATTTGTGTAATTGTGTAATTTGTGTAAAATATCTATATTTTTTGTGTTATATAGATAATTTTTTTATTATCTATATACTATGAAATTATTTATATATTATCAATTCTTAATATACCGGGAAAAATATATTTTAACACCCTAATACGCAAGAACATTGATTTTTCTAACCTAAACAGAAATTGGAAATAATATTTCACTCTGATTTTCGAACTACACTCTGATTATATAACAAGTCTGGTGTAATTCACACACACACACACACACACACACACACACACACACACACACACACACACATATATATATATATATATATATATATATATATATATACATACTGATATATACTTAAAATACGTCTCGTCCACAAGAATTGGAAAGTGGTTTCTTTTTATTGCCCCAACAGACAAACATAAATCATTGTGTGCATTCAAGGTTTGAGTGAAAAATAATGTTTCATTTGTTAATAAAAACATTACTATTTTATTGGACCTTTGTAAAATTTTGCTATTAATCTACAATTAAATTAATGAACGTTAAATCTCAATAAAATATAAAATCCATATATGGGCATAGCTTGTTTTTTAGCTAGCTATAAATGAAAGTTTTTCCGAAAGAGTTCACTAGAGCAGTTAAAAGTTAAGGTACATGTTGGCAGAAATAGCAGATAATGCTGCTTTTCAACATGAGAAAATACTTCGCCAGACAATAAGGTCAAAGTTTCCGGTGATCATCATATGTTTCTCAGGTTTTCCTCTTGTGTAATTAATATATTAATGCATGAAAACAGCTTATGTCCCAAATTAGTGTAATTTGCTCCCATTTAGTGAATACACCTTGGTAACACCATTGCCTTTTCTTTAAGATGAGACAATACATCTAGTTTTTGGTAAGAAATCAAGCATTTCCACATCATTTAAGTTCTCCCTACGCAGGAAAATAATGTAGAAAACAATTTATAAAGTGAAGATTCCTTTAAAGTTATTAGGCCGTTTAAAACTATAGAGCTAAAATTGTAATAACGTAGATTTTACAA
>CM063508.1:46934415-46949415 GCA_032207245.1 Pardosa pseudoannulata
GGTATAAATAAATATTATTTATAATATATTCAAATATTATGTTGATTTGCTTACTTGTATTTCCGTGGTGCGTGATGTACTAGGTGCTGCACCACATAGTGCATTCAAAAGCAAACGAACTTAAGAAGTTATGATGTGTATGCACTGCACACTAAATTGATAATCACGCTTTATATGTATGGGCTACTGGAGAAGAACAGCATACTATGGCACTGAGTCAAGTGCAGCTATTTTTCCTGCACTTGGCATTCAGAATCATCCGAAGGTACGGTTTATTAAGCGTTTTATTAGAGCGGGGACTTATTTGCTGAAGCTCTTTTGGTTTTTTAACTGATTAACTGGCCATACGATTTTGCAGACGGTTAATGTTTAAATTTATATATTGTAAGATTTGTTATCATGGAAATATAAAAGAAGTATTTCATCAATGTAAAGTGAAATGTTTTAGTGTGGTAAAGTAATTTCGGTGATGTATTATATTTATTGAAATAATTAGTTCAAAAACAATGTTGTTTTGTTTTAAAGAAACGAATTTTAACAGAACAGTCCAAATTTTACCATTCATTGTGTCTTACAGACAGTATATAAGTTATATCTGTAACAATATATTCCTGGTTTTGTTTTTAAAAATTGTCAAGATGTTTTTCGCAGAATATATGATTTCCAAATGTTGAAAACAATTAACAAATATAATTTAATCCATTGACCGAATAAGAAACAGTTCCCTCTATTGTGCCAGCTTGCAGCGAAATCCTCTGCACGTGGAATAGACGTTCGGTTTGTCGGCGTACGCCATGAGGTGCTACGTTTGCTGAACATATAAGTTTTTCGTGGAAGCCCGAAGCGTTGCTTTCCCGACGCCGATATGACACCATACAGCAAAAGACATGATTTTTGCTTCAGTGCTAGTAGAATTCTCTTAAGTTTAGCTGTTTTTGTAGTTATAACTCGACTACTCCTAGGTAAATATTTTATTTATTGTAATCTTTAAATTTATATTCATAATAAATAAAACCGTTTCAGAATGGAGAACTCAGATGTGTCAATAATTAAAGATTTATTGGAAAATCCATGTTCTCTGCACACCCTGCATGAAAACGTACCGCACGCTACTGATATATTAAAAATATTGATAGGTTAAAAAAATATAAAACACGATGTATTTTGTGTATAGTATATAAATAAACTGCAAAAGTTACTCAAAACATTTAAGGTAATAAAATTTATATTTCCCACTTGCCACGTATTATCTCTTATATAATAATAGCCTAAGTTATCTCTACGTCTGTCCTTGAATTTATGAAGCGGTTGGACCTGGAATGGATAGAGGCATCCATTGGATTCTTAATGAGTTAGGGTTAGCAAAATTGAGTAAAGTTTATCTTCTAAACTATCGATCCGATTCTAAAATAAATTGGTATAAATAGGCTTCATATCACAGCAAACAATACTGTCGTCTTCAAAACGTTCGAATTCCACCCCTTCCCACCTTTTCGATCGTTTAATATCATTATTTCAAGCCCTATTTTCCCCGGTTAAGAGCAGACGATTAAATTTATCAATTTATCACATTATAAGTAGATGAAAATAACTTTTTTTTTCTCGCATTATGACGTCATTCCTTTAACCATCTATTTGAATCATTTCTTATTTTAAATTACTTAAATATCGTCCGCATTATTTTGATACATTTTATCCCTGAACTTAGATATTACGTAAATAACTTTCTTTTATATTTGGATTAAATAATAGATTAGATACATATTTGATAATTTTAAATTTGATTATCGATTATTTTTGGTTGCAATGAAAATTTGATCACCGGTATTAACAACAAATTCTTTTCATAAAATTCTAGGAGTCTATTTCATGGACTAATAAATATCTAGCTTTTAAGTTATATATCTTTAAAAATTAAGAAGTTTGTTCGTTTGTGTGTTTGTTTTTTATACATAACCACACAGTTTGCAATCGATTCTCTAAATTTTGAACATCCTTCATATATACCCCGAAATAATCATTGTCAATATTAAAACCTCTGAAGTCCCTAATATGACAAGATAAATTAAAGTGGGCAACTAACATGCCAGTAATGATAATCAAATTAGTGAGCTTGTACCAAATAATTCTCAGCCAAAATCAAACCATTTTATTACCTGCCTCATAGGGTACTTTACGATTCTGGAAAATTAAAAATTTTACTGATACCTGTGATGAGGCGATTTAGATCTGATATATAATTGTTTCATTCATAAAAAAAGTAAAATGTTCGGGATCTAAATCTGACCTCATCACATCGTCAGAGATAGAGGACCATAATTTAACGGTATATTGTAGTCTTGTACGGGGGTCTGATTCCAGTCACAGATAAGAATCCTGTCTCCGTACTTGACATTAAGTAAGAATGTACCTTTGTGGAGTATTTATGAGTCCCTAAGGGACAGGGCCAAATTAGAGGTGATAAAGTTACTCACGTTGGTGGTCTCAGGGCGGAGTTTGCTGAGACCAATGACTTTCTGGCAACGATCCCGATTGGGAGTCAAGAAGAAGGAGGGGACTAAGTTAGAGAATTGGAGGCGAAGGGCCCAGAGTGTTTGGAGAGAAGGTCCCAGGGACTTGAAAGAGAAGGCCCCAGAGAATTGGAGCAGAAGGTCCCAGGGAGTTGAAAGAGAAGGCCGCACAGAATTGGATGAGAAGGCCCCAGAGAGTTTGGTAGAAGGTCCTAGAAGAGAAGTTCGTTTCGAGGTCCCAAAAGGAAGTTGCTATATACTCCCGTCAAGTCCGCCAGAAAGTTTCCTGCAAAAGTTGTACGGTCGCACCCCAGAGACAACAGATCAACGGTTGATAGAAATATTTTCCTCTCATACCCTTCAACCAGAAGTGTTCCGGGCCCATCACTTAGACCCACAAAGGTACCCATCTTTTTGCATTACATTTTGAAATAGAGATTAGGTCCTCTCTCTCTACTTACAAAATTTTCCTAAATATATATAAAGTTTGTCAGAAGTAATCTAAATAGTTTGACTAAGCTTAATTATTGACTTATTATTTTTTTGTAAATATATGTATAAATCTTTTTTTTTATAATAAATCTACTTTTTTTATAATTAAGCTAGTCTCAGTTGCACTTATTTTAGAGGTTAGTTGTTTCTTCATTTTAATGTCTGTAGTTGCTCAGAACCTGTGGTTAAATTGTAGTAAAACAAATATTTAACACAACGCAATTTAAAATAAATTCCACTATACATTTGATCACAGGTTGTTAATAAATATAAAACGAGGACTACACGACAATACCGTCATATGACGGGCTATATGCTAGTTTTAAATAAGAGAGATTGCGGAAAATAATATTTTACAGGTAAATTTTCGATTCATGATAGTATCTCATGCTTTAATTCTCAAATGCAAAGTAGGATTTGAGAATCTCAGGAAGTCTCAATTACAAAATAAAGTGCTTACTTTGCCATTACAATCCTCTAAGTACATTTCATTGTTATTTAACTAAAACACTAATTTTCAGCAATACATTTATACAAAATGACTTTTTTTTGGTCAGAAGTGAAGTGGAATGATATCACGAGGTCTAGAAAATTCACTAGTTTTACAGAAGTGATACTCACAGTTTATACAGTGTAAAATCTCCATATAAGAACAGAGTATCTCCATCGTAGGTGAGATTTTTCTCTGGAAGGTCTTGAACAAGGGCATTGTTTCTTAACATCGACATAACTGCATCAATGTTGCAAATCAACTCAAAAGAATCTCCAACTTTCTTGATAGGTATGTGATCTGGATCCCATTGTTCATATAATCTGTCAAGAGACTTTGCTTTCTGAAGCTAAAGAAAAAAAATGGATATTTGTATTGTAGATTTATATAAATACTAGCAATTTTGCCCGTGCTTCGCTACGGTGAACTTAATATATTACTTTTAAACAAAGATTTATTTTTCGTGAATAACTCTCTAAATTCGTCACAGTTCAGTTCGAGTTATTGGCATGTTTATATATTTCTATTATAAGCGTATTATAACATTCAGTTTTTATAATCGAATTTGTCTTATATTAAATTTGCTCAAACTTCTTTTATTGTAAAATATAAGCTTAACCCTAAATTGCATTACTGTATTACTACTGTACGTTGATTAGCAAAGTTAACAGATCTTGCCATATTACGTGATAGAATAGGAAGCACAGGTTTTGACAGCAACAGTGCTAATTTTGTTGGTAGTAATAAATGTTTTCCAAAATTAAGGAAATTTATGACAAATCACATAGTTTTGTATGAAACAGAAACACACATTCATATCGACAATCGTATGAATATGAAGATAACTATATAAAATGATAGGTTTTATTTGGCCATGAGAGTCACTGAAATTTGTACTTTTTGTACTTAGAATATTGTTGATATGCATTTCATTGTAACGTAAAAATGAACCAAGAATTAAATTTAAAATTAGTTCTCATATAAAAATGCTACAATTTGCGTCACATAGAAATGAAAGTGAATCACTTTATATCTCAAATTTCAGTTCAAATCGAATAGATACTAAGCAGACGATTTTAAATAATATAAAATAAGAAATGAATAAATGAAATATTTAAATGAATGACGTCATAATGATAGAAAAATATTATTATCGCCTATTTATTATGTGATGAATTGAACATTTTAATCTCCTGCTTTTAACCGTGGAAAACTGCGTTTAAAACAATTACTTGGGATGACGTCACATTGCTAGAATTATTGCTTCTTTCCCTTAGATATGATGCGATAAATTAAAAACTTAATCGTTTGCGTTTAACCGGGGAAAATAATGCTTGGAATAATGACATGAAATGCTCGAAAAAGGGGGAAGGAATGAATTTCGAACGTTGAAAATTTACAAAAACCTTCCCAGGGATATACCTAAACATTTCCCAAATTTTCACGGCGATTGGATGCATAGTTTTTGAGTCTATTGAGTACAGACAGACAGACAGACAGACACACACAAATTCATTTTTATATATATAGACTAGCATATAGTCCGTCATATGTTGGGATCACTCAAATTTTTAATTTTTCAAAATTGTAAAGAACTGTGAAGACTCCCCTTTGTTCCGAGCATGCGCCAAAACAGCTGATCGGATCCCACCTGTTTACCAGGACATTAGCGTGGCGTCGCAGAGTCTGGGATCTTGACAATTAGATTGAATAGACGATTAAGCCGGCCCCCTGATGGATCACGTTAATGAATCCTCGGGAATTCCGGAAAGGGACAACCAGCGTATGAGAATTCAGCTAAAAAATCTAACTGTAACTTTAGCTGGAGTTCTCAAGTAACTTGGATCTTAACTGATCTAAAAGACAGTTTGAGGGACTGTAACTGACTCCTAGGTATAAACGCCTACAACTTTGGGACTCAGGGCTTTTCGACATTTTTTCACGTAGGTGTGTTGACCTCGTGGAGGCTTTCGCCTTTTTTACCAGAGTCAGCTTACTAGTTGGGGAGATTCGTAAAGTCCGCTCATATAGGGAGCGGCAGAGTCTCGGATACCTAACGGGGGATTAATTGGGTTTTCATTGCACCCTGAAAAGCCTCCCCACTTGTAAGAGATTATCAAATCTCTTTTTTCTTTTGACTGTGATCGTCGTGAGGAAGTTATATCGGCAACCATCCTTTACCGTTCTACATGATTTGGGAGTTAACATTCCTTTGTAAATAGCCGTAGTTAATCAAGAATAAAAGTAAATTTTCAATCTTATCTTTGATTGTGATCTATTCTTCACGTTACCTCTCACTCAAGAATATTGAAGACGTCACAAGTCATACAATCTACATATTCTAAAATGTGACAGTGTTTAGATGCAAGTACCTTGTCGGAATGTAATACCACAAAACAAAGTGGTAATGCTATCTTAAATTGCAAATAGAGAAGTGACAGATGACAGCAAACAGGTGGATCTAGGGGTTGTAATCCTCCATAAGGAATCCTTTGGATAGATATGTGAACTGTATGAATATATATGCAAAGGTTTTTAGGTATGAGGTGGAGTGGGGACCTCCAATGGAAAATTTCTCACTACATCTCTGAATTAATAGTTATGATTTTGAAGTAGTAAAATAAAGAATTCACATTCGAAGTAAATTTGGTTATTGATTAGTTGATTATTGAAATAGATTCTCGGAAATGCTAGCAGAATAATCTAGAGTGATTTGGTGTCTTCAAAACCATAAAAAATTATCTTACAACATACAGTTTCGAAAAATCCGTCTCAAAAATATTACATTAGTGCACACACACACACACATACACACATATATACATATATACATTCATGCATTTAAATTACTGTTAATTTTGAGATGACTTGCATTAGAAAAGTTATGTAATGATAATGTACAATGGACGATAGTATCACATGACTTGTGATACGTGCCAAACATGTCACTAAAAAGTCGCCAAGTCACTTATACTGGCAATAAACTTAAGCAAATCTAATAATACAAAGTAATAAAGAAATAACAAATACATATTCGTATGTAGATGTCTGTTCACTTTTTAAAAGGCCAGTTAAAGCCGTTTCTATAAAGTAAATATTAGAGTTGTACGGGGGTTGTCAACCATAGAGAGACGCGTAGTAGAGTTATATATATTTGATTGTGATATACCAAGATAAGTGTTCTGTTTACCTACGAATAGCCAGCTTTCTAGTTCGGGAGATTCGTAAAGTCCGCTCATATAGGGAGCGGCAGAGTCTCTCATACCGAACGGGGGATAAATTGGGTTTTCATTTCAAACTGAAAAGCCTCCCCACTTGTATGAGATTATTAAATCTCTTTTTCTTTCCACTGTGATCGTCGTTAGGAAGTTATACAGGCAACCATCCTTTGCAGTTCGACATGATTTGGGAATTAGAATCCCCTTGTAAATAGCCGTAGTTATTCTAGAATAAAAGTAATTTAAAATTTTATCTTGACTGTGATCCATTCTTCATGTTACCTCTCGCTTGAGAATGTTGAAGTCGTCACAGTACCCTATGAGGCAGGTAAAAAAATGGTTTGTTTTTTGGTTGAGAATTATCTGATACACGCTTAATAGTTTGTTTAACTTCATACTCTAAATTCTCCCAATACTGTGAATGCAGTTTAGAATCAAATTGTATTCATTTAGTCAAACCGTGTGGTTATGTATAAAAAACAAACACACAAACGAACTAACTTCTTAATTTTCAAAGATAAATAACTTAGACTCTAGATATTTATGAATCCGTGAAATAGACTCCTAGACTTTTATGAAAAGAATCTGTTGTTAATAGCGGTGATAAAATTTTCATTAAAACAAAAAATAATCAATGGTTAAATTTAAAATCATTACATATGTATCTAATCTATTATTTAAGCCAAATTTAAAAGAAAATTATTTACGTAGTATCTAAGTTCAGTGATAAAGTATATGAAAATAATGCAGACGATTTTTAAATAATTTAAAATAAGATATGATTAAATGGGATGGTTAAAGGAATGACGTCATAATGCTAGAAAAAAAATGTTATTGTTACGTATTTATTATGTGATAAATTGATAAATTTAATCGCCTGCTCTTAACAGGGGAAAATAATGCTTGAGATAATGGCATTAAATGTTCAAAGAGGGGAGGGGTGAATTTCGAACGTTTTAAAAACTTGCTTTGAATTTTGCTAACCCTAACTCATCACGAATCCAATATGGATGCCTCTATCCATTCTAGATCCAACCGCTTCATAAATTCGAGGACAGACGGACAGATAACTTAGTCTATTATTATATAGGGGATAATATCAACTTTCACCCCTAAAAACTAAAGAATCCTATTCTGTTAATACCCATTACTAAAACTGTGCACACTCCTGGTAAAATAGCCGAAAATTTGCTGAGAACTGCTAACTAATGTAAAAGTGACGGATAGAGTTACTAGCACTGTTATATCATAAAAAGTTTAATACGTGTGATATAAAGATTCTATATTATTTCTATGGAGTAACATTTTCTGCCCGCTTTATTTTCTTCGGGAAATATCGCTTTGTGTCAAATGTATATCATATGATTGCTTATAGAAGTAAAACGTATTCCGAGTATGATGCGCATCTAAAGATTTTGCCTTAAATATTTGAAAAGAAAAAGCGTACAGTTGTTAATGAGGTAAAACTGAAAAAATGTACACAAGATAAAAATATATGTTACGATATTCTTACTTGTGATGCTACGTCCAACACACAGTTGAAAAAGTTTTGCTTGGCAGTGTTGAGGTCACATTCAGGAGGTATGCTCTTGAGGTAATCACAAAGGATGTCTAGACAAGTTTTGACCACCGATTGTAATCCAGAACTCACATTCTTTGGCGTCATGTCCTCTATGACGAGAGCTTCGATTCTTCCTGGCTACGGGTTGAAATGATGACATAAATATTATTTCGTTTCAAAATATATCACATATTTTTTTAAAATCCTGACTACAGAATATAAGAATGCCTACGTGTTTGAGGGCAAAGTTAATCGCAGTTCTTCCTCCCATGCTGTGCCCAACAATAATTGCTTTCTCTATGTTATGTTCATTCATGAAGTCGACAAGGTCTTGTGTGAGCACATCATAGTCCATCACGTCAGACCTTGGACTTTCTCCATGATTACGAGCGTCTGGTGCATAGGCCTGAAATTCAGAATACATGTTTAGTCATAGTTGTTTTAGATTTTGTATAGGAGAAAAAAGTGTTACACACAAATCTCACTAAGCATATACACTGTCTACCAATAAGTATTTGGACACCTATGTCAATGACGATATCTGCGGTAATGAGCTACGTCACGGCCTCCGCCGTTATACACCGTGTCAAATTCGGCGGAGGTGGAATTATGGTCTGGGGGTATATCTCCTGGTATGGACTGGGACCCTTAGTCCCCATTCATGGTAAGCTCAACAACGATGCCTACTGCACTATTCTGGATGTCAATGTGCTTTCTACGTTTTGGCAGTTTTACGGGTTGCACCCCTGTTACTTTCAGGACGACAATGCCAGTTGTCCTGTTTCGAGGTCAACCAAGGCTTGTTATGGTGCAATGGAGTTCTTAGAATGAACTGGCCTGCCCAGACCTCAGACCTGAACCCTTTTGGGAACCTCTGGGATGAGTAGGATCGCCGAATTAAGGGGTGCACTACCCGTCCAAAATCGGTGAAGGAACTTGTATGTCTACTTCAAGCCGAGTGGAAGACAATGCCACTAGCTGTAATACAAAGACTTGTGGAAAGTATGCCCCAGAGGGTTCAAGCTGTAATTGCCTCTCGTGGAGGCTCTATCAACTATTGATTTTGAATAAAGTTAGTTTTTCTTTTTATCACACATGTCTAAATACTTATTGGTAGACAGTGCATATGATCCAAAATGAAAGCGGCCGAAATGAAAGTGGCACTACTATAATTGCAGTTTCGTGTTAAGATACAGAATGCTATGAATGATCCCATAGGAGGTTTAGAGTGTTGGAGATCATGTCATATCGCAAGACAGCGACAATGTTTGTATGGTACCGTAGGAGCAAGTTCAATGGTATCGTCCGTATCATGAATGCCTTTAAACGTTGTCAAGGTGAAGTCGTGTAATTTTAACTGCGGAAAGTGGGAGTTTTCGAGAAATTTATCTACTTATTCAAAATGTGTATGGCAGAGTGTACAGATATGCCAACTTGTGTCCGGAGCAACAGAGTGGTTTGAAATTTTAACATCCTATTTATGATTATACATAAATACATAACTTTTGGTTTCTAAATTAAAATTAAATTTAAATATTTACACAGTAGTAAATTGTAAAAGGTAAATTCAAATTTATGCATTAAAAATTTATGAGTAGCTTTTTTAGCTTTAACAACTTATTTTTCAGAACAGTGTTTCTTATAGCAACATTGACCCTAATTAAAATATTTCCATTTTTCTATCATCAGGGATTCTAGAGTTTGTCTACTCAAATTTGACCTAAATTCAGTTTGTTTTTTCCGCATAACACTGAAAACTTTTAACATGTAGCATTACTGTGTGAAAAGAGTAATATTCAGCATTATGTTTTGAAAAACTTTGTATTTAATTGCTGAATTGTAATCTTTTAGCTGTTTAAAAGTTTTGTTATTTTCCGGAGAAATCTGAGAAGTTTACGGGGTTATCAAATTTTCTCATTTCTCCAGAATTGCTCCGGAGAATCCGGAGTAGTTGGCATGTTTGAGTGTATGCCAATCAGATCCGTATTCCGATGTTATGGCAATATTTGTAAAAGAAGAAGCAGTACAGATGATATGCAATGACTGTGATGAAGCGATTTAGATCAGTTATATAATTTATTCATTCATACAAGAAGTAAAATGCTCGGGATCTAAATCTGACCTCATCACATCTTTGTAAAAGAAAGAAAACCATATATTTATATTCAACGGATATTGTTGTCTTGTACGGTGGTCTCGGACGGGGTTCTGATCCCAGTCCCAGATTAAAATCCCGTCTCCGTACTTGACATTAAATAAGAATGTACCTTTGTGGAGTTATTTATGACTCCCTAAGAGACAGTGCCCGATTAGAAGGGACTCATAAATAACTCCACAAAGGTACATTCTTATTTAATGTCAAGTACGGAGACGAGATTCTAATCTAGGACTGGGATCAGAACCCCGTCCGAGACCACCGTACAAGACAACAATATCCGTTGAATATAAATATATGGTCCTCTGTCTTTTACAAAGATGTGATGAGGTCAGATTTAGATCCCGAGCATTTTACTTCTTGTATGAATGAATAAATTATATAACTGAACTAAATCGCCTCATCACAATGACCAGGACAAACGCATGTGAATATCACCAAAAAATAATTGCACTTGGGGATAACGTAGTGAGATATTATTGGTTCGATCAATAAAAGCTCTGAAGAAGTTTGTATAAAGTAATGAGGTTCATACTATCATTAATAACTAGTTTCAAACTTGATACTGGAGTTTCTTTACCCAAGGTATCTATCGCCTCATGAACATCTGGGACACCTGTTTCAATCTTCAAATCCATGTCTCTATATGTTACGTTTATATTACTTTTGATTTTGTATACTATCTTACAGCAATATCCTTAAACCATTTTCTATACCGATTGTTGTGCCACTTTCACTTAGGCGATAATTATATTTGCATAGTTTCATAAGTTGTAAATTTACTTTTCAATTTTGAATTGTTTTATCAATCCCCTATATAATAATAGCCTTAGTTATCTGTCCTCGAATTTATGAAGTGGTTGGACCTGGAATGGCTAAAGGCATTCATATTGGATTTTTGAGGAGTTACTGTTAGCAACGTTCGAAATCCACCCCTTCCCCCACTTTTCTAGCCTTTAATTCTATTATTTCAAGCCGTATTTTCCCCGGTTAAAAGAAGGTGATTAAATTTATCGATTTATCATGTAATAAATAGGTAAAAATAACATTTTTTTCTAGCGTTATGACGTCATTCCTGTAACCATCTCATTTAATCTTTCCTCATTTTAAATTATTTAAATATCGTCTGCATTGTTTTCATACGTTTTATCACTGAACTTAGATGTTACATATGCGATATATTTAAATTCAATCATTGATTATTTTTTTGTTGCAATGAAAATTTTATCACCTGTATTAACCACAAATTGTATCTACCTCCAGGGTGTAGTGGAAATGATAGTTTCATTCCTTTACTTCCATTAATTACAAGGAAAAAAATTGGGAAGAACTTCTAAGCCCCGTTTACATGTGCCCGTCAAGTATCCTTCATTTTACCCGGGTAAAGGGATTATGCTTGGAGGGTCGGAGAAACCCGTTTACATGGTCAATTATTTCTACCCTCCATTTCGCCGGAATCGTCGCTAGAAGTCACGTGATCATACAGGGAAGGCAATCCCATCACTCCGTGCTTTTACTTCTTCCGCGATGAGTAAAGTTTAAATTTATAAAATTTTGTAAGACCATTGTATAATTAAGCCAGTTCCAAAATTTTTCTTATTTCTTATAATTACTAGAATAAAATTATTTTAAATACCTATAAAAAGGCTTCTGAAAACAATAGAATGTGTACAACAGAACAAGATGTATTATATTTTATCTTCTTTTAAATATTAAAAGAAGCCTTATATAAGAGTGTACTCTAATATAAGGTTACTCAAGCGTGTAAGACCACATCCTACAGCTACACCACAAAAACTAAAATGTCCCATCTGTATCAACATACATTATAAAAATGTTTTAAAATATTATTCGACCTTATTACTTAGATATTAATCACGATACTTCTTAAAAAAATTTATTCTATTTTTAACTTGCGTGTAATTTTTATACACACATTTTTTTCTCCAGATCCTGAGATATTTTTTATATGTGTCGTTATCTCGGACTGTACCATCAAATTATTGAGTTAAGAAATGTTAGTGGTACAAATCCACTAAATCCGAAGTTTCCTTTTCGGACCAGCACTCAATTTGTATTACACCTTTAGCAGCAGCGGAGTCGGCCATTTCGGAGTCTACAAGCGCAAAGGATCATGGGAAAGGTAAACTCTGCAATTACCCGGGTAGATAGGTGGGTTCTTTCTACCCCTCAATTTTTTCCCTAGCTAGGGATAATTCATGAAAGGGGAGTACAATTCACGGATCTACCCTGCATTTTACGCTGCTTTTGGCACATGTAAACGGGGCTCTAGATTCCTTTTTCCAGAGTTCATTCTACCACAGTAAAATTATATTTGTTGTCACATATGTCTTCGGTAATAAAATAATTCATTAATAATTATATATTAAATAATTCGATAATATTCAATAATTTACATTCTAAACGAATAATTAATTTTTTGCTCCTCTCTATGTCATTGTCTCAAAATCAGAGCATATGTTTGTGAATAGAATCTGAACCGGGGCTCGTAGGTGAGCTTCTATGGTTTCAAAGAGAGTTCTATTGAAAATAGTGCGAAAATATTCTTCTTTATTCACTTCTGTAGTTCTTTCTTTATTAAAGGGGTTCTGGGCGACATTTGTAATATCTATTATGTTTCATTCCTTTACTTCCATTAATTACTGAAGAACTTAACGATAATTTCGATTTAGTTAAGAAAACTTTAAATCATCTTTTTAAATGAATTCAACGTGATTCTAAACTGCATTCACAGTATCGGAAGACTTTAGAGGAGTATGAAGATAAACAAATTATTGAGCGTGTACCAGATAATTCTCAGCAAAAAAACAAACCATTTTTTTATCTGCCTTATAGGGTACTTTATAATTCTGGAAAATTAAAAATTTTACTGATCACGTCATATGACGGGCTATTTGCTAGTTTAAAATAATTTAAAATTTCATGTTTTAAATTATTTTTTACAACTATACATTTTATTTTTGACATTTTTAAAACAAACTGTAGTGTATGTATACCATTTTACCGATTGGAGATATTCATGGTCACCAACGGCAAAATAGTTACCAATGGTCGGACCTATATTACTTCTGTTCTTCAATGGTACCTTTGGCCTGTGGTATCTAATAATACCACAAATCAGGTTCTGAAGCAATGAAAGATTCAAGTCCCTGATATATATAGTTTAATTTACGTTTATAACCAAAAGCATCTTTTAAAGCTCACGTGACTGAATACCTTTCTTCCAGTTTTCTGAACTATAATGGGAGCTACTTTTTTCCAAGATCTTCTTGATTCACACATTCCATGCAGAAATATTATTGGATTGAGGTGTTTATGGTTTCCTAATCCAGGATGAAAAATGTCATAAGCTTGTTTCATATTGTTCACAACGCCACAGGAATTGCTAAATGAAAAAGAATTTAGGAATTTAGAAGCAAAATTAATTGTATTATATTATTTTTCTGAAAATTCTATAATTTATTAATTAATGTCCGATCCATTTTAAGGGATTACATATTGATGAATATCTTATATCTAAGCTATTATGGACTACACAGAGTAAAGCAAATAAGAAATTTAAACAACTTTTCTCATTAGAAATCAGCATATTTACATCTCATAAGGCTTAATTAATAATAATTGAAAAACTTTGGGATGCAAGATTTATTTGGTATCACGTTAAAACAAAGCACTGTAAAAGAGAAACTTTATAAAAAATAAATCTATACTTCATAATTTCATGCCGATGCACCTTTCGAATAAGAGCGAGACTCATTAAATATCAATCATAAAATATCGATCCAAAAGACAAAATCAATTCTTTTTAATATCCGGGACATTTGCCTGTTAGGCATTCATCCATGCAATTGCACAGAAATTGTTGACCATTTTATTATGGTAGCACCATATAAAGGAGTAACATAACAAAGTAAACATAAAACATAAAGTACATAACAATAAAACATAAAGTAAAGTCAACATAAACAAAGTGGGTACTAATAATTTAGAAGCAGGGAACAGGCAGAAGGCCCCCAGAAGTGGCCTGCCACCTCCAGAGGTATCGTTTGAGCTTGAAGGACATTGCCACTAAGAACTTATTTTACGTGTCCAAACCCCCATCAATGAACACTTTGGATATTTGGCAGGCTCGAGTCTCGATCCCACAACCCTCCTTTAACATTTTATATAAAGTGAAAAAATGAGATTTTTTTGACACGTTGTATGCAGACTTACAATAACTCAAAGTGTAATTACTAAAGTAAACTAAGCAGTGCAACAGCACCAGGGGGACAGGGCCTAGGTGCCAATTTCCATTTCGAAAACTAAAGGCCCTGGGGTGCGGGGCATATGCCCCGGTTAGGTGGTCAGTGTTAGCTATGCAAATTGTAATGCACCAGCACTTCTGAAGCTATGACGTCAAGAATAGCAGCTGCGGGACTATCTGGCTGCCGAACTGCTGGAAGTAGTATAAAGACAGACGAGAACGAAATCTGTGCCCTTTTGGTTTTTCTTTTCGCTCTTCCTTTCACGAAGTTCCGATGAGATAGTTAGCTTCACCTCGTCACTCATTA
>CM063508.1:46956915-46959415 GCA_032207245.1 Pardosa pseudoannulata
ATAGATAGCTTGCAAATACCGGCTTAATAGCACGTGTTGTTCAAACATTAGAGAAGAATGTTTTATGGTTATATTATTTATTAGATTTGTTTTGCTGCATTTAAATCAACAATCGAAGTCGTGCATGTACCATGAAAATGGCATCACCACAATGAATTGAACTCACCACCACAATGAATGCCCTCTCAGTAGTCTGACACCAACTCAATTGAAAACGTGTGGTCTTCCATGAAGATGACGCTCAGAGGAAAACGTGTATACAATATAAAGCAGCTAGTATAAAGCTGTAAGTCGCCGGGTACGAGAAATTTGTAGGTCTCCACCTTTGAAATTAGCCGAAAAACTTGTCAAAAGTATGCCTCGACGCTGCTACGCAATAATCAATAATAATGGGAACTGGACAACGTATTAAGTGAAATGCATTTCAGTTTAATACGCATACTACACGATACAAATGTATTTTGAACTAACTCGTTTGTATTTTCAGAGAAACAGACGACACGCTCTTATGGAACAGATTGTATATTGTAATGACTGTCTCATTTTTAGGTTCACTAAACCTAAGAAAAAGTAGAACCTAAGTAAAAGAGGCTTAAACTGGGCTGTAAGAAGTAGAACAAAACGAATTTTTGACTATTACATTTGCTTTAAATGATATTAAATATATAGGGATTAAGAAAAACCCCTTACTTTCTATACAGTGTATAGAAATAAAGTATCTGAGAGGTGTGCAGAGGGGTTTGTTCTTCACAAAGGTGTTCAAAACCGATGACACACACACACACATACATACACACATACGCACAAATACACAAACATACATTTATGCCAATACAAGCCTGCAAAGCTGTTATCCATTCAGCACCACTCGAGGAGCACATATAGCTTATTGAATGCTATTGACGCCACCCGATAAAACAGTTTGTAGAATTTTTGTTTTCTTAGAAGGAGTTTTCTTTTGAGAGTAAGTAGAGGGGGCCAGCGCCATAGCCAGAAATTATATTCGGAGGGGGATATTGTTTTTTATGGGTGACACTACTTGTTTCTTATGTATGTATACTCTTAATGAATACACTATCTACCAATAAGCATTTGGACACCTGTGATAGAAAAGAAAAACTAACATAAGGCATTCATGATACGGGCGATACCATTGAACTTGCTCCTACGGTACCATACAATCATTGTCGCTGTCTTACGATATGACATGAGCTCCAACACTCTAAACTTCCTATAGGAGCATTCATAGCATTCTGTATCTTAACACGAAGCTGAAATCACGGTAGTGCCACTTTCATTTCGGCCGCTTTTATTTTGGATCATATGCACTGTCTACCAATAAGTATTTGGACATCTGTGATAGAAAAGAAAAACTAACTTTATTCAAAATCATTAGTTGGTAGAGCCTCCACGAGAGGCAATTACTGCGTGAACCCTGCGGGGTATACTTTCCATAAGTCTCTGTATTACAGATAGTTGTATTGTCTTCCACTGGGCTTGGAGTAGACATACAAGTTCCTTCACCGATTTTGGATAGTGCACCTCTTAATTCGGCGATCCAACTCGTCCCAGAGGTTCTCGATTGGGTTCAGGTGTGGGCTCTGGGCAGGCCAGTCCATTCGATGAACTCCATTAGCACCATACCAAGCCTTGGTTAACCTCGAAACATGACAACTGGCATTGTCGTCATCAAATTAATAGGGGTCCAACCCGTAAAACTGCAACAACGTAGGAAGCACATTGTCATCCGAAATACTGCAGTAGGCATCGGCGTTGAGCTTACCATGAATGGGGACCAAGGGTCCTAGTCCATACCAGGAGAAACACCCCCAGACCATAATTCCACCTCCGCCGAACTTGACTTATGGCACAATGCATTTTGGTAGGAGACGTTCTACAGACAAATGCCAGACTCAGACCCTGCCATCCGAACAGTAAAGGGTGAACCTTGATTCGTCTCTCCAAAGAATCCGTTTTCTCTAATCTACGGTCCAATTTCGATGTGTTTTGCAATACGTTAACTGAGCAGCGTGGTTGGACTTTTGGGTACTTCAGATAGCTAGATATGTCCCTAAAGGATTGGCCACATTTGTGATACCCGATAATTACACCTTTCTCGAAAGCAGAGAGCTCCGAATTGCGTGGCATCTTGCATGCGACTAATGCCGATGATGTTTTCTACACGATGTATACCGGTGGAGGTCGTGACGTACCTCAGAACTGCAGATATCGTCATTTGCATAGGTGTCCAAATACTTATTGGTAGACAGTGTATACATATATATATATATATATATATATATATATATATATATATATATATATATATATATATATATATATATATATATATATATATATATGTTTTAGCTTCTTTTTTGGAACAACAGATTGAACAAAATTTTCTGTTTCTTTTTCAAAACATGTATTGCAAAACTTTTATTAACGCCCTAGCTTTAAAAAAATCTACTTAATTTTGTCATTTCAACTAGATTATTTT
>CM063508.1:46964415-46966915 GCA_032207245.1 Pardosa pseudoannulata
CAAACAATGCATAAGTAATGTTTTGAGTAAGTATTTGCATATGAGATCATGATGAAAATTGAACTCTTGATTCTTCCATGTAAAGCAAATTCAAAAAATATATATTTCAAAGATAAATAAATTAATTGTTATGATACCATCAATTTATAGTTTAAAGTGTCCAAAACAAAGAAAAAAATTAATGTGTTTAAAACAGGGAAAAAGTATTAAAAGTTGGTTTCGATGCGAAACCACAGCTCTTAAAAAGGGTTAACTGGACGAAAACATGGTTATGATTTGTTCTACCGATTTGTATGCAGATAGTTAACCCTCTAAGCGGTTCGCACGAACAATTTTCGACCTCCAAAACGTTCCGAAAATGGATGTAATGTACATTTCTGCCAGTGTTTTCCCCTATGGAGTTTTGATGTAGGAGGGTCAGGTCGATTGTTTAAGAATTTCACACCTACTTTCTGAGGCACAAAGACGCTGATAGCTTTTCATGGCTTTGTAAATCTCTATTTCTAAGTATTTCGTTTGCGGTAACTGATGTATCTCTAATTGCACCGCTTAAATAGCTTGGATGACTTTCGTAAAAATGATAAAAATCATTCTCTTAAAGAATATTTTTATTTGTACTTTTAGAACCCATTATTTCGTATGGGATGATCTTCGAGACTTGACGAGCTTTATGTGCATTAAAAATTAACAATCTATAATGTCTATTTATATATCTATTTATAACCGGAAATAAAGGGACAGTAACGAGGGTGGGTTTCCCGTATTCCAATCTAGTCGACAAAGGGTGAAATATAAAAAAATCATAGAACCCTTTGGTCACTGACACAATGAAACTTTAGCTTATTTTTGAAGACTCTTTTTTCCTCGGTGTGTACCACTCGGAAGGTTAAAAAAATACTACATATGAATATTGAAAGACCTGAAAAGTAATTAATTCTTTTACAATTGCAAATCTTTCAAAAATAAATTCCAGCCAATTGATTATTTTATAAAAAAGTTCACTTAGATTAAATAATAAAGACCTAAGATGATTGTTAATTTTGATGAAGGTGAATTAGATAATTAATTCTTCAGTGGCAGTGACATTATCTTTCTCAAAGCTGACAGTCTTAACATTAAACACACAATTACACGTTTAAATTCAAAATAAGCAGTCCATACGTAAGTAGAGTACCTAGGACAGCAGGAATGGTGCTTCCAGTGAATTCTATCATATCCCAAGCCGACAGACTTATAGGTAGCGATTGCTTCAAGGACATCAAAATATCAAAATTTTCACGATCAGCAGAGCAATCAGGATTTAACGACATATGTTCATGTAGTTTATAGAATGCCGCCGTGATTCTTCCCATCTCCCGAGAAACCTGAGCAGCACAAGCTGGAATCAGGAATGCAAAAACTGCTGGAGGAATGTGCAAACAGAAATGCTCTATAAGGAAAAAATAGGTTAATTCCCTCATTGGATGCAACATGAATCTTGCTAGTAAAATGAAAGCTTGCATGAAAGAAATTACAAAGACCAGGAATGACGGCAGAGAGAACACTTCCTGGATGAGATAGATAACTGTCTTCAAATCCATATAATCTCTGCCAAGTTTCGGTCTCAGTAAGTGGTAAGCTTTAAGATACGTGATTCTTTCAATACGTCTACGGTACTTACGGAGCAGAGCAGAACAGCGGTAACAAAGACAACAGTACAAGAAAGCATTGACGTTGCTGAACAATGAAGAAATAACGTTCATAAAGATTGATTTCATGAAGATATATATTGAAGCTGGAATCGTTTTTTTGCACACTTTCCACATTTGATAGGAAAATATTCTGCAGTAGTAATCCGTATCTTTTGAACCCATGAGATAAGTAGAGGAGCAAATAAAATTTAAAATAGGAAGAATAATTAAAAATGCCTTGATGAAATATGATCTCGGTATATCAGAAATGGAAGAGTCTTTCGATAGGTTCTGTAGATGCTGGAAGATGTCACTCAATAATTTACCTTTTCTGTTCATAGAGTACCACAGGACGAGAGATAAAATGCAAAGTATAATATGAGCAATATTAGTTTTTGAATTTGCTGATGAAGCTACCATATTGAGTATAAACATAACAGTAACGTCTAAAACAGTCAAATGTGCGAACACTGGATAAAAACGACGTATTACTTTTGTAACGAAATATGAATTTTGATTTTCGGCTTTATTAATATCCAGGCATTTGAAGAACGTGGATAATGTCTGAAAACTATCCCTCTTAATTACAGCAGGCTGTAAATTCTTGCCCGTTAGTGAATTACTGGTTAGTACTGGCTGGGAAAAATCAGTACGTTTTACTTTGAATATGTAACTCATAATTAAACTGCTGCTGCCTAATATGAATTACTATCACGAGCTAAGGATCCTATTATCACTTTTAAATAAGATAGTATGATATTACTACGATACTTTTTAGGATGACGTAAAACAGCAAGTCATGAAAACTTTTCACACATTGTCACTTAATA
>CM063508.1:46976915-46989415 GCA_032207245.1 Pardosa pseudoannulata
ATTACTAGATGCCGTTACAGATATCCATAAGATTCCTGCTTAAAATGTTAGGAACACAAATTAATGCAAACATCAGCATGAGTGAATAGGGGGATCGCCTGGTATAAAATACAAATTTACATAATATACAAGTAGACCTTATGAAATGTATACCCGTGCAACCCCGCATATGGAAAGCTATTATTTACATGTACTTTTCAGAAAGAAACTATATTTGAATTTTAAACATGGAAACAGAAAAGCAGGGCACTTTGGATGTATACTAAAAAATTTTAGAATTAATACAGATTTTATTATAATTAATTTAATTATTTTTGTTTTTAATTTCCAATTAAATATTATGATAGCTTATCTAGCTCATTTAAAATATAAAGGGAGAAATTTGTTAAGCATGGAAGAACTGGTTTTAGAATGGCAAATCAGCAGTAACAGTGATTATGTGATAAACAATGCCACAACAAATATCAGGGTCCCCGAAGAGCAGCGCCCTACCCATTCGGCCAATCAATGGCTAAATGGGTAGGGCGCTGCTCTTCAGCACGGAAGTTCGTGGGTTTGAATCCCACTGCTGGCATGTATGTTCACAGCCATTCGAAAATTATACTTTGGAGGAAAAGAGGAAATCTTTACTGTAAAGAGTTGCTAGGAGTTTCAGTAAATAAGAGATTTTTAATTTGAGGCATTAAATTTTGAGATTTATATAGAAATGTTAATAATTGTTATTGATTGTGAGGCACTAAATATTTTTGGCAAAATCATTCCATTGAATTATTTACTTCTATTTTTACTTGTCATTTGGCTAAAGTTACTGAGTTTGGTACTATTGTCGAGTAAAACATGTTCGCCAAGGAAACTCAAAGCAAGAAAGCTTAATAGGTGGGTAAATGTATAAGTGTATTATTCTGGTTTTTTCTTAAATTATAGATAAAATTTTTATTAATATGATAATTATTTAATAAAAATTAGTTAAGATTTTTGTACAAAATATAAGTTTATCTTTACAGCTATTATATATAAACATTATAGGGTTATCATGCTTGGCTATTATTCATGGTCACCTCGATAATACCTAAGTACCCTAAATTCAAATTGGAAATTTTTTGATTGCATTCAGAAAATTGCTATATGATTAAACTTAGGTATGTAGATACTACAGCAATTTATATATATATATATATATATATATATATATATATATATATATATATATATATATATATATATATATATATATATATATATATATATATATATATATGAATTTATAAACATTTAGAGTATTTTTTATCATAAATTCTTGTAATTTCTCTAAAAGCATACATTTTATTTGTATGTGCATCAGAAATTTTATTCATATACACTTTAACAAAATATTTTTAAAGTTATGGAAAATGATTTTGTTAAAATCAGGGAAAGTCATGGATTTGAAAAATTTTATTTTTCCAGATACCCTGTATAGATATCTATAAATATATATATATATATATATATATATATATATATATATATATATATATATATATATATATATATATATATATATATATATATATATATATATATATATATATATATATATATATATATATATATATATATATATATATATATATATATATATATATACATACATATACATACATATACATACATACATATATACATATATATACATATATATACATATATATACACACACACACACACACATATATATATATATATATATATATATATATATATATATATATATATATATATATATATATATATATATGTACACACATACACACACACACACACACATATATATATATATATATATATATATATATATATACGCGTGTGTGTGTTATATCTATTCATATATACATAAGTAGAGTGATATAAGCGTTCATGAAAGTAAAATGTGATACCTTAAGGAACTAACCTCTCAAGAACACTGGAATAACCCGGGTGTATTTGCATTTTATCATATACAGGTTCCATGTATCGGAGTAAAATGAGACTCGCTTACGACGTGATACATCCTCCCGGGGACAGGCAGCTCAACTTGCCCCCCATTGTTATGCTGCACGGGATGATCGACTCCAGGAAGACGTGGAAATTGATCGCGCCCGGCCTCTCCAGGAACACTGGCCGCATAGTAAGTTAAATGTTCTTAAATCTTATCCTTACTTGTGTAGAAATATAAGAAGATAAACTGACGTGGATATCGCATTAATGTTTACAATCAAATTTAAGTATCAAATTTAAAATCATTTTATCCTCCAAAACTATAAAAATGTTTTATTTTTAGCCATTTTTATTCAATCTATTTTGGTTACTTATCTATTTTTTCAGTTGAGCGGTTAAAATATGTGCATGATTTCTAATATCACAAGCCATCTTCTTAATATTTAGCAGTGCCTGCCAATCAGTAGATTAGCAATAGATTAGCAGATCCGTGGTAACTCATTTGGCAAAGGCAGCACTCTTGTAATTGGAGGGTTGCGGGTACGGAGCCCGAGGATGGCCTTATCTCTATTTTCAGCTGAGCGGTTAAAATGTGTGCATGACTTCTAATATCACAAACCATCTTCTTAATATTTAGCAGTTAATAGACTAGCAGTGCCTGCCAATCAGTAGATTAGCAATAGATTAGCAGATCCGCGGTAGCTCAGTCGGCAAAGGCAACACTCTCATAACTGGAGTATTGCTGGCACGGAGCCCGAGACGGCCGTGTTCGTTAAAGGTGACGTTAAAGGTGACTGGGGCACGTAAAATATGTTCTTGGTCACAATGTACACGAAGTTCTCAATCAATACCTCTGGGTGTGACAGGCAAAGTCAATGGGTCTTTTGCTTAGTCACTGCTTCAGAATTACGAGGACCCACTTGAGTAAGAAGATGTACTTTCACCCTTGAGCTGCTAATTAAAACGAAAGGCTCACTCCTTTGCTTAAATAGTGCTTGGTTTGACCGAATGGCATAAGACAACAACATATTAGCAAGGTAATTTTTTTCGGTCAAAATTTACAACAGGAAACATCTTTTTGTATAAGCACCTGACGAACCTGATATATGTGCATTTCTAAGTCTGTTCTCACTGGAAGTCTACAGAGTGAGAGATGTTGACAAATGTATACTGCTTGTAGATGGCGCTGTGCTCTCCGTCACTTGGTCAATGCTATTTTCCCTTTGAGAGGAAGTTCAGTGTTCATTTTATGGTTTAAAGGATGCAAGCTAGTAATTGTGCGTTTTTGTGAATGGGTGTTTACTCCCTAATAATTAATAACATAAACTACTGAACCACCATCAATGAGTGTGTAATTACTGTGTGCTAGCATTCTTAGTTTTTTACATGGGTCAGAGTCCCATCTGTTATTTCTTACCATTATTATTTTCATAAAAGTTATTACCAGGTTTGGTATGGAGTGATGCGGTCTATAATTTTGCTACACGAGGGCTAATGAGGCCGGGACTTACTGATTAAAGCCGATTTCGAATGGCTACGAACACCCATGCCGTCATCAGGATTCAAACCTATGAACTCCGGTACTTTAGAACAGCGATCTACCATTTGGTCATCGTTAGGCGGTACTACCAGGAGTAGAGAATTATGAGGCAGAAATATCCTGCCTGAGGTTAATCTAAATTAAGGTGGTAATTCCAGGCATCACGGACACTTTTCACCCTTCAGGGTAGGTGGGTGACAATTCCGAATGGCTACGAACATCCATGCCATCATCGGGATTCAAGCCCGTGAAATCCGGTACTTTATAACAGCGCTCTACCATTGGGGCATCTTTCGGCCGTCCTACCAGGAGTAGAGAATTACGAGGCAGAACTATCCTGCTGAGGCCAATCCAAATTATGGTGGTAATCTCAGGCATCACGGACACTTTCACCGGTCAGGATAGGTGGTCCATTGGAAGTTGACAGTTACTTGTGTGAATACTAGTAAAACTATTAAAAAGCTTTATTCATATCCACTCTCTAAGTATTTTTTTAGTAAGTATTTTTTAGAAGCTCCCACCCCTTTTTTTGCAGTTGAAGCATGACAGAAAACTACGAAATAATTAGTTTCCCCATCCTGAAGTAGGTTATTGATGAAAAAAGTAAGCAGTGAAACTATTTGAATGGAATTGCTGTTAAACCTATAATTTATATCCCTTTTGTAACAATAATTATGTGTTATTAATGATAATTTTATGACGGTTTTTCATTTCTGTGACTGTTTAAATTTCCTCAAACGAATGCAATAAGTATAGTGTCATTACGTATTCATTCCCATTATTCGGACAATAGCATCGGGAAATATCAAAAGAATTATAAATCAAAATGTATGTTAATCCACGTATATTACTGAATTTTTTCTCGTTAAGTGCAATGTTTATATATTGACTAGTAATAAATTTATTAGAAAGAAACTGTCTGATAGGAGTAAGCCTGGCCTGTTGTACAAATTGTTCTTGAAGTAAGGCTTTTCCCAGATAGCAAATTTAGTTTACAACAAACTTGCAGCAGTCTTGTTTTGCAAGCCTTCAAACTTGTAGCAAGTTCAGCATGACAAGTCTGCAAGTTTGAAACAAGACTGCAGCAAATCTAAGAATTTTCCCTTGCTTCAAGATTCTCATGACAAGGTTATGATGAGGCGATTTAGATCTGATATATAATTGTTTCATTCATAAAAAAAGTAAAATGTTCGGGATCTAAATCTGACCTCATCACATCGTCAGAGATAGAGGACCATAATTTAACGGTATATTGTAGTCTTGTACGGGGGTCTGATTCCAGTCACAGATAAGAATCCTGTCTCCGTACTTGACATTAAGTAAGAATGTACCTTTGTGGAGTATTTATGAGTCCCTAAGGGACAGGGCCAAATTAGAGGTGATAAAGTTACTCACGTTGGTGGTCTCAGGGCGGAGTTTGCTGAGACCAATGACTTTCTGGCAACGATCCCGATTGGGAGTCAAGAAGAAGGAGGGGACTAAGTTAGAGAATTGAAAAAGAAAGGCCCCACAGATTTGGATGAGAAGGCCCCAGCGAATTGGAGGAGAAGGCCCCAGAGAATTGGAGGACAAAGTCCCAGGGAGTTGAAAGAGAAGGCCGCACAGAATTGGATGAGAAGGCCCCAGAGAGTTTGGTAGAAGGTCCTAGAAGAGAAGTTCGTTTCGAGGTCCCAAAAGGAAGTTGCTATATACTCCCGTCAAGTCCGCCAGAAAGTTTCCTGCAAAAGTTGTACGGTCGCACCCCAGAGACAACAGATCAACGGTTGATAGAAATATTTTCCTCTCATACCCTTCAACCAGAAGTGTTCCGGGCCCATCACTTAGACCCACAAAGGTACCCATCTTTTTGCATTACATTTGGAAATCGAGATTAGGTCCTCACTACTTAAAAAATTTTCCTAAATATATATAAAGTTTGTCAGAAGTAATCAAAATAGTTTGACTAAGCTTAATTATTGACTTATTAGTTTTTTTTTGTAAATAGATGTATAAATGTTTTTTTTAATAATAAATCTATTTGTTTATATTAAGCTAGTCTCAGTTGCCATAATTTTAGAGATTAGTTGATTCTCATTTTAATGTCTGTAGTTGCTCAGAACCTGTGGTTAAATTGTAGTAAAACAAATATTTAACACAACGCAATATAAAATAAATTCCACTATACATTTGATCACAGGTTGATACTTAAATATTTAACGAGGACTACACGACAAAGGTTGCCACAGTTTTGAAGCAAAATGGCTTTGCAAAGGACTGGTCAATTTATGTTCCGTCTAACTTGCCAAGTTTGTATCGTAAAATTTGTTATGACAAGATATTATCCAGAAAGAAACAAACTTGCTTCAAGTATGCATGCTATCTGGGTTTCTATTTCTTTAGAAGCTTTACATTTAAAATCGGTGTTATCTGGTGTTTTCCCTCAGGACGAAAATTTAGAGCAGTCCAGTTCTATTTCGTTTTTCCCATAGCTTTCCGAAGAATCACAATAATTACAATTAGATATAGTACTGACTGTGTTGGCTTGTCTGAATGTCGAGAGATACCAGTTGTTAATAGAAAATGATATTTATTTTTGTGAATATCGATAGATATATAGCTGAATATTATTAAAATAATATAATTTCTATGATATTGTATGCACCGTTAGCAACTTAAAAAAGTAAATTTCGTAAAAACTAGGAAATTTATTAAATTTCATTTTTTAAATAATATTTCTATTATAATCAATACAAACAATTCGTTTAAATACTTTCTATTAAACAATTTAAAATTTTAATTTTACATTATGTCTGTCAACATTGGCATTTGTTCAAAATTTGATGTCCGTCATTCAGCAACATTCTCAATGTTGGTCAGCATTTGCACGACATTGACCGATATACTTGAGCTACCTCGGGAGTCAATGTAACCAAACTCTTATCTGACATCTTTTACCCAAACAGTTACACAATATCCACAGTCTGAAATAAAAATATATTGTAAAATAATAGGGTTATATAAATAGGCATAGATAATCTCACTACAATCGGGGTTGACTTTTCATCAAGATCTGGTTTGCACTCAAGGAATAGCAGTATCTATTTTATATTATGGAGACCCCTGATATGACTCGATGATTCTTAACAAAGTATCCGCATGAATCACATCATATATAAAACCATGCTCAGAAGGGATTCACACGGTGCAGTTAAATAAAACAACTAGATTTAAACACATGCATTTATTTAAGATAGTATAATGAATGACATAGAGTTCTGGATATCAAACTGAACTAACATTACTGAAAGTACTGAAAGTTACATACACTTACATACGAGTTACATACGAGTTACAACAGCACCTTCCATGCAACCGAGCTATCTGCTACTGTCACACTGACTCTTATACAGGCAGACAACATATACATACATTACAGATATTTGCATATTTAAAAAGATGATGTGTTGCCAGAAATAAAAATATGATAATTATAAAACTTTACTCATAACAAATATCAATATAGATCAATGAATTCATGTTACAATAATATGTGAAAATACATTACAATATTTATGATATATACACGACACTATTTGAAAGACTGAACATTAAGTCAACGGCCTTAATCAGAAATGATGTGTATCACGTCAATCTTCGGCGAATCAAAACGAGACAACTACTTTAGTTGTTATTACGTAATTACCACAATATTAAACCTCCCTTTAATAATGTCTGAAAGATATTTTGATAATTTGTTATCAAAGCCTTTTCATATATCTTTAGGTGTATGTTGTTGATGCTAGGAACCACGGATCGAGTCCTAGGAGTGAATTTATGGACTGGGTAGTCCTTGCTGACGATATCGGAGATTTTCTGAAGCAGCATCATATTCCACGGGCGATACTCGTCGGTCACAGCATGGGAGGAAGATCAGCCTTTACATTCGCTCTCAAAAAAGTAAGTTTGCACACGTATTAAATTTCTGATATATCAGAAATCCGACGAATAAGCAGCTATGTACACCATTTAGTATTGAACGTTAAAAAACGCAAATAATAACATGCTATTTCGTGGTAGGAAAGCGTGATAGTGAATCAATACGATTTCAATGCTTGTATAGTAAGTCTAGTCTTGTAAACATTGTATCGCTGTTACCAGAAGCCGCACAGTAAACTTCCTTGTACGGTTTCAGGATTAAATTATGTCACAATGAAGTTAAATATAATCAGTTTTATTGACAGTCATACTTCGCGGTACTGATTTTAGGAATGACTCTTATATAAAATTTTTGAGTGAAAAACACTATATTACACTAAACGTTTAGCTATACATGGCGTTTAGTTTGTCATTTGGTACTTAGTATATTAAATAAAGGCCTTGCTAAGAGAAATAGAATACAGTAGAACATCGATTATCCGAACCCTGATTAACTGAATCTCTCTGTTAACCGAAGTTGGTTCTTCACTCTTGTTTTCACTTTCCACTATCATTCAAAAGTTTCTCTTTACAAACATGTATTTTTAAAGTTTTCTTTTTTCCCACATTCCTTTTGTATGCCTTTCTAAACTACGAGTGCAGATAAATATTTCGGAATTTCCTTTTTTAGAATTCCTCCTCGCAAGAACAATTCTCGGTATGAGTGTACTCTTCCCCACTTTCAACCATCACTGTTCTAAACAAAAACACACCCAATTTCGAGATTTGGATGGACATACTGCCGATTCCCAGAATAACAGAATGTTATTGCACTAATGACGATACTACGTATTAAACTAGATGATTACTGTTGAATCCTTGATAATCCGAAAATTTCGTTTATCCAAAATAGGTTCGGTTCCAATTGTTTCGGATAATCGAGGTTCTACTGTACTATCTTTACTAAATTATCAATAAAAACTTTTAATTAATTCTTTGAATAGAAAATTATCAATACAGTAGGATTAATGAAAATCTCAACATAAGAGTTTTTGTTTTTTTTGTTTCAATTTCTCTAAAACCTTTTTGTATTGAGGGTAATTGATTTAAGAGTTACGTAACTAAATCAATCTTAATACATTACGTTTATAGTAATATATTAACAATACAAAGTATTTATAGCAAACTTTCGGAATCTTTGATTTTGTCTTTACATTCTAATAAATTCCTGTAAATGATAAAATCAAAATTGCTAGTTCTAATTTATCAAACTGTGTAGTAACTAAATAAAATAATATTTGTCAGAGAAAATTGCATAAATAAGTGTTTAAATGAATATGTAATAATTAAATAAAGAAAATGAGAAGAAAATACATATTTCCTTGTTATTATTAGATTTTTTTCCTTTTTTTTTAAAAAATACTTTAATGTAAAAGAAGGTTTAACTTATATTTTTTAACAATACTTTAAGGGTCATTAAAATAAGAAAGTTGTTTATTGTAATAATAACATCATTTAAGCCTCTAATTTAGAGGCTTAATTACGCAATATTTACACAATATTAAATTATTTTCCTTATTTATCTCTTGCAGCCCGAGATGGTAGAGAAATTAGTAGTGGAGGACATCGCTGCCAGGGCAATAAGGCAAAAGGATGGAGGAATAATTGTCAATATCATAACTCTCCTGAAAGAATCGTTAAATGCAATCCCTGATGGTGTAGATGAGCATACTGCCAAAAAATCTGTTGCTGAATTTATGAAATCATTGATTCCAGAAGTAAGTCAAACATTCTAAAATGAAGCATCAAATCTTCTGGCGAAAATAACAGTATATCTAGTGAATTCAAGATGATATTAATATAGTCAATGTAATAAGCAAAATACGCACTTAGACTTGTCATGACAAGGAATGGAAATAAAAAAAACTTGAATAAAGCCTTGTTAAAAGTTAGGCAAGAGGGAGATATACTTCTATTTGAGGTTTTTTTTGTTACTTTTCAACATCTACGTCATAAACATAGAAGTGGAACAACTATTACTAATTATTTCTGAATTTTTTAATTATTCTAATAGTAATTTAAAGTAGGACAGTCCCACCATTTAAGGTTAGGAGATTTTACCTGTATTAAAATGAACTGTGAGATGGAAGTTTCTGGTTTCAAGTGTAATTTTTTTGAAAGAGGTCTGAAAACTGATTCTGAACAAGAAAATATTGATGACTTTTAATCTAACAAAACGAGAATTTATTCAATTTCAGTAGATTGTCAACTCATATTTAATGATATTGCTTAAAGAGGTAATTCTCAAACTTTATATTAGATTTTAGTTGCTCTTACCAAAACCAGAGTTGTTGAAAGTGCCTTAAGGAGAAACTCCAACAATTAATTATTGCAAGATAGTTAAATGCCGTACATTTCAGATATAAGCTTTATTTTATAAAAGATAGTTAACAGCAATAAATTTCAAAGAGATTAGGTAAAAATAAACAAAACATATTTTAAAAAACATAAAAATGTATTTAACAACTTCTAATGAGCATAATTATCAGTGGAATGGACAAGTCTGTTGATTCTTGCGTAATTCTTCATGCAATAAAACTTTATATTGCAATCCTCATTTGCACCTTAATTTTTGGGGAAAATTTTAATTTTATGACAGCAAGAGTTTAGCTTAATGCAATCTATTTAACTGAAGGGAGCCGTGGTAGCTCAATCGGCAAAGACAACGCTCTCATAATTGGAGGATTGTGGATTCGGAGCCCAAGCTGGCCTAAGGTCCGCCGTGTTCGTTAAAGAAGACCGGGGAACGTAAAATATGTTCGTGGTCACAATGTCCTACAAGTTCTCAATCAATAGCCCTGGGAGTGGCAGGCCAAGCCTATCGGTCTTCTGCTTGGTCCCTGCTTCAAAATTACGAGAACCCACTTGAGCAAGAAGTCGTACCTTCATCCTTGAGGTGCTCGCTTAAACGAAAGGAGCACCCCTTTGCCTTAAGATGAGTAGCGTATGGATCAATCGTGCTTGGTTTGACCAAGTGGCACAAGACAACAACAACACCAACAAACTGTAAGAAAAGCGTAAGCAAAATTTGAAAATTAAATATTATTTCGCAGCGCCCTTCTAAGGAAATCAAGGTATCTAAGGGCACAGATACGTCCAAATTAGACAATTAATGACTTAAGTTATCTTGGATGTCAATTTTGAAAATATTTAACTTTTAAACCTATATTTTTATCAATAAACAAAAAAGTTCTTGCATAGAATACGATTAGAAAAGTTACAACAAAGAATTTTTGATAAAAATAGAAAAAAATTCCATAAAAATTGACAACATTTGAAAAAAATGTTCCTGCTGAATTGCTTATTTTTACCGTATGTTTAGCATTTATATGTGAAATATAAGATAGTTTATTCAAATTACACAATATTTTATCATTGGCATAGCTTTTGTATGTCTAATTTTTTAAGGAGAAAAAAGTGTTTGTTCCTGTTTTTGATGGAGTTTATAAGGTAATTTATGCTCTTCAAATATTGATCCCACTGGATGAATATCCCTCTAAAATTCATTTCTTGAAAATGAAAATATTTTTAAAAAATTCTCGAGAGGAGCAAAAGGGCTTATTGCCTGTAGTATTACGATGCTTTTACCTCTTTCTTTAACATGGATTTCATTCTGAAAAAAGAAATTGACCATTTAGCATGGTAAGTAAATTTATATTGAATCAAATTTAAATTTCATGGGATTCTATCATTAAATGATTCTTTGTACCCACAAACTATTGATTTCTCCAACAAGAATTTACTAGACTCCAACTAGACTTTAATTCCTCTCTTGAAAATTACATTGTTTTTACAAGTAATTTTAGTTAATTAGTTTTAGTTTCCTGACGTGTATAAAGTGGCTTGTTATCTGTAGTATCACGTTACTATTGTCTTTTCTTTTGACATGGATTTCATTCTGCTGAAGAAAGAAGATGACCATTTTGCCTGGAGAATAAATTTAAATTTGATAAAATTCTGTCGTTTAGAAGTGTTTTGTGTAGTTAAACTGTTGATCTCTCTGACTAAAAAATCCCTTAAACTCCTCTCGTGAAAATTACACTGCTTTTATAAAAATTCCTAAGACGTATAAGGAGAATTCTCCTCTGAACTAGCCGGAGCCATACAGAAACTGATAACATAGTCACCACGACGCAACTACAACACCACAAAGATGCTGCTAACCTACGAGAGGTTCCGTCTTGGCTCGAGGATTAATGTGGTCGACCCCAGTAAGGAACAAGCTCTACAGAGGCCAGTTCGGGACAACCAGGGAAGACGAAGAATAAAGATCACTCAGGTGAACCCCGGGCTCGTGACACCCGTGTATACCTAAAGGAGGTATACCCCTGAGGTTGTCTCTCATTTAGCACTACCCAGGAGGCACGTACGGCTTGAAGCTCGTGGCCGCGGAAGCGAGAGTCGTTGCCCCCATAAGACGTATAAAATGACTTATGTCATAGGGACACAATACTTCTTCTTTAGGAATGAATTTCATTCTACTGAAGAAAGAAGGGGACTATTTCACTTGGCAAGCAAATTTAGAGTTGATGGAATTCTGTCACTTAGAAGTCCCTTGTGCCCTTAAATTATTAATAAAAGAAGGGGACTATTTCACTTGGCAAGCAAATTTAGAGTTGATGGAATTCTGTCACTTAGAAGTCCCTTGTGCCCTTAAATTATTAATTATTCTGGTTAAAATAAACTTTTATTAATCTCTTAAGCATTACCCTTTTATTAATTTTTGTTTGAGCTGTATAAAATAGCTTATGTCTGCAGGATCATATTAGTACTCCTTCATTTGATATATATTCAATCCCACTGAACAAAAAAGTCGACCATTTCGCAGGGCAAGCAAATTTGACAAACTCTGTCATTTAGAGGATCCCCAGGTCCCTTGTGCTCTTAAACTATCGAACTGTCTGGCTAACTCCCTCCCTTTAATTCATTTCTTGAAAATTACACTGCTTTTTAAAAGTTACTGAAATTCATTATTTCTGTAGGGCCACGCAGTTTCTACCTCTTCATTTGATATGGATTTCATTCCTCTGAAGAAAGATGGTGATCATTA
>CM063508.1:46994415-47029415 GCA_032207245.1 Pardosa pseudoannulata
GACTTGGCTAGTACATCATGACAATTCTCCAACTCACACGTCACTTTTCGACCACAGTTATATGCTTAAACATACTGCTGTAACAACTTCTGCTGTGTACCGTAAACTTTTATCTATTTTCCTTATCTCTTCTGACTTTTCCTTGTCTCGCAACCTTAACAATTACCCTGAAAAGACATCATTTGAAACCATAGAGGAATTTTAGAAGAATGTTATTAGATATTTCAGAGATCCGGTACCCAAGCTTTCCCCAACCGGAAAAACATTCGAAGCGGTGTTATTGTCAGTAAAGTAGACTTAAAGGAGGTTGTATTTACATTGTTGTATCATTATTAATACCGATGTTATATCAAATATTCGGTTTCTTTTGAACGCACTTCGCAGTTGATCAAAAACATTTTTTTCATTACAGAATATAGAATAAAAAGATCTGAGGGGGGGAGGGGTCGAAGGTGGGCTTATCTATTCCCGAGGCTCGAAGCATTGAATATATGCATATACCTTATTTAAATCTCTTTATATTCTTTTACAATTATTGTACTCATTCTTTATACATTTATATTTCATTTTCCCATTACTAATTCTACAGTCTTATACTCTTTCTTTATACCTTCATACAATTTGTCAAACAAACAACTTTTCCAGTACAGTGTAAGTAAATGGTTCCTACTTGGTGAAAATGCACAGCATTATAAAATCTAATAATAGAGATCGACCAATTTTTTTTATAGAAAATTGAGCAAAATATGCTATAAATAATAAATCATCTTGAAAATAAGTTAGACTTTGTCGTATATTTTGATATCTCCCCGTGCGGTATTGATGAAGAATTACTGCCTATGTTTAACGCTTCATTATGGATATCACTGTTTGATATCAGACAGTGCCGTTGGGAATTTTGAGGTGTAGCCGTTTTTTTATAACCTCTATCTTAAACGTTCTCTATTATCTTAAATAAAAAATGTTTATCTCGAGGATACAATAAGGCGCCAGAGTTGCTTTTTTTTATCTCTGTATGCAAGTAATGTAAAAGGAAAACTATTGTCTCATTTGATATTCGCTTACAGTTGTGCTGAGGTATTCCTTAAACCCTCCTACATTCATACTATTAGCTATGATGTAATAACTAACATAAGTAAACGAGGTATTTGCATGAGGAGGTATCTTAAAAATTTAATTATTACTAAATGTAATTAGGACTCAAACTTAATGTTTTCCTGTTATTCTTAAATTTTCTCTATATTGTATATTCTCTATATTCACAGTTATACGCTTCTCACAATGATTCTTGAACTTTTGAAAGTTATTATATAATCACATAATGAGACTCTATCTTCTACATACTGCAACTTCTTTGATTCTATGGCTTTCTGAAACCAAATAAATCCCCTATGTAATAATAGCCTAAGTTATCTGTCCGTCTGTCCTCGAATTTATGAAGCAGTTGGACCTGGAATGAATACAAGCATCCATATTGGATTGAGTTAGGGTTAGCAAAATTCAAAGCGAGTAGGTTTAAGATGAATAACTTTTAGTCAGCATAATTGTAAAATGGGACAATATTTATTAAATATAAAAGGAGAAATGGTTCCCCATACAGT
Organism: Pardosa pseudoannulata; assembly: GCA_032207245.1. Taxonomy (NCBI): domain Eukaryota; kingdom Metazoa; phylum Arthropoda; class Arachnida; order Araneae; family Lycosidae; genus Pardosa; species Pardosa pseudoannulata. The sequence goes on from CM063508.1 coordinate 46,996,017, forward strand.
CGTTCCAATAGTTGGAGACGGAGCATGTTTATTTCGATCACTTTCGTATCTTATGTTTGAAACACAGTCTTTTAGCAGTGAACCGGAATGACTTGTAATCGGGATATTCAATCTCAAAGATTTCTTTGGTTCAATCAATGTACATTGAACTATAGGAGGCATTCAAACAGCCCCATCACTGATCTCTGTATCACTTATCTAGCTCGTTGGCTGTTTGGAATTTAACTGTACCCCTCGCTATTTGACATCGCTTTCCGAGTATCGCTGTTGAACTTCGGAAAATTTCGGAAGGTTTTCACCGAACCCACATCTTTGAACCAATTACATTTCGCAGTGGTCAACAATCTTTCTAAAGGAATTCAACGTGATTCTGAACTGCATTCACAGTAACTGGAGACTTTAGAAGAGTAAGAAGATAAACGAATTATTAAGAGTGTATCAGATAATACTAAAAAAAAAATTTACTTGGGTACTTTACAATTCTGGAATATTAAAAATTTTATTGATACCGTCATATGACAGGCTTATATACTAGTCTTAAATAATGATTCATACATATGCTGAATAAATGTTATTTAGATATGTATGTCAAAGGTACAAATATACAGAGAAATTATGTAGACTGCCGTTTTGCTGCTTTATCGATGAGTATCCTTATTCTCAATTAGAGAAAACTCAGAGGCTTGTAAAGAAAGACTCTTTGGGCTCAGTCTGCTTTTTCATGCCACTAAGTTCTCTTATATAGATAATGTGTATTGAGAATGCTTGAAGAAGTGTAACAACTGTCTAAACACATTTTCTTACTATTTCTACCTTATTTACGTTGCCTTTGCATTTTAGACTATAAATCAAAGGTTTCAAACTTGTAAGGGTACAATAAAAGCCTTTTGCATTTTTGCTAGTCATAACCAGTTTAGGAATGGTTAAAATGAACATTTAAATTTTCAAAATTAAAGTTTTTTTGAAAGTACATACAGATTAACCCTGATTCAGGCGTGATCAATATGAGTATTTTCGTTGAAATTTGAACAGTGGATTTGTGGATTTTATCACTGAAATTATTACTTCCTATACTTCGTACAAGGAAGTAATAATTTCATGAATTTTTATACTTAAATTGGTATCCGATATTATTTAGGAAAAATAATTTGTAAAAATGAATAATTTATTGTTAAGGCTGTTATGATGAAGGTTGTAAATCTTGGAACTATGTTTTCTTTAATAATATAAAAATATTAATTTTATAATGACATTCTTGACTTCGACTGACACTTGTAGCTTTATATAACGCAAAAGAATGTTTAGAATCTGTTGAGTAGTTTCACAGATTATTCCCTACATACTGTTAGATTAATTTCGCCACCGAATTCTAGATGGCGCTATTCAGTGATTGTAAAAACCAAACTAAGTGGGTGATAGACTAGGCCAGAGGTAGGCAAAAGCTGGCCCGTGGGTCGGATCCTGCCCTTTTGCTTACTTTATCTGGCCCATTGGAAAATCCTGCATGCAATTTTTGTAATCTCTTATATGCGATTTTGATGAAACCAACAGTATTTGTATACGTAGTGTACAATATATATTTGTGAAAGATATTTTTCATTAATTATTTATACGAAAATTAAATATCGATCACAAATTACTGACGAAAATCTACACTCGGTATTAAGGATTGCTACAAGTGATTTGGATCCAAATTTTGAAGAAATAATATCAAATGAACATTCCAGATTTCACTTTTCGCATTAACTAAAACTATTCTATTTTAACGTTTGATGTTTGTCTTTTCTTTTTATAATTCTATTTACTATTATATTTACAAAATGTAATATAAATATAAAAATGTAATAACTGTGATCAAAATAAAATAATTTGTATCGTTAAGATATAAATAAATATCAAAATAAAATCTTTCATTAACTGATTTATTTAATATAATGGATCATATTTCTTTAAAAATTACGTGACATATTTTACTGGGCACAAATTGTTCGCATACACCTAAGTAAGACAATTTATTATTACTATTATCTTTTATTAACTGTCAAATTTCTCTGTCCAAATGCTTTAAAATGATACTTATAGTGTTTTTGTCAAAAACATTTCTTGGGCAGTGCAAAAACTCCACCCAAAACGTACGCGGTATAGTCCTCCGGCCCGAGAGATATTTTGAAAATTTCATTTTGGCCCGAGCTTAAAAGTATTTGCCCACTCCTGGACTAAGATGATAGGATTCGACGTTGGATTTTAAATATATGCAATTCGATTCATATTCCTGTATTCTATTCTATTTCATCTATGAAACATGTGATTAAAGTCTAACATAATTTATAATTCTTTATTAATTGCTCCGCTTATTCTCCATTTACCGTGACATGTTGTATAATAAAAAGAAAGTGTGTTCAACAGTCGTTCTCTGTTTTTATCCATAATTCAATTTCTACCAATTCTTCATGCAAATCCCAAGAATAAACAAAAGCCAAACAATTACTTAATTTGATTCTTCATTACTGTTGAACATTTACAGTTATTAATTAACTTAAAATAATTCTTAAAACTCAAAGTTCAAGATTCGTGATTATTCAAATTCGAAATTCATTAACTATTCAATCCATATACAAACAAATTTTACCTCTTTATAATATTAGATCGGTTTTTCATTTTCCCGCAAAACAATGTTAAATTTACTAATAACTGTAAAAATTGTTTTTAAGCTAGGCAATACACTTAGTGCAGTGATAAAGCATTTGAGGAAATTTAGATATTTATGTTACTGTTAAGTACACATTTATCCATTCGGGCCTTAAACAATGTTTAAGAGAAATAAAAAACAAGGGCATTAAGTTTTTTTTATCTTCTTCTAATTCCGATAGAGGAAATCTTGTGTAAACAGGTTTGGTTTTTTGGAGTGCCAAGGTCTACTTTTCACAACACGAGGGCTAATGAGACCGGGACCTACAGCTGAAATCCGATTCCGAAAGGCTACGAACATCCATGCCATTGTGGGATTCGAACCCACGAACTCCGGTTCCGAAGGCCAGCACCTTACCCATTCGAACATCGTTAGGCTTATTATGCTTAAATTGGTATCCAATAATATTTAGGAAAAATAATTTATTAAAATTAATAATTTATTGTTAAGGCTGTTATCATGAAGGTTGTCAGTTTCGGTTCTATGTTTTCTTTAATGATATAAAAATATTAATTTTATAAAGACATCGTTGAATTCGACTGATACTTGTAGCTTTATTTTAGTTAAAGAATGTTTAGAATCTGTTGAGTAGTTTCACAGATTATTCCCTACATAAAAATTTTACCTCTTTATAATATTAGATGGGTATTTCGTTTTCAAACATAACAAAGTTAAATTTACTTATAACTGTAAAAATTGTTTTTATGCTAGGAAATACACTTAGTGCAGTGATAAAGCATTTGAGAAAATTTAGATATTTATGTTACTGTTAAGTACACATTTATCCATTGGGGCCTTAAACAATGTTTAAGAGACATAAAAAACAAGGGCATTAAGTTTTTTTTATCGCCGCCTAACTCCGATAGAGGAAGTCTTGTGTAAACAGATATCAAAGAAGTCAAAACCTTTGGATCAAGATTACCCTTGTCGAAAGTGACAATCACGTGTCTCAAGGTATTGTGTTGGGGTCTCAGAGCAGGGATGCTCGCCTGTGAAAATGGCGGAAGAAGAGTTCAAAGTGATTCTAGTCGGCGAAAGCGGTGAGTGCTTAGATCATTTTCTAAAAACCGTATCAATAACGGCAAATGTCGATCAAATGTGTAGTTATGTTTAGAATTTTGGATTTGTAGGATTACTGCTAAGACCTTTATGAATATGGCTCATTCGTTCATAGCAATTTAGCTTTCAGATCTGTGATGACATATTGATATGTAAGTTGGACGTAGTTCCAATATACTTAAGTATATTATCGAAAAGATAAAAACAGACTTCATATTTATTTAACTTATTTTTAAAAATATTTTCTAAACTTCATTTCTATGACAGAAAATTTCGATTAAATTTGTATTTTAAAAATTATAGATTTATTTGTGTGATTTATGGAAAGCATCCGAGGAAAATTACGTTCATAGCAGTTTAGCTTTTAGATCTGTGATCTGTATCCTTATATGATGTATATGGGGAATATTGATCTAATGTACACAAAATATTAACGAAAAGATCGAGAGAGACTTTACATTTATCTAATTTTTAGTACATTTTCTAAAATCCATACCTTTTGAGGTAAGTTTCAAATAAATATGTGCTTTATTAACAATTTTGGATTCTTAAAATTGACCTCCTATGACGATGTCATTTATTCATAGCAGATTAACTTTAAGATGTGGGATCACATGTTATTGATATGTATGGTGAGTATTGTTCCAGTATATGTTGACGAAAAACTCAAAAGACGCCTTACATTCATGTAATTTTTAAGAATATTTTCTAAAACCCATATCAACGACGAAAAATTTTCCAACAGATATGTACTTTATTAATAATTTTTGTTGGTGTAATTGATATAAAATCTGTTATAAAAATTACTTATTCATTAATAACAATTGAGCTTTTAGATATGTCATCCTATATTATTAATATGTTTTCTGAATATTGTTCCCGTATACATAAAATATCGACGAAAAGCTCGTAAGATGCCTTACATTCACATTCATCTAATTTTTTTAGAACGTTTTCTAAAACCCTTATCTATCACGGTAAATGTCGAATAAATAGTGCTTTTAAGGATTTTATACCTGCAAAGTCTGCTTGGACATGACTTGTTCACAGCAGAATAGCTTTTAGATCTGTGATCATGTATTATTGAAATGCATGGAGACTATTGTTTCAATATACATAGACTATCAACGAAAATATTGAGATTGACTAATTTGCCTAGTTCATTTTTTAAAGTGTGTTCTAAAATCCGGCAGATATCGAATATATTACAGCAAATATCGAATAAGTATGCACATTGATAAGCATTTCGAATTTTTACAATCAGTGCAAAACCTGCTATGAAGATAACACCTTTGTTTATAGCAGTTTAGCTTTCTTATCCGTGATAATGTATTATTGATAAGTATGATGAATATTGTTAGACTATACATAAATTATCGATGAAAAGCTGGACAGAGAATGTACAGTCATAATTTATTTTTTTTAAAATATGTTTCAATTTAAATAGTGAAATCATTCCTCATCATTATTACTTAAACAACATTTGTATTTTATCATGATTTTGATAAACTGATTGCAAGGCTGGGGACTTATATTATACTCATTTATCATATAAAATACTCATTTATCATATTTATTTATATATCCTATAATTTCCCGTTAAAATTTTAGAGGTAATTTATATATGTTTCATCGCTGCATTATCGAAATTCATTTTCTTCTAAGTGAACTCTGTAATTTCTCGAGTAAATTTCTCTAGTGTAAACGGCTGTCTTTCAATTTGACCGCACAACTCGTGTCTGTACCTGCTCGCCTATTGTTACTGAAGCATGTATCGTGGATTCAATGAAAGCCTATATTGCCGGCAATTAAGTACTAAAATGATTAAATCCTAGACTAATTATTTATTATTTACAAGTTTTGTTAAACATATGTACACTGAACATCGTTAACCTCAAACATGGCTGAAATAAGACCGAGAATCCCCAAATAGTGCCGAGCGAAAAGCACCTCTCTCGGTCTCAGCTCTCCTTCATGAAAAATGTCCCTTCTCTGTCTTTTCGAGCGGACATCTCCTCTTCCGCTGTTGGCGAGGGCCGGGGTGGAATCCCCCCTCTTGGTCAGGCTTTCGTCTCCACGGGAAAAATGTTCTTCTCCTCCGCAGCTAGCTCAGTCGGGGGTGGCATACTGTTTGAAAGGAACGATCAGCAAGTTCAAAAACATCAAAGTTTATTTTTCCTTTCTCAAAAACAACGTAAATAAAACAGTTAAACAAAAACATTCAAAACAGTTCCTAGATAATACTAAACTAAAGCTTCAAATTTAACTTTCTGGCAAGTGTGGCATTATGCAATTTACCTGATGGGGGAAAAAATTATATTGGGACAAAAACACGACGAGCAGCAGGCATCACCAGGCAATAACAAAAGCAAAAACAACAGGCAAAAGGTGAACTTAAAATGCCCCCTTTTATACTTCTTGATTTCGTTAACTTTAAAATCCTTTACATACTGAAGAAAAAAAAAACCACGGAGCATTAAAAAAAAAATAAAAAAAAAAATAAAAAAAAAACCAAGATTAAATTACGATTAAAAGTTTAATTACTTAAATTACTATTAAAAGTTTAATTACAAGGAATGGGATATTTGGTAACACATACGTCCCCCTCCTGGTGAACTTTTCACCTCACTGGAGTAGGGCTTGTCTACCCTCTCACGATGCATCCGTCTTCGTTAATTAGCGCTGTAAAAAAAATGCAAGTGTCCATGTAGCACCAACTCGAGTCTTGAGTCTAGTATTACAAATTCTATGTAAGTTAATTTATAATATCACTAATAATAATTTCATTAATTCATAATTACATTAATTTACAATATAATCTCGTAGATCATTATATTATTCACGATATCTTAAGAAAAAGTTAAGAATTTTTACTTCCATATTATCTCTAGCCTGCATTATCATTAAATTTTAATTAAATAACCAAGGTAAATAATATAATAGGAGCGGTAGCTCAGTCGGATAAAGCAACTCAACGATCTCGTAATTGGAGAAATCAGAGATCAATGCTTGATCCAGCCAAAGATCTACTATGCCCATTAATGACGACTGGGGTACGTAAAATTGGTTCATGTTCGCAATGAACTCAAAGTTCTTAAGCGATACCTCTGAGAGTGATTTTTCAAGCCTGCTTGAACCCTGTTTCTAAATTACGACAAACCCCTAAGCGAAATTTTGTTTTCACGGTGGCAGTATACTTCAAACAAAAAGCGCAACCCTTCACATTAATTCCAGTAACCTTTGGTTCACGTGGTTGGCTCGTAATTAATAGTGTCTGTAACAAAGCGTTACAGTTCAACAAAGCCAGAGCGAAACCGACCTAGGAGGCGAAAGCAAAGTGAGTGACCCTCCTTCGACCCCATTGGTCAAGAGGGGTTGCTAACCACGGAGTAGCCCGCTTCGGCCAAGACAACGCTGCCCAACGAACTTTTTTAGAGAGATCTGCAAGTTCCATCGGAGAGAGAGCAAAGGAGGAGTGTGGAACTTTGGATCTTCTGCGACATTTCGACCACCATTTCTTTTTTCATCAAGACGCCATGTTTGGCATATATTCGATCGAGTGTGATCCCTTTAGCATCATAGCCTAAAAATCATTTTACATTTCATATCCTATTAACATTTCTATTAAAATTCTAATAATCAAAATTCAGGAGGAAGAATTAGTTTTTCTTTCTTTTCCGATTTCCACTTATACGTGTGGCTGGCCTTGACGTTCTGTCGGCCTCATCATAACAGTGTCAACAACAAAATTTAAATGAATGTTATAGAGTATATTTTCTGAAACGTTATTATACATATATATTTTAAATAAAATATCAGTGATCTTTTGTTTTCCCACTTAAAACACTAAAGCTTTTATGGTTAAAATAGCGTAAAACACATGTATGCATCAAATAGTTGAGTTCTACTTATGGATTTTTCTCAAGAACTCCTTATTAATTCTCCTATGCTTGAATTCTTTCTAAGTATAAACATTCAGCTCTTACTATTTTCTGCCAATGAAATTTTCTACGCTTGAATTCTTCTGAAAATCAGGATGAGTTTATATTCCTAAACACAAGTTTTTAAAAATTTGTTATTAACTTGAAATGCTTTCATGCATAAAAATATTAAGAAGAATGTAAAGTGTTGGCGAAAATCCATATAAGGAACTTTAAATTTAAAACATGTAATTTTTTACCTATCCATAACAACGGATAACTGTGATACCGAAACAAATATAATGGTATTTTGATACTGTTTTTATAAAAACTATATTTATAAACTTTTCAGAAAACCTCTAGTACGTGTAAAAAATTTACAATAAATGGAGATTTACGTGTTTCCTGTATGTATACTCTTTTCTAAGACTCTAATGCTTGATTTTAAACGAAGACAACCAGAATCTCTTATCATTTGCATTAATTTTGATAATAAATTGATTTTCTGAGGTAAAGAATATATTTTTATGCAGATATGATAATTCTGTGTTTATAATATTGTTTTTATAAAAACTATTCTCTTAGAAACTTTTCGAAAAACCTCTAGTTTGTATAAAAAATTTACAATAGGTGGAGATTTTATGTTTTACCTGTCTATATACTCTTTTCTAAATCTCTAATGCTTGATTTTAAACGAAGAAAGTCAGTATCTCTTATCATTTGCATTAATTTTGATAATAAATTGATAACATAAAAAAGGATTGCACGCGTACCATTAAACACTTTTCTGAGATAAAGCATGTATTCTTATTCACATATGATAATTCTGTGTCTATAATATTGTTTTTATAAAAAATATTCTTTTATAAACTTTTCGAAAACCTCCAGTATGTATAAAACATTTATAATAGGTGGAGATTTTATGAGTTTCCTGTCTATATACTCTTTTCTAAATCTCTAATGCGGGATTTTAAATGAAGTAAGTCAGTGTCTCTTATCATTTGCACCAATTTTGATAATAAATTGATAATATGAAAAAAGATTGCATGCGTAACTTAAACACTTTTCTGGGGTGAAACATATATTTTTATTTAGATATGACTATTAGGTTTCAATAATATTGTTTTTATAAAAACTCTTTTTTATAAACTTTTCGGAAAACCTCTATTGGGTATAGGAAATTTACAATAGGTGGAGATTTTACATGTTTCCTGTATGTATACACTTTCTAAATTTCTAATGCGTGATTTTAAAAGAAGTAAGTCAATCCCTCTTATCATTTTCATTAATTTTGATAATAAATTGATACCATGAAAAAGGATTGCACGCTTACTATTAAACACTTTTCTGAAGTCAAACATATATTTTTATTTAGATATGATAATTCGGTTTCAATAATATTGTTTTTATAAAAACTATTTTTTTTATAAACTTTTCGGAAAACCTCTATTGGGTATAGAAAATTTACAACAGTTGGATATTTTGCATGTTTACTGTATGCATACTCTTTCTAAATCTCTAATACGTAATTTTAAATGAAATAAGTCAGTATCTCTTATCATTTGCACCAATTTTAATAATAAATTGATAACTTGAAAATGGATAGCATATGTACCATTAAACAATTTTCTGACGTAAAGCATACATTTTATGTGGATATGATCATTCTGTTTCTATAATACTATTTTTATAAAAGCTATTCTTTTATAAACTTTTCGGAAAACCTCTATTAGATATAGAAAGTTTACAATAGGTGGAGATTTCACATGTTTCCGCTATGAATACGCATTTCTTAAACTTTAGTATGTAATTTTAGATGAAGGAAATGTCTTTTATCATTTTCACCTAATCTCATATAATATTTATAACATGAAGCAAGATTGCACGCATGTCATTAACAAATTTTATGAGGTAAAACACACATTTTTATGTCATTATGATAAGATATGTGGTTATTTTAAGCCTGAAATTTAAGGAGACATTGTGCCTCTCAAGACTTGAAATATTCAACACGACAGTCCTTTTTTATTCCTTATATAACAAAAATACTTCTCCTTTAACCCCTTAACGTACACGCTCGAGTTAACTCGAGCACGCTAAACTGACTAAACTGTGTACACTAGAGATAATTCGAGCGGCGTTGTACATTATGTTGCTATAATTTTTCACACTCGAATGCTATCGTGAATTGAAAATAACAATGTGAAAAAAAATTGTTACATGTGTAATAGTTGAAATGTTAAGCGATGTGCTGCACCTTGTTTCAAAATATATCACACAAAAGAAAATTTTGATTAATTTTATAAATACTAGTATTGTTATTATTTATGTTTTAAAAGTATAAATTATAAGTATTTTTACTGATAATAATGTTTATTCTGGAATGGGAATTCAAAAAGAAAGATAAAAAAAGTCTGCTTGTAATATTACAATATTCCACTATTTTCTGCAATGTTTTCAAATTCCAAAATTGCAAAGAAAAAATTTGATTATTTTCGCATTTTTGTAACTGTCTTGACAAGACAACTTTCTAAACTGTATTTTTTACAGTTAAAAAATTCATTTTTTTTAGCCGGCTTTTTCAAAAAAAAAAAAAAAAAAAAAAAAAAAAAACTTTTCATTAAGGGGTTAAAAATTAATTTTTTTGCAAGTGTTTTAATATTCCTCTAACTTTGAGGATATTTGATTTGGTCATTCACAGTATCAAATTAAAAAAAAACCATAGAAGATATTCAAAGAATGGAAAACATTAAATGCGCTCACCTACAATGAGACTTTTAAAATATGTATATCAGTGACTAAATTTTTAGGTCAAATTAAAGTAAAATATTCGTTTCATTCTGTAACCCTAAAACTGTAAAGGTATCTGACATTTTTATGTAAAAAATTGAAAACTGTTAAGAAACTTAAAATTAATAAAAACTGCCTTGAAAATGTTGTAAAATAAAATATATTCTTCGTATTAGTAAAAGTGGAATTCAAAGAGTTATAAACGATTTTAAAAAAAGGAACTCTTTATAATAATAAAATAAATGAAAAAGACCCACGCTTGCGTAACCTTTTGGAGTAATACAGTCAGGTGTAGAGATACTTCACAGGAAGTTGATGACTAATCAAGCGAGAAGTTCAGTTAGCACGTAGTGATGGAGCTGTGTCAACACCTTTCCACGCTTAGTTTCGCCATGAATAAATAAAAATGACGCAAGTTTTGCTTTTAAATGAAACTATGATTTAATAAACTTATTAATACTAAGATGGACTAATTCTTAAATTCGCCTTAACACTCAACCATTTCACGACATTACATATATATTATATATATGTATGTATATATATGTATATATATATATATATGTATGTATATGTATACATATATATATATATATATATATATATATATATATATATATATATATATATATATATATATATATATATATATATATATATATATATATATATATATATATGTATATATATATATATATATATATATATATATATATATATATATATATATATATATATATATATATATATATATATATATATATATATATATATATATATATATATATATTTATTTATTTATTTATTTATTTAAATGCATTGTTCATAAAATCAGACTTAATAGCTTTTATAAAGTGAAAAATTTGGAAAAATATTATTCTCAACAGAACAGAACTTTTTATTACTTATCGAATCAAAAATAGGCTATAATAATGAAAACTTTTTAGATAAAAATGTACTATATCTTTTTAAAACATTGGCTGAACCGTAGCTTAGTCGGCAAAGGCAATGATTAATTGTGACTAGTGCCCGAAAAATATATCGTGGTTCTCCAAGTTCTCAAGTGATACCTCCTGGAGTAGGATTGGCCGAAAGATGGCCGACTAGTAGGATGCTGCTCTTCGGTACAGGAGTTCCTGAATCCCTTTTCTGGCATAGAAGTTCGTACCAGTTCGGAATCGGTTTTAAGCAGTAGATACCGGTCTCATTAGCCATCGTGTAGCAAAACAGTAAACCGTACCACTCTACACCGAACGTTATTTTTCTGGGATTGGCAAGCCAATCCTGTGTACTTGGTCCATGTTTCTAAATTAAGAGAGCGTTATAAAACTTTTAAAGTTCCTCACAAAATTAGCTATAAAGTTAATTAAGAAAAGTTTCCATTTCCATTGTAAGCAACGTATAGTCGTATGAGCGCATATACTTTCTCTAAGAAACATAAACTTATTATCTTTTCATACAAACATATATAAAATCAAGAATTTCCTACAGTGGTATAAATAGTTATTTGTCGTTCATAGAAAACTTTTCGCTATCTATTAAACAATGAATGCTTGTTAAGAAGAAATTTAATTACAATAATACATTATTACTTAAAAATTCAAGAAAACTTTTCGTATTAATTTCGATATTTCATTTAAGTGGAAATTTCCTGTTATGACCGTGCAATAAAGGCATTATTAATTGGGATAAGCTATGGTTATATAAACATTAAAAATGTATAAATATTTAATTTGTTTTTTAAATCCTACTTATTTTTTAAACCATAGCCATTTAACTCATTAGAAATTTTAATAAAAAATAAGATCATTAGTGTTTAACTAGAATATCACCTGTTATGGTATGATAAGGTGGAAATTTCCTTTTCAGTAGAGAAATTTCCTATCAAATTCGAAGCGTTTAAATAAATATATATGCAAGAAAATATGTTTCTCAGTGATTGAAAACATAGAATAAACATATTCATAGTAAAAATATACTAAACTAATCCCTGATTGTAAATTACAATCTAAATTATAATAAAAAATATCTACAAAATTCTATGTATGAAATTCAGTAACCATTCTATATACATAAATAATACATCGCCTTCATAAATTGTACAATTTTCAAATAATCATCATTTAATTTTTAAAATCTAATTTGAGATTTAAGATTGTTTATGTTTCAATATTTGATTACCTATTTATTAGGGGCTGGTCTCACCAAAGTCGTTTAACGTCTAACAGCGATTAACCCATTGCGTCAACCAATGATAGGACGCATTCCTCCGTTTAAACAGATATTAATCGCGGTTAGGCTCTAAACGACTTTGGTGTGACCGGCCCTAAGTCACACTACATCACCATGACTATGTTTGCTACCATATTGTGGTAGAGATATGTCACAGTTGACTTCTGCGTCATAATGATGTCAGAGAGGGAAATTTTGGTACCAAATTTCATCTCTGGCGATTTTTGACATCATTATGACCTGGAAATCACCGATGATATATGTAGACTGTAATATGGTAACAGCCTATATCCCAAAAATTTTGGAACAAAGATGAATTGTCTTTAGTGCGATAGCATATTTGTCCTGTAATAGCATTCATCTAAATAATGAACCATTTTTAAACTAACAACCAAGGTTTGGTTTAGTTTTGGAGCGCTACGGTCTACTTTTTGCAACACGAGGGCTAATGAGACTAGGATTATTGCTTAAAGCCGATTCCGAACGGCTACGAACATTCATGCCATAGTGGGATTCGAACCCACGAACTCCGGTTCCGAAGGCCAGCACCCCAACCATTCGGCCATCGTTCGGCAACATCTAAGGAACGAATCATTTCTATCATTTGATCAGAGTCTTCTATGGTTTTATTCAGGATATTACATTTTAGGTGTTTTGCAATATAAATATATAACCATGTGTTTTGATTTGTGTTATAGTAACAAATATAATACACACAAAATAAAGTCAATAAATTCAATTTTTTACTAATAGTCTTAGTGAAGAAGTTTCAAATATTTCATGCATTCACCGATTCACTTTGTCACCCACCGTAAATCCTAAATCCAAATATTAATAAAAGTTGAAATTTTCAAAATCTAAATTATTCACCAAGTAGTTAGTCAATTCTGTAAATGAAAACAAACAAATAAAAATGTTTTACTATGCGCAGTTTCACGCGGCATGTCACATTTCAACTCTTGACGAGTCTAGCTTTAATTTCAAACGGAAGGGCAGCATATTTATTGCCTCTTGGCTATCGTATTAATTTTTAATACCTTAACTATTTTCATTTCTTTTTAAAATTTAAAATGGGAGGTACACCTAAAGTTTTAATTTTATAGAATGAAACAGATATTTTACTTTGAGTTAAAAATTTCCTTTTTAACTTAGGTATTTCAAAAATTGTCTTAAGGGTAAATAAATATCATATTTCTTTGATTCTTGCATACTTTTCTACTTTCTTTAAAAATATGGTAATTTAAATAGCGAATTTAAAGAACTAAAAACCAAGGTATTGAAAATTTAAAAAATAGACTTTATTATGATATAAAACAAAATATATAGCTTGTATTTTTATGATTGGGGCATACAGAATAAAGAAGGATAATTAGTTTATACTTAGTATAAAAAATTAGTTTCTTATTTACAAATTTTAATTAAAGTCGTTTCATTGGTGACAGGATTTCTACTTTCTTCACTTAATGTACATATTTTTTCAAGGCCGTATCATTCTTAAAAAATCTCGTAAAACAGTAATTTTAAAAGACGTGGAGCTTTTTGTTTTATGACGAATTAAAAAATGCTGTTATAATGAAGATTTTAATCCTCAAATTTAATATGGCTTCTTAATCCAAACAAGCATATTTTGGCGCAAAAGGAAAGATAAAAAGGTACTAATTCTCTCTTATTGCCTAGGAGATCAACATTTGTTAGGGTTTAATAGGAAAAAGCATATTTCAGCATGAAAAGAGGAATATCAGGGAACTGAATGGGTTTGAAACACTGGGAAATCAGTAATTTGTCAAGGTTTAATTGGAACAGGCGTATTTCGCCACTGAAGAAAGCATTACAAGATTCAGAATTAGTTTTATTCACTAGAAAGTCCCTAAACTGGTCAAGGTCTGATCGCAAAGAAGAGTATTTCAGCATAAAAGAAAGGAAAGAAACCGTTAAATTCGATAACTAAATAACTATAATGATACATAAGCCGATCGCAAATAAGATTAATATTCTGATACACTAGAGAAAACGGAATCAACTGATAATTCCAAACGGCTACAAACATTTCCGTAACTACTGAGATACAGAAGAAAATAGATATTTAGCTTTAAACGAATATAAAATTTTGTTTCTAGTGTCGTGTAGTCCTCGTTTTTATTTGAGTATTAACATGTGATCAAATGTATAGTGGGATTTTATTTTGATTGCTTTGTGTAAAAGTATTTTAGTACTAAATTTAACCACAGGTTCTGAGAAACTACAGACATAAGATATAAAAATAAACTAAAAGCTAAATAAACAACATCCGAAACTAACTTAATATAAAAAAAATAAATTTGTTATATATACATCTATGTACATACTAAACTGATGCTAATTTTCATAAAATATGCTTTATCAACATCTTCTAAATTAGTTCTGACATTTTTTTAATACTTAAGTAATTTTGTAAATATAAGAGAGAGGACCTAATCTCAATTTCAAAATGTATGTAAAAATGTATGAGTTCAAATGGTGTGCCCCGGAACACTGCTGGTTGATAGGTATCTATGGATCTTTCGTCAGTCTGGTCAGAAGCTTCCTCCCGTGCTATTTGATGCAGGAACACTTCCTGTCGGACTTGGCTGGACTCTCGAACTCGTTCCGTCGGACTCCTCTCTTCGTCTGAACGATCGAACCTCTTCTGTCGGACTCCTCTCTTCGTCTCGACTATCGAACCCCTTCACCTTTTTTTATATTTTTCTTATTTTATTAATTTCATTCTTGTCCCCTCTTCCTTCATATCATCCAATCGGGATAGTTGTAAAAATCTAATTGGTCTGCTTAAACCCCGCCTTGAGACTGCCAACGTAGAAAACCTTATCCCTTCTAATTGGGCACTGTCCCTTAGGGAATCATAAATAACTCCACAAAGGTACATTCTTATTTAATGTCAAGTACGGAGACGGGAATTTTATGGTCCTCTATGTTTTTACAAAGATGTGATGAGGTCAGATTTAGATCCCGAGCATTTTACTTCTTGTATGAATGAATCAATTATATAACTGATCTAAATCGCCTCATCACATCTAGTATGAATATATATATATATATATATATATATATATATATATATATATATATATATATATATATATATATATATATATATATATATATATATATATATATAGGTCTAAAAAGGGGTAGTTGGTAATTACGTGAGTTATAAACGATTTTAAAAAGGGAACTCTTTTATAATAATAAAATAAATGAAAAAGACCCTGTTCGCGTAAGCTTTTAGGATAATCCGATCAGGCGAAAGCATTTTGGAAGGATTTGATGAGTTTGCAAATAGATAATAGTCAGTTGGCGATTGAACATGAAACAGTGAACACAATCTAAGCGTGTCTTCAAAGAAAAAATGAAAATGGCGCTAGTTTTGCTTTACATGAAACAATGATTGAATAAACTTATTATTATCGAGAAAGACTATTTTGTATTCTCCTTAACACTGGATCACGATATATATATATATATATATATGTAAAGTAGAGCGAGACTCATTAAAGATCACAACACAGTTTATTTCTGGTAATAAACATGAAATCCGTACAACAGGCAGACAGCTTTACAGCTTCGTGCACACAGACCATCTGGTCCCGCACATATACTTTTCAAGTAGGGATTCCTAAACTAAAAGACTACGAATAATCACTAAGCACAATTGATCACGTGATACAAAATACCCATGTTTAAAAGAGCTAACTGTTGGCTAAAGTAGTCCAGACAGAGGCTGTACTAAGTCTATAGCGTGTCTGGAGGGAAAAATCAGAATTACCGCGCAAACCCAAAACTCACTTTATGAACAAAAGTTATTAAATTAATATTAAATACGTAAATAAGGGATTTTAATATTACATATATATACATACTGTACCGAGGTACTTTCTCACGGTGAGTTGCACGTGCATGCATAGCCGTGGGAGGATTTTCCTTGACGAATTTAAGACCCCAATTATTTACGTCAAGTTTAGGGACCCCTGCAGAGAGGATACTTCACGGAATGGCAGCATAACGGTCAAGCTCGCACAGAACTGTAAGCGTGAATTATGGGAGCAGGGGCTAAAATGTAATGTCAGCTTGAACAAAAAGGGGCTACTTTAATGAGCCCACCTGCACTCCCGAAGGGCATTTGATGTGGGAAAATATCCCAAAGAGAAGGGATTGGATGACAAGAAAAGGAGGGGCGTTGGGACCTAGGTGAAGTTTTTGGAAACGGAGTGAGAGCTAGAGGCTGAGAGCTGAGAGTTAGAAGTGGGCAGTCGAGAGAAGTGGAACAAGAAGCCACTAGCACGAGCTCGTCCCGTGCGCCCGGACTGACACCTCCCCACTCAACATCACCAACTCGTCCCGTATGCCCGTGAGAAAAGCCCATGCCTGCTCCCCTGCGACTTCAATGGAGGTAATTTATAAATAATATTTGCAGTCCTTTGACTTAGGCCTCTGTTAATAATAATAATTCCTTATAAAGTGATGTGGGATAATTAGTCTGTAAATAGAAAATATAAATGATTGATTATGTTAACCAAGTATTTTTGTAAATAAATGTATAGAATAAATGTCTGAATCTATATAAGGTATTATATTCATTCTGTGTTTCCCCCTTGTAACGAACACTGGTGTATAGGTTGTATGTACATTACAACACATACATACATATACATATATATATATATATATATATATATATATATATACATATACATATATATATACATACATATATATATATATATATATATATATATATATATATATATATATATATAATATTTTTATCACTTTCGTTTTAAGATTCTATTTTCCGTATAATTTTTTTTCGTGGAACCCTAGCAAATATTCTCGATAGTTCGCTAGTAGAAATCCATCCAATTTCATATTTAAAAATAATGTTCTAACACGTGGGTTACATAACCCACGTGTCTTCAAGTAATAGCTTATTGGTCGACACAAATAAGTCTTTAAGAAAATGTCTAGAGTTCCATCACAGTTTCGAAGGAGTTTTCGTATACGTTTAGTTTCGTATAAGATTTCATGAGGATGCTTTGATGGATAAACAAAGTTAGATTGAATTTTCGAGTGTCTTGATTGCGTTCTCATCGCGAGGTTAGAATACTGCAGGATGATGAAAACCGCCCAGAACACTAATGAGGCAAAAAGCCATATTACATGTATATATAAGTCAATCAGATTATATAGCATACTGTGCTCTCACATACTGAATTCGAGATCGGTTATCCTAGGAAAAACTTGAGATTGGTTTTATGCGTAATGTATTCTCATTGTTTGTTAATGATACCACAATAATAAACCAGCAGATTGTATGGTGAAATGTACTAAAAATCAGGTATCCCGCTTGGGTCACCACATTATTATTATGGAGATTTTTGTCCTTTTTAATGCATGATTAAGAGGTTTCGTAAAATTGTATATTAATAATTATATTAACATGGGCTACTACGAACATCGATTAATCTGTTTTTTAATACTTAGTTCATATTAATAATATTATGTTTTTCATTTTACTCATACCATTATACTAAAATATTAAACACTTTTTTCGGACAGGAGTTGGAAAAACCAGTTTTGTTATCCGATTTGCTGATGGAAAATTTCAAAGTAAGTAATCTGTTTCTTGTTCCTAATCAAAAATAAATAAAATTAAATAAATTTGAATCCTATGATATTGTAAGTGTTCCTACTTTACTCCTTGAATTGTTCTCAAATTCGTCAGCTAGTACACATTTATCTCTTTTAAATACATACATACATACATACATACATACACATATATATATATATATATATATATATATATATATATATATATATATATATATATATATAATATTATATCTTTTAGTAATTAGTGTAGAATTAAAAATTTAAAATATATATTATCTTATTAAACATAAATAGTACACATTTAAATACAATATTAAAAATTATAACGATGTATTATAAGAAATATTATACATATATAATATTTTCTTTAATTATATTTTGTTAATAAAATAGATATATAAGATAGATAGATAGAGAGAGAGAGATATGTATATATACACATATATATATATATTTATATGTAGATATAGATATAGATATGTACATATATATTTTATATATGTATATATATGTATACATATAATATTTATATTATATATATATATATATATATATATATATATATATATATATATATATATATATATAAATGTGTGTATCTCTATCTCTATCTATATATATTCTCTCTCTTCTCTCTCTATTATATAAATATATATATATATATATATATATATATATATATATATATATATATGTATATATATATGTATATATATATATATATATATATATATATATATATATATATATATAATATATATATATATTATATATATATATATATATAATATATATATATATATATATATATATATATATATATATATATGACAAGACTATGACAATTCTAAGAGCCAAGATGTCTTGATAATATTTTTATTCATGACTATTGCACAGTTTCACATCCAACCATCAAACATGGATTCGGTCAGTGGTGGAAATAGGTTAACAAAAGAGCCTTGCTCTGCGTGGATTCATTAGCAATCCCACCTCAAGACGTTCTCTCTCAATTCTTACACGTAAGTGCTTTTATGTGGAGTTGATAGTGATTCATGAGCATGCATTAAGAGTACATCATTTTCTGCCTTTAAACTTCTAAATTATTAATTTTATGCTTTCAAACCTGATATATATATATATATATATATATATATATATATAATATATATATATACATATATATATATATATATAAATATATATATATAATATATATATATATATATATATATATTTATATATTTTATATATATATATATAAATATACAGTTATATATATATTTATATAAATATATATAAAGATATATATATATATTTATATATATATATATATATATATATATATATAATATATCTATAAAAATATAAATATATTTATATATATATATATATTTATATATTTAAAGTAATACAGAAGTGTCAATTATTATGACTACTTTTAAAAGCAAAATTTTTAAATGAATACCCGGCTTTCGTACTATATTTGTTTATAAACCACATATAAACGCAGACTATATAGTACTTAGCAGTTATTTAATATTAAAAAAGAAAAAATATTTTTAATAATATTTTGTCTTATTTAATAATATATCTATATAAATACTGGGAATAACTTGTAGCATTTTAGTACGTTTATCTAATTATTGTTATGTTATATAGGTATGTCTATATTCTTTTTTTTGTTTTTGACACTCTATAGGTGTATATACAAGAAATAATGGTTTTTTTAAAACGTAAACGTTCCAAATTTTTTATCCAAGACATACTCTTTTCCAAAATCATACTCCTCAAGTACATATAAGCAAGTTACAAAATTCATAGGAAATGTGTATTTTTGCAAAATGTTTAAAGAATATTAGTATTTCTATGCAAAATTTAATTTTAAACATAATTTTTTTAATTTGTTGCGTTAAAATGTACAAATCGTAATATGAAATGTAAAATTGAATATGTGATTACTAAAATAGCAATAACAACAAATAAATTGCTTAAAGAACGAAGCAGGGAAATTCTCCCATAAAGATTATTAGAATTATATAATTAATATTATATTAATAATTTATTATATTATTATATATTATAATAATTTATTATTTATTATATTATTATAATTTATTATATTTATATTTAATATTATTATAATTAATATTCTTAGAAATATAAAATATTTCTGACGTATTATATTACTAAGCGTTTTGTTTTAAAATATATAACACATCGTAAAGTGAGGCAAGGAGTAAGAGAAAGTTGAGTTTCATAAAAAAATATCTCAAATGACTTACAAAAGTCATTCTAAATTATTTGTAAAACCCTTCAAATGTCACAAAGATTTGTGTTGCAACATTTAATGGGGTTGACTAGACAGTTCCCTATTTTTCAAAATTATGTTCGCTATTTAGAAATCCAGCTTTGTCTTACATCCTGCCCTCTCTTTAAGATATTTAAAACTAGAAGTCCAATGAGATAATACGAAAAAAATTTAAATAGTATTTCCAAAATATACTAATATTTCCTTGTTTGGTTCTTTTTAAATATTTTTTATTGCTTTTGTTTTTAGCAGGCAGTTTTCATTTTTCGACTTTTTCGCTAATTTTATAATTTCAACGCAGCAGCAAATTTATCATTTAATTTTTTTTAAATTACACTTTCTCGAGATACACAGCTATTCGTTTAGACCTGTAGTTGCTATTTTTGAATGATTAAGCATTTAATTCAACTAATTCAAATTGATTAAGGCGATGGTAAACTTTCAAAGTGGCTAAAATCGACTGAAAATTCGAATTTTTGATTTCAGTGAGTAGTGAAAGAATATATCATTAGGAATACGGAGCAAAAAGAATTTTTTTCCTTCCCATCATCTTATCATTACTTATGGGTATATAAGCTTATCATTACTTAAGAGTATAGCAATGATAACTTCAAAAGCTATTTACTAAGAAGTAAAATTTTCATATATTACAAATGTTTAAAGTACTCCAGGCGCATTGAAAATAGATCATTGTCTCTGAAATTTCAGTATTATTTACGTTAGATTTTATAAAATAAAGTCTAGTTGAAACGGATATGTTTTGAAACATATAATATGTTAGTTATGCATTTTAATTAACCGCTAGAGCTGTTTATTTTTGCAAAATATGGGTATCATCATCATAATTTTTTTTCTTTATATTTTCTATGAATGTTTATAGAAACAACTACATTTTTTTAAAGTCTATAAGGTATACTTAAAATTTTTTATAATATTTTATGCAAAATTGATGCACCTGGAGCATTTTCAATTAAGCTAATTATGAAACAATTAATAATTAATAACTCCAAAACTAATTAATATTTTGCCTTCAAATTTTTAAAATATTTATATATCAATAGTACTAATAACATAGTCAATCTTCAAGGAAATTCATTTAAAAGAAAAAAAGTTTGTTCTAAAGGTCCTTAAACAATTGTACAATTAATTTGTTAAAAGTCTTTTTTTTATTTTTTAAGCCAATATTTTTCAATGGACCTACAGTTGTTATTTAATGGGTAGTAATAATTTTGATATACAATAGCATATTCTAAATAATATGTTTACACATTTTCTTTAGATGTTTACGAAAGCACAGTTGGAGTTGACAATAGAAAAGTGTCTTTAAATGTCGAAGACACCCCAGTGGTCTTGCAGATATGGGATACAGCAGGTCAAGAAAGATTCAAAAGTATCGTCCAAAGGTTTAACTTTTTTCCTTTACATTAATACCTCTTCCCTCGATGGCGGTTTTGCCCTTTATAATTGAAATATATCTTGTTTTGGTCAGTGTAAATGATTTTTTTGTAGTTTAATCCTGTGACGAGACAGTTGAAATCAGAAATCAGAGTATCTGTCTTAAATTTCTTAATTGCAAACTTAATTCATATATAATTTAGGACCATTCTCACCAAAATCGTTTAACGCTAACCGCGATTAATCTCTGTTTAACTGAAGAATTGTGTACCACCATTGGTGGGTGTCATAGTTAATCACGATTAGCCATTAAACGACTTTGGGGAAACCGGCCTTTAGTATATCAAATTCGACATTTCTTTCCAACTAGCATATAACCCGTCATATGACAGGATTAGTAAAATATTTAATTTTCCAGAACTGTAAAGTACCCTAAAAGGCAGGTCAAAAAATGGTTTGTTTTTTCGCTGAGAATTATCTGTTAGCCGCTCAATAATTTGTTTATCTTTCTACTCCACTAAACTCTCCCGGTACTTTGAATAAAGTTTAGAATCACATTGAATTCATTTAGAATAGTAATTCAAAATTTTCTTAGCTGCGTCGAAATTATTTTTAAGTTCTTTCCAATTTTTTTTTTGCCACATCAATTAATGGAATTAAAGGAATGAAACTGTCATTTCCACTACATCATAGAGGAAGATAGAATTTTTTGTTAATATCGGTGATAAAATTTTCATTGCAACAAAAAATAATTGATGATTAAATTTAAAATTACCGCATATGTACCTAATCTATTATTTGAGAAAAATATAAAAGAAAATTATTGGCGTAATATTTAAGTTCAGTGATAAAACGTATGAAAATAATGCAGACGATGATTAAATAATTTAAAACAAGAAATGATTTAATGAGATGGTTATAAGAATGACGTCATAATGCTAGAAAAAATATTATTTTTACCTTTTTATTAGGTGACAAATTGATAAATTTAAACACCTGCTCTTAATCGGGGAAAATAAGGCTTGAAATAATGGCATTAAACTCTAGAAAAGGAGGAGGGGTGGATTTCGAAAGTTCCTAACACTAACTCATCAAGAATCCAATATGGGTGCCTCTATCCATTCCTCGTCCAACCGCTTTATAAATTCGAGGACAGATAGACAGATAACTTAGGCTATTAATATGTAGGGGATGTTGCAGATATTTTTCTCTTCGCAGATTTTTCAGAGCAGCTCATGGAGCCATAGTAATGTATGATGTGACAAAAAAATCAACGTTTGACTGTTTGCCCTGGTGGTTGGATCTTATCCGACAAGAATTATCAGGCATTCCTATCATTCTAGGTGAGTTTCAGAAAAGACAGTCAAAGCTTAAAACTAAGAATAGTTTTCTAAATTAAAAATTTAAATTAAGAATTTGTAACATTCATTGTAATTTAAGCCTTGTTCGTTAAAGGTGACCTGGGCACGTGAAATATGTTCGTGGTCCCAATGTGCTCCAAGTTCTCAATTAATACCTCTAGTGTGGCAGGCTAAGCCTATGGGTCTTCTGCTTCAAAATTACGAGGACCCACTTGAGCAAAAGTCATTCTTTCACCTTAATGGTTCTCATTAAAACTAAAGGACCACACATTGGCCTTAATACAAAAGCCTGCAGGCTCAATAGTGCTTAGTTTGTCCAAGTGGTACGAGAAACAACAACAACAACAATTGTAATTTAAAGCATTCTTTCTTTCCTGCACATAGACAACAATATTTTGGCTCATATAATATTTGTTGTCAAGACTTTTTAATACTGTCTATACTTTGTGATTATCAACTAATTTTTCAATGATTGATTTCCTTTACAACCTCACCTGTCTGCTGTAATAGTCATATTTGTTGTGTATCATTTAACAAAACGTTATATGTTGTTCCTTATTTAATTTATTTTTTACTATTTAATGGACGACGATAATTGATTTATGATTCTGGTATAGTTAAATTTTATATAAAATTGAAATTAAGAATTCGTTGTAATATTCATTTCAATTTAAAAAACTCTTTCTTGCAATCATTTAGGAAACAATATTTTAGTTTATATAATATTTGTTGTCAAGACTCATTTATACTGTCTGTCTTTGTGATTAGCTGCTAATTTTAGAATGATTAATTTACTTTACATCCTCACTTGTCTTCTGTAATAGTCGTATTTGTTGTGTATCATTTAACAAAACGTTATATATTGTTCCTTATTTAATTTATTTTTAACTATATAATGGCTGACGATATTTGATTTATGATTCTGGTATAGTTAAATTTTATATAAAATTGAAATTAAGAATTCGTTGTAATATTCATTTCAATTTAAAAAACTCTTTCTTGCAATCATTTAGGAAACAATATTTTAGTTTATATAATATTTGTTGTCAAGACTCATTTATACTGTCTGTCTTTGTGATTAGCTGCTAATTTTAGAATGATTGATTTACTTTACATCCTCACTTGTCTTCTGTAATAGTCGTATTTGTTGTGTATCATTTATCCAAATATTATATGTTCTCTCTTATTTAATTTATTTTAAACTATATAATGGTCAGTGATATTTGATTTATGATTTTGGTATAGTTAAATTTCATATCATATTAGTTCAATAATTTTAAGGGGGAAACAAGGTTGTAAAGTGTCTCTTGGGGTTGTTTACAATTGTAGAATAACATCGCAAAATGTACCGTGGTATATCGACTTGTGGGCTGTAATCGTTTTTCTAAACTCGAATCTCTAAGAGAAAATTTTTGAATTTTTTTATATAAAAAATTTTGTTTTTCGTTAATACATTCCTAAATTTTGGAAAGAAAAGGTTTAATTTTATACATTATTATATATTTTATTTATTAAATATTTAGTTTTACAAGTTTGGTATAAATTCAACTTCAACTAAATTAGTAAGATAATCACTTTTTTTATGGTTTTCTGTTTGTTTCGGTTGCTTGGACCTTTTTTCAGTGTATTATATAAACATTATTTAAAAAATTCATGATTTACCAAAATTTTTAGATCATGATTTACTTATATTTTAAAAGAAACAAACAATAAGTATCATTCAATAGATTAGCAAGTTTAGAAGCAACTGCTTGACTTAAAAGTCACTTGTTTACTAATTATCCTAATTCTTACCTATTTTACAAGGTTTTTTTTCGAGTTTATATTTAGAGAGCAAAAGGGAATATGATGTAAATTCTCGAAACTGTTGTCTATTAGTTTGTTGCAGTAACAGAAATTGCAATTCGTTAGTACATTTTGCACCATCTCCTAGATGTCGCCAACACAGAAATAAATTAACGATATTGTAATCTTTACTAATAAAAATAATTTCACAAGATTCACTCAAGCAAATAATTATGTTTCATTAAATAATTGGAATTTTTTACTATTAAAAGTGTTTTATATTTGTATTAATTTATTTTATATTTTTTCATAATTTTTGTACAAATATTTGCTGTAATTATTTTTAAAATTAACTGTCTAACTTCGACAGTAACTGTAACCAATTATGTTGTATATCCAGCAAGAGCAAACGATTAGTGTTAAAAAGAAAACGTGACTTGATGTTGAGTTTGAGCCTAATGATTGATTTTGTTTTGTTTTGTGCACACGTGTATCAATAAGTTCTTAAATCAAAGCACTACTCTATAATGGTAATAAAAATGAATAGATCTGGAAAGTGCCGTTAAATGTTCTCTCTGGGTCATATATTGTTTTAAAATAAGTGGTTTTTATTTATTTATTTATTTATTTTTTGATAAGAGCAGTTGGCAACAAGAGTGACGAAAATGCACAGCCAGAAGTCATAGAAGAGTTAGCCCAAGACTTTGCTGAGGAGGAAAGGGTTTACTTATTCCACACAAGTGCTCGGGACAACACTAACGTGACGGAAGTAAGTTAAGTACAAAAATCCTTCAATTATTAAAAATATTTTCATAAGATATACAATTAAGTAAAAACTATCTTTAACGTGTAAATGTTGTAATCCTCTTAAGCTTCCAACAAATATTACATATTCATAAATGGTAGACCGTTGGATTGTTAAGTAGTTAAAGTTCTACATGTAGTTTGTTAGCCAATAATATCAATTTAAATATGACTGCAATTAAGATATTTATAATAATATTGAAAATATTGTACACTATAACTTACTATTATTGCTAGTTTTAGTCTACTACCTTAAACGTTGAATAAAAATGACTGTATTATTCTTAAAAGGAATGTGCACAAAAGGATTTTGGTGCTATTCTATTTGAAACAATAAGTAGTTAATAATTTTTAAAATTATTAATATTAACCTTGTATTGTGAATACTTTCACATAAATATTTTTCTATCACTGTATTAAATTTTCAAACAGATTAGTCAAAAACAAAATTAAATTATTTCTTAAAGTCTACTGTCTCCTTACTATCGTCCGAGATTCTCGGACTGTGGGGTTCGAAAACTGGTATGTGCATAGACCATCTCCTTGTAATCTCAGGAAAAGAGTCGGTCAAATATATGAATGTTGATGTACTCTCACTGTGAGATCAGCAATTGGGAATCATGTATGGAATAAGTAAATGTCCAGAGGTTGATCAGTATTGAGGGGGATCTTCACTGAGGTATCACGAAAGTCCTACCTGTGCTTGAAACTATGTAAATAGATGACGCGTTTGTGTGATTTTTATAGGTCTGAAATCCTTGTGTTGGGACATTATCAGGTGAGAGAGAGAGATGGAATCAGGACTTGACTTTCGTAACCTCCTTAGAATGATTACAATTGTGGTTACTCTTCAGAGTGTCAGCAAGAATGACTTAAACCTTTTATGGTAAATCGTGAGTTGGTAGTTATTAAGAATTTAGTTTAGATTATTCAGTGGTTATTTATCCAGGCTAGAATACAGGAGGATGAAAAAAGATGTGTGCTACAAGAAAAAAATGTGTAAGATAGATCTGTGGGTCTTGATGTATTCTCGTTGAGAAGGGAGACAGGGATAATCTGGAACAAAAATCAGCCCTCCTGAGGATGAACAATCTTCAGGGCTGTATCACAAAAGCACTCCCCCCCGAAATAGTATGTGATCCGTTAAGCGGTATCAAGTTGTGGTACTGAGCTGTTGTTGTGACGGGATAAAAGACAGGATGGCAAACATGCACCTGATAGATGCTCGAAGCTATATAAGAAGAGAAAACGATGGATACATTTTGAGGTCTGAATGTCCTCCTGCTGGAAGGTTGATAGGTGAGAGAGTGAGATGTGGAATCGGGAGAACTCCAATTTCCACACGATAATGATAATTAAGGTTACATTTCAAAGTAGCAGAGAGAAAGACACCTACGTGTTAGTGTAAGTGGTCTATCGTTTTATTACCTTTTAAGAATTTATTTAAGTTCCAAAGGGTAATATTGTGCCCAGTTAAATTCTAGGAGGATGACATACCTTGAATATCTTCTCATGTAAGAAGAAAATGAGCTGGATGAATCCATAGGTTTGTGTTGAAAAATACTTACAACACTTACCAGTGTTCATTCTTTAAAGGGGAAACACAGTAAAATATACTCCACAAAATTAAAAGTAAATGCCTTATATTTTAACTAAAATATTAATATATGACATTCATTACTCGATATACATCAATATACAATAATTAATAACAATTTTCTTTTTTATTTAAATGGTATTCCTTAATCAAAATATTTAATTAATTAACTGAGGCCCAAGTAACAATCACGAATATGTTAAATCGGTTTACCTCCAAGCATTCAAAGGGAAGCAGGGCTCTAGGCAGGATGAACATCGGTGCGGGCGTAAAGGTCGTCAGTTGTTTCCTTCCGATGTGGGAGACGGGATCGATGGTATCTTCATTTGCTGTTCCGGGCACTCTGGCTTGCTCACGGGCTCTCGATGTACCCGTCAACTCTTCTCTTCCGTCCTCGACTCCTTTTCCAACTTTTTTTCCCACAACTTTACACCTCGGTTCAAATTCCCTTTCTTTCTCTTTTCCAATCATTAGTTAGTGAAATTTTCCCACGTCTGCATCCCCTTTCGGTGTGCAGGTTGGCTCATTAAAATGTCCCCTTTGGTGAAAATCTACATTATTGCCTTTCCACTGTCCCTATATCTCACGGCTGGATCTCTGCCTGGGTTTGACAGCTTCAATTCTGAAATTCCATCAGCTATAACTCCTCCGCAGGGGTCCCCCATTAAAACTACAAGTCCACAGCTACCTCTATATTCCTCTTAGAAATTTTGTCTACAGTTGTGTGTGCACTTGCTGTCATTCGTGGGAAAGTACATCATTACAGTTTGAATATCCTCTCACTTAAAAATTGAAGAAATATACGAAATCAAATAATAATTCATCTGTTCTAAAAATGGCTAAAATGTAGCGTATTCTCCATGGTTTTATGAATACCTTACATCTTCATAGTAGGCAAATACGAGAATTATACAAAACTGGAAATAAATAGTCTCGTCTAAGAACAACTAAAATTGAAGGTACTTCGATCGTGTCCTCATGAATTCTTCGCACTTATCCGCAATGGCGGTCCGATATGACCTGTCCAATATGCTGTTGTAACAATATTTAGTCATTACTTTAACATCATTCAAGGGAACTTAAATGCGTTGTTTTCTTTCTCAGGTATTTGAAAGTTTAGCAACGATGATGCTGGTAGACCGACGGAGAAACAAAGAACCTGATGAATACATGCCCTTCTTTGGATCAGGAACCGTCGATTACGACAGAAATATCAGGCTGCGTCAAAATAATGGAAACAACAGGAAGGGCTGTTGTGCTTATTTTGAGACTACAAACAAGGGATATGTGGTGTGAAATTCACCAGTTTAGCATTTCACCTATACATTTATTTATGTGATTTTGAATGTAAATAGCTTATACAAGGAGTTTTTTTTTATTATAGAATTTACCACAGACAACTTTGAAATATCTCAGTATATTTGATAAATTAAAATTATTTTCTTTGAAATTATAAACAAAGTATAAGTTGTCTGAAATGTATCTTTTTCTCAATTTCTCAATTTATATGATTTTGAATGTAAATAGCCTATATAAGGTTTCTTTGTGTTACAGAATCTACCACAAACAACTTTGTAATATCTAAGTATAATTGATAAATTAAAATTATTTTTATAATTACAAATGAGGGATACGTGGTGTAAAATCCATTAGTTTAGCATTTCACATATATCTTTTCGTTATATCATTTCGAATGTAAATAATTTATACAAGCAGTTTTTTTTCTTACTGAATCAACCACAATCAACTTTGAAATATCTAAGAATATTTGATCAATTAAAATTATTTTCTTTGAAATTATAAACAAAGTATAAGTGGTCTGAAATGCACCTTCTTATCCTTTCCTTAATTTCTACATTTATATGATTTTGAATGTAAATAGCCTATATAAGGTTTTTTTTGTATTACAGAATCTACCACAAACAACTTTGTAATATCTAAGTATATTTGATAAATTAAAATTATTTTTATAATTACAAACGAGGGATATGTAGTGTAAAATCCATTAGTTTAGCATTTCACATATATCTTTTTTTATGTGATATCCAATGTAAATAGTTTATACAACACGTTTTTTTTTTTGTATTACAGAATCAACCACAACCAACTTTGAAACATCTAAGTATATTTGATAAATTAAAATTATTTATTTTTGAAATTATAAACAAAGTATATGTAGTCTGAAATACACATTCTTATCTTTTAATCAATTTCTGCATTTATGTGAATTTGAATGTAAATAGTTTATACAAGGAGGGTTTTTTGTATTATAGAATCTACTACAAACTACTTTGTAATATCTAAGTATATTTGATAAATTAAAATTATTTTTATAATTACAAACGAGGGATATGTTG
Organism: Pardosa pseudoannulata; assembly: GCA_032207245.1. Lineage (NCBI taxonomy): Eukaryota > Metazoa > Arthropoda > Arachnida > Araneae > Lycosidae > Pardosa > Pardosa pseudoannulata. Next base: position 47,025,963 of record CM063508.1, read on the forward strand.
TGTAAAATCCACCAGTTTCGCATTTCACCTATATCTTTACATTATATGATTTTGAATGTAAATAGTTTATACAAGGAGTCTTTTTTTATTACAAAATCAACCACAATCAACTTTGAAATATCTAAGTACATTTCATAAATTAAAATAATTTTCTTTGAAATTATAAACAAAGTATATGTACATTCTTATCTTTTCCTCAATTTCTACATGTGATTTTAAATGTAAATAGCTTATACAAGGAGGGTTTTTTTGTATTGTAGAATCTACCACAAACTACTTTGTAATATCTAAGTATATTTGATAAATTAAAATTATTTATATAATTACAAGCGAGGGATAGGTGGTGTGAAATCCATTTGTTTAGCATTTCACCTATGTCTTTATTTTGTGATTTCGAATGTTAATAGTTTATGCAAGCTTAATTTTTTTTCTGTATTACAGAATCAACCTCAATCAACTTTGAAACATCTAAGTATATTTGATGAGTCAAAATTATTTTCTTTGAAATTATAAAAAAAGTATATGTGGTCTAAAATTCACCTTTTTATCTTTTCCTCTTTTTTGACATTTATGTAATTTTGAATGTAAATAGCCTATACAAGGAAGTTTTTCTTTGCATTATAGAATCTACCACAAACAACTTTGTAATATGTAAGTATATTTGATAAATTAAAATTATTTTTATAATTACAAACGAGGGATATGTGGTATGAAATACACCGTCTAAGTTTTTCTTCCATTTCTACATTTTATGTGATTTGGAATGTAAATAGCTTATACAAGGACAATCTATTGTGTATTATAAAATTTACCTGCAACAACTTTGTAATATTTAAGCAAATATTAAGCGCTTTTTATTTGTATAAGTTAAAATTATTTATCTTGAAACTGTAAACAAAGGACATGTAATGGGATATACACCCACTTAGCCTTTCAACAATACTTACGTTTTACAATATTTTAAATGTAAATATATTTTACATAGAGATTTTTTGTATTATAGAATCTGCAACAAACAACTTTATAATATTTAAGTACATTTGATAAATTAAAATTATTTTATAATTACAAACGAGGGATATGTGGTATGAAATACACCGTCTAAGTTTTTCTTCCATTTCTACATTTTATGTGATTTGGAATGTAAATAGCTTATACAAGGACAATCTATTGTGTATTATAAAATTTACCTGCAACAACTTTGTAATATTTAAGCAAATATTAAGCGCTTTTTATTTGTATAAGTTAAAATTATTTATCTTGAAACTGTAAACAAAGGACATGTAATATAAATTCCACCCACTTAGCTTTTCTACAATACTATCGTTTTTACATGATTTCAAAAATAAATATATTTTACATACAGATTTTTTGTATTATTGAATATACTAGAAACAACTTTGTAATCTCTGTACCAAATAAATTAAAATTATTTTCTTTGGAACAACAAAAATTATGAGGTATGAAATCTAAGACTTAGCTTTTCAACCAAATTTACAGTTTACATGATTTCAAATATAAATAGCTTATACAAGGTGAATTTTTTCCGCCATTCTAGGATTCACCAGGAATAACTTTGTAATATTTAAATACATTAGAAAAAATTTAAATTATTTTCTTTGAAACCGCAAACAAAGCATAAGTGGTGTGAAATCTCCGTGCTTAGCTTTTCAACTATATTTAGATTTTATATGATTTCAAATATAAATAGCTTATACAAAGAGAATTTATTTGTATTATATAATGTGTCAGGAACGACTTTGAAATTTGTGTAAGTAAAAATTATTTATGTTGAAATTGCAAACAAAGGACATGTAATGGGAAATCCACCCACTTCGCTTTTCTACAATACCTTAGTTTTACATGATTTCAAAAGTAAATAAATTTTACATAGAGATTTTTTTTATTATAGAATCTACTAGAAATAACTCTGGAATTTCTGTACCAAATAAGTTAAAATTATTTTCTTTGGAACAACAAAAAATATGAGGTATGAAATCTGAGACTTAGCTTTTCAACCAATTTTACAGTTTACATGATTTCAAATGCCAATAGCTTATACAAGGGGAATTTTTTTTCAGGCATTCTAGGATTCACCAGGAATATCATTGTAATATTTAAATACATTTGATAAATTAAAGTTATTTTTTTTTAAACTGCAAACAAAAGAAAAGGTGTGAAATCTCCGTGCTTAGCTTTTCAACTATACAGGGTGTCCCTAAAAGTCATTTACAAACTTAACATACTGGTCTGTCATATCATGATGAACAAGATTTACATAGGAACTTGTGCCCAAAAATGCAAACTGTGCAATAATTGCAATAATTGCAGAAAAATCGCTGGATCGGTAGAGGAGGACCGCCGCTATTCCCCGACCTGACTTCCCTGGATTTCTACGTGTGGGGGCACATTAAGACCAGGGTGTACGATTCACCCTAACTTCGGACATGGATCTTATCGCCAGGTCCGCGGAAGCGGCACCACGTGTCCGTAACACTTCTGGCCAAATTGAACGGGTTCGTAAATCCATACGCCGAAGTTATGAAACTTGCATTGTGGCGAAGGGAAGCAATTTTGAGCATTTGCTGTGATGTAATCCTCATCTGTAGTAAAAATCATATTAACGCCGCTGTCGATATCGTTTTCTGTCTCCTGCTCCACACTCGTGATCACAGCACTTTAGAGGTCGCAGTTTGCATTTTCAGACACGAGTTCCTATGTAAATCTTGTTCATGCTGATATGACGGACCAGCATGTTAAGTTTGTAAGCGACCTTTTTGACACCCTGTATATGATTCAAAGATATAGATTTTATTATATAGATATATAGGTTTTATATGATTTCAAATATAAATAGCTTATACATAGATAATTTATTTGTATTATATAATCTGTCAGGAACAACTTCGCATTATTTAAGTATGTTTGATAAATTGTAATTATTTTCAGTGCTCTTTATCTACTGGTATTTGTTTCTAAGTAACAGTTACAGAAAAAAGAAAGAACTGCGATATGGAGTTTATGAATGTTCAAATTAGAGAAATATTAGAGAGTCATTCTTCAAGAGTTTGTTTTCCTCTAAGTGTAGTTCATTGGACAAGTGGGTGGGTCTAATGCCACTTAGTCATACCAAGCCCGAAGCTGCTCTTTCGAATTAAGGCAGAAGTGTGCGCCTTTCGTTGTTAATGAGCACCGTTAAGGTGAAAGTACGACTTTAGCTCGAACACACACGACACAACCTTTTTAGGGGCCGGTTGAACTCATTCATACACTCATTCATCCATCCGCAAGTCAGAATTTAGATCCAAACCAGAGACCGACTCATCCATGATTCAGTATACCCAGAGGTATAATTTGTTATAGAAACTTGGAGGACTTTGCAGTCAAGACATATTTAACGTGACCCTACTGGCATCAGCAACACGGTGGTCTTTGTCCGAGACGAGGACAGAA
>CM063508.1:47039415-47086915 GCA_032207245.1 Pardosa pseudoannulata
ACTTTTGAAATTTTTAATTTTTTAATCTACCATTATCATTACCCATACTAAAAGAATATGATATTTTAGACGATAATTACATATCATCATATGCTTGTTGAAAATTCCATGCTTATAACTGTTACACCTTAAATCAGGGACGCGATATTTTAATCAATAAAATTATCATTGTGAAAGAGTATTTCCTGCCAAGTGTTGTAATCATGCCTTGAATAGACTTCTCCATTTTTCATCAGAAGCATTATCCGCGCCTACAAACATCGGAATACATTATTACGGTATTACATCATATGGAAAATTCTTTTTTGCACTAAGATCATGCAGAAAATTTCTCTCGGAAGATGGAATTTGGCACCTTTTATCTTCGTGAAGGAGTATTTACTCCCACGTGTTGTAATCATACTTTGAATAAGTTTCTTCATTTTTCATCAGAAGTATTATCGGCGCCGACAAATACCGGAATATATTATTATGGTATCACATAACATGGAAAATTCATTTTTTTGCTCTAATATCATTCAGAGAATTTCGCTTGGAGGTGGAATTTCTCTCCTTTTATCGCTGATTCTCTTACAGCGTTTCTTCCGCTAATGGGGTCCATCGTGTAAATGACCTATTTTGCTGATAAAGAACGTGTAACACAATAAATGCTCTCCACTACTTTTTCTGCTGATAAGTGCAACGGTTAATTTTCTGGACGTCGAAGGCATATAAGAAGGAAATATATGCATATATGTATGTAGATATAAATGCACACTCATGGCAATATTGGTAATTTTTAACACAATAATTACGGTCCGCTACGCTTTCAACTGACAAATGCAATGGGTAATTTTATGGACGTCGAAAACATAAAAGAGTGATATATATATATACATATATGTATGGAAATGTAAATGCACACTATATATATTGGTAATTTATATATTGGAAATATATTGGTAATATATATTGGTAATTATAGACGGGATAAGAATGAGGGAAAAGATTTATTGTAATGGAATGAACATTAGTCAGTGCTATAGTCAGTATAATAGAACATTAATCAGATCTTCTTTATGTAGTTTCCTTAGATACATTTGATATTAGAAAAGAATGAGGATAGTCATCCATTTTTCTTCTGAAATGTTTTAAACCTTTGAAATTTTCAATTTTTTAATCTACCATTATGATTATCCATACTCAATGAATATGATACTTTAGACGATAATTACATATCATCATATGCTTGTTGAAAAGTCCATGTTTATAACAGCTACACCTTAAATCAGGGACACTATCTTTTAATCAATAAAATCCTCATCGTGAAGGAGTATTTCCTCCCACGTGTTGTAATCATACCCTGAATAAACTTCTTCATTTTTCTTCAGAACCATTATCCGCACCTACAAGCACCGTAATACATTATTAAGGTATTACATCATATAGAACATTGTTTTATTCTCTAAGATAATGCAGAAAATTTTGCCTGGGAGATGGAATTTTTATTCGTTTAAGACTGATGCTCGTACGGCCTTTTTTTCCGGCAATGGGATTCATTGTGTAAATAAACTCGCTGATAAAGACTGTGTAACACAATAACTACTATCCACTACGTTTTCAACTGACAAATGCAATGGGTAATTTTATGGACGTCGAAAACATAAAAGAGTGAAATATATACATATATGTATGGAAATGTAAATGCACACTATATATTGGTAATTTATATATTGGCAATATATTGGTACTATATATTGGTAATTTTAGACGGGATAAGAATGAGGGAAAAGATTTATTGTAATGGAATGAACATTAGTCAGTGTTATAGTCAGTATAATAGAACATTTATCAGATCTTCTTTATGTAGTTTCCTTAGATACATTTTATATTAGAAAAGAAGGAGGATAGTCACCCATTTTTCTTCTGAAATGTTTTAAACCTTTGAAAGTTTCAATTTTTTAATCTACCATTATGATTATTCATACTCAATTAATATGATACTTTAGACTTTTCGTCTATAGTATGCATATCATGATATGCTTGTTGAAAAGTCCATGCTTATAACTGTTACACCTTAAATCAGGGACGAGATCTTTTAATCAATAAAATTATCATCGTGAAGGAGTATTTCCTACCACGTGTTGTAATCATACTTTGAATAAACTTCTTCATTTTTCATCAGAAGCATTATCCGACCCTACAAACACCGGAATACATTATTAAGGTATTATATCATATAGAACATTGTTTTATTCTCTAAGATCGTGCAGAAACTTTTGCCTGGGAGATGGAATTTTTATTTTGTTTAAGGCTAATACTGTTACGACCTTTCTTCCGGCAATGGGATTCATTGTGTAAATAAACTCACTGATAAAGACTGTGTAACATAATAACTACTATCCGCTACGTTTTCAACTGACAAATGCAATGGGTAATTTTATGGACGTCGAAAAAATAGAAAAGTGAAATATATACATATATGTATGGAAATGTAAATGCACACTATATATTGGTAATTTATATATTGGCAATATATTGGTACTATATATTGGTAATTTTAGACGGGATAACAATGAAGGAAAAGATTTATTGTAATGGAATGAACGTTAGTCAGTGTTATAGTCAGTATAATAGAACATTAATCAGATCTTCTTTATGTAGTTTAATTAGATACATTTGGTATTAGGAAAGAATGAGGATAGTCACTCATTTTTCTTCTGAAATGTTTTAACTTTTGAAATTTTTAATTTTTTAATCTACCATTATCATTACCCATACTCAAAGAATATGATATTTTAGACGATAATTACATATCATCATATGCTTGTTGAAAATTCCATGCTTATAACTGTTACACCTTAAATCAGGGACGCGATCTTTTAATCAATAAAATTATCATTGTGAAAGAGTATTTCCTGCCAAGTGTTGTAATCATGCCTTGAATAGACTTCTCCATTTTTCATCAGAAGCATTATCCGCGCCTACAAACATCGGAATACATTATTACGGTATTACATCATATGGAAAATTCTTTTTTGCACTAAGATCATGCAGAAAATTTCTCTCGGAAGATGGAATTTGGCACCTTTTATCTTCGTGAAGGAGTATTTACTCCCACGTGTTGTAATCATACTTTGAATAAGTTTCTTCATTTTTCATCAGAAGTATTATCGGCGCCGACAAATACCGGAATATATTATTATGGTATCACATAACATGGAACATTCATTTTTTTGCTCTAATATCATTCAGAGAATTTCGCTTGGAGGTGGAATTTCTCTCCTTTTATCGCTGATTCTCTTACAGCGTTTCTTCCGCTAATGGGGTCCATCGTGTAAATGACCTATTTTGCTGATAAAGAACGTGTAACACAATAAATGCTCTCCACTACTTTTTCTGCTGATAAGTGCAACGGTTAATTTTCTGGACGTCGAAGGCATATAAGAAGGAAATATATGCATATATGTATGTAGATATAAATGCACACTCATGGCAATATTGGTAATTTTAGACGGTATAAGAATGAAAGAGTAAAAATTTATTGCAATGGAATGAACATTAGTTATAGTCAGTATAATAGGACATTAGCCAAATCTCCTTGTATCTATGTAGTCCCTTTATATATATATGGAAAGCCATAGAATCAGAGAATTTGCAGTACGTAGAAGATAGAGTCTCATTATGTGATTATATAATAACTTTGAAAAGGTCAAGAATCGTTGTGAGAAGCGTATAGCTGGGAATGGTGACAATATAGAGAAAAGTTCAGAATAATAGAAAAACATTAAGTTTGACTCCTAATTACATTTAGTAATTATTAAATTTGTAAGATACCTCCTCATGCAAATGCCTCGTATACTTATGTTAGTTATTACATCATAGCTAATAGTATGAATGTAGGAGGATTTAAAGAGTACCTCAGCACAACTGCAAGCGTTATTTGCAAATGGCCCATTGATTGTGAATAGATTGCGAGAGAGTGCATTTATATTTTAATAGATATCTGTAAATGTTTACAGATTATGCTCCCTTTATGTTCACTAAATTATCCGGTTCATATGTATGGAGAAAAGTAGTGGACAGCATATTTCGTGTCGCCTGGCTTTTATCAGTGGACTGGACTATTTGCACGGAGGACCCCATTAGTGGTAGAAATGTTCTAAGAGGAGTAGCGATAAGCAGAGCGAAATTCTGTATCCATGGTTGAAATCGTTGCATCAAGTGAGAGCAAAAAGAGTTTTTCTCAGTGATGTAATACCCTTATAATGCATTCGAGCATTTGCAACAGTCTATAATTTTTTAAATGAAATATGAAGAATGTTATTACGAATATGATTACAACCTGATCCACTGTGAGAGGAACTGCTGCGTCTTGCCGAAAATTTATCGTCTTTACGTAGTGGTTTGGCATCAAGATAATGCTGTTAATCAAACGTACTAATTTATGAGTGTTGTAGCAAAGAGTTACATTACTACAATGCCACCTCGAGAAACTGACCGAAAGGTGAAAGTGGTGTCTGTGACCCTCATTTTCGACCCGACTATACTCGGTGTAAACTCAATAGACACTTCAAGGTCACTGATTTTTCCCCGATGACCAACTGTAACTATGGTAACGACAGTTGGGAAATGATTTTACTTTTTTTCCCACTGTGTTAAGGGGTGTCATGCATCGTGTGGGCTCTCCGTGCATGATGAAATTACGCTTATTTAGGCTACACTTTGAAGAATACTTAATACTTTACACAAAATTTTATGAGTAATTTCAGACCTGTTTCTAAGTTCATAAATTTAAGATATAATCCCATTTCATAAAATTACTATTCAAAAATTGTATGTTATATTCTAATCCGTAAGATTTAAAAAAATTCTACTGAAAAAGTAAATCTAATTTTTTTTCACACACAGTTGCATTATTTACAGAAATAATATCATTAAGATGATTGAATATTTCGCTAATTTTAATGAGTAATTAGTTATAATTTCTCACTATTTTTCTTTATATTTGTATGATTCTTTTAATCTAAATATCAAAAGTATTTCTTAATAATTAATTTATTTAAGAGAATGTAGTTCTGAAATTCCTTAAATTTAAGTTGTATGTTAATAAGTATATTATGAAGTTATGTGGACCATAGTAAAGTTTCTATTCCAAAATTATACTGTATTAATTATTTTACAAGAATTGAAAGAGGTATTAATGCAATAACAATATTTTGTAAAATTTTATTATGTATTTAAAGATTTATGGTCTGTTGACACATTTTTAGAAAGTGAAAATTTCTTTAGAAGGTAGAGATTCCTAATGTTTTAGTAAGAATTCTAAATTAAAATGAATTTTTGTATTTTTACAAAAAACATCTGTGATTTATTATAACCATTTTATACATATTGTTAAACTTTTCTTTATGTAAATAGTTAACGCATTTATGCACAACTGAAAATTTTGACTTTGCTTATAATAATAAAGCAAGTCGTCTGAACGTATTGGAATCAAATCCTCAACTGAAGTGCTGAAAATAAGTGTGAATGCACAGGCTTCTTGGTCACTACCATAGTAACCGATGACTGGGGAAACGAGAAAGTGAGACCTTGAAGCGCCAATAGATTTTACATGGACTTATAAACAAGAGGGGTTGCTAATCACGGAGTAGTCCTCTTCTGCCCAGGTCTTCTGGATGAATATTTTCACAAAAAATATGTTGTTCTAAAAAAATTAAAATGTTACATCTAAAATTTTAAAATGATCTAAAAAAAACTAGTTTACTAGTTTTTTTCTAGCCTATCTATATATTGTCTGTTCAGGCTGTCACTTCTTTTAAAACAAATAGTGATCATGTTAGTTTATAAAATTTCAAAATGTTAAAATCTATATTTCTAAAAAAACTTAGACACAGAAAGAGTAAATAACCAACTCTTTCCTATTTCGTAAAAAAATCAAATTGTTCACATCTAAGCTTTGAAAATTTCTAAAGGGAAAACTAAGCCACTACTTCTGTCAGCCCTATGTAATATTGTGTTCAAACTCGACAGTTATTTTAAAATGAATAGTAATAATATTAGTCTAAAAAAGGTTAAATGTTAAAATTTATACTTCTAAAAATCTCAGAAGAAGGAATGGAGCAAATATTTCCAATCATCCCTATTTATTAATATATTTAAGGAGACTGGGTAGAAAAAGAAAATCGTAGGTTAATATCTTTCAATAGATAATCTACGATCGTTCTCTGATGTCTATGACTTCACAAAAAATTGTTGGTTCCTTTATTTTTTCTTATTTAATGAATCATACCAATCTATGAGTATGTAGTTATATTTCCCATATAGATCTATATATATTTATACCTATTCTACGTCTTCAATATCCAGAAAACTACTCACTGCATTTGTGAGCTAAAAAATACAGGAAGGATTTATTTCGTTACACGGGCTTTATCAGTGGGTAGATCATTCACATACTGGACCCATTAGTGAAAGAAGGATGATAAGAGCAACAGCGATAAACGGAGCTGAATTCTGTCTCCCAGCAAAATCTTCAATATCTTATTAGAGCAAAAAGAAGTGTTCTTAATGATGTAATGCTATGATAATGTATTCGGGTATTTGTGACGCCAATAATGGTTCAGATGATAGATGAAGTAAATGATAAGTAAATCGGAATTCTGTCTCCCAGACAAGATTTAAGGTATCATTTTAGAGAAAAAAAAGTTTACCCAATGATGTAATTCTGGGATAATGTATTCCGGTATTTGCATACACTAATGTGGTTCAAATGATAGATGAAGTAATTAATAAGTAAAGCGGAATTCTGTCTCCCACGTCAAATCTCAGATATCATGCTAGAAAAAAGTACCGAATGATGTAACACTAGGATAATGAATTCCGGTATTTGCATACGCCAATATGGTTCAGATGATAGATGAAGTACATGATAAGCAAGGCTGAATTCTGTCTCGGATATCATGTAAAAGCAAAAAAGAAGTTTACCCAGTGATGTAGTGCTGTAATAATGTATTCCGGTATTTGCATACGCTTGTAGTCCTGTAATGATTCAGATGATATATGAAGTAGTTTATTCAGGATATGATTACAGCCTGATGCTTGTGGGAGCATCTTCTCTATCTTGCTGAGACATTTTCAAACATATTTGTAATTCATGTTGAGTTATTGCTGTTACAATAACAAATTTTTATGCAAGGACATTACGAAATTTAATTCATGATATGTCAATATTTTACAGAACGAGAAATTTAAATTCATAAAATATCATTCGTAATTTTCATACGTGAAAATTGACATAGCTAAAACTACAACTGTACTGCATGTTAGAATACAATTAATTTTATTAATCTAATTTTTATTTTGTATTGTACCAGATAGAATATCTATGTATTACCCTAATGCTTAAAAATGTATACAAATTAAGCAATTTAAAAACTTGCTGTTTTTAAAAAGCAAAAAACAATAAGATTAAAAAAGATTTTGTATACTTCATAAGCTTTTGCAAAATCATGAAACTTTGAGCCAGCTGGTTCACAAAGGAATATAATTGACTCACACGTTTTGGTTTCAATCTGAACTAATACTGATAACTAATATTTTCCAATTATAAATGTGGTTATTTCTTCTAAACTGTATATAATTGTATTGACTTAAAGTATAAAAATCTTAAATTTTAACCTTTCAAAAATTCTATGGAGGAAAATCTTGGTCCCTAGTCTGGCTTTATATTTTATACATATATGTTTGTATAGGATGGACAGATAAATGGAAAGAGATGGTTAATATCTTTATAAATATACTACTAAAATGATGTTCATGCCGTTATATAAGATCACTATTCCATCGATTCCCACCATCTACTAAATTTGTTCATAGATTAAATATAGGTAGCGAGAGAGTGCATTTATATTTTCTTACATATATAAGTATTTTCTCATTATAAGCGTTTGACGTCCAGAGAATTATCTCGTTCATTTGTCAGCAGAAATGTAACTCTTAACTTTGTGTTACATGGTCTTACATGTGTTACATAACCGAAATGGGTCATTTACACTTCGGTCACCATTAATGGAAGAAACTCGCTAACAGCAGAAGCGATAAGCAACGCAGACTTATTTCTCCCGGGTGAAATCTTCGGCATCGCATTAGAACAAAGAGTTTTCTTAATCATAAAATATCGTATTTGCATGAGCCAATAATGGTTCAGATGAAAAATTGACAAGTTTATTGAGGATATGATTACCACCTGATGTTTTTGCGGAAGGAACATCTTCGTCTCAATGATAATTTTAACGATCAAACAAATTGTGTCTACTTGTTAAGAATGTATTGCTATGGATGTGAAATTTTATTTAAGTGTATTACGATATGTAATTAAAAAAGTGCTCAATATTTATTGGAAATTTAAATGTAAACTGCTAAAACATGATCTGCATTTTTAATACTATGACATGTGCAACACTAAAATTATAACTGTATTGCACTTTAATATATAATAAATTTTATAAATGTGCAACAGGAGAAGATATCTATGTAGCCTATTACTTAATGTAACCGAAATGTTCTATAAAGTAACTGACAGAAAATTTTCGTATGTCGTACATAGTTTAAGCCTACATGATTGAGATAATAAATTAAATTCTTTATAATTACTTGAAAAAATCCAAATAATCCATTTTGACCTTTTTTTGATGTTCCATTACATCGTAGAAGGAAACTATTCCATACACCAAAGAAAGGAAGCTTAAAATCGGGTATGTAATGAAAAAAATTCTTAAAAATCTATTACATGCATGCATATTCACAACAAGTTGAAAAATTGACTCATGTAATACAGAATCTCGTGTATTTTAGCATCATTACACTATGACTTCCAGGCAGTACTCTGCAGGTACTTATTTATAATTTTAATTGTCTTTTGTTAACAAACTATCCTATTCGTTAACAATCTGCAGCATACGAGATTTATTCGACATATCTATTAACACTTTGACTGCCAAGCCAAAATTACAAATGTTCACAACGGGGCCAAAATTTTTTTTTGTGTAATTTGTATTTTTTCAACATAAAACTATATATAAAAACAATATTTCAAAACAAACAATATTTTAAAACAAACTCTCTCTATATATATTCCCTTTTTTGTTGCATGTTCCAAATATTTAATTTTTCATAAAACTTAGCTCATAAAATCGTCACATATACCAGTTTGCGCAAACCACGTATACCTAACACATTGTAGGGAGCCCAACAATCAAACATTTTCATGTAACTGATAACATCTTTGATAGCCATGGCCTGAAGTGTTAAAACACCATGGCTATCATATAGGATAGCCAGTGTCTCAACGGAAATATCACTGGCTATCACATATGATAGCCATGGCAGTCAAAGTGTTAATAAGGATTATTACATTTAATAGTTGTTCCAAACCTTTAATCGAAATATTTTAATACCCAGACCGATGACTGGGTGTTAAGCAGATAGTTACTTTATTAAAAGTGACACAAGACATAAAATTTGTTGCTTTTCTTCGTAGAAAATAAGTAATAAAATTCGACAAAACTTTGTATGCTTAATAAACTTTCCATTATCATGAAGTGGTGGGATATTGACATTACGCTATAATATAGTTGAAAAAAATTTTGGTTTCAGTATGAACTAACAGTATTGAAAGTTTTTTTAAATCTCAGTATTGATACCCATTTTCAAAAGTATATAATCGTGTTTGTTTGGACGAATATGTTAAATCTAAGTTATAAAAAATACTCTGAAAGAAAAATTAAGCACCTAGACTTATTCTACCCTCAATATATAGAAGTATGTATGTATGTATGTATCTCTCTCTATATATATATATGTATATATGTAATAAGACGGACTTTACGATGGGTGGTTGCAGTCATGGCCGATAAAAATGGCACGGTTTTAGTTAAAGACTTTTAATTACAGATCGTTGGAGGACGGGTTCCCACTTCATTATAGGGACAAGACATACTGAAGGGTCAGCTAGCATGAAGTTAGAAGTAAAAGGCCCTTAACACCTGGGTCAACATCTCAGTAAAAATCTGTGAGAAAATCTGTAGAAAATCTGCCTCCGATAGCGTGAATTTCCTTTTTGTTTGGAAATTTTCTAAATTGTTCTCTAGGGTGATGTAGAGTTATAATTGGTTAGACCCCTTCTCCGAGGGCTTAAACTGTAGCCCCAGTGGTCAATTTAGGTTAGAGGTTAAAAAGGGGAAAGCAAAAGAACGTGGGAATTTTTGACCTTGACTCAAGATTTGAAAACAACTGAGAATTTTCTCGGGGTGTCTTAGGGGTTTTATACAAAATGCCTACATTAGTTTACCGATCTAGTTTACTTTTCCTTGCATATATGTATATATATATATGGTCCTATATATGTATACATATATATGTATATATGTCCATATATATATTTATTTATATATACATATGTATATTTATTATACACACACACACATATATATATATATATATGAATAGGTATATATATATATATATATATATATATATATATATATATATATATATATATATATATATATATATATATATATATATATATATATATATATATATATATATATATATATATATATATATATATATATATATATACATATATATATATATATATATATATATATATATATATATATATATATATATATATATATATATATATATATATATATATATATATATATATATATATATATATATATATATATATATATATATATATGCACATATTTATATTTATAAGAATTGAAAGTATAGTATAAAGTTTATACGACTGTGCAGACAGGAAAGTACAAGATGGTATATGTCTTTATATAAACATCTTTTTAAAACCGTCTGATGTTCACAATATTTCCGAAATATCGCTATTCCATCGACTCCCAGAAATCAGAAAAATTTGTCCATCGATTAAAATCAGATTGTGAGAAATTTATATTTTTATGAAGATCTGTAAGTATTTTCTCATTATAGTCGCTGGACCTCCATCGAATTACCCAGCTCACTTATAAAAGAAAAGCAACCGGCAAGATTTATCGTGTTGCATGGGCTTTATCACCAAGATGGGTCATTTACACTGAGGACCCTATTAATGGAAGAAACGCTCTAAGAGAAGCAGTGATAAGCGGAGCGGAATTCTGTCTCCCGGGCGAAATCTTGATCGGCATCAGGTTAGAGTTAAAGGGAATTTTGGATGTAATATCTTGTTTTCACTCTCTATTATTTGCATCTGCCGATAATATTTCAGATGAAAGATTAAGTTTATTCAGGATATGAATACAACCTTATGTATTTTAGGGGAACTGTTTCATCTCTCTGATAATTGCATTACTGTTACTGTTATTATTTGGTACTTTATGAAAATGAACAGCAAATTCCCTATATAATAATATCTTAAGTTATCTGTCCGTCTGTCCTCGAATTTATGAAGCAGTTTGACCTGGAATGGATAGAGCCCTCCATATCGGATTCTTGATGAGTTAGAGTTAGCAAAATTCTAAAGCGAGTAAAGTTTATTTTCTCCTAAACTATGAATCCGATTCGAAAATAAATTGTTATAAACATGCTTTATATCACAGTGAAAAATATTAAATGTCTTTTAAACATTCGAAATCCACCCCTTTCCCATTTTCGAGCGTTTATTGCCATTATTTCAAGCCCCATTTCCCCCGGTTCAGAGGTTTGGTTTGGTTTGGTTTGGAGCGCTACGGTCTACTTTTGCAACACGAGGACTAATGAGACCGGGACCTACTGCTTAAAGCCGATTCCGAACGGCTACGAACATCCATGCCATAGTGGAATTCGAACCCACGAACTCTGGATTCTAATTCCAGCCCCCTAACCATTCGGCCATCGTTCGCCCAGTTCAGAGCAAGCGATTATATTTATCCCATTACAAGTAGATGAAAATAGCACTTTTTTCTAGCATTATGAAGTAATTCATTTAACCGTCTCCTTTAAGCCATTTCTTAATTTAAATTATTTAAATATCGTCTGCATTATATTTATACTTTTTATCACTGAACTTAGCTATTAAGTAAAGATTTTTCTTTTATTTTTGGCTTAAATAATAGATTAAGTACATATGTGATAATTTTAAATTTAATCATTGATTGTTTTTTGTTGCACTGTAAATTTTATCACTGGTATTAACAACAAATTCTTTTCATAATAGTCTAGGAGTATATTTCACGGACTAATAAATATCTAGCGTTTAAGCTATATAATTTAATAATATCTAGCATTTACTATCTTTGAAAATTAAGTCGTAAAAAGTTTGTTCGTCTGTGTATTTTTTTATACATAATCATATGGTTTGCAATCGATTCCCTAAACTATCGATCCGATTCGAAAATAAATTGGTATAAATATGCTTCCTATCACAGCGAAAAATTCTGTCGTCTTTCAAACGATCGAAAAACACCCCTTTTCCCCTTTCCGAGAGTTGAATGCCATTATTTCAAGCCCTATTTTCTCCGGTTAAGAGCAGGCGATTAAATTTATCAATTAATCCAATAATAAATAGAAAAAATAACAGTGTTTATTCTAGCATTATGACGGCATTCCTTTAACCATCTCATTTAATTATTTCTTATTTTAAATTATTTAAATATCTTCTGCATTATTTTTATACGTCTTATCACTGAACTTAGATATGACGTAAATAATTTTCTTTTACATTTGGCTTAAATAATAGATTTGGTACATATGTGATAATTTTAACTTTAATCATCGATTACTTTTTGTTGAAATGCAAATTTTATCACGGGTATTAACAACAAATTCTATCTACCTCCAGGGTGTAGTGAAAATGATAATTTCTTCCTTTTACTTCCATTAATTACTGTATTAAAAAATTGGGAAGAAATCAACGATAATTTTGACGTAGCTAAGAAAACTTTGAATTATCTTTCTAATTGTTTTGAACCTGATTCTAAACTGCATTCACAGTATCGGGAGACTTTTGAGGAGTATGAAAATAAATAAATTATTGAGAATATACCAGATAATTCTCCGCCAAAATTCAAACCATTTTTTCCTGCCTCAGGGGGTACTTTACAATTCTGAAAAATTAAAACTTTTATTGATACCATCATATGACGGGCCATATGCTAGTCTTTAGTATAACGATATTGTCTATATTATTATCACATTCTTTCGATCCGATGATATCTTTTATTTTGAGTTCATTACTTTTTACACATGCCAAAAATCATGAAGATATTAGTAATCGTGTTAGAAATATTCATCAGTTAATGTACTTAAACAAAATTAAATGAATTTTCTAATTAGATTACATTATAGAATAACAGTTTAAGTACAATAATATAAGAAAATATTCCCTCTTTAATATTCATATAATAAGTGAGAAAGAAGATTAAATTTTTCAAATATAAACTGTATTTTTCATAAGATTAATAGTTTAAGACTACATTTACGTTGTAAAGTAACATATATTAAATTGTACGTATACAAGATTATTATGACATTAATGTAAAGAATTTATTTTCTCTTTCAATCTAGATCAATCTAGATTAAATTTTTCCGATATATTACCTTTTTTTTAAAAAAAAGCATTAAAATGTAATAAAAATTTAAATAAAAGGCGTTATTAATATTTAATATTAGAAATGACGTTGAAAACTATATAAAATTTAATATTACATGCATAAGTCAATACAAAATATTATGTAACATATTTCAGTAAATGTGCAAAACAATTTGGAATAAAGCTACTAAAATTTTAAAAATAGATAACAATTTAAAAAATTGTAATTTTTATTTAAAAGTTAAATTTTAATTATATATATAGCATGGAAAGTTTTATATTTGAACAAGTAACGTCAGTTCAATATTAAAATGCGATAGAGTGATCTTCTCAGGGGTAGAGTTTATCGAGTTACCCATCTGACTACAGCCTATAGAAAAAGATGATTTCAACACATTATCTAATTATTGGATTAGTTCACAAAATTTCACAGTATGATATTGATGGTCACCATTTATTCTCTAAACTCTTTAACACTAGGCTTAAGGAAAGCATCATTTTGACGAATTTCCATTTTTATAAGGAAAATTACAAATACCTTTTACATTTCTATTTTATCTCTTGTTCTGGCTTTTATCCCTTGAACGAGGTAAATATATATTGAAGTCTGTTTTCTTTAAAATTGTTGAAATATTGAAATTTTCTATGTGGTATACCTATTGATACGGATATGAGTCAATTTGACGAGATCGTAATGTAGACAAAAGTTTTAGTAAATTAGTTCTACTCATGCAAATATTACAACAATAATAAATATAAATCTACCGACAATACTTCGATCCGTTATCCGATATTGTTATCTCTAACGAAATAAGCAACAAGCAACTGTAGAAAGAGCGAAACGCAGAATGTCAGTTGAAGTCGGAGTGTGAAAAGATTTTGAAGGTTTTAGTTGCTCGGTTCGAGAATTGAAAAGTAAAATACTAGATTATTTTTTGAATTATCAATATTATTGTGAATCTCAATATTATCTCATATTTTCATTTTATACTTATAGTGTATAAGTACATTGCTTTCTGAGTGTTGTTATATGTATTCGTTTTGCTTCAAATTGACGCACGTTCGTAGAGATAAGTATATAAGAAACATTCGTAAACCTAATGTTAAGGTCGTAAATCTTCAGGTAATAAGTACCCAAATGTAAATCGTACCCATTATATGACAAAAAGTCTGACAAAGATTTACAGTGCAACATGAAGCTATGAAGCCTCTTTAGCAGATCTAAACAAATCCTGAAAGTAATGATGCATTATCGTAAAGTAAATCAAATTTAAAGATATTTGTTAAATAATCTATTAAGGATTGAAAGTTTGGTAGATCAACACTTTCCAAAATGTTATGAGCGAAGAATACAAACATTAAAAATGAATATCATAATTATTTCCTCTTTAATATTCTTTTAATAAGTGAGAAAGAAAATTAACTTTTTTAAATAAAAACTGTAGTTATTATAAGTTTTTAATAGAGCACCGTTAAGACTACATTTGAACAGCAAAGTACCATAGAATAAATTACATGTATACAAGATTATTACGGCATTAATGTAAAGAAGAATTTATTTTCTCTTTTAATCTGAATCAATCTGGTTTGATTTTTTCCAATATTTTACTATTTATGACGAAAATTATATTATAGTGATTATGTATACTTGTAATTGAACCTTAGATGGTGTCAATTTTGAAAACAGAACACTCTTTATAATTGTGCCTAATTTATTAAAAACTTGTTTGCAAAATTATATCTCTCTCGAAATCTGGGTGACTGGGATATCTTTACTGAACACCTGTCAAACCTTAATTTATTATCGTTAAATAAAACCATAGAATTCCTGGATTCATTATCTTACTAAGAGAGGGAGAATTGCTTCTCCCGAGCTCTTATGTAGTGTAGAAAGTAAACCTAAGAAAAAAAATTGAAAACTCATTGCAGCCATTTTTGGCTATTCGGAAAAAAAAATCACTTCCAAGAATAATTTAAGTTAGAAAGGAACATGTTTGACCTCGTATCTATCAGAGTTAATCAAGCAGAACTGACTATAAACCGGAAATAATGAGGCACACATTGCCTTTTAGCAAAATATTCTACAATCATTGGTTTTCCTTGTTGACTTTATTTTATTTACTCTTTGTTTTACTGCTGAAATATTTCTGATGTGAAGTGATTCCTTGTAATTTTCTAAGAGCCATAAACCATGTAAAATATTAGAAAATACCAATTTCTTTAAAAATTGTATTTACTTGAAACACTTTTGCTTTGGTATAGAAAAATTTCTAAGTAACATTAAAAAAGATAATTCCCACTTAGATTAAATAACCTTTAAAATTGCTTAAGGCAGAAACACTTATATGATTAAAATAAGAAAAATAAAAACACGCATGTGAAAAATAAGTTTATTTACTTATTTACAAGGTCTTTTTTCCTTGAGGAATACATTCATCTAAGGTGATACACGTTTGGCTAATTTTTCTTTTAATAATGGTGAAAGTAAACAAGTAGCATTTTAAGAGAATTCTTGAGATTGCCTTACTGACTGAGGCCTTTAAATTATTTACGTATATTTGTATAATTGAATTTATGAGGGTAGATTTAGGTTGAAAATACAAAGCGGAAACTGCATTGCAGAAATTTTCAATTGCCCAGTCATGCGCTTTACTGAGAGAATAAAATGTAAGCTTACATCGAGTTATACTTTTTTTAAGGAAATTTTTATATATCTTATGACATTGATATATAAAATGTAAATATTTTGAATTATTTACAACTATGGGTACTACATATTGCGGTAGAGATATACCACAGGTGATATAATCATCACAATAATGTCAGAAGCCGTCATAATAACTCCAGAAGTCGCCAAATTTATGGTACCAAAATCCCATCTCTAGCGACTTCTGACATCATTATGACGTGAAAGACAACCGAACGATGGCCGATTGGTTAGGCTGCTGGCCTTCGGTACCGAAGTTTGTGGGTTTGAATCTCACAGTGGCATGGATGTTCGTAGCCCTTAGGAATCGTCTTTAAGCTGTTGGTCCCGATCTCATTAGCCCTCGTGTTGCAAAAAGTAGACAGTAGCACTCCAAACCAAACCAGTGACGCGAAAGACGCCTGCGACGTATCTGGACAGCATTATAATAGCACCTTGCTAGTAACAACTCAATATACCAGTGTTTCTCAAACTTTCAGTCTTTGTGATCCGATTATTTTCAATCCTAATTATACTTGAGCCCTGTCCCATGCAATAAAAATTTCTGGAATGTAATAATAATCTACTTTGACAATAGAGCTACAATGCAACCTTAATTATAAGCTGTACAAGATGTGAAGGTAAGTATTAAATTTATTAATATTTGGCAATACTGATCAGTTGTATTGGCAAAATCAGAATTAATGTTTCTGTGTTGAACATGTGTTCATCTCCTGAAATTTTCTGCACTGAAAACAAAAGTGTTTCATATACTATTATTCTTTCCAACATCCTACCTTTGTGAAACCAGATTTTTTTGTGATGGCTCCTTTGGAGACAAAATATAGATCTTAGCTAAATACAAAAAAAAAAAAAAGAACTTAGAGTATCAATTTTTAATGTTAAATCTTGGAGCAGATGCATTATACACGCCGGTCCCGCCCACCAAGAAATCGCCAAGTAAAAAAACCTGACGGGTGTACGCGTTTTCTGAAAGATCACAAAAAAAGCAGGGCGGTTGTCACATGGCATATTTGAAACACAAAATTAACAAAACTATAAAAGAAAAAAACAGATTAACAACTTACAGCATTATTAAAATAAAATTAGCACAATAACTATCATTTTTTAAGTTATTTAAAAAATAATTAACAGATTAGTAATATTTATGATATATATCACATAATAGACACAATATATACATTTTAATAAGTACTAATATTATAAAAAATCTAAGATGTGATGAGGAGGTCCCCCCCTCGCAAAATAAAATGTAAAAATGCTATTAGTACTTGGTTATATTATTACTTGGTTTCCATAAAATGCAAAATAAATTTAATAACAGATGAAAATTGGAAAGGTAGCGCAACATTCTTAAACCCTCCTACCTCTTTAAAAATTTAAAATAATTCTTTTTTTGAAAGAAAAAAAAACTCAGATTTGGGATACCGTTGTTCCCACACACTTGGAGTTTAAATAGTAAGAACCGAAATAACTACACCTGCCATAATTAAATTACTAAATCCAGAGATTTGATGAAGGCATAATGAAAATTATAATTGAAAAACAAGTTGCATATACTGTTAGGTTGAGTCACGTTCAGTAAAGTGGATTGTAACAATAAGTTACATTCGGTTCAGCTTTTTTTTACCTCTTCCTGTGAGTCATCGCCAGACATACCAGAACAGAACCGGTTTGAACTAGAAAGAAACTTCGGACTTCTCCCAACCAATAGAAGGGTCCGTTGGTTTGGTAGATTCTGACCCCCCGCATTTCTGGAGTGGATCCCTGTTTTTTCTCAGTGGGTAGTCTGAATTTTTTAGAGAACAAGGTTGTGACCAGAGGAGAGTAGAAGGTGAACGCTGCTGGCATCCGCGGCATGCGGAAAAAACTTTTGAGGAAAGTCATCGCCATATTGTTTTTTAGGGGCGACGCCGACTCGAGAGCAGTCTTCGATATCTACAAATGATAAGTTGATTCCAGTTGTATTCCTTAGGCATTTATTTAATTGTATAAAATCATTTAATCGAGATAAATTTGTACATGTCTTATTTAATGAGTTTAGATTTCTTCTTTCTCAAACGCTAGACCAACATAACATTATTTTTACATATTTGACCAGGATGATGAAGATGTAATTTTTACACAAATATAGTAAAATTCAAGCTGAAAAGTGTACATTATAATGCCTTATAAATTTGATATATTATAAAATATAATATTCTCCTCTATTTAGAATAATATATTTTTAGGTGATTATTGAGATTGTAACATGAAAAAAATATTTTATTTTGTTATAAGAATCAACTCATAGCTTTCCGGTTTTTATTATTTTAAAATATGTAATACAATTACGAAAATATTAGGAACAAATTTTGTTGTAATTCGTTTCTAAAAAACACATCTAAATTTCAATAATTTTTAAATACCAGGAAGAGAAACTACGAAGAATGCGAAATAAAAATATTAAGAACAAACTTTGTTGTAATTCGTTTCTAAAAAACAAATCTAAAATTCAATAATTTTTAAATACCAGGAAATGGAACTACGAAGAATGCCAAATAAAAATAAAAATATTAGGAACAAACTTTGTTGTAATTCATTTCTAAAAAACAAATCTAAAATTCAATAATTTTTAAATACCAGGAAGTGGAACTACGAAGAATGCCAAAGAAAAATGAAAATATTTGAAACAAACTTTGTTGTAATTCATTTTTAAAAAACAAATCTAAAATTCAATAATTTTTAAATACCAAGAAATGGAACTACGAAGAATGTCAAATAAAAATAAAAATATTAGGAACAAACTTTGTTGTAATTCGTTTCTAAAAAACAAATCTAAATTTCAATCATTTTTAAATACCAGGAAATGGAACTACGAAGAATGCCAAATGAAAATAAAATTATTACGAACAAACTTTGTTGTAATTCGTTTCTAAAAAACAAATCTAAAATTCAATAATTTTTAAATACCAGGAAGTGGAACTACGAAGAATGCCAAATAAAAATGAAAATATTAGGAACAAACTTTGTTGTAATTCGTTTCTAAAAAACAAATCTAAAATTCAATAATTTTTAAATACCAGGATATGGAACTATGAAGAATGCCAAATAAAAATGAAAATATTAGAAACAAACTTTGTTGTAATTCGTATCTAAAAACCAAATCTAAATTTCACTAATTTTTAACTACCAGGAAGTGGAACTACGAAGATTGCCAAATAAAAATGAAAATATTAGGATCAAACTTTTTTGTAATTCATTTCTTAAAAACAAATCTAAATTTCAATAATTTTTTAATACCAGGAAGTAGAACTACGAAGAATGCCAAACATTGTTTTTTAATGAGAGTTGTCTCAATTTTGCACTCTACCAAATACATAAAACCAGCACTGAAAGAATCATATTTGAACTTTTATGAGATGCGTTTTAGGGTATCCTTACAATTAATGTCACGGAATAAGAATTATTTAAATTAATGTAGACAGAAATAAGTGAGCTCAATTTAGATAACAAGATAATGCCTTTAATTCATTTTCTTTTTTTTTCTCAGCGCTTTATTACTTCCAAACATTTGCTTCATTTTTATTATCTCTGCTTAGCATGCAACTCAGAATTTAATAAAAGAGAAAAAAAAATATCCATTAGCATAGGTATTTGGACAAAAGAAATCGTTAAATCTTAGGATTTGAATTAACTTTTTTCCCCAATTTCTAAAGTTGCGAATCTTTTAAAGAGTTTTAATCTAAATTTATCTTCTTAAAGGTGTGAGATAATCTCATTTGTTCAGAAAAATAATGAACCTTCTACAAAGATGTCTTTCATTGACATGATTTCGAGGATTATTTAAAAATCCAACTTTGAATTATATTGACAGTAATTTTTAGGAATAAGAAAACAGGAAGTGATAAGAAAGATAATATTAAAGTAAGTTTGATCATAAAAAAGTAAAAGATACCGTGCTTAGGAACGACTAAAAAAAATATTCTAACATCATTAAGACTGTTGGTAAACAGTTCGTTTAGCTCTATGTTAACTCATGTTGTAAATTGTTCCATTATTTGTAGATTTACATTTGAAGATCTCTTTAAATAGATTTTAGCACGTCACAGAGTGGAAAGTTTTTCCAACTAAAGCGTCACTAAATTTTTAAAAGGAGCGAAATAAACATAATTTAATTTTAAATTATTTAAGACTATTTAGGAGTGTGGTATAGCCCACTTTGAAAGCAAATGAGAAAATTTAACCATCATAAATTTTAAAAATTTACTTTTATACTATGGAGAATTTATCATTCGATCTCGCTGTGAAATTTATTTAAATATATCTCAAAATGCAAACCTCTCAAGATTGAAAAAAAAATTATTAGCTTAACAGGAACCTAGAGTATAAATTTCCAACCTTTTAAAAGATTCTCACCACACCCCCTTATAAAATGAAAAATATTTTCTCATATTCCCATAAAAATTATTTCTTCTTTGTTAACCCACCATTCAGCTGTATAAGTTTGATCATAAAAAAGTAAAAGATACCGTATTTGCGAACGACAAAAAAAAAGATATTCGAACATCATTAAGACTGTTGGGAAACTGTTTAGCTCCATGTTAACCCATGGTGTAAATTGTTCCATTATTGGTAGATTTATATTTGAAGATTTCTTTAAATATATTTTAGCACTTCACAGAGTGGAAAGGTTTTTAAACTAAAGAGTCACTAAATTTTTAAAAGGAGAAAGATAAGCATACTTAATTTTAAATTTTTTAAGACTATTTAGGAGTAAGATATAGCCCACTTTGAACGCAAATAAGAAAATTTAACCATCATAAATTTTAAAAATTTACTTTTATACTATGGAGAATTTATCATTCAATCTTGCTGTGAAATTTATTTAAATACAGTCAATCCTGTCTATCTCGAAAACCTGTCTATGTCGAATTTTTTCAATTTCCCTACATTTTCATTAAAAATTTAACGTATTTTCCAAACCTATCTCAAATTATTTTTTTTCCAAACCTGTCTATCTCGAATTTTCGTAAGAAACACAACATTCCAGTTTAGAGCCTTATTGCGTTGACAACCGCACAAGTTCCCATTTCCAGGAAATATACTTCTAGTTTTCTCTCTAGGTGGGTTATTTGGTCAAGGACTGGGCGGGAATTGTACTAAAAATGCACAGTCGGAGAACATCATCTAAAAGAAACCGAAGAGCAACCGGCCGAGGAAACTGATGAAATCCCGAAGGGATATATGATTATCAGAGAGAAACTGAATACTGACACTTAATTTAAAGATTATATAGAAGTAGATAAATCAGTGGTAAAGAGCGGAACATTATTAACTGATTCCGAAATTTTAGAAAACGTTCGGGGAACTTCTGATGATGAAGAGGATCATGACAAAGAGGACAACATCGATGTAGAAAGAGTTGTTATGCCAAAAAAAGTAGAAAAAGTCATTGAAACACTAAGAACTTTTCTTGAATCCCAAGAAAATATTGATCAGGATTGTTTCGCCACTGTGTCAAAACTACAAAAAATTGTCCAGTTTAAAAAGTTTTGCATCAAAAACTCCTAACGGATTACTTTATGTGAGGAATGTAAATAAAAAGTATTTCAAATTTTTAATCTTTTGTATTGTGTAAAGAAATTTTCTTAGTCTACTTTCATAAAACCTGTGTATCTCGAAACCTGTTTATCTCAACTTTTTTATTTACTCCCAAGAGATTCGAGATAGACAGTTTTGACTGTATATCTCAAAATGGAAACCACCCAGGATTGGAAATATTATTAGCTTAACAGGAACCTAGAGTAGAAATTTCCAACCTTTTAAAAGATCCTCACCGCACTCTCTTATAAAATGAAAATATCTTCTCATACCCCCATAAAAATTGTTTCTTCTTTGTTTACCCATTGTTCAGTAGTATAAAATAATTATTCTATGTGAAATTATTTTTAACTTTATCCAGTAATGCATGGATTAAGAAAAAATTTACTGGAATTATAAAAATATCTTTTAATTTCAATTAATAGCAAGAATAAAAAAAAGCTATTTGATATTGTCAATGTATTTTCAATTTTATTTTCATTTGAATATTCGTATTAAATAAAAAATAATTCTTTTGACATTTAATAAAAATAAAAATTATAATTATAATTATTTTTAAATACTTAATTAAATTTTCATTCTTAATTTAAATAAATTTAATAATAATATAATTCTTTCGACAGTTCAAAAGTATAAAAATGTAAAATAAATTTTTGCAAAGAAAAATAGCAAGAATTATCGCGCCTTTACTTCATTAACAAAATTTATTTTTCGTGACATACAAAAAGACAAAGCTCATAACACGTGTGTCCAAAAGGACGAAAATGTTTTTAAAAGAATGCACTTAACCCAGTTTATTTTACAGCCTATGAACGAAAATATCGGCGAATGCTTTGAAAAATGTAAAAAGAGAAAAACAAGCTATGACAGTAATTTTTACAGACACCAACGCATCCTAAATAAAGTACTTTTAAGCTATTTAACAGCTGTGTGGTATCTAAATGGAATTTGTTGCAGGAGGAAAAATTTACGTTGTTTTTGAAAAGCTATTCAGAAGTGTTATATATAAATAGTTTAGAAGCGTAAAATTTTCAAGCTGATTTCTTTGAGGGTCTAGAGATAAAAGAAAATTATTCGGACACTTGCCGCTTGAAACAGGCTGTAGAAGGTTAGAAAATTGTTTTAAATTTTGTTATTTATATATAATGAACTGCAGAGGAAAGAGAAAGTACGAATTTGATTTTATTTATCATAGTAGCTGTTGTATGTAAAATCGTTTTTAATAGAGATAAGAAAATGAAGAAATTTTAAATATTTGATAGTATAGTTTAGCATATAAATTTCCTAACAGAATATTTATATTGCTAATATTTAGAAATAAATTTTAATAATTGTTTGGCAAATTTTATATCTTTAGAGATGAATTTTTTATTCTTTTAATTTTTTTTCTATAAACATCAAATTGGTGTGTAATTATATACAAATTGAGATAATCGAGATCTCAGATAATTCAGATAAGTAAAAAAAAATGTGAAGCGTTGGTGTCAGAATTTTTCAAATATTTCCCATCAAGGTTTAAAAAAATTTGTTTGAAAACACACGAAATTATTTTCTTGGTTGAGAGTACTTGAAGATAAGGAGAAGTTGAGTGGTGAAAATTGTTGAGAGTTGGTTAAGGTGAAGAAGTTAAAGGTGAAAATTGAGAAGGATGGAGAAAATTTTCCCAATTTATGAATACATAGGATGATATCAATTTGATGAATTCAAACAGACAAGTTTATATGTGGCACACTAAGATGAAGATTGCTGGATCTCACAAAGCGAAAAGTTCAAGATTTGGGTGAAGAAGTTAAATACGAAAATTGAGAACGAAGGAGAAAAATTTCCGAATCGATGAAAACACAGGTGGATATGAATTTAATGAACCCAAACAGACAAGTTGATATGTGGCACACTAAAACGAAGATTGCTGGATCCCAGAGACCGAAAAGTTCAGGATTTTGGTGAAGAAGTTAAATGCGAAAATTGAGAACGGAGGAGAAAACTTTCCGAATCGATGAATACACATGTGGATATTAGTTTAATGAACCCAAACAGACAAGTTGATATGTGGCACACTATGATGAAGACTGCTAAATCACAAAGAGCCAAAAGTTCAGGATTCTGGTCGCATTCAATTTCGCTATTTCACATAGGAAATCAATGATAAATCATAACATTCGTATGAGAGAGGAACCACAGTAAAAATAAGCAAATAAGAAAATGGTTATACCCTCGAATTCTTGCTATTGTGCATGAAAGTAAAATTTAAATGAACTCTAAAGTCTATTGTGAAGAAGTATATGAAATAAGATCAAAGTTGAAAAAAAATATTAGAATGATGAGAGAAGTGACGAAAAATAAATGACTGGTTAGATGTCCCAGATTGAAGCTGGTTGTCGAGAAGACTGATAATAGTGAAGAATTTAAAGGAAGGTCCCCGATTTATTTGACTTACATACAACTACTTGGAGTTCTCATGCTTTTCAGCCCACATCTCGTACCTGGTTTGTACTCTCAACTTGCCTATAGCTTGCCCGAGAACTAGTTGTATTCGCAACTCATTAGTATCAGAGTATATCCTCAGTTTAGGTCCTTATAAACTAAGGAGTATGTGTAAAATTAAAAAAAAAATGTATATTTGTTTATATGTGTATCTTAAGTCCACATACCTAATTGTATTTGTGTTAAAGTAAATAAAAACCAATGAATAGTGTATTAAATTGTGTTTACTAAAAATTGTATTTTGCATCTAGTATATTAACCGTGATCGGAGCTATTAAAAGCTGTAAGTTACGTTCACATGTAAGGTAAATGCACATTGTTTTATTAATTTTTGAACTAATAAAGATATAACTTACAATATGATATGGTAAATCTGATACTCATTTTTTACACGATAAGTATTCGTACATATTTCTTGTTTAAGGGGACCTATCACGTTTAAGCAACATTAAATGAAATATTTTTTCTGATTTTTTGTCTTTCTTTTTTAATTATTATCACAAATACGTGGAATTTTCAGTATATGTTTTCTATTTTAATTCAATTAACTTTGTTGAATTTACTTTGTCTGTAAAAAATATGAAATTTTTGTATAAAGTGAAAACTGATAACTTGTTTAAAAATTTTTAAATTTATTCTGATGCATTGATATCAGACTTACAATAACAATAATGAAGTTTCATTAATGATTTTTGCTTTTTTGTTAACAATAATTATTAGGTATAAATCTACATTCATTTAATATTTTAAAAAGATTCAGAAATATTACACCAGATGCTTATATTTTTAAAAAGCTAAAAAAAGAATGTACTCCATTTCTAATGCTATAATTAAATTGAATAAATTCTAAATGAAATAAACCACAAGCAAAAAATATATAAAGTTTCACAGTAGGTTTAAAATGCATTTACTGGGAAAATTAGAAATTTATATGTGCAATTACTTTTTATTTACAGTACACGTAAGTTGAAAAAAAAACTCATTTTTAGTAACAGGCATTTGATATTTTTAAAGCTTTTTTAAAAGTTATGATAATACAAAGACTGTATGGTTTTACAGGTTTTTATTCAATTATTTAGTAGAGTTTAATGATTTAGATAGGGGTTATTTTAAAAGATTCAAAACTGTAAAGAAATATTTATTTTTAAAAAGGTAAAAATAAAAAAAATTAAATTTTAGAGGATTAAAGGTGATTAAAGTTGGGTATGTAAAAAAGATTTGTTTTTGCATATACACTACTAGTTAAGACCATGAAAATTGTAAACATCTGAACAAATATTGTTTTTTTTTTCATAGCGCGCGTCAGTTGAAAAAAAATCCATTTTCATTAAAAGACGTTTAAAAGTTTTAAGTTTTTTAAAAAGTTATGATAATAAAGATAAAGATTGTATGGTTTTACAGGTTTTAATTCAAATATTCATTGACAGATGGACGATTGGTTAGGGTGCTGGCTTTCGGTACCAGGTTCGAATCCCACAGTGGTATGGATGGTCGAAGCCGTTCGGAATCGGCTTTAGGGTGTAGGTCCTGGTCTCATTAGCCCTAGTGTTGCAGAAAGTAGACCGTAGCAATCGAAACCAAACAAACAAATCAAATATTCATTGTAGTTCAATGGTTTTGATAGGGTTTGTTTAAAACGATTCAAAAAGTCCAGAAATTTAAAAAAAATGTAAAAATAGAAAATCGAATTTTAGAGGATTAAAGGTGATTAAAGTTGGGTATGAAAAAAAACTTGTTTTTGCATATACATTACTAAGACCATCAAGATTGTAAACATCTGAACAAATATTAGTTACAAGACTTATTTAATCACTAGTGCTCGACACAGATAAGATTTTAATATAAAATTTCATGCCGTTTCTAATCCGAATTCATTTGGGGAGAGAAAAGACTTAATATAACATTATCATAATTAATGGGTGATCATAAAAATAATTACGTAATTTTTTATTCTCACTAAACAAGAAACATTTATTGAGTTTGCAATTATTCAACATCAATTTGCCTAGAAAAAATTCTAATTGTATTTAGCCTACTTTAAAGTTTCCTTATTTTGCAATAAAAATAGATCGTAATGCAAAGTTTCTATTAAATTCTTTTCTTAAAATATCGTAACTTATTTTATTATGTAGCAATAAATAATTTCCAAGTTCACATTTTGATATTTTTACCTATACTTTAAAAATTATAAAGTGGGAAGGATTATTTAAAAGCATGAAGACAGAATTCCGTCTAAAAATATTTTTACATAATTCCACTCATTGAATATATAGCTAGTCTTACATATTTTGCTAAACAGCTAACTAGATGAAACTTCCTTCATCTATAACTCACATTCTGTTCTTTCCGATAGATGTCGATGACAATAGAAAATATTGGTTTTGTTTAAAATATTCGTAGCTTGTGGTTTTATTATTCAAAGTTATCTTGGTTTAGTGTACACATCATGTTGTTGTATCATGAATAATGCATGGAGTTTCGATTGACAGTTATCGATGCAAAGGATTACTTTATCGATACCCATTCGCGTTTTGTAAGTCATATTTTTGTCTATTTTTGCTGTGGTGTTTATGCAAATTGCTAAACTTTCTTAAACGTGTCTCTCACTGCCATGTTATGAAACAAAAATACCCATTCAAAGCTTTTGAAAGACTTTTTTTTCCCTTTCATTCAAAAATATTTTCTACCTATAAATATAAGCTATTTTGTCAATCAGTAATATAGTTTATTTTCTATTAGTAATGTCTTAAATAATTTTGCATCTATTTTTGTTATTTCTCTGTACTGAGAAATTTTTTTTCAATTTAAAGTTCTGTAAAAAACGCCTAATACCGAATATTCTGGGCTTTGGTGGGTATGTTTATTTTAATATTATAAAGAATAAGTGTAACACTCAAATGAAAGATGGAAACTGGGAGAGTTTGCATAAAATGTCTTTCACATTTAATTTTTTCAAAAATATTTTGTGCTTATTTCAAGATTATATTGTTCTAAACTATAAAGTCCTCTACTACAGAACACGTCTTTCAATTTCTTGACATTTCCTGATAATGTAACTTGATATTAAACGTAATATAACACAAATTAATGTTAACGCCTAATACCGAATAGTCTGGGCCTTGGTAGGTATGTTTATTTTAATATTATAAAGAATAAGTTTAACACCCAAATAAAAGATGGATATTTTTAAGAGAGTGTGCATAAAATGTCTTTCACATTTAACTTTATCAAAAATATTTTGTGTATTTCAAGATTATATTGTTCTAAACTATAAAGTCCTCTACAGCAGAACACGTCTTTCCAATTTCTTGACTTTTCCTGATAATGTAACTTGTTATAATATAATACAAATTAATGTTAACGCCTAATATCAAATACTCTGGGCCTTGGTGGGTATGTTTACTTAATATTATAAAGACTAAGTGTAACACTCAATGACAGACTGATATTTTTAAGAGAATTTGCATAAATCTTTCACATTTAATTATGTGAAAAATTTCTTGTGCTTATTTCAAGATTATATTGTTCTATACTATAAAGTCCTCTACTACAGAACACGTCTTTCAATTTCTTGACATTTCCTGATAATGTAACTTGATATTAAATGTAATATAACACAAATTAATATTGATTAATTTCTATTATATTTAAAGGTACCGACAAGCCCCTAGACCGATTCATTAATACACACGTGAAAAATAGGTTTCTGGGCTGCAGTATGAACTACCGCAGTCAGTAGTAAACTGCTGTATGTAAATAAATACATACAGAAGAGAATAAGATTTTTTTCTATAAACAATCACGGTATGAACACAAAATCACCTTAAGTTCTAAAAATTTAAATTATTTAGAAACCTTCAGTATATATTAAATGCGCGAGCCATTCATAGGTTACAAATTCAAAGACCTTTCCAGGTGGTAATCTCAACATATACACAAATAGTGGTAAGCAACCTTACTTCCGTCTCTATCAGCAAAACTTTAAATGTGTTAAAATGTTAATTTTTACCTATTAATTTAGTTGAAAATAAAATATTTTATGTGCAGGTGATAGCTACTCAATGTAGAGTTCATGGTAAGTAAAGGATAGGACAACTTGCAATGATGGGCAGCTTTATTACAGTCATATACACAATAAGAGTAAGTATATACAATTTTATTGTAGTTTAAATCCAATTAGTCCTATATGGCTATTGTAAAATCGGGTGTTAGTAGCTAAATTTGCCACTTCTAACAACACCACCTTTTAATTTGATGTGGCCGAACGCTCGATTGGTTACGCTGATCGTCGGTACTAAGAGTTCGTGTTCGAATCCCACTATAGCAATACGTTCGTAGCCGTTCGGAATCGGCTTTAAGCTGTAGGTCCCGGTCTCATTAGTCGTGTGCAAAACAGTAGACCGTAAGTCCAAAACCAAACCAAACCAAACTAATTTGATATGTTCCATAGAACAAGAATATGCTGGACAATGACAGAACAGGAAAGATATTGCTTTTTTCTACCGGAGTTTGTGGGTTCAAACTCCTTTGTTGGCTAATAAACATTTGGAATCGGCTTTCTGCAGTATATCCAGTTGTAACTAGTCTTAGATTTTCTAAAATTGAGCCTATTACTTCATTTAATAAACCAAACAAAGTACAGATCTGTATAAATGGTATCAATATGATTATCATCATCTAGACCATTAGTATAGTAAGAATTTAAGCTCTGGGGAGAAGCAATATTGCTTCATATACCTGTTCCTTCAACAAATATATTTTTTCATTTATTTCTGTTATGCTGTTCAACAGAACAGAAATAAATGCTGGACAAACTATTTTTACATCTACATTAAATCAGTTATTTTCTTTCAGTGACAAAAAAAAAAATGAAAAAAAAATAATTATAAATAAAACTCAATTTACCATTTTACCGAAAGGAACACTAAACGGTACTACTGAAAGGAATACTAAAATGATTACTAAAAGGATAAATGCTAGACAAACTACTTTTACATTTACATTAAATCAGTTATTTTCTTTCAGTGACAAAAAAAAATTGAAAAAAAAATTATAAATAAAACTCAATTCACCATGTTACTGAAAGGAACAATAAACGGTATTACTGAAAGGAATACTAAAATGATTACTAAAAGGATAAATGCTAGACAAACTACTTTTACATTTACATTAAATCAGTTATTTTCTTTCAGTGACAAAAAAAAATTGAAAAAAAAATTATAAATAAAACTCAATTCACCATTTTACTGAAAGGAACAATAAACGGTATTACTGAAAGGAATACTAAAATGATTACTAAAAGGATAAATGCTAGACAAACTATTTTTACATTTACATTAAATCAGTTATTTTCTTTCAGTGACAAAAAAAGTAATTTAAATAAAACTCAATTCACCATGTTACTGAAAGGAACCCTAAACGGTATTACTGAAAGGAATAATAAAAGGATTACTAAAAAGGATAAATTTTTAGACAAACAATTTTACATTTACATTAAATCAGTTATTTTCTTTCAGTGACAAAAAAAATTGAAAAAAAAATTATAAATAAAACTCAATTCACCATTTTACTGAAAGGAACACAAACGGCACTACTGAAAGGAATACTAAAATAATTACTAAAAATAATGTTAGACAACTTTTTACATTTACATTAAATCAGTTATTTTCTTTCAGTGACAAAAAAAAAATAACAAAAAATAATTATAAATAAAACTCAATTCACCATGTTACTGAAAGGAACACTAAACGGTAATACTGAAAGGAATACTAAAAGGATTACTAAAAGGATAAATGCTAGACAAACTATTTTTACATTTACATTAAATCAGTTATTTTCTTTCAGTGACAAAAAAAGTAATTTAAATAAAACTCAATTCACCATGTTACTGAAAGGAACACTAAACGGTAATACTGAAAGGAATACTAAAAGGATTACTAAACGATTCGTGTAGTAAGAACTTAAGCTCTATGAAAAACAATACTGCTTCGAGCTGCTTTGAAGCAACATTCGTGTACTTGTTCCTTCAACAAATGTTTTTTCTCATTTATTTCTGTCATATTGTTCAACATAACATATGTGAGAGTGCAGCTATGTTTGACATAAGGTTTGCGAAACTGATTTGCTCGCCGCACTCACACGTTGTGGGTTGAATACCTAAGTTTTTTTCGCGACTCCAGGAAGCGTGTGGAGTGGCCAGTGAAAACGATTACACTTAAACTTTACCAAGTTTTGGAGAGTTGTTATTTATCAGGCCATTTTCCTTCTGGGCAGAGCCGGGAAGGACGCATTTCAATAACAACGAACGCATCAGCACAGGATAATGGAAAAAGTATAGGTTTGCTGAGTAGAAAGAAGGAATGAAAAGAATGCAGCGTTCTCTTGGAGATTGGCAATTTTTTTTCAGGCGTAGCACGTGGAGTGCTTCTTTTAATTTTTAATTTTTTAAAAATAATTTTTAGCATATTTCCTTGTCTTTCGTTCAATATTTGAATGTTGTAATATAGATCAGTGGCATTTTACTATAATTAAAGACGATATAAAGTAAACTTGGGTTTATTAAGGGCTTTGAAATAACAACAGCAATGTACTACACCACAGCAACATAAATAAATACTATACAAAGAATTTTTGCATTTGCATTAAATCACTTATTTTCTATCAATGACAAAAAAAAATGTAAAAAATGATTATAAATGAAACTCAAATTCAGCATTTTACTGAAAGGAATTTAAATTTATGCCACTTTGTAAAATATCATATTTCAATAATTTTTTTTTATTCTTTAATCACTGAATGTACAAACACATAGTTTATGCATTAAAAGAAAATTTCACATTCTGTAAGTTATAACGCATGTGTCACAAAGTGAGATGCATACAAATTAATGCAATATTTTATCCTGTACGTATTACAGAGTTTTATTTGAAGTGAAATATCTAGTAAATTTAATTTGTAGCTTAGAAATATAGAACTGTTTCTGTATATATTTACAAGCATAATATTTAAGTCGCTGTTCTGTTATATCGAAAACTGCATCTGACATTTATTATTTTTCCAAATAGGATAAGATTCATAATTTACCACAGCGAACAAAATTTATTGATTTGCTAGTAATAAAGAAATACAGTGATATAGCATGTTTATATATATACTTTTGAATATATTAAGAAAGAATATGTTTAAGCCCAATTGCACATTTCTATATGTTACTGTTTAAATGTCAGTCAATGTGTGTTATTACAAGACATGTAGATAAAAGTTATTATTTCATATTCGTACATAATTTTATTTTGACATTCCATCGCGTGTGTTGTATCATTTCGTACTTTACAGTCAGGTGTAAATACGATTGGCTTTAAAGGAATTGTATTTTCTATTTTGTTATCAAAATGTACCTCCCTTACACCTAGATCTTACTTTCCAATTTATTTCCTTTATTTCAATTCAAAATGAAATGGAAATATTTAAGCACAACGTGATAAGTTACAAGAAAAAACAAGAATTGATAAGGAATACCGTATATGCGCATAAGAAGTGTTTAATTCTACTACATGCAATTATTTTTTAATGATATTGTTAACGATTTAAATAATAGTAGATAAATGATAAAAATTAGTCCAATACAACTTGCCCGATTGAGTGTTAAGGCGAAATGGCCTAGTAATCTCGAATCCTTTTCTTAAATCTATCTACTGTATAGAAGAGGGTAGATCTGAAATATTTTGAAGTAAGACTAAATGGTACATTTCTAACTTACCATATTGTAGAACAGTTCAAAATAACTACCTCCAAATCATTCCTGTAGGCGAATTTTCCAAAATTCAAATGTATCAAGCTTCTTGGAATCGGTGTACAAAACATTCTTTATAGCCTCATTTATTTCAAATTCGGGATGAAAACGGTGACTACGTATTTAACCTCTTTAGATTAAGAAATAGCCAAATGCCACAAGATCAGAGGATTCGAGGTGGATGAATTATCACTTTGATATGATTGTATTCAAGACATTTTGTGGTGAAAGCTGTGTTATGAAAGATGCATTGTAATTGAAGAAGCACGAGATTCTTACATAAATTTCGTGAAGAATTTCTAGAAGAGATTTAACGGTGTACCGGTTAGCTGCAACTGTCTTCTGTCCCTTCAGCTTTATAGCTTTGATCAGTCTTGTAAATCTGAAGAAACTGTCATAATGTTACTTTTTTTCGGCTCTAAGTTGTATTTTCTCCTTTTTTTGATTTGGGGTTTATTGTCATCTACTTACAACACAAACACCAGTGTTAGTTCTCAAAGGGGAAACACAGTAAAATATACGCTATGGAATTAAAGGAAAATACCTAATATTTAAAATTAAACATTTATTATATACAATATTTGCAAATTAATATATCACTTGATTAATATTTAAAATGACCTGCAATTGTTTGGTTTTGCTATTTATCAATGCTTTTGAAATAGTATTCCTTATCAAAAGATTATAAGACCTAAGTAATAATCATGAATATCAAGTTGGTTTACCTCCAGTAATTACAGGGTAGCAGGTAGGGGGCAGTCAACACGCTGAATGTCGTTACGGGTGTACGGGCGTAAAGGGCTTTTGCTGGAAGTCAGTACTGGCGTAGCGGCCGTTATTTTGCTGGACGTCTATGCTGGCGTGCCGGTCATACACATGCGGGCTCGGGAATAGATTGTTGGCCCTGGTTCTATGGCTTGCTCACGGGATCTTGATGTCTCTCTGCACTTCCGACCTCGACTCTTTTTTCCCCATTTTTCTATCATAACTTTACACCTCGGTTCAACTCCCCTTTTTTCTCTTTCCCAATAACTTGTTGGTGAAATTTTCCCATATCTGCACATGTTCCGGGTGTGCATGCGTGCTCATTAGAGTGGCCCCTTTGATGAAAGTTGACATTATTGCTTAGCCCCTGCCCCAATTTTCATGGCTGCATTCCTGCCTGTTTTGACCGATACACTTGTGCCACTCCGTGAGCCATAATTCCTCCGCAGCTGTCCCCACTAAAACTCGAAGTCAACAGCTGAGTCTAAATTCTATTTAGAAATTCAGTCCACAGCTGAGTATGCACGTGATGACCATCGTGAGAAAGTACATCAGTACAGGGTTAATTTCAAAAACACATATTTAACTTTCATGCTTTGGAACGCCAAAAATGACATGTACGATTTATTACACGTTATTATTTTAGAAACAAGGTGGTGTCAAATGTTTTAAGATATTTTTGCAGATTATAACATGAACCGCTTTTTGGTGATCTGCTAAGTTATCAGACAGACTAACTAGAGACAAACTAATTTTCCATATGCCGTTCTTCATGAATAATTTTATGTATAGAGGCTGTTTCAGTGTTATGATCCGCATGTATTACTTGTTAAGAACATCAGTTAGGATCTATATACACATTTTCATATGTTTGTGGATAAAATTTGAACCAGGGCTCGTAGGTGAGTTGCTATGGTTTCAAAGAGAGTTCTATTGAAAATAGCGCGAAAATGTTTTTTTCCCTTTTTCTGTTCTTTCTTTATTAAATGGGGACTTTGTGATATCTATACCAGATCATGTAACACTTCCGTCAAAAAATTCCGTAGTCCAGGTAAGTCTAATAGTGACACAGTTATATATATATATATAAATGTATATATATAGATCTATATATATATATATGACTGTATATATCTGTATATCTATATCTATCTATCTATCTATCTATCTATCTATATATATATATATATATATATATATACATATACACACTCACACACACACACACACACACACACACATATATATATATATATATATATATACGTAGAGTTATATATATGTATGTACAATATAATAATATCCTTAGTTATCTGTCCGTCTGCCCTCGAATTTATGAAGCCGTTGTACTTGGAATGAATAGAGGCATTCATATTGGATTCATGAATAGTTAGGGTTAGCAACGTTCGAAAACCTCCCCTTCGATCTTTTCTAACATTTAATGACTGACTTTATTTCAAGCCCTATTTTGGCCGGTTAAGAGCAGACGATTAATCTTATCAATTTGTTACATAA
Organism: Pardosa pseudoannulata; assembly: GCA_032207245.1. Classification (NCBI taxonomy): domain Eukaryota; kingdom Metazoa; phylum Arthropoda; class Arachnida; order Araneae; family Lycosidae; genus Pardosa; species Pardosa pseudoannulata. The sequence goes on from CM063508.1 coordinate 47,073,838, forward strand.
TGAATAGATAAAAATAACATTTCTTTCCTAGTATTATAAAGTCATTCCTTTAACTATCTCATTCAATCATTTCTTATTTTAAATTACTTAAATATCATATGCATTATTTTTATACGTTTTATCACTGAATTTAGATATTACGTAAAAAATTTTCTTTTATATTTGGCTTAAATTATAGATTAGGTACATATGGGATAATTTTAAATTTAATCATCGATTATGTTTGCAATGAATGTTATTGTTGCAATGAAAATTTTATCACCGTTATTAACAACAAATTCTATCTACCTCCAGGGTGTATTGGAAATGAAAGTTTCATTACTCTACTTCTATTAATTACTGTGGCAAAAAAAAAATGGGAAGAACTTAACGATAATTTCGACATAGCTAAGAAAACTTTGAATTATCTTTTTAAAAGAATTCAATGCGATTCTAAACTGTAGTCACAGTATCGGGAAATTTTAGAGGAGTTTGAAGATAAACAAATTATTGAGCGTGCACCAAATAATTCTCAGCCAAAAAACAGAACATTTTTTTACTTATCTCATAGGGTACTTTACAATGATGGAAAATTAAAAATGTTACTGATCCCGTCATATGACGGGCTATATGCTAGTATATATATATATATATATATATATATATATATATATATATATATATATATATATATATACATATATATATATATATATATATATATATATATATATATATATATATATATATATATATATATATATATATATATATATATATATATATATATATATATATATATATATATATATACATGTTTATATACATATATATATGTATACATATACATACATACATACATATATATATGTATATATATATATATATATATATATATATATATATATATATATATATATATATATACATATATAATGTGTGTGTATATATATACATACATACTATATATATATATATATATATATATATATATATATATATATATATATATATATATACATATATATATATATATATATATATATATATATATATATATATATATATATATATATATATATATATATATATATATATATATATATATATATATATATATATATATATATATATATATATATATATATATATATATATATATATATATATATATATATATATATATATATATATATACTAGGTTCATCCAGAAAGTAAGTCTCCCGATGTTTTGCCCTTTAAAGTAAATGTAATTAGCCGTGTCAATTGCGCATGAGTAACATATCTATGATTTATCAATCATATGCTGGGCGTGTCCCGACTCCTGCCAGTAGCGTCATAACAGTGGTCCGAAATGGAAACTCCCAGCCACCTCCAGAAGCCTGCCTATGGTTCGGTCGATGATCTTAAATAAAAAAAGCATTGCTCCAATTGAAATTCATCATCATCTCTGCCAAGTCTATGAGCCAAAACTAACACCCCAAAACAAAATTAATCACTTAGGAGTAGCCCTGACATTTTTGCAAAGGTATCACGAAGACGCCGACGAGTTCCTTGACAGGAACGTCACGGGCAATGAGACTTAGATTTCGCGCTTTACTCCGGAAACCAAGCAGCTGTCAATGCATTGGCGCCATAGTGGATCTTTGGTCAGGACCAAATTCAAACAGACGCTGTCGGTACGGAAAAGGATATGCGCGGTGTTCTGGAACAGGACGGCTGGTTCCATTCACAGGCGGCAGAGTTCTGTGGCAGAGGAATACAAAAGGTGATCCCATAATACGACAAGTGTCTCAGTTCTGCTGATGGCTATGTTGAAAAATAGCTGAAACATTACTGTACTTATTGCCAATAAATATGTCACTGAAATTGTGAGCTCTTTTTTTCTTTTAAGTAGAGAAACTTACTTTCTGGATGTGCCTCGTATATCCATTTATATGTACACACACACACACATACACACACACACACATACACACACACACATATATATATATACATACATACATATATATATATATATATATAATATATATATATATATATATATATATATATATATACATATATATATATACACATATATATATATATATATATATATATATATATATATATATATATATATATATATATATATATATATATATGTATATATATATATATATATATATATATATATATATATATATGTATATATATATATATATATATATATATATATATATATATATATATATATATATATATATATATATATATATATATATATATATATATATATATATATATATATATATATATATATATATATATATATATATATATATATATATATATATATATTTAAAAACGAAGAAGGCTTCGTTTAGTACTACAAAACTTGTAACCATGCAATATAACCATTAAAAACGATGTCGGAAGAATCGTTATTATGAATAACGTCTTCATATATGAAAACGTGAGATAGTTCATCCATCAAATATTTCCTAAACGCTGTCAATGAAAATCTTAAATATCTGGTATTGAATTGAATTCGCCCATCTTTTCCTTTGATAACATTATTATACCTACGAACGAGAAAGTCTATCAGTCCTCATGAATAATTCAAGATTTTTTCTAGCTCGAGAAGACTAAAAATGTTGATGGCTATGTATATTCATGGATTCCGAATACCTAGGACACAATTCCGAATCCTTCACCAAAGCGAAGCTTTTCAAAAATTTATATTTGCGTGCAACCTCAAACTATAGTACTTTTATTGGATGAACATATACTGTACGTACGAATGTATCGAGCTGGAAATTCACGTTTAAATTTGTAAAGAATATTTTTATCATTGCATGAATTATATATTATATTCCTAATATATCGGGTGTCTAAAAATTCCCGGATTCCAAATACTATCAGCTCTTATTAAAAGAGAAGATTTGTAATGCCTATATTTTTACAATTCAAATAGCTTACTATGTAAGCAGATATAAACAACGTTTCAAAAACATCAAATATGAGGCGAATTATTTTGTGGTTGATGAGATCGAATATTTAGAATTATGAATCTTTGCTCATTCCATATTTATTTTTTAGAAAATAAACATGGAGTGAGAAAAGAGTTTAGAGATGAAGTAGTTATACTATCTTAAATTTACATTTGATTCTAATGTTGTTACCAGGCACACTAATCTAGAATCCAAATATTAGAAAGCTTAAATGTCTAAAACATCTATTTGATTGTAGATTTACGAGGTGTTGGCCAACTATCTTGCAATTTTCCCAATGTGGATATTTTACATTTGGGAAACCAAGAAATAGTAACATATAAAATAATGGGCAGAAATTGTGAAGTTGACTGAAAACATAGTAATATTTTCTACTATATTATGTAAATACGTAGAAAGCTATAAATGAGCAATTATTAGTGTAACAGTTTGATAACAAAAAAGTAACGTTAATATAAAGGTTATAAAATTAAAATTTAACACAACACATCGTTGGAAGTAAATGTCAATTGCATTCTTCTCCTTTATATGATCAGTTAAATTGTCAGTTAAATTGATTTTTTAATAAACGGAATGCAATCAAGCAGGCTTTAGCATAATTAAATATAACTAAATTGTTTCTAGATCAGTGATAACTATCCAAGGATATATATATATATAGATAGATAGATAGATAGATACATATACATATACATATACACATAAATATACACATACACATACACATACACACATACACACATACACACATACACACATACACATATACACATATACATATACACACATACATATATTTAGTATACAGGAGAAGATAACTACTCCACAAAAAATTTAACTAACCAAGTTATAGTTGTTACAAATATAAAATGTAGCACCTATGAAAATGAGTTCGAAATAGTAAGAATTAGCATTATGTCAAAGAAAAGAAATATGTATTTGAATCTAATCTAAAATAAGCATTTTATATTATTTGTAATTTAATAAAACTCTTATAATTTAGAATGTATGAGAAGGTATTTGTATATCTTGTACCTAGGTTCAATTTTTAGTTCTTATTGTTTTTTTCCACTGGAAAAATAATTGATACGTTATTTTGATACTATACATTCGTCAGTTAATTCAGTTTTATTAAATATTTTATACTGTTTTTATATTTCAAAGCATGTAACAATTAATATTCAGTTAGGACGGAGGTACAATGCCATGATGGACCTTGGACCAATTGATTTCTTTAGTAATTTTTAAAGGATAACAGACGTAGGTCATCTCTCATCTAAGACGGAGTTAATGTATTTGAAAAACTATACCTTATACAATTTCGAATCCCACTTATGGCTCAAATCTTTGAAGTAGAACTAGCTTTATATAGGTGTTCCTATATATTTCCCTATTTTGCTTCTTATAAGGGCACAACGTTAAATTGACATTTCATAATGTGCCAGGTAGATAATAATTTATGATTACTTTGAAAGAAAAACAATTTTTTCTTACTATATCACAAGTTTAGGAAATTTTGAATTAATTTTGTAGGCTTCTTCATTGAATATCAATAATAAGTTTAAAAGAAATGATAAATTTATTTAAGTTAAAATCAGTTTTGCATTTAAAATAAATGCAAAAGAAATTTCCTTTTCTATAGATTCTTATAGGTATTATAAATTTTTCTATTGAAAACGTGATTATCTTTATGATAAGTCATTTTTTTAAATTCATAATTTATGACATAATTCATATATTTATAATATAATATAATTTAATTTATAATATAATATAATTGCATTTATAATATACTATAATTCAATTTATAATATAATATAATTCCTATATCGTGATTAATGGCACATCATATATATAAGGAACAAAATAATATACAAACTACAGTTATGTTTATACAATGATTTATAATTACCACTGCCTAAAAATATATTTTAAACAATTGCCAATTTTTTATAAGTGAAACAAACTGTAATTACCGCAATCTTCGTCACATCAGCAAATGAATTGTTCCAAGAATTTTGCTATCAGATAATCAAGTTAATAAGTACAGTATGTGTGAATGAATTCAGATGAGATTAAACTTACAAAGTGTTTTTTTACCTTCAATTTTGCACTGCTAATAAATTTTTTTCTTACGAAACACTCACAACAAAAAATATAAAATAAAACAAAGGGTTCTCGGTAAAAAAAATCTATGATACCTTAGAGTAGCAAAAACGTAAATACTCTTCATTCTAACAAACAATGTTTCTCTAGCTTGTTTTATTATTTCTGGATATAAATTACGTTTAGAAGAAAGAAAAAAAAGGATTCTGAATCCCGTAATTTTTTAAATAATTTTTTCTATCCACTAGGATGAAATAAAAGTTATTTAACACTTTATTTTTCAATTCCTTAAGGTAGACTATAAATTGTACGTTAATTTCAAATGTGATTTAACGTTGATTTCATTGTTGCAATGAACATGACCAGAGAATTTATAACATGTATAATCCTAATTATTTTTTCAGCGACATTGTACATTTCATTAAACCATTGTTCGTATTATAGTGTAGGAATTTTCTTCTTCGATATCATGCTAATTATTCTAATTTCTGCAAAATCATTTTAAGCCCTCTCTAACTGTTGAATTGTTGCGACTTTAATCTTCTAAATGAATGATTCTCAACCTTTTTCTTTTTGCGGCACACTTTTAACGATTTTCAAATTTGGAGGCACACAAAGAAAAAGATAAGTTTAAAAGTTGTCTACTTATCTATAATACACTGTATAAAATACTTTATGATAATAATTTTGAATGTAAAATAAAACAATATGTACTACAAAAACAACAATACGTTTATTAAGGAATTAATTATAAGTTAATGATAAGAATACTTTTAAAGATAAATTTGAGATTACTGCTTTTTGATAATTTTATTTATATTTGTTCGTAATAATGACAATACTACTGTCATATTGTCTTCGACATTTAACAATCTCGATCTTCAAATCTGAATTCATACAAATAATATGTAGAAAATTGTAATAACATTTTTAAAGTTTTGTTGGCTATCATGAATATTTTCCCCTAAACACTATCTTGCACAATAATAATACGTGCGCATAGTTTGTATTATGTTGGGCGATGTCAAATTTAAATTGTTATTGTCAGATAACAAAACAAATTTCAACATTTCTGATTACACCAAAAGAAAATTGAAAGATTCCTTCGCTTATGATTCCCATACGCCATTCACATATTTTTTAAAAATAATTTTCTTTGCTGGTCGAACTTTTCAAGTGTAAAATAAAAATCTAAAAATATACATTTCTAAAATTTGGCGGCACACTTTAATAATGTGACAGCACACAAAAGTTCCGAAGCACAGCAGTTGAGAATCACACTTATAAACAAATTACATGAAGTCAATTGTACCATTTTCCCAGTCCACCCCTCAAATTATAAATAAACCAAAACAATTTCTTAACAATTTAACTAACAATTTTTCTTTAACAATTTCTTTTCGATAATACTAACTTTCAAAACGCATATGCTTATAACATTTCGATAATTGGTCATCAATATATTTAAGTTTTAGGGATGAACTTTTTAACATTTTCAAAAGAATGTTTAAAACCTAATTTCATGCTCTGATTAAGGGGTTATAAGACTCTTAAAAGTAGAAAAAATATAAAAAATTGATCCTTTTTGACTTTTCATACCTTAGAATCTATCAGCTTAACAAACATAATTTTTTTTAACCATAGACAAAACAAGTTTTTATCTTTACACACATATCTCATTTATTTTTGAAACATAAAAAATATTTTTGTTAGAAAGTTTTAAATCGGAGACACTTTGATGTTAAGAAAAATTATATCAAGCCTAACGTTTCCGATTACTAAAATTATAATTCAGTTTAAGACAAACATTGTTTTAATACATACTACAATATCTCAAAATATTTTAGAACCTAAATTTGTATACATTTAAGATACATATATATTTTTAAAAAATATTTAAAAAAATAGATTTTATTTCCATAAAAATTAAAATTTTTTTTTTTTACTTTCACTTGATTCCCTTATGTAAGTACCCACAAACCATTTATATTTAAATGTAAGTGCTTTTAAGGCCCTAAACACGTACAGACATACATAGATACAAAAGAATGGATTCAGATTAGCTGAGTTTTTTCCAAATCAGAAAAAAAGCAACGTATATAAGCTTTAGCGTGGGAAATTATCTCACCGTAGTGTTCTGCATGTAATAAACTTTCCCTGGAGTGGAACACTAAATAAAAATAGTACAGGTGCCATATTTGCATGTTTTGACCATAATAATATTTTACAGATAATAACCATTTCTTTTACAAAGAAGTTAATAACTAACCGTTAGCCTCGAATGTGTCAAAATTGTGTTAATTTTATGACGTGTAGGATTTCTGCGTTTTATATATGGGTGCATATGTGCATGCATATAATAATATAGATATTAATTAAACGGTTATAACTGCTTATTATACGATGAAATGTTTGCTACAAACGAATACTCATTCTACAGTCAAAATGCTTTTAATTTAACAATTCTGTGTTTAAGGAATAATGCTCTTTTGCAACGTATTAACAATTTTTCTTGAAGGATATCAATTTAGATCTTATAGAGAAAAAATCTCTTTCAGTTTCTTAGCTCTTAATTTGTTTCGAAAATTTCTTAAAAGAAATAATATAGATGAATAGATAAATAGATTTACTTGAAAATGTATAATTTGTCTCAATAATCTTAATTTAGATTATCGGAGGATATTTAATACTCTCTATGGGAATTCTATTCTTCCTCTAAGAAATCTATGTAAGAAAAAAACAGTTTTTTTTTTTATATGTTTGTTTTTTTTTTTTTTTTACTTTTAGACCATATATTTTTTTTTTTTTTTTTTTTTAATTTTTTATTTTTTTTTTATTTTTTTTTTTTTTTTTTGTTTTTTTGTTTTTTTTTTTTTAAGGTATAAACATAAAATTTACCCCTATAAAACCTCTCTCACATTTTTATTTTTTCCTCATGTAAGAAAAAGCGGGGAAATGTTTCAGTAGATATTGTTTTTCAGATAAGTAACTGATATCATTTGCGTTAAATTCAGAATTATTCCCAAATATCATCATACGTGGAACCATTTTTTTTTGTTATCTTTAAGTCTAATTGTTTAATCTTATTTTGCCGTTTTTTCACTTCTGGTTAATTAAGGAGTACGAATGGACTTGAAGTCAGACGAGATTAACTAATTTTTGCTTAATCGAAAAATCTCTAAATTAAGTATACACTCTTTTACTAACTGCTCACAGTGGAATTTTAAGCTAAAGGAATAGACTTCTAGGAGGGATAGAGTACGCATAGAAATTAAAAAAACGCATAATTGCATTATCTGTAATGCAAACATAATATATGGGGAGATATGGGGATATTACGAATAGTGTTTACGACTTGTTGGTGAAGCTTTCCCTCCTAAATCTGTGCCCATGTTTAGCAATAAATTAAAAATACTTAGAGATATTTTAGTCGACTTTGTTGGTCCTTATTGTATGACTTTCTAGAACAGGGGTCGGCAACCTGTTTGTCCTTAAGGGCGCAATACTAAATTTGAAAATCACCGAGGGCGCATATTTTACAGATAATCAACAGGTATAAATAGGCATTAAAAAAACAGATTTTTTATAACTTTATTTTGTTGGTGTCATACATAATGATACATATAATTCAGTGTGAAACTTGGGTGTCCATATTTTCAGCTAATTTCTTATAATTGGAGATATATTTAGAGTTCCCGGTTCTTAAACAATTATCTAAATGTGAGTCATTAAGCTTTGTTCGGTATTTTGATTTTAAATATTTCATTCGCAATTGTATGTTGTTGCACAATATGAATAAATTTTTAGCGCACATTTCCTTAAAATAGGATATTTATTTTCATCGACTAAGTTCCAAAACATTTTATCATTACTATGCGCTTTTAAAATAATATCACTTTGCAAGTTTATTATTTCTAATTCTAGGTCTTCGATATTATGAAGCTCGAAATACACTGAAACTATTTCAAGGACATCATCTTCAGTAACATTGAATGGATTTATGAAAAATCTTAGAACGGGTTCTAATGCTGCAAAATCTTCAAATCTAGAAGAACACTCTTCTATTAGCTTATCTATAATTTCTAAATATGATGTAGCAGTAAAATTTTCATTATTTAAATTTAAACTTTCAACAGTATATTTTATATTTGGGAAATGTGATAATGATTTTTCTTTCAATAAATGGGATTTCAACAACACTAACTTGTATTTGAATGCATTTACTGCACTAATCATGTCAGCGATATGCTGATTTTTCCCTTGTATTTTTAAATTTAATTCATTCAACTCTGCCGTTATATCTGTCAGAAATCCGAGGTCGATTAGCCAATACTTATTTTCTAATTGCTCGTAAAATTCGCCTCTTGATGCAATAAACTCCTTTATTTGTGGCAAAAGCATGATAAACCGCTTAAGTATTTTACCTCTGCTCACTTCAGTATGTAAAAGAAGATTTGTGAACTGAACGTCCTCATCTTCTAAAAGTAATTTAAACAATCTGTGTTGCATAGCTCCCGATCTTATGGAATTAATAATTTTTGTTACTATCGTAAATACGTGTTGAAAACCGATTGTTTTTGCGCATAACATTTCCTGATGTATGAGGCAATGATAAAAAATAAATTTATGGAATAAGGAATCCTGTCTACTTAAGACATTAAATCCTTTTTCTTACCAGTCATCGCTGGTGCCCCGTCTGTTGTAATTGACGATAACTTTTGTACAGGTAATTTTACATCTGTTATATACTTTTTAAAAGTAGAAAATATATCTTCTCTTCTGGTGCTTCCCTTTAATAGAAGAACTTTAAGGAATTCTTTTGTTGTAAAATCAGAAAATACCATCTTCACGCAAATTGCTAATTGTGATATATTTGTCACGTCTGTCGATTCATCCATCTGTAGTGAAAAGAAAATACAATTTTCCATATCATTTGCTAATTTTACCTCCAGATTCTCTGCAATTACTTCAATTCTTCTAGTAACAGTTCGTGCTGATAATTGCAACGCAGGGCCGTAGCCAGAAATTATACTCAAAGGGGGACATTGTTTATTGTGAAGGATATTTCAATAAAACTACAGGTTTTCTTATATATGTATACTCCTAGTAAATATCCTAATACAATGTGATTTTAAAATATCAAAATAATTAAAAAATGATATAATAAACAAATATATAGCTTTGAATGAGTATTGTAGTAACTACATAATGAATTTAATAGTAAAATTAACACTGAAAATATATAAACTTTATATGGTATTCAATTCTAATTTTTAAAAGAGAAGTATAACCAAAGATTGAAAGAAAATGAAAATGTTCAAAAATTTACTTGTATATCATGAAATATGCTCTTTTTGAAAATTTCGCCAAAAAAGGTTCACAATTTCTTCTGATCGTGCACCAATATTGTGATGAGATGCCAAAAGTGCTAGTCAGTCTGTTTTTACATGTAGAATCCAATTTGCACCTATTCCTTAATTCAGCGTCACTGTTCTAAGCCCACTGTTATTTATGCACAGCTAGGTAGATGACACACCCACACATGAACCCTTTTCTTTCCACGAAACGTTCTTTAAGAATTTCGGAGGGGGGCCGGTCCCCCTATCCCTCCCCTTGCCTACGGCCTTGTTGCAACGTGTTTATAGCTTAAGCTATTTCTTTTTTATTTTTAAATTCTTCAAAAACTGAATCAGGAGCTTCTAACATGGCTTCTTTCATTAATTCTCCATCGGTAAATGTTTTTTTATTCTTAGCTAGCAAATGCGATATTTTATATGATGCGATCGTTGCTGCTTTATATTGTTGCAGTGGTTTAGTAAAAAAAACTTTGTTGGTTAGTTATTGAAGATTTTAAAGAAATAATTTTTTTTCTTCTAATTTCAGAGTTCATTGGATAGTCACTATCAAAATTGGTATGAACGGTTTTAAAATGTCGTTCAATATTACTTTTCTTGGAAATCGCAACTCTATTATTACACAACAAACAAATACACTTCCCTTTGTAATCAACGAAATAATATAGATGTTCCCATTCATCGTTAAAATAATATGTTCTTTTTCTTTTACATTTATCCATGAAGGGTTTTGAAAGAAAAGAATTATTTCGGATTACTTGGTAGTTTTAAATGCATGGTCTACGCATGGTCTATTCGAAATACGATCACACACTAACAAAAAATACGTGCGTGTTATTAGATACGCTCAAGGTTAGCAAACTGCTAATCTATGCACAATCCTAAACTCAACTGACTACTTGCTGTATATTGCCGTTTGACAAGAGTAAGTAAATCGCTCTGGCTATCATATATTTACATTAGTCCAACTAGGGCGCATTAAAATCGATTGGGGGCGCCATGGCGCCCACGGGCTCCGCGTTGCCTACCCCTGTTCTAGAACATGAAATTCTGTCTCAGAATTTATTAAGGCGGTCGTTTAAATAAGTTATGGCTTTCCTGATAATAAAGAAGCAGGAAGTTCTGTAATAAGGGTACCGTATAGCAGTTTAGAAATTCAATGTAGCCTTGAAAATGAGCCAAATTTTGCCATTTTTTTCATTCATGGTTAATTAAGGAGTACGGGTTGACTTGAAGTGAGATAAGATTAACTAATTTTTGCTTTTGACTTAAACGAAAAATTTCTAAATTAAGTATATACTGTTTTACTAACTGACATGGAAATTAAAACTAAACGACTGTACTTCTAGGAGGGATAGAGTACACATAGGAAATTAAAAATAACTTATAAATGCAGGATCTGTAATGCAAACATAAGGAGATATGGGGATATTACAAATAGTGTTTACGGTTTGTTAGCGAAGATTTGCCGTCGTAATTCTATTCCCATATTTAGCAAAAAATTCCCATACTTAGCGATATTTTTAGCGACTTGTTGGTGCTTATTGCATGAATTCCCAGACCTTGCTTTTCTTTCTGAGAGTTTATAAAGGTCGTCGCTAAAATAAGTCATAGCTTATCTGATAATGAAGACGCAGGAAGTTTCGCAAGAAGGGTACCGTATGGCATCTTCGAAATCCATGGTATCCAATAAAATGAATCAAAAATTTCACCAACAATCAAAAAATGCAAGTATTACAATAATCTTATCTCGTTACTATATCATATTCAATCATGCGTTGCTATAGGACTTGGCTGTAGCATTGAATCACTCTATATAAGAGACTTAAACTTTCAATGTTAAGAAAACGAGCACAGGTTCAGTTGTCTGGAGAGTTCATTACTATAGTATATATTGAAGGTGTTTGTAATGTAATGTCTATTGAGTGTATACAAGGATTATATATATTCATATGTGTATATATATATGCATATATATACATACATATGTGTATATATAAGCATATATTTACATACATATATATATGTATATACATATAAAATATATATAATATAATATATATATTATATATATATATATATATATATATATATATACATATATATATATATATATGTATATAAAAATATATATAATATATATATTATATATTTATATATATATATATATATATATATATTTATATTTATAATATATAATATATTTATATATATATTATAACATATAATTTATATATATATATATATATATATATATACATATAATATATTATATATAATTTATATATATATATATATATATATATATATATATATATATATATATATATATATATATATATATAAAGAGAGAGAAATAGAGACAAATAGATATAAATAGAAGTGAAACGTTTGATAACTTAAAATTTATAAGACAAAAATTATTTTATAATGACTCCTAACTTTTTCAATTTTATATATATTCACGACTGTAAGCACCACTTAATGAATCAGAGAAGTAATGGCAGCAGAAAGTTTTCGAAAGAGATAAAAGAAAGTGAAGTTAATCTGGATGCGGGTAATGTTATTATAAACTTCCAATAATTACTCCTCGCTGTGAAACGGTCAATAATTGGTTTTCTTAATTACAAAATAGCTGAA
>CM063508.1:47089415-47094415 GCA_032207245.1 Pardosa pseudoannulata
AGAATTAAATTGAATCCGATTTCATACATGAGTAGTGTATGCATACAATATGTATCTCTTCAAGTGATGTGGCACTGTTTACAAAATATATGAATGGCAGATCTCATTCTCAGAAAAGCAGAGACGGATCTTGTCTTATATCGACACGGACTTTATTATCTGGTCCTTCAAGCGTTTTGCTTAAAAGCATAATCGCTAAAGAGGAATCAATAGAATTCTGACTAAGACTTCATGAAATTGGGATAATAGACTACAATATTATATTTTCAGGAGTGTTTTGTGAATCAAAGCAGAAGTGTGATAAGTTTTCGAATATGACTTCTGCTTATCTTGGACAGTATATAGTTTTATTAAATTTATATATGCAAAAGATAACAACAAATTTAGTGAAGAGCTTACTTAAGAGAAAGGAATGTTTGTAAAAGATTTGAATTGATATTCATAATCTTTTATATGTTCATTATACGTTCTAAATAATTTGGATCTGAATATCGCTTAATGCTTCGAATTCTACAATATATGCATTGTTAGTTTTGTCTTAAAATTTAGATATCTGATAATTTGAATTTTGTTTTCCATTTTTCTCTGAAATGTGATAAAAAATGATTGTTTTATTTAAATAAAGACTGGGAATGATATAAATAGTAAAAACCCTATTACTGAAATAGGTAAATAATAAAACCCTCTCAGGACGCTTAACACTAAAAGCATAAACAAAAAGCCTGAAACAAATGGCATACACGAATAATCATTATTAACGTACACTAATTAATGTATAAATAACTTAATGTGTATGTAAGCATCATTGAACATAAACAATGTGAATTATATGTATAACATATTTTTAGAAATGACATGTTATGTCATATCCTTAGTCATACTCATGTATATATGTTATGTTATACACCATTAATACCTATGTTTTTAAAACTTATTATTAAACTGCAATATAAACTAATATAAAGCATCTATATAGATGAAAAAAAAATAAAAATTGTGACACTGAAAAAAATACTTTCAACTATGCAATCTTACAATTTACTTATCATTATATATTATTAAATATAGGAGCCATTAATAAATGTAAAATGGATGGAAGTAGTATAATTGCGATCATTAAAGTCTAATTTTACAACTCTATGATGAATGAATGAAAATCTCTTTATACAGTCGCAGAAGATTTCCAACAGCTGGACATTGCAACCAAAGTTTTATTGTATACAAAGTCTAAGTAAATATAACAAGAGCGACCAAGAAGAGATGCCAGTAGCTAAAAAAACTCTGAGAACATTTGAGAGGAATATCTTGCAGCCCAGAATAATAAGGTGTCTACCACGGAATTCAAACCTATGATCCAAGAAAATATCGAGTAAAATTAGGGGAGCAATATTCTTGTAAAGATGATAACCGTAACAAGATGAGTCAAGAATGAACCCTATCATGTTAAGATGACAATTGAGTGCTCAATGGTTAGTTAGAAGGCATAGTAGAAGTTATAAAATATAATCGCAATTATTAATTTTTTAAATATAAGTTCATAAGTTATACTTAGTTTTATCAGTGCAAAAATTTTCTTAAATCTGTTATAAATTTATTGAAATATATTACGCACACAATCTAAAATGTAAAAAATCTGAAATTTAAATCATTTATTACTGTAAAGGAATTTCGACCCACATCCTGTTCTTCGCAGATGTGTACCCTTGCCTATATCTGGAAGTCGGTCCTCATTTGACCTTTCTACCCGTCATTCTTTTGGGGATCAGGAGTCTGCTGGCTAGGGGGTGATATGTTTTTGTCGCTTTTTTTTTTGCAGGCAGGCAGTGCCTCTAAAAGGAGGATTCCTTTTTCGGAAGGGATCAAGTTTGCAGAAGCTGACCCCCAAAGAAAGTTGAGAGGATCTGCGGGCAGTGTAGTTCAGAGAAAGGAGTCCACGGGGAAAGAAGAAGATATTTCTCTGGTTGGAGGGGAAGTACACAACGACTGCTTTTGGTGCGGTGAAGGCCGCTCGTCCACCTGATTTCTGATTTCGTTTAAGTCAGGTTCCGGGATGCCAAAATATGTTTTCTATCCTATCTTTTAATTATTTAATTTTGTAAATAAAATTTGTGTTGTCCATTTAAGCTCTGGAAGAATTATTTGTTTATGGGTCCAGAGACAACCGGGCCATATCTGCCCCAGTAAAGTAGGCGGGCGGGTACTGCAATATGCTACTTTACTGGCATAGCATCACAGTAAAGTAGCTTATTGCAATTACTATAAGGAATGATCCCAGTAATTTAATTCGCTATAACTGCCATTCCATTTGATACATGTTAACATTGATATTTTGAAAAATTGCAAAATTGTTAACATATTAATAACAAAAATATTTTTTACATTGACAATTCTTAACAGTCGTGAGACCCCTTAACGGGGATTTAGTATTTCGACACCTGATCTAGGGTAATAAGTTACAAAAAATCTGGTTTTAAGAGAACCACCAGGTTGAACTTTTATATACAACCACATCGCTCTTTTCGTCACCTTTGAAGTCTCCTCTCCGTATCACTCCTTGAATCTGTCCTAGGCACAAAGTTTCTCCTAAGTAGCTAAGTGGTATTTAATCAGAAGGAACCATGGAGAACCAGTAATTTGAATATGTTTATAGTGGTTGGCAATCACATTCAGTGGTTGCTCAGTTAAAAAGGAAAACATGCAATGACTTTCATTATTTACGGATTGTATCATAAACCAACAGATGTGTTTCAGAATATTTTGAATAACAGTACCACCAGAACTTTTATATACAACCACATCGCTCTTTTCGTCACCTTTGAAGTCTGCTCTCCATATCACTCCTTGAATCTGTCCTAGGCACATATTTTCACCTAACCCTTGCTACCCGAATGATCAGTTAAAATTGAGTTGTATTGAAATGTAATTGAACTGTATTTCGTGCCATTTAATCATATGGAAACATGGAGAACCCAGTAATTTCAATATGTTTCTATCATGGCATATGTATTGGTTGTCAATCACATTCAGTGGTTGTTGCTGATGCTCAGTTAAAAAGGAAGAAATACAATGACTTTCATTATTTACGGGTTTTATCATAAACCAAAAATGTGGTTTAGAACATCTTGAGCAAGAGTACCACCAGGTTGAATTGTTATATACAACCCCATTGCACTTTTCGTCATCTTTGAACTCTGCTCGCCATGTTGCTTCTTGAATCTGTCCTAGGTACAAAGTTTCTCCTAACACTTGCGACCCGAATGATCATTTAAAATCGATTTGCATTCTGTAGCTATTTGGCGTTTAATCAGATGGAAACACGGAGAACCAGTAATTTCAAAATGTTTCTATCATGGCATTTGTAGTGGTTGTCAATCACATTCAGCGGTTTCTCCTGCTGCCAGTTAAAAAGGAAGAAATGCAATAACTTTCGTTATTTACTGGTTTTATCATAAACCAAAAGATGTGGTTCAGAGCATCTTGAACAAGAGTACCACCAGGTTGAATATTTAGGTACAACCACATAGCTCTTTACATCACCTTTGAACTCTGCTCTCCATATTACTGCCTGAATCTGTCCTATGCACAGAGTTTCTCCAAACACTTGCGATCCGAGGAATCAGTAATTCTGACTTTCATCTTGATAAAGAAAAACAGACTAAGGTAACCAGTTAATCTAAACGTTTCCGTACCTTCTGAGAAAACATGACGCCATAAAAAAAGAAATTTTTATGAAAATGATAACTGTATGTGAAATGCATGCCCAATCGCTTTCATTGGGAATTGATCTTTGGGATGTTAAGCACAAAGGAAGGTTTTGCAATTAGCAAAAAGATTAGTGTTCACCATGATTTAAGTTACACCGTTATGAAAATTTTTACTCTATGAGATTTATATTTAATTACTCAGCAAATATTAAATAAATCATTTATGACATGCATAAAAATATGAAGTGTGAAATTATCATTACAATATTGGTTTCCATGAATAGCAGCTTATAAAATATTTTCTAAAAGTTCATCTATTAATTTTTATGATGTTATTTTCATCGAATAATAATCACAAAAATATTCACATTGACTTTATGCATAATACTTGCATTACACGAAACTAATTTATGATAATTTTAAGTGTCAGAGAAACATTTGGGGGAATTTTTCCTATCATATCGCGTTTAAAACACAAGTTTCATCCTATAATAATAACAAAGCTCTGGTAAATGAAGGTCCTGAAGCAAGATATTTTTCAACCAGATAATAGAATTTTACAAGAAATATGTAATTAATGTGATTAATGAAAAAGAAAAGGAAAAGCGAATAGTGTTCCAGTTAATTTCAGTGTTTCTTAATTAACTGTACTGTGGGAAAGATCTATCAAGAGTCAATATTATTATATACGTCCTACATATTTTCCAAAAATAGGAATTACAGACTTTTCGCACCATTTTTTGATAATTTATTGATCACTCTATACTCCCTGCGGTTATAATTTCATTCTTTAATTGCAGTGATTATAACCATAACTTGAAGTGATCGTAGTTTATATTACACATTTGATTAATTTATATATATGTATATATTTATATAAATATATATGTATATATATATATATATAAATATATATATATATATATATATATATATATATATATATATATATATATATATATATATATTATATATATATATATATATATAAATATATATGTACATATATACATATATATATACATATATATATATATACATATATATACATATACATATATATGTACATATATATATACATATATATATATATATATATATATATATATATATATATATATATATATATACATATATATATATATACATATATATATATATATATATATATATATATATATATATATATACATATATATATATATACATATATATATACATATATATATATACATATATACATATATATATATATACATACATATATATATATATATATATACATATATATATATA
>CM063508.1:47106915-47109415 GCA_032207245.1 Pardosa pseudoannulata
AAGATGGCTTTCGACAGTGACAAAAATTTGATTAGGTTAAAGATAATTTTGACTTTGACGCTTATGTGAAGCCAACGGTAAATTAATGCAGCTAAATTTAAAAAATCAATGACTGATAAAGAATGGCTAAAACTGGGGAGATTTCTTCCAGAAGACCGCGTCTAAAGCAACATTGCAAAAGAAATACAAAAGTCGGTTGCTCTTTGTGATCTTGTGCCTCATCTTTCGTTCCCTTTGATTGCAAACAAACACACACACACACACACACATATATATACAAGGCCGTAGGCAGGGGGAGGGATTTGGGGGACTGGTCCCCCCCGAAATTTTGAAAGACTATTTTGTAGATAGACAATGTCCCACGACTGTGTTTGTATGTGCTATCTGCCTAGTTGTTCATGAACATGGACAGTTATTTTCTGAGAAAAAACCGCTGAGACCATAAAAGTCTTGCTGGACCGGAATACAGCACTGTATTCCGGAAATACAGTGCTTTCCCTTTCATTATAATTGAAGTATCATTCACGGACAAAAGGTGTCTTTCTTCCTTGGTCCCCCTCTGAAAATAATTTCTGGCTACGGCCCTGCATATATATATGTATATATATGTATATATATGCATATATATGTATATATATGTATATGTATGTATATATATGTATATGTATATATATATATGTATATATATGTATATATATATATATATGTATATATATGTATATATATATATATATGTATATATATATGTATATATATATATATTATATATATATATATATATATATGTTAATAACTAATAGGTAAATAAAGATGGGGTGTAATAACACGACACGTTATAAAATAAATATTTGTTCAAGTTAATATTTCTCTAACTCAACATGTAATGTTATTCAAAATATTTTCATTATCGATTCATAATTAAATAATGGTATAATACCGTTATCAATAAAAATATTTACATACCTAACTAGCGGAAATGTTCCTTATATATTTATATACTGCCACAAATTCAAAAGTATAAGCTATGAGATAGCACTATAAATGATTTAAAGATTATAGTCTATTTAATTTTACAAGTAAAATATTAGTTGTAAAGTTTCCTTTTAAACATTTTAAGAGGCGTAGTTAATTAGTAATTTGACATATATTTGGTGACAAGTCTGTTTGATCAATATACACAAAATTCCGTTTGGGTTATACTTAATTTAAACAGTTTAGAATTTAAACATTTGTATTTTCACTGCGGTTTATGTTATAGAAATAAATTTTTATTATTCTCATTTGTAATAGTAATATCATTTAGACGTTTTCTTTTACAAATTCGAAGTAGTAGAAAAACGATGTTATAATGATATAATGCAGATGTGTATATATACATTTATATATATATATATATATATATATATATATATATATATATATATATATATATATATATATATATATATATATATATATATATATATATGTATATATATATATATGTATATATTTATGTATATATGTGTATACATGTATATACATGTATATACATGTGTATACACACACACACACACACACACACACACACACATATATATATATATATATATATATATATATATATATATATATATATATATACAGTAGAATCTCCAAAGTTGACCACCTCTCTATGTTGACCGAAATTGTTTAGTTTGGATGGTCAAAACACATTTTCAATGATGTTTTACCTCTCTATGTTGAAAACCTCCGTAAGTTATATGTTGAGCAATTTTTAGTAGGTTTTACTCTCTGTAACTTGACCACTGATGTTTCCTTGAATTGAATTTTTCCTCCAGTTGTTCTCCACATGGTTTCCAAGAATTTCTTTATCAGTCAATCGGATTATCTGAGCAACACTCGCGATCCCCCCACTCTTTGGGACCCCATTTATTGTTCACTTCCTGTATGGTACTATGGGAGGAAAATACCAGAGATTACCCAGCCTTTTGTTAAGGAGAAATGATATTCTAGCCCTTTACATGCTTTCATTTCTTGGATTGTCTGTAATTGCTGAAATCTGTCAAAAGGTCAGGAGAGTGGGGTATGTGTGTAGCGGTGTAGCATTGATCGAACTACGCAGAATTGGAAAACGACGTGTATTTCTCACATATAAAACAAGTTCAGTTCTTTTTTTTTCTGGACATCGCATCGTGACAGTACCAGTCGTTTATTTGCAAACTTTTATTAACAATGACGCAAAGAAAAGCTCTAAGAGAACTTGAGTTAAAGGAGAAAGTGGATCTTCTTAATTTTCTGGAAAGCAACAGCCAAAGAAAGACAGCAGAAAAATTTGGTGTGAGTAAGATAACTGCGAGCAACATTTTAAAACGCAAGGAAGAATATCTGGAAAGATATTCTTCTGAAAACGGGGAACTTCAAAGAAAATGGAGAAAATTAATGAATACACATTTCGTTGGTTTACAGAGATGAGATTATCTAATGCAAGAATATCGGGGCCTATGCTTCAGGAAGTAGC
>CM063508.1:47124415-47134415 GCA_032207245.1 Pardosa pseudoannulata
TAAATGTTCAACAGTAATGAAGAATTAAATCAAGTAACTGCTTAACCTCTGTTTATTATTGGGATTTGTATGAAGAATCGGTAGAAATCGAATTATTTATGAAAATAGAGAACTGTTGAACACACGTTCTTTTTATTATACAACACATCACGATTAAAAAAACAACCCGAATCGAATCAGACTAGTCTATCACGCATATAGATTGATTTTATACAATCGCTGAATAGCGCCATCTAGAATTCGGTCTCGAAATTAATCTAACATCTTTATAATGTGAAAAACCTGCCCCTTTCCGATGCAAAACAGACTTTGCAATCTGATTTAAACCTTCTTTCAGATAGTTATTACTAAATATAAAATAAAATTTGTACTATTACTACTACTACTTTATTTTCTTAAATATTTAAGAAATGGTAATACTCAAGCTAATAGAATCGGCTGGTTCTTTTATTAGATTAATGAAAGTAGGAAACGAAATAACTCCTTTAAAGGTACTGTCACACAGACATGTTGAACAAAGGTAATTAGATTTCCTCAAAATATTATGCAATTTTATTTTCGTTATTTTATTGTCGCTGTAGGTGTCTCTAAGTTATGGTGATAAGCCTTAAAAGAATCTGTATAGCCGTCAATTTATTTTTCTGGCTGCTGCGAGTCTTATTAAATGTTGATATTATAAATCTTTCTAATATTTAATAATAAAATATATATTTTTCATTGTGCCACCAAAAAATAAAGTTTGTATTTTGGTAGGCATAATAACAATGCATAATAGATTGTACTACAGTGACATGAAACTGAAGAATTGTATCTTTTTATGGTGATTTTAAATGGAAGTGATACTGTTAGCCATATATTTCTTCTACCCTTAACTTCATATATATAAATATATATATATATATATATATATATATAATATATATATTTATATATATACATATATACACACATTTATATGAATATGTATATGTATACATATATATATATATATAATATATATATATAAATATATTATATATATATATATATATATATATATATATATATATATATATATATACATATATACATATATATATATACATATACATATATATATATATACATATATATACATATATATATATTATATATATATATATATATATATATATATATATATATATATATATATATATATACATATATATATATATATATATATATATATATATATATATATATATATATATATATATATATATATATATATATATATATATATATATATATATATATATATATATATATATATATATAATATATATATATATATATATATATATATACATATATATATATATATACATATATATATATATATATATATATATATATATATATATATATACATATATATATATATATATATATATATATATATATATATATATATATATATATATATATATATATATATATATATATAAATATAAATATATATATATATATATATATATATATATACATATATATATATACACCTACATATAAGCATATATATATAAATATATATATAATCATTATATATAATAAGGATATATAAAAGTTAAATTTTTTACTATGTTTTGTTAAATGTGTTTTTAAAGGCTGATGGTTATACGGCAATTGCTATTAGAAATATTTTAAATCGCAATAACTAATAGTTTTTTGAGGAAATATTTAAAAATAAAGGCAACATACAAGCTAATAGATTAGGTGGGTAGATTAGGTGTATAGATTAGGTTTACTGAATTAATGAAAGTAGAAAACAAAATAAATACTTTTAAAGCATTCTCTCACCCATATATTGAACAAAGTTACTTAGGTTTTCTAAAATGGATATGCAATTCCACTTTTATCCTTCAATTCTCCCAAACCCTATGTCCTAATAATATATTTGTTGGATGTAAAACAATTCGTATGATTACCTCTTTCTTGACTTAATTCTATAAAAACCTCTCACAGAACTATTTTTTTTTCTGCTTACAATTTCATAAATTTAATAATATTACACATTTAGATGTTACTAGGCATTTTAATCACATAACAATGTAAAGACTTTTATTAATTGCGAAATTTAACCATAAATTAAATGTTGTTTAGGAATGAAAAGCCTAATTTTTCACTGTACATACGGTAGCACTATAAAATTAAGTTTATATCTTAGCATGCAATTTAACTGTAGAATAGATAATTTTGCATGAAAATAAAGTTGATGTATTACATCTTTCCTAAAATTTTCTTTTATGTGAGTAGTACTGCTAACCATAAACGTCTCAGAAATTATAGCTAATTCTTCCGTAAAAGCTAGTCTAGCCCTGTAACGTAATTATATGTAAATAACTTTAAAGAAAACTCTTTATTTCCAGGAAAAATTGGTTTAGGGTGTACTAAAATATGTTATTAAATTTTGTAACTGGTACAATTACTCACCTCGCCTTTTTTTTACGATAGGTGGAGCTAAAATGCCATCAAGTGTATTTTAATATAGTATCAGTGGTCTATAAGAGTGTGTTTTGTGCTCTTTGTTGTTTTGTGTTCTTGTGGAACTTTGAAAGGAAATAAAAATGGGTCCTAAAAATGACTAAATTAATTCTAAACGCCTTTTGAAATAAGAGTCTCGTCCTTCTACAGTGGCGCCCAACTTGGGGCTTTGAAAGAATAGAAATTTGTCATCCAGACACATGCTATGTTTCTTCCCGTCCTGGGAAATAGTATAATTCTGTTAAAGTATCGATTCATCTCGACATGTGTTGCCCTAACACGATGTGAAATTTTTTTGTGTTTGTTCTACAGTGATTTTTGCCGCTTCCACCAAGAATTGCGTGCTTCAGCTAGTGTGTACTTTCGTTTCAGTGAAAGTTCCGTTTTCAACAAAATTGATTCTTCCAAGAATTTATGTTGCATTCGTATAAAAATGAAATCTTCATAATGCTGTGTTCTGAAAATCATCTTTATAATTAAATGCACTGCTAAAGTAAAAGCAGTTTTGTTTTCGGCCGCATCTGGAATTCAAACGTGTCTTCTACCCGGAAATAAGCTGAAAAGTTCTTTCCCGCTTAATTATCGTTTTGTGATACCTTTTTTATGACTCATATTTTGATTTCGTTTTTATCATTTAATTGATATATTAATTTCTTTTAAGAACAAGATATATGCATAAATTGTGTGTTTCTAGAAATAATCTGTTTCTATTGGTTGTATAAAGTAATTCTAATGTATATACTCTGAAGGAAAGAAACAGGTTTAAATTTTGAGAACTTGATTTTTTTTCTATTTTTCTCTCTCATTGTTTTATGGAAAAAGAGAGGTGAGTAATTGTACCCGCTACAATTTTATTTTTAACATTCATTTTATTTTTCTAAGAAACATTTTAGGGATATAAAAACTCTGTCAATCATGTATTTTACTGACATTTTTGTTTAAGGGAAGAGGTATAATGTGTGTTGAAGCCTAATACCTATCGGCCACAATTGATTGATGAGAAAAATCTGCAGGATAAAATTTCCTCCTCGGTTGAAGCTGCCACACTTTGTAAGAGCATCACAATCGTCTACCTCTGACGTGTTTTATACTAACTCAGTAGTTAGTTGATCGTTGACCACATCAGACGTTTGGTTTTATGGGCATTTGAGCTTACCATTGATTTCAAACTTATGGAATTCAAACTTCATGGAATTTAATATATAACCTTAGGGGCATACCTCCTTAAGGTATGTACTGGTGTTACAAGAAGCGAGATGCCGTAGTGAATCTTTCTCTCTCCGTCCTTATTGGTTACCTCGCGCTTTCCTTTGTAAAGATTGCTACTTACTGGGTTGGACAAAATTTAAAACTGGAACTTGAAGACCTCTCTTAGATCAACAGTGGTTTGGTAGCAGGTTTGGTTTGGTTTTGGAGCACTACGATCTACTGTTTTGTACACTAGGGCTAATGAGACCTGAAACTACTGCTTAAAGCCGATTACGAACGGCTACGAACATCCATGCCATAGTGGGATTCGAACCCAAGAACTCTGGTACCGACGATCAGCACCCTAACCAATCGGCCAGCGTTCGGCGGTAGCATGTTTGGAGAGCTGTCATGAAGGTCTTCTAATACATTAAGACTAATATAATTATAGTTCAAGTAATTGCTTTAGTATATCTAGCAAAAAATAATAAAAAAGGAGTCCGCTCTCGTTCATTTGCTAATTACTTTTCACTGTTTTCGTTTCTGGTATTGAGCTATTGGTGCCACCTCCCTCATTACCCCTTTAAATGTTTAGATTAAAAAATTAACGTAGAACATAAGCTATCTAATAGGATTAAGTTTCATACGAAATTTACATTTCTTAACTATTTTCATTTAGAAAATTCTATCAGTGTTTAAACACATTTTAGATCAAAGAATATTCAACAGCAGACCATACAAAAAGATAACAAAATATCTATACTACTTTATGATCTATGTTTGTTAATATTCAGTCAGGTTAAAATCTATCAATATGAAAACTAACACTGACTTGTTGACTTTTAATAGTGATGTATATTTTTATTTCAAATAAGTGTAACAATAAACTTCTAAAATATAGTTAATTCTTGTCTAAAAAGAAATACAGTCCTAACCTTTAATTATATAAAAAAATCTTTAAATGAAACGATTTATTTTTCAGAAATGTGAACCGCGGTAGCTCAGTTGGCAAGCCAACGATCTGGAGAATTGGGGGTTTGGAGCTGAAGCCGCTCTATGATCCATTGAGTTCGTTAATGATGTCTGAGGCACGGAAGATATGTTCACAGTCACCGCATCCAAGATCTAAAACGATACCTCTGAAGATGGCAGGAAAAGTCTGGGATTTTCTGCTTCTAAATGAAGACGACCTACTGAGCAAATTCTTTCTTAGACCCTAGCAGTGATGGTAAACAAAAGGCATAACCCTTTGCCTTAATTAGTGAAGCCTGTGGCCCATGTACTTGGCTCGTACAGGTGGCATTAAAAATAACAACAGCATTTTCAAGAAAACTTTTTTATGCCGTATTAAAAGGTAATATTAATATTGCGAGGTTCTGTGGTTTTTGATGGGAGAATTCACAAATAGGTTAGAAGTTAGAAAAAGGGGTCACGTATAGTATTTATTAATTTAAACTTCATTTTTTAGAAGGGCCAAATAGTCAGTCTAAATGAATTACGTTTAAATGGAATATTTTCAGGAATGTGAACCGCGGTAGCTCAGTTGGTAAGGCAACGATCTCTGGAGAGTAACTGGAGAATTGGGGGTTCGGAGCTGACGCAGGCCTATAATCCACAGAGTTCGTTAATGATGACTGATGCACGGAAAGTATGTTCACAGTCACCGCATCAGAGATCTAAAATGATACCTCTGGAGATGGCAGGAAAAGTCTGCGATTTTCTGCTTCTAAATGAAGAGGACCCACTGAGCAAATTCTTTCTTTCAACCTAGCGGTGCTGGTAAACGAAAGGCACACCCCTTTGAATTAATATGTGAAGCCTGTGGCCCATGTACTTGGCTCGTCCAAGTGGCATTAGAAAGAACAACAGCATTTTCAAGAAAAATTTTTTAGGACTTATTATAATGTAATATTAATGTTGCGACGTTCTGTGATTTTTGATGGGATAATTAACAACTAATTAGATGTTAGAAAAAGGGGACACAAAGGGGTAGCATTTATTAATTTAGACTTCATTTTTTTAGAAGTGCCAAATCATCAGTCGAAATGAATTACGTTTAATGGACTTACTTAATTTAAATCTGAGTAATTTAGAAGGTTAAGATAAAGAAAAAAGCCATTAACTATGAGAGTTTTATAGAAATTTAAGGAAACATTCCATATATATAAATGTATATATGTTCATATATATATATATATATATATATATATATATATATATATATATATATATATATATATATATATATATATATATATATATATATATATTGCATATATTTAATTGCGCTCTTTTGAAAACATTTTATTGATATATATGCGTTTGTTGTGCATCATTTCTCTCAATAAAGTTTTTGTTAAAATGTGTTCACTTGCAATTTTAGGATTTTTCTTGAATATCTGGAAAAATAACTAAAGATTTAGCCTGAAATAGTAGATGTAAAAAAAAACCATAGTGGCAGTCATATGTCTCTGAAAAGAAGTCATATTTTTTAAAATTCCACAGGAAATGTAAAAAAATTGGAGGAAATCGACATGTTATGTATAACCCTGTAAAAAATAATGATTGAAATGCTTTGAAAATTTGCCACATGATTCAGAGGCTTCTTATAATGCTTCCTTTTTTATGAGGATAGCTAGTATACTCTCAGAAATGAAAGATTTTATAGACAATATCGTATTTCGTCTAAGTGGTTTACTTGTTAATTTGCAGAGTTCTCAATGTAGAACAATGCTATTTTCATGAAGCATTGCAAATGGCATTGGACACAATACCTTGTAATCAAAATTAATAACTATAAACATTAAATTAAAGCAAAGTTGTATCAAACTACAGATCTACCCCTATTTCTTGAAAATTTAAGTCAAGGGTTTTATTTACCTCCTGACTGAATACCGGAATTTAGACAGAATTCCTACAGTTTTTTTAACGAGTTTCGCCACCTGCTTCTCTTAGCAGATTGATCGTTTACGTAGTCCTAAATTCGAATAATGCTGCTAGGTAACGTATGAATAATTCACAGTAAATCTCAAGCCTTTTTCTTTCGATGAATATTTGAATAATAATGTGTTACTTCGATTCCATATAGAAAAATTGTAGAATTGCTCATTATATCGTTATTTTGACACACATTTAAAATATTGGAAAATGAATTACCGTCATCTAGGTACAAATATAAACACCTGAGGAAATGTTTTTATGTATTTCTAAACCCTAAATGATTATTCGGTAAAATTATAAATCTTGTAATACAAAATATTAAATTTTATTTAATGCAGAAATTATCGTAAAGCTGAAATAAATCACTGCTCAATAACTATGATATATTATCTCAGACATGTCACAGAAATATCCCAAATGTTATTAATTTTAAACTGAATAGATATTTATAAAACATTTAATATATTAGTTGTAATCATTGTGCCTAAAAACATTTTTATCTTACATTTTTCATTAAAAATTAAATAGCAATTATACCACCAGTATACGAGCTGTCCACTACATTTGAAATTAATTACTGCATAGCATATATCCACATGAGTAGCTGTCAGTAGTTGACCAGAGTCAAAAAGAGTAGAGTTAAGAGAATCATCAACATCAAACCTGAACACATGTGACTTCAGACGACAATGTTTTGAGCAACAACAGCTATTCTAGGAGTACTAACAACACAAGTGGTGTTCTTATTTAGTACTTCCTAACTCTTCTTCTAAGATACTTTCGCAGATTTCGATTTAAAGTTGTCGTTGAAATCATGTTTGTGAAAGCTTTAAGACTAGAAATTCAATACTCTCGGAGGTTTCTGGGTGACTAAGGTTCCTGTCTTATAAAGAAGTTTTACATATTTCTTTCACATGATGCTACATTGTGCCAAAGTACTGATATCAATTGGAAGGAAATTTTATGGGAAAAATACCTCAACAATAGTCTACATTGAAAAATTTACTGTAAGTCATAATGATAACTTTGTGAAATTACTTGAAAAGCTTGATTTTTAATCAGAAAACAAAGGCTTTGTTAATCTGAGAGGGGGCTGAACATATGCTGCCCCGCTCCAAGTTAGTTCTTGCGGGTTTGGATTCTTGGAACACTTTTTAACTGAAAATTCTTTTGATTGCTTTAGAAGTGGAGGGTGAAGAGCGATATTGTAAATTTGTTTTCGGGAAGTGAGTAATGACCAGTAAGAGCACTAAAGTGAATTTCTTCTGAGTTTAGCCATACGACAGTTTGGGTAACTAATCTAGATACACATTTTGATATTTCTCCCATATTGATTTCGATTATTGGCTATCATCCATATATTCTTATCTTAATTTGTTTATAAAACCCTCTTCTTTTTATTTACAAGTCATAAAAGGAGGCAGGTTCTATCCCAAAAAGAAATTGATGATATTGTTGCAAGGGGAATGATCTTATTGGCGATGAAATCTTTCCTGACAGTGATTCAATCTACATTCAAAAATTCGCTGTAGTCATAATGGTAATTTTGTGATAATGCTTCAAATGTTGATGTTCAATCAGAAAAATATACGTCTTTGATAAAACAAAATTTCTGAATAATAGTTGTTGAACTTTAACATTAGGCTATATCTTTTAGTTAAACACACTAATAACTGACCATACATGTAAATGAAAATTAAGAAAAAAGTCAGATCCAGTATCATGTCTGTCTAACAGAGATATCTGTAAAAACGTTCAACCATTCCTTCTCTGGAAATTGATTTGCTATACTTTCTAGGGCTGTGGTTGTCAGATGCTTTGAAATCATATATGTTCTAAAAACCCTATATACAGTGGAATCTCTATTTATCGCTTTCAAAGAGACATAAATGATGGACAGAAAAAAGTTTAAAGTACTAGATTTAGATGAATCGTAATTGTGGATCGTAAAAGTGATGATTGCCTTTCATGGTTTAACCAGCATCTCCCCGGAAGAGAATCATCATGGCTTATAACGGCTTGCACTTTTAATGAAAGCATTAAAACCTCAGAATATTCTTTTTAATGTCCTGGATTTTCTTGGCATAAGTCTTGGGACCTAGTGATTTCTGTGAAGTTGGGACACTAATAAAATTGAAGATTAAAGATTTTAATAATTTAAATGTCCTACTCTACGTATGACAAAGCCAAATCACTAGACATAGAACGTTTCTGTTACGAAGAGCCATAAGTCATCTGATTCCAAATATTTAGCCCCTAATTGTGGCGCACTGTCCACTTAAATAACTTACTTCAACCCAAGATTCATGAAAAGAGTTTGATCTTTTTAATTAATTACACCTTTAACTTTTACATTTAATTTTCAAAACACACGTATATATGTAATATATTAAAATTATTTCACTTTAATATTTTCTTAAAAACCTCCTCTCGCATTCTAATTCTATAAAATATATTTTACGTGCCTCAAAATGTATTAATCAAAGGAATATCCTCGACTTAAAATTCTTCTAATATATTTCCCATAGCTTTATGTCGAATAGATGTAAATTTTCTGTTCATTCAACACGTTTTCCAGTTTTCGCCGACAAATGGCTCAGCTCTTCTCCTGATATAACAGTTAGATTCGCTGACTAAGTTTCTTGTCCTTTGGGAAAATTCTATGTCTTTGCTGATGGGTTCACCTCTGTTCGAGCAAAGTGATTTTTGTGTCTTTCTCTTGTCCGTCGTTGACCAGTAAAATTTTTTTAGCAGCTCTAAAATAAAGTTTTAATTAGACTTGTGCCATTCTCTTCAATGTGGGCCGACTGCATCGTTATTACGTCTAGCTTATTAAGCTTCTCCTTGTTCAGCAGTTTTATAATTCTTGGATTACACACACACACACACACACACACACACACACACACATATATATATATATATATATATATATGTGTGTGTGTGTGTGTGTGTGTGTGTGTGTGTAATCCAATTTTTATAAAACCCCTTGACAAAGAGAAAGCTTAATAGCTAGCAGTAAAAAAATGCAGTCGGCCCAACATTGAAGAGCACGGCACCAGTCTAATTCAAACTTTATTCCAAAGCAGCTACAACGCACATCAATTCTACTGGACAACAGACAAAGAAAAGTACAGAGATACTCTGATAGAACAGAGGTGCACAAGAGCTAAGACAGACAGAATTTTCCTACGGTAAAAAAAAAAACTTAATAAGCGAATTAAATGCAATATCACCGAAATCCGAAACCATCTGCCCCCGACAGCTGGGAAATGTGCTGAATAGACATAAAGTTTACATTTTTAAGATAGACAGCTTAATGAAGAATTTTAAGTGGAAAACACTTCTATGATTAAACTATTTAGAG
>CM063508.1:47146915-47151915 GCA_032207245.1 Pardosa pseudoannulata
CAAATACCTATAGAGTCAGATAATGTACTTGGATCTTTTCCCATCTTTTGAAACATTTGGCGTCTTTCAGCGTCTGATTAGATAGATACAAATACCTATAGAGTCAAATAATATTCTTGGATCATTTGCCATCTTTTGATACATTTGGCGTCTTTCAGCGTCCAATTATTCGTGAGAAGATAGATACAAATACCTAAGGAGTCAGATAATATACTTGGATCATTTCCCACCTTTTAAAACATTTGGCGTCTTTCAGCGTCCTATTATTCGTGAGAAGATTGATACAAGTACATATAGAGTGAGATAATGTACTTGGATCATATCCCCTCTTTTGATACATTTGGCTCCTTTCAGCGTCTGATTATTCGTGAGAAGATATGATACAAATACCTAGATTCAGGTGATTTAC
Source organism: Pardosa pseudoannulata (assembly GCA_032207245.1). NCBI lineage: Eukaryota > Metazoa > Arthropoda > Arachnida > Araneae > Lycosidae > Pardosa > Pardosa pseudoannulata. The sequence goes on from CM063508.1 coordinate 47,147,325, forward strand.
AATTATATTTTATTCTAATCGTAACTAAATAATAACTGGATGGTATTTTGAAAAATCTCACCTTTGAGAAGCAGTTAGTGAACTGAAATTTCTAGTTCCGAGTGTAAGCCAAAAATTGATAGAAATCTACAATTTGTTATAATACATGATCCTCTTTTGATATATTTGGGTTTCAGCGTCCTATTATTCGTGAGAAGATTGATACAAGTACATAAAGTCAAGTGATTTACAATTATATTTTATTCCAAAAGTAACTAAATAATAACTGGATGGTAATTTGAGAATCTCACTTTTCAGAAGTAGTTGGTACACTGAAATTTCTGGTTTCGAGTGTAAGCCAAAATTGGTAGAAATGTACAATTTGCTATAATACATGAATTCAGAGTTTGGTTTTTCCTATATATATATATATATATTATATAATATATATATATATATATATATATATATATATATATATATATATATATATATATATATATATATATATATATATATGGAAGAAGGCTGTTTACCTCATCTCGAAAGGAGCTCCGAGGAGATATTTCCACCCTACAGTCTTGCTGAGTAGACGAGATTGACAAATAAATAAAGGCAACATAATTTTTAAATCAAACTAGCGTAGATTACTCATGTTTACTCTTAAGAACGAAACTGTTCTCAAATAATATACAACTCTTTAAATAGTTGTTGTATAAATCAATTAGCAATCGACAACAAGTATGACGTCACTTAAATGTTACAATTTATTTTTAGCTATGAAATCACGAAGAATTCACAGGAGAGCATTTGAGAACATTTGATAGGGTTACTAGATAGGAATACCGTAAATATTAATCGAAACAAAAGTTGATTAAAATTTCATTGCACACACACATATATATATACTTATATATATATGTAAATATTTGTATATATATATATATATATATATATATATGTGTGTGTGTGTGTGTGTGTGTGTAATGAAATTTTAATCAACTTTTGTTTCGATTAATATTTACGGTATTAATATTATATATATATATATATATATAATATATATATATATATATATATATATGTATGTAATAATATCACTATCTAAACCCTATAGCGTATTCCAAAATTATCCCTTTTCCCCATTCATATTCTAGATCTTAATTTCTTCTTTTTATATTAACCATATTTCCCAGTCATCCAATTTAAACGAGGATGTTTTCATTCCTTCTGCGTAAACCCCCGAAATTCTTTCTATGATTCCCAAAACAGAAAATGATATAGCTGGCATTTTAATTAGGAAGTTATAACTCTCATAGGAAAAATCTGTAATGATCAACAGTAAATGCTACTCTGAGACGCCACACTTTGCAGATGGCTCGAGTCAAAGATTAGTTTCTATAAGCAAATAACACGTGCTTCAGCATTTTCCCCCACACACGGGTTTTAGCGGTCTCTCGCAGAATGTTGGCATTACAATTACTTAAAGAAAGAGCGTTCTGACACCGTCGGGTTCAGACGTCTCTGGATTCTGTGCAATTTGTATAGGATGAAATAAAAAGCTAAGTTCGGCCACGACGAATGATGTGCTTCTTTCTAACAGACGGTTAGCGGGACACTTGGCAGCCCAGCATGCCCGGGCTGAGGAAAATAATAGGGGCAATTTCAAAAGCAGTTTTCATGTAAGTTCGGGGCTAGTTGGTTCCTGGAAGATTACATATATACATACATATACATATACATATATATATATACATATATTATATATATATATATACATATATTATATATATATATATACATATATATATATATATATATATATATATATATATATATATATATAAATAAACATATATATATATATGTCTGTGTGTGTGTGTCAGATCTAAAAAAAGGGTAGTTGGAAACAATAAAAGCGATTTTAACAAGGGAACTCTTTTATAATGATAAAATGAATGAAAAAGACCTATGCTAGCCTAAGCATTTTAGGATAATCAGATCAGGCGGAAGCATTTTTGAAATATTTGATGAGCTTGCAAACAGATAAGATTAGTCAGCGAGTGGACATGGATCTGTGAACACACTCTACGCGTGTCTCCACCACGAACAATGAAAATGGCTCTAGGTTTTGCTTTCAAATAGAACGATGATTTAATAAACTTATTATTATCAAGAAAGACTATTTTCCATTCGCCTTAACACTGGATCATTACATTACAGACACATATATATATATGTGTGTGGGAATGCATATATATACATATATGCATATATATATATATATATATATATATATATATATATATATATATATCTATATATATATATATTATAGTTTATATTCTATAAAAGAATAAAAGTTGCACTTTGAATATAATTTAGGGTGTTATTACATTAAAAAAGAAGACTCTTGTGTAGGAAAGTGAACTGACAGCGGAATGTAACGTCTTTCTATTATCCCAACGTATCACCCTATTTGCGATGCAATAAACGTCATCATTATGTGCATTATTCCGTAGTACGTTTAATATATGCATAGCAGAATGCTGCAGTGCATTTTGGTACAGGGAAATGAAGATGATGTCTCTAATATTCTGCACAATACAACCGCTGATAGATGAATATATTAATATTATGTGTATGTGTACATACTAATGGGTACATGTATTCGCATTCGTATACTAGACAGTTACTGAAATAATTTAATGCCAATAATGAAATTAAGTATTTGGAAAGGAAAATAAAATAAATTTTTAAACAAATAATTTTTACATTTAAATAATGAAAAAACTTGTCCATTATTTAAATAAAGGAATTATTTACATGTAATACAATGCATGTGTGGTAAATTGTATTTATAAAGGATACAAAAAATATAGATTTTTTTCAAAATTAAGCATTATTGTAGCTACATATGATATGTACTTTATGAAAAATGCTTAAAAAAAAGTGAAAATTTTCATGTGTATATTAGTAGCTTTTGCTTCTATTTTGAAAGGGAATTAGAAAACAGAAATATTTTAACTCAAATTAAAAAGCAAAAGAAATAAGCAAATAAAAAAACAAAAAAAAACGGTATTTTAGCGTATGTACAAAGTATTTCGAAACTAAGAAACTTCGGCCACAACATAAAAGGGTTTTGTTTCGATTTGAAATTTTGTCTTCTCATTCTGAGTAGTTTTTCTGCCTTTACAACTCATCAGTTAGTGTACGGCCACAACTATCTATAAGATACCTTTATAGATAACAAGCTAAAAATTGTGCCCGAAATTTAAACAAAATGTTTAAGCAGCTGTACAACAATATTTTAAAACCCAGAAAACTCGGAAGCAAGCTAGAATTGTTTTAACTAGTTTTGCTATTTTGTTTTTCTTTTTTTTTTTTGTTCTTTGCAGATTTTCTAACTTGATGACTTTTCATCAGTTATTGTAAGACCACAGTTATGAACAAGGCTCCTTTTTAGATAATAAGCTAAATATCATGTCAGAAACTGACAAGAAAAGATATTTCAGCACCTGTGCAATGGTGTTTTGGAATCAAGAAAATTCGTCTGTTAGATAAGAGGGTTTTAACTAGGTCTGTTTTTTTCGTCTTCACCAAATTTCCTGTCTCTACCCTATCCTATCCATTACATCCAAAACAATCAACAGGGTTCTTTTACAGATGACACGCTAACGCAGATTGCAAACTAAACATCGTAAAAGAAACAAAAAAAAAAAATTTTTTTTGAAACCCAGAAATTTCGGTTCCAACACACAAGGGTTTTCATTCCATCTATTTCCCTTTTTCCCTCCCTGAATTAGTTTACTGCTTTTACGACTTGTCACAATTTTTAAGTGGTCAAAGCTATTTATAGGTTTTCGTTATAGATTACAAACTCAACACCTCATACATCTTGATATCACTTTTGCAATAATTAACAAATACTGTCACAAGACTATATACATACATACATGTAATAATATCAATACCTAAGCCCTAAAGTCTATCCAAAATTTACCCTTTTCCCTATTCATTATCCTAGATCTTAATTTCTTCTCTTTATATTAACCATATTTCCCAGCCATCCAATTTAAACGAGGAGGTTTTCATTCCTTCAGCGTAACCCCGAAAGACTTTCTATGATTTCCAAAACAGAAAATGATATAGCTGGCAATTTTAATTAGGAAGTTATAACTCTCCCAGGAAAAATCTTTAATAATCAGCTAAAATAGTCATCTGGAACTCCACACTTAGGCAGATGGTTCGAGTCAAAGGTTACTTTCTAGTTTTTGAGCAGTTGCCTCAGCATTTTTTTTCCCACGACGACAGAAGATTGGCATATTACAGAGAGAGAGAGCGTTCTGACACCGTCCGGTTCCGACGTCTCTGGATTCCGTGCTATGTTTATAGGATGAAATAAAGATTAAGTTCGGCCACGACGAATTATGTATTTATTTCGAACAGACGATTAGCGGGACACTTGACAGCCCAGCATGCCCGGGCTGAGGAAAATAATAGGGTCAATTTTAAAAAGAAGTATTCAAGTGTAAAGTTCGGGGCTGGGTTGGTCCCCTGGACGATTACACACATATATACATACATATATATATATATATATATATATATA
>CM063508.1:47156915-47174415 GCA_032207245.1 Pardosa pseudoannulata
TGATTTTGTATAGAAATAAACAATTTAACTATTATGATAATAGATTTGGAAAACAAAAGGGGCGTCTGAGTATTTTTATTTCTAAATTCCATTTATATATTTATTTTAATATTATACTGCATTGAAATATACCGAAAATGTTTATTTTAAATACAAATCAAGCTAGAAGGGTCTTAAAAATCCATTTATTTAAATACTGTAAATTGTATAACATTTTATGACGATAAATGTGTTAGACGAACTGTTTTATTGTTTAAACTGAGCGTTACATTTAGACGTATAATGAATATTAAACTTTAGAATTGTCGTTTTATTTAGTTATCAAATAATCGCATATTAGCATGTATATATATATAATTGTATATACTAACAAAGAATTATTATTTAAAAAGTAGTTACCTTAAAAGTCTACTGAGATAATTTTCATATAATCCTATTAATCAAATACAGTGACTTGATTAAATTTTCCTAGATGTGAATGGGTTTGATGTACTAGATTCTTTTTTAATGTAAACACATCAATAAGGCTTACGAAAAACTGGATTTTATAATTGTCATTTTCAGTTTTAATCTATTTATATATGTAAGGAAAATCGAAAATATCTATATTTCGCAAAACTAAAATATCTGCAAATTTAATGTTATATGAATAATCTAAAATTACACGTAAAAAATGAATAAGGATTGTCTCTTACCATTTCTTATAAACTCATAATTGTTAAATTCAGAATAATGCGAAATTCCTGGTTTCAATATATATAAATTTTTATATATTTACATATATATATATATATATCATAAGTTTATACATATATTTATTTTTATACTTTTATATAGTGTAGAAATATTTAGGTTTTTAGTTAATTGAAAATTGTAGTTTCAATATTTTCATTAAAAATGAATTAGGTTATTTCCTATGAGACAAAATTTCCCCAAATATGTTCTGTCGAAATATTAACGCTTCAATACATTTTAGTAGCAATCGCTTTATTTTTTTTTCAATACAACTTAAGTGAGGATATGTGTAATAATATATTATATTTAAAGTTTTCTTTCACATTTGACATTTCCTTGGTGGCAAACGTTTAATATAATTTAAATGAACCGATAGAAACTGATATATTTTATAGTAATGTAAAACAGGATGTTAATTAATTAGAAATAAAATTTTCTCTCTTTGCATTTCTGTACACTAGAAGTAAAGAGACCTATGACACAAATTTCAAATTTTATAGGAGAGTATAATTTTTTTGGATGAGCCATTTTTAGTTAATTTGTATAAACTACTTAAAATAAAATAAAATAGGAAAAAAATAGTGCCTGTAAAAGAAGTAAAATAGCTGAAACAGGAATTGTTTTCTAATAGGGGATATTTATCCCAAAACAATCTTGGTTCGAATTTTTTTTCCATTCTCTAAATCGTTGAATGTTAGAAACGGATCTTATCATGCTCACCTAATGATCTTATTTTATCATACATGGATATACAAAAATAATATCACTAGACACTCGATTCAAAAATTAATATATGTTCCTTTACTGACGATGTACATATTTATTAACACTTCTATGTTTATCTAAGTGACACATAGATCGATTCTGCATTCATTTAATCAAATTTCGTATACATATGTTTGTAACCAGCAAAATTATATTTCACCGAAATTAAACACTATTATTTGAATTGCCTATGCTTAATGGGCAGTACCTAAGTAATTTGCAGTCAAAACGCCTTTACAAAATACAAACCACAGCGTTGTGGAAATTAAAATTAATTGAGGATAAAAACAGAGAAGAGATTTGCATCGAATGCCCAAAAATGTACACTTGGTTAACATGATTTCCTTCCCATGACACTTTGATTAATCAGATTCTTTGGGGAGTCCAGAGGGAACTTTGATCAGCAGAACCAACTAGGACTTTTTACCTTAAAACAAAGGTTCACGATGTTTTGGGTATCCCCAGATCAACAATCCACAGTAACTCATAATGTACAATGTAGTATAAATACAGTAAAGATATTAGAAACAAAGACATACAAACACATTACATAGAAATACAAAACAAAATAATACTTAGTAATACAATAGCTAAAAATGGCATAAGATAATCGCATGAAAATAAATATAGTGTGGTACAGTGGAATTACATATTCGGATTCGGCTTTGTTACGAGGACTGCAGATTCTCCGAGTTTTGCATTAGCCAAAAGAACAGTTTGCATAATTTGGATGAGAGGGTTTTGTTATAATTTACCTGATTAGCCAAGGCACCCTCCAGGTCTTGTCTGGAGCATTTGAAATGCTAACCCCTAGTGAGGGAACTGTCAAATAGGTAGTGGTCGGACACACCCGGGCCACTGCAAACACAATCTGGAACAGGCTAAGATAGGCCGGGAATGGGCCAGGTTCCCAGACCTTGATCATTTCAGTTATTTATTTTCAGTTATTTATTTTTCATTTGTTTATATCATTTCATTTTTTGTATTTTTATTGAAAACCACACAGGCAGCAATTTAGTTATTAGAAAAATGAAACTACTATATCGGGTTATCTGTAAAATGTGTCCAGTGGATAGAAAATTATCATTTATTTTAGCGTTAGTTTTAGGAGACGAAGAAAAAAGAATTAAAGTCAGCTAACACTCCTTTCTATCTCCTATTTTACGGCTGAGAAATTAGGAATTTAAAATGATATTACATATATATATATATATATATATATATATATATATATATATATATATATATATATATTACCTCTCTTAATATATATCTCTAAAATTCTCATTTTCCCCTTCTCATTCTGTCTCATCTATTATCTCAGCCGTCTAATATCTTATTTAAAGGAATGTAAGTTCCTTTACAATTTTTTTCTACCCGTCTCCGAAAGCTAACTCTGAAATACACTGGTGTGCAAAACTTAAGTAACAAGTGTTTTAATTATTTCTATTTATTTATTTATTTTTGCCATAATTACAAGAGATATTAAAGTGAATTAGTTTATATGTGTATGTAAGGTCTAAAAGGGGGTAGTTGGAAATTACGTGAGTTATAAACGATTTTAAAAAGAAACTCTTTTATAATAATAAAATAAATGAAAAAAACCTACGCTTGTGCAACCTTTTGGAGTAATACTGTCAAGTGCAGAGATATTTCACAGGAAGTTGATGACTAATCAAGCGAGAAGAATCTTTTAGCTCGTGGACATGGAGTTGTAAACACATTCCACTCGTGGCTTCGCCATGAATATATGCAAATGGCGCAAGCGACGACATAAACGGAAACTTCGTATTAAATAAAGAAGTGCTTTTACTAAGAAGGACTAATTATTCCATTCACCTTAACACTGGATCATGATATATATATATATATATATATATATATATATATATATATGTAATCCATTTTTTATAAAACTCCTTCACAAGGAGATAGTTCAACAGCTAGCATTCATAAAGTACAAAGATGCAGTCGGGTCTCATATTCAAGAGAACTCAGAAGTCTAATTTAAAACTTTATTTCAGAGCGGCAACATCGCACATCTGTCCTTCTGGACAATACACAATCAAAAGCCACAGAGTTCACTCTGCTCTCACACAAGTACACCCAAGAACGCTGACAACAAGACTTTTTCCCACAACAAAAACAGCTTAATAAGCGAATTGACTGCAATATCAGCAAAACGCGAAAACATGTTCCGCCAACACCTGGAAAAACTGCTGTATAGACAGAAAGTTTACAGTTTTATGACAGAAAGGAATGTTAAGTGGAAAATACTTCGTTGATTAAACCATTTAGAGGCTGGGAAAGAGATTTGGATGAATTAAAATTGGAGAGATTAGACTTTTGAAGAAATATTAAAGTTAAATAATTTTGATATATTACAGATCCCCCCCGAAAAAAGAGAAAATCGTCTCGCTGATGGGTGACATTTTCACAACTTATAATAGTACAAATATATGATTATCAAAATTTTTTACAAGAAATTGTAACATTAAACGAATAAATTTAGTGTAGAAGAGTCAGAACTGTCTTTCTAGTGTGTCAGAATTGGAGACATCAGGGTTACAGAGTCAGAAGCTTGGTCTGTAACTCATCATAAGTAATTCCACACCATCACATCAAAATTTAAAACTATCAAGTTATACCGTTCCTCTGACTCTCCTGCACCATCACAAAATCTCTATACAGAATCAATATTTAAACAACTAAACAATGAAAAGATAATATACAATGAATATAAACAGAAACATAATAATACACGCAAATGAAGGTTTACAGTAAACAAGTATTTAAGAAAGTTTATCATTATGAAATTCAATATTTTTCCTAAGCAAAACTTAACTCAAACTGTTCAAATTATGCTTTATTAAAACTTTACTGAAATAAACTTTGGAGAAGGAAAATGGCTGTCCTCTGTGGTGACCAACGTGAAAAATTGTTAGTGACCCCGAGGGTGCTCACACAAAACGACAAAAGGTTCATCCCTCTGTGGGAGGCGACTACCTATTGTTTTTATGACAGGTCTCTCCAACGTTATGACATTTGTGAACAACATTTTGAAACCTTTTTTTTTTCTCTCTCTACCAAAGATCAGAGGTATGCGGGTAACAGTTTCCCACATCTTGATCAGCTACAAACGTTACTCATCTTCAGTGTGAAAAAACCGAAACACAATAATCAGATTGAACTTCAAAAATATCTCGGAGAGTGGAAGGGGCTTGCCTCGAAGGCGATGACGGAATGACCGTTCATGACCTAGAGAAAGCTGAAGAGCAAAACGACAAAGGACTCGCCTAAGCTATCCCTTGACTTTGCAGAGGGTCTCTCCGGAGTTAAATATTAGAAAAAATTTTAATTCCACACTGAAAATCAAACTGAACTACTCTTCGAAACATTGTTCATTTGTAAGTTTTAACTATCCTGTATTTAATTCACATTAGGAATTTAGACATAAAAACTGCATTATCTCTTAAATTTCAATCAAATTTTCATACTTAAAATGAAAACATTACCTATTCTATGAAAATTCTCTTAATTAATCAAATTAGATATTCCTTGTATTGTAAACATTCACTTACTATTTTTGAAATAACACACCATGAATTCAAAGAATAAAAACACATTTATAGTTATTATGAGAAACTACGAATATAAAATGTAAAATTATAAAATACTTGAACACTTTAAATCAAATAATTTTTTAGATTCACTGCAATTAATAAAAAGCAAAACTCAAAAACGATGAATTGCAAATTGGCTAAATATAAAAAGTGAATACTATAATAAAATATAAAAAACACAGATATCTAGAATCGTCAAGTTCGTAATCATCAGAGCAGTCCTTCAAATCAAACCCGTAATCCCAAAACACACTCAACAAAAGTATCAAAACAACAATACAACTCACGAGTGTCGACACATCTGTTTACTACTGTATAAATCCCGTTCACAATTGTACAGTCAAAACAACTCTTACATTTTACGTCCCAACATCACATGAAAGCATTTTAAAAACTCCTGTAATTCAGGTCGAACCGAAACTGCCACGTCATGATAATTTAGAGGTCACAATCAAAATTTTCAATGTTCAAGTGCTTTTTCGCTTTCCAATGTCTCTATTGACCAAGGTCACAGACACTCCATTCGTTGGACTGAAAGTTTTTCATTCTCTCGTGCTATCGAATTTTAATAACTTTATTTACTTCTTTCTTCTGTTCAAAAGGAGTTGGTAATTATAATTTGAACTACTTTATAGTCTTTTTCTTGTGTTATTGTTCTTAGAAGACTCATGGGTCAAGAAATATCCAATTTAGTTGTACGAAAGCAATTTTTAATGCATTTAGATGTACAGTTTTCCCATACATTGTTAATTAAACGTAGTTTATTTATATTGGAATTTAGGGGTTTTCCTTTCTTTTCTCTGCTATAGATAAGTATTAAAATCAAGTGGTGGTGAAAATGTCTTTTAAAACTTCTGATGATACCTTTGACATTGCACTCCAGAATACTTGTAGAAATCCGTGGTAAAATTTCCTTACTAGTTTTCACTTATTTAGTTGACTTCGGAATGGATTTTTCCGAAATATAATAAGCTGAAATGGAAATGTCAGTAAGTGTCAATTGTAAAAAGCACAATATTATTTATATATGAGAAATTAAGTAATATGTATGTGAAGTATGATTTTTCCCACACTTAAAAAGTGTTCACATATTTTCATTGTTTACAAACGTAAAACTATTTATTTATGAGACCAGTTTATAAATAATTCAGTATTTAAATATACACAACAGAGTGAAGCTATTGATGATCTGATGCACGATTCATTAACAATGTCCTGATTAAAGTTTCATTATGTCAGAAATTATATTATTTGAGGAAGGGTAATTAAACCTTAATTTTAATACAGGCTATGCATTATAATGATGCTGATGGGATCTTTTATTAATGCAATAAAAAATTATGCTTTAAAATTTACAAAGTGAACTCATTCGAAGAATTATTTATTTAACCCTTTATCTACTGCATTATGAAATACTGAAAATGCCTTTATATTGTTTTTTAGCTGTCACATTGATAATTATATACAAGTTAAATATACAAGTAAAATATCTCCCCGATGTGAAATTTAGTTTGTTAGAACTAACTAATGAAAGTGGGACTTAAAAGTACCGTCAGTACATAAACGGTTACGGTGATTGGTACTTATAAGTGCCGTCAGTAGATAAAGGGTTAAACCAATGAAGCGAATGTAAAAGTTGGTACTCTAAACTCCATAATCTTAGTCAACTTAGGAGTTTCTATCAGGCACGAAGAATTAGACGTAACGTAGTTGGAAAGAAATCCGAATCCGGAAATACATTTTATTTTTTACCGGATCACTGGACAATGTCCTGAAAATAATATGAATTTGAAATTCCATAAATCCACTATGGATATTTAAACAATAAATTAATTTTCATTACTGAATGCCAAGGTACTAGTTACTGTGAATTCTAATTCTGCTGATGAGTTTCATTTTCAAGCAATAAAGAAAATCGCGCATAAAGAATTCATAAAAGGAGTTCATAATAAGATGGATTTTTATGATAATCTAAATGTTTCATCTCTGTATGAATTCCCAAAGTTAATTCATTAAAAGCGTTATTGATTTAAATAGATGACTGCGCAGTCGAAGATGGTACATCGAACTTCATTGTGCTGGTCCTGGAGTTAAGATTTTCTGTCAGGCATGAAGAACTAGACGTAACGTAGTTGGTACAGGACGAAAATTACTGGACTTTTCACTCGATCACTGGACAAAATCATGAAAAGAATCTGATTTGGACATAAATTACATAACTCAAAGAAGGATATTTAAACCTTAGTTTTCATTTTCAGCTGCCAAGGTACTATTTAATGTGCATTCTAATGCTACTGATGAAGCTTAATTTTAATGCATTATTTAATTCACAGAGGGAATTTTAAAAAAAATAGAAGTTTATGAATCTAAATGTCTTACCTTTTTATTAATTTTCAATGTTAATGCATAAAAAGAATTATTGATTTAAATCAATAGCTGAGAATCCCAGCTGGTACATTGAACGTTATAGCCCTAGCCCTGCAGCTACGATTTTCTGTCAGACTGGAAAAACTAGGCGTAACGTAAGTGGCAAGGGACAAAAAATACTGGACTTTACCCCCGATCACTAGACAACATCTTGAAAGGAATCTGATTTTGCCAGAAATTTTTCATAACTCAAGGAAGGATATTTAAATCTTAATTTTCATCTTCAAATCCCAAGGTACTAGTTAATGTGCTATCTAATAGTTCTGATGAGTCTAATTTTTAATGCATTAATAATTCTCAAAGAGAATTAAAAAAAGATGGAATTTTATGAATCTAAACGCCTTGCCCTTTTATGGATTCTCAATTTTAATGCATAAAAAGCATTATTGATTTAAATCAATGACTGTGGAACACAATCTGGTACAGCCGAAAGCTGGCCGATTGGTTAGGGCGCTGATCGTCGCAGCGGATTTCGTGGGTTTGAATCCCACTACGACATAGATGTTCGTAGCCATTCGGAATCGGCTTTAAGCAGTAGGTCCCGGTCTCATTAGCCCTCGTGTGCAAAACAGTAGACCGTAGTGCTCCAAACTAAACCAAACAAAACCCCCAAGGATCCCAGGATGGTGCATTGAACTTTATAGTTCTAGCCCTGCAGTTAAGATTTTCTGTCAGGCATGAATAACTAGACGTAACGTAGTTGCAAAGGGACAAGAATTACTGGACTTTACCCTCGATCACTGGACAACATCCTGAAAGGAATCTGATTTTGACAGAAATTACATACCTGAAGGAAGTATATTTAAACCTTCATTTTCATTTTCAGCTGCCAAGGTACTAATTAATGTGCATTCTAATGCTACTGATGAGAATATTTTTAATGCACTAAAATTTCACAAAATAAATTTAAAAAAGAGTTGTAATTTTATGAATCTAAATGTCTTACTTCTTATGAATTCTGAATGTTAATTCATAAATGTTAATTCTAATGCTACTAATGAGGTTTAATTTTAATGCATTATTTAATTCACAAAATGAATTTAAAAAAATGGAAGTTTATGAATCTAAATGTCTTACCTTTTTATGAATTTTCAAAAATAATTCATAAAAAGCATTATTGATTTAAATCAATGACAGTGGAACCCAAGCTGGTACATTGAACTTTATAGTCCTATCCCTGCAGATAAGATTTTCTGTCAGGCATAAAGAACTAGATGTAACTTAGTTGGCAAGGGATAGAAAATACTGGATCTTTCACTCGATCATTGGACAACATCCTGAAAAGAAACTGATTTTGACAGAATTCACATAACTCAAGGAAGGATATTTAAACCTTAATTTTCATTTTCAGCTGCCAAGTTACTAGTTAATGTGCATTCTAATGCTACTGATGAGGCTCATTTTTAGGGCACTACTTAATTCACAAAGTGAATTTTAAAAAGATGGAATTTTATGAATCTAAATTCTTACCTTTTTATGAATTCTCAATGTTAATTCATAAAAACCATTATTGATTTAAATCAATGGATCCGAAGCTGGTACATTGAACTTTATAGTCCTACCCTGCAGTTAAGATCTTCCACCAGCCACGGAAAATTAGATGTAATATAGTTCGGAAGGAACATAAAGTGTCGGGATTATTTTAAATTAATGATTAAAAATAAGTGATTTGAATTATTAGAATTATTATTCATAATATTAAATCATGATTTATATCAAGATAATATAAATTAACCAACCATAGCTGCCAATTTAGCATTTTTGATAGATTTTTGTCTTTAGTTTCGGTTTTAAACAGCAGCAAATTTAATATTATTCTATATCTTAAAGTAACTCAAAATTTAAATTTGTAATATTTGTGTTTTCTTCATAAATCATTTAAAATGGTACAGGGATATATTATAGAGATATATGTCGAAGAAGATAAATAAAATCTGAAAAAGGCTATTTTAAAAATCTCATATTTTGTCTTAATAATATACCATCACACATTTTTATACTACCTGTCAGGCCAAAATTTGTTTCCATAAGTAATGGTTCCTTTTTTAAGGGAAGGTCTAAAGAACTACGGTATAAACGGATGAATATTGCAAGACTTATTAAAAAGCATATGTAAGGCAAGAAAGTAAAAGCTTTAAAAGAAGCTTTAGATTCTCTTTTAAGTCATATGTATATTAATATCCCCCCTTTCGGAAATTTTTCTCAGCCCACATCATTTTTCTTGTCGGTCCCAATAAAAGCAAAACTGTTCTTTAATTGATTCAGAACCCCGTTCTCTTCCTCCCACGAAAGTTCTTCCATCCCTTCCCACCCGGATATGAACGGAAGCTATTCCCAAAGAAAAGCAATGTTGGCATTCATTCATACATTTTGCCACCCACAAAAGAGCAATCGACTCTTAAGGTGAGAGAGAAGTGGAGTGAGAAGAGGGCATCGAAATCAAATAAAACAGTGAAAAAACCGCGGGACTGCCGATTGGAGCTTTGTCTTAGCACTCCAGGCCAATGGGAAAATGGATCGGCCGTGGCGGGGAGGAGCGCAGAAGTTGTGCAGATTTCGAAGGTTATAAAAGCGCGAGAATTCGCGGATTGCGGCTCTCGAAAATTTTCTGCGCTTACCAAAGCCCGGTGAACGTCTCTTAAAATTCCGAAAGAGCAGAAATTCCGATCGGCTTCCAGAGGGGTAAGTTCAGTTAATTTTTATATCAATTATTCGCGTGGAATGTTATTCCTAATATATTTTTATAAATTTAAAATTACGCTAATAATAGCGATAAAGATAAGCAATATGAAGTATAAAATTAAACAAATAGATGAAAAGCCAAGTGATTGTGGAACACATTTTAATAACACATGAAATCTACTAATTTTTGCTGACCTTTATATTTTAGCCACGTCGTTCTGTTTTTATAGTTATTATATTTTCTAACAAAAATTTTAGCTTGCGTTTGTAGTTTTTATTACGATAATGAAAATTAATTATTTTATTCCTACCATGAAATAAATTTGTTGCTTTTTATAAGATTGTTTTAACTATTCGAGCAGAATATTATTCCCAATATATTTTTATAAATTTAAAATTATGCTAAAAAATAGCGACAAAGATAAACAATATGAAGTATGAAATTAAGCAAATAGGCGAAAAGCGAAGTGATTGTGGAACACATTTTAGTAACACATAAAGTCTACTAATATTTGCTTACATTTATGTTTTAGTCACGTCGTTCTGTTTTTATATTTATTATATTTTGTAACATTAGTTTTTTCTTGTTTTGCGGTGTGATACTTCAGTAATGAAAATTAATTATTTTATTCTACAATAAAATAAATTTGTTGTTTTTTATAAGATTGTTACCCCAGAATGTTATTCCTAATATATTTTTATAAATTTAAAATTACGTTAAAAATAGCTACAAAGAGATATAATATGAAATACGAAATTAAAAACAGTCAGAAAGTCGATTGATTATGGAACAAATTTTAGTAACAAATGAAATCTACTAATTTTTGCTTACATGTATATTTTAGTCACGTCGTTCTGTTTCTAATTTTATTATATTTTGTAACATAAGTTTTATTTTGTGTTTGTGGTGTGATACTTCAGTAAAGATATTTAATTATTTTATTCTACAATAAAATAAATTGTTGCTTTTTATAAGATTGTTTTAACTATTCCAGCAGAATGTTATTCATAACATATTTTTATAAATTTAAAATAAGTTAAAAATAGCTACAACGAGATATAATATGAAGTACGAAATTAAAAACAGTCGAAAAGCCAAGTAATTATGGAACACATTTTAGTAACACACAAAATCTATTAATTTTTGCTTACATTTATATTTTAGCCACGTCGTTCTGTTTCTAATTTTATTATATTTTGTAACATAAATTTTATCTTGTGTTTGCGGTGTGATACTTCAGTAATGAAAATAAATTATTTTATTCTACAATAAAATAAATTTGTTGTTTTTTATAAGATTGTTTTTAACTATTCCCCCAGAATGTTATTCCTAATAAATTTTTATAAATTTAAATTTATGTTAAAAATAGGGACAAAGATAAACAATATGAAGTATAAAATTAAACAAATATTCGAAAAGCCAAGTGATAGTGGAACACATTTTAGTAACACATAAAATCTATTAATTTTTGCTTACATTTATATTTTAGTCACGTCGTTCTGTTTCTAATTTTATTATATTTTGTAGCATAAGTTTTATCTTTTGTTTGCGGTGTGATACTTCAGTAATGAAAATTAATTATTTTATTCTACAATAAAATTAATTTGTTCCTTTTATAAGATTGTTTTAACTATTCCAGCAGAATGTTATTCGTAATATGTTTTTATAAATTTAAAATTACGTTAAAAATAGCGACAAAGATAAACAATATGAAGCATAAAATTAAACAAACAGGCGAAAGGCCAAGGGAGTGATTAATATATTTTAGTAACACATAAAATCTGCTAATTTTTGCTTACATTTATATTTCAGTCACGTCGTTCTGTTTTTATATTTATTATATTTTATAACATAAGTTTTATCTTGTGTTTGCGGTGTGATACTTCAGTAATGAAAATTAATTATTTTATTCTACAATAAAACAAATTTGTTGTTTTTTATAAGATTGTTTTTACTATTCCGGCAGACTGTTATTCCTGATATATTTTTATAAATTTAAAATTACGTTAAAAATAGCTACAAAGAGATATAATAGGAAGTACGAAATTAAAAACAGGCAGAAAGCCAAGTGATTATGGAACAAATTTTAGTAACACATAAAATCTATTAATTTTAGCCATGTCGTTCTGTTTCTAATTTTATTACATTTTGTAACATAAGTTTTATCTTGTTTTGCGGTGTGATACTCCAGTAATGAAAATTAATTATTTTATTCTACAATGAAATAAATTTGATATTTTTTAAGATTGTTTAAACTATTCTCGTGGAAAATTATTCCTAAGATATTTTTATAAATTTAAAATTATATTAATTAAAATAGCTACATAGAGAAATAATATGAAGTATAAGATTAATAGCAGACATGAAATGCTAAATGATTATGGAAAACATTTTATTAACATTTAAAATCTAATAATTTTTGCTTAAATTTATAATTTATCACTTTGTCCTGTTTATTATTTTTACTATAATTTGTAGCAAAAACTTCAACTTGTGTTTGCGGTATAATACTTCCACAATGAAAATTTATTATTTTACTCTACAATAAAATATGTTTGTTATTTTGTGTAAGATTTTTTTTAAGATTTATCTATACTAAAGCGGAAGGTTTAAATATTGATGCTTTTAGTTATATATACTTTAAACACAATATTTATAAAAAGCAATCATCTACTGTATAAAAATAAAACCATAGGAAGAAAATTAAATGATTATAGAACAAATATAAGTTAACAAATTTTAAGTTATTCATTTTTGCTTACATTTATGCATTAATCACATCGTTCTCTTAGCACTTTTGTAACAAAATCTTTATTCTATAATATATGAAGTTTCTTATTTTTTGTAAGATTGTTTCAGTTATTCCGGTGGAAATATTTTTTCAGAACCTATTTTTGTGAATTTATGACTACTTACAACAGAAAACATATGTAGAGAAATACTATACAATATAAAATTCAAATCACATAAGAAAAAATTCAAGTGATTATACAAAAAAAATTAAGCAAAATTTTTAAGCTACTAATTTTTGCTTAAATTTATACTTTAACCTCGCTGTCTTTGTATCGCTATCATATTCTGTAACAAAAGCTTTACCTTGAGCTTACATCATAATATTTTGACATTGAACACTAAATAGTTTGTTTTACAATATACGAAATTTTTTATATTTTTTGTAAGATTGTTTCAGCAATTATCTTGGAAATTTTTTCTTGGAATAATTTCATGATTTTTTATGTATACATAAATACGATAAAAAGAATAGCTATAAAGTGAGACAACGTAAAGTGTAAGATTAAAAATGTAATGAGAAAAATAAACTTAATTAGCCATAAGAACTAAAAGCTATAATTTGCACTTAAAAGTATGCTTTAATTATACTGTTTTCTTTATATTTTAATTATATTTTGAAACAAAAGATTTACCTTTTCTCTGCTGTATAATATTTTGAAAATCAAAATACTCTATTTTGTTCTAGAAGAAAAATGTTAGTAAATAACGGATATTTTAAAATCCGATTATAAGTTTTCGTATATAAAAGGAAGCATGTTCAACAGAAATTTTACTTTATATAAATATTAAAAAATACGAAACTACAATCTAAGTACTATATTATCACACAAATTAGTGAAAACTATAATTAAATAAGAAAAGTACAAGGTAAGAAGTATGATTTAGAAATGATCCTTTTTACTGCTAACCCTGTTGAATTTCTTTCATATCGGAGAAGATACTGGTTAAAATTCTAAACAGCTTTAAACAATTCAAATTATTATTGTATAATTTGTGTGTGATTCTTCGTTACTGACTCTTCTTATAGAAATTTTTACTATTCATTTGATACTATGCAACTTATATTTCAATAGAAATTAATAACTTAATATTAAAAGCAAAAATTTAAATATGTAATTTAGTAATATATTCATATCTGATAAAAGTATATAGGATGTTAAGATTGCATCTTACTATGGTGTTCCATTAAATTATTGTTCATTAAAGTACAATTAACACGGCCATTTTTCTACACGATTATAATAAAATATAAATTTTATAATTCCACTAAAGAAATTAACAGAAATATTCATTTTCTCTAGTTTTCACCTAAAAATACATGATTAACATGTTTTATATGGATCTATTTTAATTTTTTTTCACTTTACTTATGAAGCTAAGTTTGACTGTTTCTTATATATGTAGCTATAAATTTCTAAATAATAAAAATGATTCTTATATGCTCCAGTAAATAAAAAAAACTGTTAAATTCTGATGGACTCTTATCCAAAAAATAAAGAAATTCATAACATCATTTATAATCTTTATTAATTATTATTTGTCATTACTCATTTTAGAAATTTTGCCCACCTAAAAATATCAAAAGCACTGAAAATATATATGCAGCGAAACACGATATTTGCTACTTACCGTAATAAAATTTAGTTTATTTCCTGTACTTTTAATTGATCTACGGATATCTTAAAAATCAAAAACAACTGTCAATAGTATGATCGCAAAGAGAAAGATCAAAGCTTTGACACTTAAAGAATTAAGAGTGACCAAGATATTTAATAAATGAGAGACAAAAGAGCAATATACAGATAAAAAATTAAGAGTGTTAAAAGTTAATACCCAAAGTTAAGACAGCCAAAATGTTTAATGAAATTCTTTTTTTTTCACTTATATAAAATTAAATATTACAATAAATTTTAAATTAAACATCTGAGATATAATAGTTTTAAGGTGATTATGTATTCAAGTAATATCATTTTTTCTGTTGTGAATTAATATTTAAATATTTCAAAATTGCGTAGTAAAGTCAAATCTGAAATTCAATCTGTAGACATATTAAAATCTAAATATGCCTACTATAAAAAGTTTAATTTTTTTTAAAAAATGAAACTGCTTAGCTCTCATGAAATATTTTTATGAAAAAATTGTTTGTAGAAACCTACATTTACAAAAATTTCATTACAAAAATTCATTACAAAAATTTTTCTAATTCATATGTTTTAATAAGAAATTATATTTTTGTAAACCGCACCCCCTTAATAATTACAAGAAAATACTTGTTATAATAAGTACTTCCGAGAAAACTTATTATATGGTCTTTTGTATAACTTTTAATGTCTTTAATGTTTAATAATAAAATTATATTTATAATATCGGTTTTTATAAGTAAAAGATTTAATTAGGAAAGAAAACTTTTAATAACTACTTACATAAAGACTGCTTATGTGCAAGGGCTGCCGAATGATGGCCAATTAAGTAAGGCGTTACTTTTCAATATCGGATTACATGGGTTCAAATCCCACTGCTGGCATGGGTTTTTATAGACGCTCTAAATAGGCTTTAATAAGTAGGTATCGGTCTTATTATTTCTCATTTTGCAAAACTGTTGAATATAGTGTCCCAAGTCAAATCAAATCAATCCTCAGATAAGGATTTTTAAAATTTTACTTAAAAGAATCTTGGATAAAAAATTATTTTTTACTTAATAATCTACATTTGTTTAAGTACAACAATTCACAAAACGATTTTCATCTTTGATTTCTATAAGTAAACTACAGGGCTATAGATTAATTTTTCATTTAATTATTTTAGTTTTTAATTTTTTAATTATGTTTTCTACATTTCAAAGCTTTTGAATAATTACATATATTTAGGTGATATATAACATTTCAGTACATCAGTCTTTTAACTCATATTTTTTAACAAATCAAAAATTTGGATATGTTTTTAAATAAAATGTCCTTTTTTAGTAGTATTCTGATTAAAAAAAAGTATATTTGTTCTTTCGAGTAATAGATATTTAAAAGAAAACAAAACATAACCAACAGAAAAAATGCAGTTAACTTACCTGCAAAATTTTAATTTTTTTTAATCCTACAGAAATTTGTAGTATCAATGAATACTACATTTTCCAACCGTGATTGAGATTTTAAAGTTTGAGTTTATAGTATAAAAATGTAGTCATCACATAATATAAAATATATTTTTTAAATGAATTTAAAGTTTTAGTTTCACATTTAAAAAAACGTAATAGCCTTCAATACGCTTCAAACAATCAGAATGTAACATGTATAGTTTTTTTATTGAGTAAAACATTTAATTCTATTTTACTTGATTTATATATCTAGATTTTAAGTAATATATATTAATTTAAATTACAAATTTAGGTAATTTCATGTAAATTCATAGTCGCATAAAAGAAATTGTGCAATTTTTATTCTTCAAAAGAACGAAACTTTTATTTCATAGAGACTCGAAAAAAAGCAGATCTAACGAATATTGATCCATTTAAAATGTAGTATGTGTTCCTAATTTTCTGCTCTGAGAACCTATCTAATTTTCCAGGAAGCATTAAGGTTTCCAAGAAACAAATTTTAAAAATTTAGATTAATAATCTTCGCTGAAAGGTTTTATTTTTAATTTCGTAACCTAGATCAAGAAAGTAAAACATTGTAAAAAAATATTTTTGAATGCATAAATTAATCAGCAAGGTCATCAAAAATAGTTTGAATGCAGTAAAGTATTGCAATAATATCATTAAAGGTCAAAAGAAAACATGAAAAGTGTTTATCAGTCCCAACATAAAGTAGAATTCCTATCTCAACATAAAGTAGATTTCTTTTAAATGCAAAATATAAATTTAGTGATAATGTATACTTAGGATTCTATTTGAATAGCGTATTTGTGATATATGATTCAAAATGTTTTGGATATAATTTCATTTCTTAGTACTAGGCAAGAAAAATTTTGTAATAAGAAATCAAAATTAATATGGAGTTCGTGGGTTCGAATTCCGCTGCTGGCATGGATGTTGTAGCCGTTCGGAATCGGCTTTAAACTGTAGGTCCCGGTCTCATTAGCCCTCGTGTGCAAAACAGTAGACCGTAGCGCTCCAAACCAAACCAAACCAAAATTAATATTTTTATTTGAAAAAAATTATATAATTATATTTATGTTATTCATATAAATATTTAATTTAGGTATAAATTTGTAGCATTTAATAATTTTGTAGGATTGAAATTTTATGGTTATTTCAGCTTTGTTATGTATATGTTTTTTGGCAGTTATAACAATTGAAATCGAGATAAATAAATTTGTGTAGCAATAAACTTAACTTTACACTAATTTGTTTACGTGTGATACTGTTGTTGCGTTAACCAATGTCATTTGGATAAGACAAACACGTGGGCTACTCGAATTACGGCGAGGTAGTGCGCCTATTGCTTGACGACCACTGCAAGCTTGGTAAAAGAAAGCCTTA
>CM063508.1:47179415-47184415 GCA_032207245.1 Pardosa pseudoannulata
AAAGGTCATTGTAACGATGTGAAAAAATAATAAAACAAATTGAGCAAAGCAATGATGCAACAGTACATACCTAGAGAACAGTTTTTTTTATTTGTATTTCCATTACTGAATTTTTGAAAAAAAAGTCTTTGATTGAATCCTGTTTGAATTGAATCCTGTTTGATTGAATCCTGTTTGAGAATTTTTCATTATCACTGAATACCATATACGTTAGATTTTGAAGGAAATCTTCAGAATTAAATTGTGCCTCAAAATATTGAAGAAAAGCATTGATTGCATTGAAGGCTTCTTTTTTCATTCGCTTGTTCAAAAGCTTCGAAGATTTCTTCGTCGTCGGAATCGCAGATTTCTTCATTTCCGGTAATACGAACAATAAAATCGTCCTCATTGAAATTTTCTTCGCAGCACTGTCAAGTTTCGTCTACCGCAACAAACGTGTCAGTAATTGAATTACGTTGTAATCAGTATAATTGCAGTTGTGATCGTTTCAATCAGTTATTGAGAAACGTATCAGTAATTGAGTCAACGTAAGGTAATTGAAGATCCGAAAATTTGACACTGAGGAACTAGGTCATTTTGTTAGTGTCTGAGGTGTCATCTACAGGAGCACCGGGTGATAAGGGTTCCGGAAACGGTCGGAATTCAGCTGACTGGTTTCCCAACTCTTTCTGAAATTCTTCTTTCGTACAGGTTTCTTAAAGTTGCACCACAGTACAATAATTTTGAAATAGCCCATTTGCTCATGAGTTCTGCGGACTAAAATTGGCTGTCGCTCTAACAAAAATAATACGCTTGGGGTCGTTGTAATGATTCAAAATTAACATTATTCCTATGGTAAAATAATTGGGACTTTTTAAGATGGTCGTTCTAACGTTGGGGTCGTTGTATCTTGGTGTCGTTAAAAAGAGGTTCTGCTGTATTTATATAATTGATATAAATCATATTGTTATTTTATTTGAAGGCTTACTTAACCCTGAGTGGAACACACTGATTAAAAAAGTCTTCAAAAATACGCTAAAGATTTATTGTATCATTGGCCAAAGCGTTCTATTATTTTTTACTTCACCCTTTGTCGACTAGAATGGAATACGGGAAAACCCTCGTTATTGTCCCTTTACTTCCGGTTATAAATAGATATATAAATAGATATAAATAGATATAAATTTTTAATTTTTAATACATAAAGCTTGTCAAGTCTCGAAGATCATCCTTTAAGATATAATGGATTCTAAAAAATACAAATAAAAATATTCTTTCAGAGAATTATTTATATTTTTTTACGAAAGTTATCCAAGATATTTAAGTGGTGCAATTAGAGATACATCTGTTACCGCAAATGAAATACATCGAAATAGAGATTTACAAAGCCATGAAAAGCTGTCAGCGTCTTTGAGTCTCAGATTGCATCCCTCAATAAATATCAGTCAAAGAGGGATGTAGTTTTTAAACAATCGACCTGACCCTCCTACCTCAAACACTGGCAGAAATGTACATTACATCCATTTTCGGAACGTTTTTGGATGTCAAAAATTGTACGTGACAACCGCTTTGACGACATCATCGGTTTGGAGAAATTGTACGTGCAAACCGCTTAGAGGGTTAATTTGTGTTACATGCGTGTGATCCACGGTAGCTGAGATGGAAAAGGGCAACGCGCTCGTCAGTGAGGTGTTGCGGGTTCACAGCCCGAATCGGCCTATAAAAGAAAATGTATCTAAGTAGGCTTAGTTTGGTTTAAAGCACTATGTTCAAAATTCCTTGAGCCTGGAAAGCTATTTAAACTTTTTATCATAGAGTAATTCAATTAAAATATTATATAGCTGTTGAGAACATAATTGCCCCATCCAAAAACATATTTCGAAAGGATTACTCCAGATATTTGTATACGAGTGATTCAAGTAAAAACTTTTATAGCTGACGAAAACCGTATTCCTCCATTCCAAAGTTTTTTAGTTTTTTGGAAGAATCACTTCAGGTATTATATATAAAATCACATTATTTTTATATATAAAGCTGTTATTGAACTTCTTTAACACAGAGGGATTCAAATAAAATATTATACAGCTATCGATAACAATATTGCACCCTCCCCAAAAGTTTTTAATTTAATTCTATGTCTGTCTAAATTACAATTGTGTTTAATATGTACGATAGAATATTAAATGTAATCTTTTGATGTTGAAATTAATTTTGTGAATGAAGGTTTTTATCATCAATACAACATAATAAAAGAAAGTACTAACATAACCATAATATATTTCAAAGAACGTTAAAATATTTTTTTCACAAAGTAGTTGAATTTTTATTTTACTAAATTTTTTTGTTAGACAAAAAATATTAATGTGATTGAATAAATTTATTTTTACTCAAAATTATATTTGATTTGTAGTTGAAGATGTGAAATTATAGAAAAACACTTTTTTTCAAGTTTAGCTAATGGGTGAACATTTACAGTTGAGTCTATTGCACATCAAAAAAGACGTAAAAGTTTAGATGTTTATTTAAAAGAAATAAAGCAAAATAAATGATTTTTTCTACAATCTCAATTTCACAGATTAATTACTGTCGTCTGCCCTGAGAGGAAACAACCTTTATACCGAAAAGTTCCTTCAACTTCCCTGTAAATGTATTTTAACCTTTATAGACATACCGCTGCAGAAAAGACTACTTCAATTTTTCATTTCTTCAATTTCCAGAGACATTACAGTAACAGTTTTGAGCAATTCGTTTATTTTATATATAAATGATGCAGACCTCATTAAAACTTAATTTAAATCTCTCCCCTAGGATTTTAAATGGTATTTTTTTTAAAACAGTGGAAACTAAATTGTAAAAAAATGTTGAGTAGGTTAGAAATATATTAGAGTATATTAGAAAAGAAAATAGGCCTCTAAAATGAAATATGCTTTTTCACCTACTAAAACCTAATATAACCGGATACATTTCTGATTACCAGATCTACTGTATTTCGGAAGTCTGAAATCGTTTTTCTATCCACATTATTGTACATAACTCAATTGATAAAGGGAAATGAGGTGAGACTCACAAAATATATTGAATTAAAGTATTTAAATTATATAAAGCATATAAAGTAAATAAATAGAAAATAAAGTAAAATATAAAGTAAATAAATAGGAAAGGAATAATAAATAAAGTAAAAAGGTAAGTATACATATAAAATAAAGTAAGTAAATAAAAATGAAAAAGAAAAGTTGCGAAAAAGTAAATAAAGTATGTTAATTACATAAAGTATTTAAATTATATAAAATATTAAAGTATTTAAATTATATAAAATATTACAGCATTTAAATTGTATAACATATTAAAGTATTTAAATTATATGAAATATTAAAGTATTTAAATTGCATAAGATTTTAAAGTACTTAAAGCATAAATTGAATTATATTAAATATTATATAGATTGGAGTATTTAAAGTATACATTAAATTAAAGTAATTGAAGTATATATTGAATTAAAATATTTAAAATATTAAATTATATTGAATCAAAGTATTTAAAGTATGAAAGTGTAATTATTTTATAGTAAATAATAATGCTATAATAAATAAAGAATAAAACAAAAATGCACTAGAAAACGTGTAATACAATAAATTAATTAAGTAAAGTATACAAATCTCTTAAATTATATGAAATATTAAAGTATTTAAATTGCATAAGATTTTAAAGTACTTAAATCATATATTATATTTAAATTATATAAAATATTAAAGTATTTAAAGCATAAATTGAATTATATTAAATATTATATAGATTGGAGTATTTAAAGTATACATTAAATTAAAGTAATTGAAGTATATATTGAATTAAAATATTTAAAATATTAAATTATATTGAATCAAAGTATTTAAAGTATGAAAGTGTAATTATTTTATAGTAAATAATAATGCTATAATAAATAAAGAATAAAACAAAAATGCACTAGAAAACGTGTAATACAATAAATTAATTAAGTAAAGTATACAAAGCATTAAAAGTGTATAAAATAAAGTATTCAAAGTATATATCCAATTACATTGAATTAAAGTTATTAAAGTATTGAAGCATATTGAATTAAAATATCCATTTGTCTAATAGAAAATTCCTATAAGTTAGAGATTATTTCTACTTTGCTATTGAATACATTTTGTCTAAATATAAAGTTTGCTAGTTGAAATGATTATATAAATTTGATGACTTTATCATAAAATATTCTTATAATTTGTCAGAAAAATGATTGAGTTGATCATCATCTACGTCTAAATCTTATGTTCAACTAAGGATGACGGTAACTTGAATTAACAAATATTATTATGCATAAATCGTACAAATGGGAAAATAATAATTAAATCTGAATCAATTAGGGTAGCAAAATTCCTATTTCTCAAACAATAATAGAGAAAACATTATATTAATTTCTATTTGTCACAATTTATTAAGTCACACTTAAGTATTGGAAAAACCTTTGTCTAGGCCAAATCTGTATTTTAAGTCAATTAATTTCATTCTACATTTTTACAATGTTTTTGTATGTACGGCAAGCAGAATAATCTCTCAAGTAAAAAAATGTAAAATAATTTTTGGATCTAAAAAAAAAATTATTTTTGTTTTAAAAATGTAGAAATTTCCTATACAGCTAGGATGATAAATGGATCCAGATGATCCAGAATGAAATTCGAACGTCTTTCAGAGTGTCATTAAATCTATTTTCAAACGTAAAATATATGTACGGAGTCAGATAGCTGTTTTATTCTACACATATAAAGGATAGATGTTTTTAAGTAAAGCTTTATTGTAGAACATTAGACCTGAAAGCTCTAAAGGAAACATAGTGAAGTATATTATAGCTTTTTTGTTTAGTATAAGAAAAAAATCTAGTGAAGATTATTTCCTGTGATATTTTAAAATATCTTGTAAAAATTATGACAGGAACGAGTATCATTAGTTTCTTTTAGAATTTCACACATTTAGTCTTTTACACAATCACTGTACAATGTACAATG
>CM063508.1:47189415-47199415 GCA_032207245.1 Pardosa pseudoannulata
AATTTTAATTTTCATAACACGCTGTCATACAAAATAGTTCAAATCTACGTTCACTTTAAAGATTTAGGTATGTGGATTATTTGACCTTTTTTTTTTCGTGTTAAAGTAATAAGCTTTTAAAATAATTACTCTTGAGAAAATGTCAAAACTTTGAGAGTATATATTCTTAAACATTTATTAATAATCTTTGTTCTTATGATTAATGGAGATTTTGAGAGTACTTTTTTAAATATTTTGAATTTTAAAAGTTTGCGTCACATTGAGACATTGTTTTTTTAAATGAAGATAAGTTATTCGATTTTATGTCTCTTCGGTATTTCCAAATGTATTATTATCATTAAGCTTCAATATTCATGTTTGAGAACTTAATAATATTAAAAATCCAGAATGTTATTATTTAAGAAAGTAGGATAACGAATTAAATGTTAATATATCGCTAGAGAAAATGAAAATCAAGAAAAGTTGAAGAAAAGCCCAAACTGATAAAGCAAACTAAATTACTGAAATACCCAGTCCTGCATTTTTCTGGTTTGCCTTCATTTTTTTTTATTAGAACGTTGTGAAACTCTTAATTCGCTCTGACGAAATATCACAATTAAACGACTTGATTAAATATAATTGAAAGGTATACCATCTTTCGAATGAAATGACTACACTGCCAAATGGAGATTGCCAAAATCTCGGGAATATTTACTAATTGACGATTTGAACATTCGAACTTATGTTCCACATTTTAATCGGAGCGTGGGGGTTTAAGTCTATATATTAGCATGGATGCATGCATGTGTTTGTCTAATTTAGTCTCATCAATCTTTAAGTGACGAAAAATCAACCGCTGAGGTCACAAATAACCAATTATAGTATAATCAAGGCAGTCACATTTGAACATATGATGTTTTTGTTTTTGATTCGATTTGGTATGGATCAATATCGTCTATGGGGCACGTAAGCTATGTTCGTGGTCACAATGTCCTCTAAGTTCTCAATTAGTACCTCTGAGGGTGGCAAGCCAAGCTTATAGGTCATCTGCTATGTCCCTGCCTCTAAATTACGAAGACCCACTTGACGGACTTGCTCAATAAAAAGAAAGGCTCCCCTCTTTGCCTTAATACAAGTAGGGCATGGCTTAATAGAGCTTGGTTTGGCCATGTGGCATAAGGCAACAACAACAAAAACAACAATACTGTCTTCTTTGTTCCTACATGCAGTCTGTTGAAACCCAGACCTACTGTTTAAGGATGGTATTGAATATCCCTGAAAATCTTTGCCGCCAGTTTGATTTGAGCCACCGACTCTGTTACTGAAAAGCTCTACTCCTATTCAGCTTGTAGTAGCTCAGAATTAGGCCCTAACGAATAAAAATGTTGAGTCTAGAACCTTATTATTTAGCTTGGTGCTGCACAAAAATAACCTGACTCAAATAAACCTATAATTTTCAATATGTTCTTGATTCACAAATAATCTACAAAAAATAACTTATTAATTTCCGTACATTATATAAAATTAAAATTAAATTTTTATTCTTTACAGTCACACACTAGCTACAACACTTTTACAATCTCAACATAATACACGTCTAAAAATTATATCATATATTCTATTTTAAATATTTTCATTTAGGTACATTCAATTTATTTACTCGATTATTTTCTTTATCACAAGCCAAACTGTATGCATGTATTAAGAAACATATTCAATTTATGACCTCTTTATTCGATGAAGAATGCGCGGATTTGTCATGATAAGAAAACCCAAATTTTTAACCGATTTATTTTGTTTCATATTGATAAAAAAACTTTAATCGTATGAAAATGTTTCACAATGACTAGAGAAACATGCATATTCTCCATCGGAATCGTAGACTGGTGTTTCTTCAACGTGAGAATTAGATGCGGGATAAAACCTTCAGAAACATACTTCTTATGCAGTGTTTTGGGAGAGGTTTTTAAAAGAAATCACACAACATAACAAATGCAAAGCTAAGCAAAAGGACTGTTGAAAAACTCCAGAAAATTATATACCAGATATAAATGAGCGAAGACTTACCATCCGATTGATACTATTTGACTTTATTTTAAATATTTAATTTAAATTGGAACCTCATTAATTGTACATTTGCAAACCAACGTGATTGTTGCACTCTTAGAGTTATGTCTCTTAGAGTATTATATATCTTATATCTCTTATACTCTTAGAGACAGTCAATATGGCGAGCATGAAACCTAAAAAAATGGTGTAATATAGCTTCAGCTATACACTATTCATCCACACTTCTCTGTCATTCTCGTCTGCTAACTCTGAAGAGACAAAAAAAAACTAATCTAGTGTAACTGCCTTTCAAGAGAGAAAAAGAGGTACCGTTCTACCCCACCCGTTCTACCAGGTCGTAGGTACAGGTCGCTGGAATCACTTCTTCTCTTCTGTCAGTCTTTCCCTACTGGAAGCGACAGCTTTGAATGAAACTCTTTGTTAGAATTCTTAAAAATTATTAAATAGTTTTTAGCGTTTTAGAATGTATCTAATTCATGTTTCGATTAAGCGGAACAATCAAGTACCGAGAAAATTTAGTTGAGATGATTTCACTGTGCATTAGATCTTCAGAGTCTCAATAAAAAAAATTTATACAAACAGTTTTATTTTCAAAATTATCTATCAATAATATAATCTTAACAATTTATTAAAAATAAAAATATTGGAGGAAATTATACCAGGTAGGTTATAAAATCAATAAAAAAGTATTAATTACAATAAAATGAAAGCTAAGCAAATTTTGACAAAGCATACATTACATACATAGAACTAGTTATCGACAATTTATGAAGTTATTGAAGCCCATGAATAAAAATTTCCTCTTGAAGTTAGTTTAATATAATGTGTAATTTTTTAAATTTTAGAAATAGGAACAGAAATATTTTTGAAGTTTCAAATTTCTGCCCGTTAATTTGCTGATTTATAGCATAGTTGTATATAGAACTTTTTTCAGATATTTATCATATTCTTTAATGCGAGTTTTCTCATTGGTATTGAAAAAGATCCTGTTATTTTAACATAAGCATTCTAGACATATCTGCATTTTCATTATTATTTATCACATTCCAACATACTTAGTCAAAATAAAAACATACATATTCTCCATCGGAATCGTATACTTGCGTTTCTTCAACGTAAGAATTTGATGCGAGATAAAACCTTCAGAAACATACTTCTTATGCAGTGTTTTGGGAGAGGTTTTTAAACGAAATCACACAACATAACAAATGCAAAGCTAAGCAAAAGGACTGTTGAAAAACTCCAGAAAATTATATACCAGATATAAATGAGCGACATCTCACCATTAGATTGATACTTTTTGACTTTATTTTAAAAATTTAATGTAAATTGGAACATCATTAATTGTATATTTGCAAACCATCGAGATTGTTGCACTCTTTGAGTTATGAGGACAATCAATATGACGAGCATGGAACCTAAAAAAATGGTGTAATATAGCTTCAGCTATACACCATTTCTCCACACTTATCTGTCGTTCTCGTCTGCTAACTCTCAAGAGACGAAAAAACTAGTCTACTTTAACTGCCTTTCAAGAGAGAAAAAGTGGTAGCAAACCCCACCCGTTGTACCGGGTCGTAGGTACAGGTCGCTGGAATCACTTCTTCTCTTCTGTCAGTCTTTCCCTACTGGCAGCGACAGCTTTGAATGAAACTCTTTGTTAGAATTCTTAAAAACTATTAAATAGTTTTTAGCGTTTTAGAATGTATCTAATTCATGTTTCGATTAAGTGGAACAAGCAAGTACCGAGAAAATTTAGTTGAGATGATTTCACTGTGCATTAGATCTTCAGAGTCTCAATAAAAAAATTTATACAAACAGTTTTATTTGCATAATTATCTATAATCCTCACAATTTGTTAAAAATAAAAGTATTGGAAGAAATTAAACCAAGTAGATTATAAAATCAGTAAAAAGGTATTAATTACAATAAAATGAAAACTAAGCAAATTTTGACAAAGCATACATTACATACATACATCTAGTTATCTACGATTTATGAAGTTATTGAAGCCCATGAATAAAAATTTCCTCTTGAAGTTAGTTTAATATAATGCGTAATTTTTTTATTTTAAAAATAGGAACAGAAATATATAACCGTTAATTTTCTGATTTATATCATAGTTGTATATAGAACTTTATTCAGATATTTATCCTATTCTTTAATGCAAGTTTTCTCATTGGTATTAAGAAATATCCTGTTATTTTAACATAAGCATTTTAGACACATCTGCATTTTCATTATTATTTATCACATTCCAACATACTTAGTCAAAATAAAACATTTGTTGGATAAAAATATTGATTAGAATTACGCAGTGTTTTGAAACTAAACAAAGCTTTATTTATTCAAATAGCAAACTATAATTCTCATCACAATAATCTATTTTAAAATATTACTGTCAATATTTTTGTTGTATTTTCCTTATTTGGATTATCCTATTCTTCAATCACCAGATTTTTCTCTCTAGTGTTTTAATTAGCATTATTACTGTAAGGAAAACAAAGCTTCAAAATGCAGTTAAAAGAATAACTCACTTTTTTTTATTCTCGTGAAAACTACAACTTCCTAAAATATGTTTATGTAAGGAAGAAGTTAATATTTGCAAAGGTAGAAATTAAAAAATAAAAAATGCCTTTAAAAATTTTGGACAGACCTTTTTAAGTTTAAAATAATTGATTACTTACGGCTGTTATAGATGAATATCAATACTAAAAATGACATCTTATGACATCATTACTGACTTCTTTGAAATTCTTTAAGTTTTCCTTAATTATGATAGCAATATACTCTTTCCCAATCGTATAGTTTTTCTTAGAAGCAAATTATATCTACGTTCTTTAATTTATACAAATTTGTGAAGAACTATATTCAAATTTATAAAGAACTTTGTTTAGAAACTTTCATTATACAGTATATTTCGTACTGTATATAAATTTTCCACTACCCAACATTTTGAAAAAAATATTTAACTTTCTTTTCATTGTATTTTTCTTACATTACTTACATATAAAGTCATTTTCATTAATATAAATTTAACGTAGATCTTAAAAATACTATTTCAGTTTACAGTATATTTTAAATAAACGAAATCTTATAATCCTCTAAGGCGAACGATGGCCTAATACAAACTCTTTGAAATTCTTAGAATTTAGTTTAATTACGATAACAATATGTTATTTCCCACATCCGTAAGGTTTCTGCTCTGAGAGAAGGTTCACTTTATTATTGGGCTTGTCTAGACAAGTCAGAAAATTATTATATGCGCTTTACTTTCAAAATATAAGTTAAGGCAATATCTTCTTCAGTGTCAAATGGTGTTAAAGCAATGCAAAATTCAAGCAGTTCCTATAGTGTTGCAATATTTCAATTTGAAATCATTAGACGTTTATGTGTCTTCACTCTTATAGAGGCTAGTGTTGTGGTACTGAAGTGTTTATTTCACTCGTAAAAGTGTGCTTTCGGCACGTAAGTATAAGTGTCTGATATTTCTGTAACGTTTCACAAATTTTCCTTTAGACGTTGCACAATTTAAAGAATTGTGTCACAAATGAAGATTTCTTTAAGTTGTGAGATAATTTCGAAATGCTTTCCTGACTTTATGATATCTTTCTTTGAGAAATCATCTATTAAATAAAAATAAATGAAGGTTAGGACAGGTTAGGAAAGTTAGACGTACATGACAGATTTTAAGCAATCTCCCCACCACCTGCATTTTATTATAATGTAGGGTTTGCTTAAAAACATGTAATATTCTGTATGGGAAAGTTTTGTCTTACAATAAAGCTGATAATTCAACTTTATAAAGACAAAAATGAAAATATGTAAGCACGCATACACAAGCGTAAACGCTTATGTGTAGGCTATGTTCTATTCTTTAAATCAATAGTCTTTGAAAGACCTTTTTGTAGAGTTTATTCACATACTGACTTACACACACATAAATACATTTAGAAGGCTTAAACTCGAAGGTAAGGTCAATTCTATTCTAAAAGAAGTAGCTTTTATTCTTTTTTTTTTTTTACAAAAAGGATTTCAGCGCTACACGACTCCATTTTGTTTTTAACTCAATTGAACTAAACTAAAAACTAAAAACATCTGAATTAATCTCGAACTCGCCACATGTTATTGAACAAGTAAGAAAATCCACTTTATTGTACATGATCTAATCATCACAATAACATTTTATATGAAATAAAATAAATATTAGTGTTTCAAGTGGCACTATGGAGATCACCATCTTGACTGAAGACGTCCCAAGTGATCGGACTCAGAAAAGGTATTAAATCCAATCAGCAAAAATTACTAACACAGTGGGGCTAATAAGTTGCAAATCAACATAAAAAGGTGGACACGGATTTTTAGATTTTTACCCAGATTCACAACGACTTTATTCAAGCTTGTAATTAGGAAATACGGCTTTTCTGTGTATTAAGCAATAAAATTAACCAATTTGTCTCTCTTTTGATGCTATTTACGATAGCAGTTGGGCCAGGTAGAAAAAGTTTTTTTCATGACTCTAATTAGACCTGAAGTAAATGATTAATATGACGTTCTTGCCTACAACAGCACCTGGTTTAAAAAATCACGGCTGAATACTAGAAAAATATATAAACATATTTTCAACACAACGAAATCTTTTCAGTTACTTCTTCAAAGAGCTGTCTTACTGTCGTCGCCTTTACTTTGTAAATGATCTACTTCAGTTTTATAGGTATCTGAAAAGTAACGATGGGGTACTATAAGAATATATATATATATATATATATATATATATATATATATATATATATATATATATATATATTATATATATATATATATATTTATATATATATATATTATATATATATATATATATATATATAGTATATATATATATATATATATATATATATATATGTGTGTGTGTGTGTGTGTGTGTGTGTGTGCGTGCAATCAATTTCTTATAAAACTCCCTGACAAGGAGAAAACTCAACAGCTAACAGTAATAACGATGCAGTCGGTCCGACACTGGAGAGAACGGCACAAGTCTAGTTCAAACTTTATTCCAGAGCATCTACAACGCACATCTTTTCTGCTGGACAACAGACAAAGAAAAGCCACAGAGTTCACATAAAAGTGTTTGCCTGTTGTATGGATTTAATGTTCCCAGAAATAAAATGTGTTGTGATTTTTAATCAGTCTCGCCCATATTAAGGCATGGAAGACACATTTGATTTCATACCT
Organism: Pardosa pseudoannulata; assembly: GCA_032207245.1. NCBI lineage: Eukaryota > Metazoa > Arthropoda > Arachnida > Araneae > Lycosidae > Pardosa > Pardosa pseudoannulata. Next base: position 47,196,694 of record CM063508.1, read on the forward strand.
AAAAACTTCTTTATTGTAATCCTTGTTGCCATTTAGAAATCCTTTGTTCTCATACTTTGCCACGTGGAGAATGTTATCAGCCTGAGTTCCAGCTCAGAATTGTCTTTTTTGGAGTTTGGCAAAATTCCTATGTCTACTTCCGCGTAGGCTTCTTTAATCTATATAGTTCTGTTCGAGTGTGTGTCTTTCTCCTATTACGTTATCGTTAAAGAATTCTAAATATTTTTAATTATAACTCACTGAATTCTTAACCCCCATTTTTAAAACTCACATATATATATATATATATATATATATATATATATATATATATATATATATATATATATATATATATATATATATATTATATATGAAAAATTTCTGAAGAATGTATTTAGTGTATTTTAGATAAATTTATAATGGAAATTTTTTTGTGTATAATATAGAGTATTATTTATTAATTTCAGCGATCAATTGGAGATAGATTTGCTGTCATCTGTTTGAATTTTAAAGATATTTAATTAGATTTTCAGCTGGAATACTACAAATTTTCATTAACCCCTCGACATACAATGATAAGTTGGCTTTGTTATTCAATTCTGTAGAATTAGAATTTGAGGAATCTACATCATCAAGAGTTTTCAGTAGACGCCATTCAGTATATTATTAGATTAATCAGTTGTTTCCCTCGTGCATCTATTCTGATTTATATATAGATGTTCAAGGATCTCCAATTTCTCAATGAAAATCATCTCCAAATATCAATGAAATTATTATACCAATAAACCAGTTAATCAGAAAGATACACATTGGAAGCATTATTCTGTGTAGTAATGGTTTTAGCTGTGTTTTCTTTACTCAGCGAAACTTGTAACTCAGAAAATTGAATAGTAGGACAAATAAGGATAAATGGTAATATTTCAGTTAATTAAAGGCTATATAATAATATAAATATCAAAATACACATTCTCTAAACCCGTACAAAACCATTTAGTTAACCAAGTTTAAACGGTGCATTTGAAAGCATCAAATACTTTCCTATGCATGTTAAATATTTAATTATTAATTATTAAGGCTAATTATTATTTACATAAAATGTACCTGAAAATATGGATGATATTTTAGGTAAAAAAATGCATTCTAAATTTAGCATAGAAAATTATCAATTGGAAATCGTAAAAGAATAGCGAAAGGTACTGAACTAATATTTCACAAAGTCTAACTTAATAATAAAATCCTTTCCGGTAATCTTCTCCATCCGTTGACTCAATACTCATTAATAAATTCAAAACTAAAACTATAGAAGCATGATATTTTCAAAAAAGATCTTTATCTGAAAAGGAAATATGTTCTTATTGTATATTCATGGTTTCATACTTTTACGAGGAATAACGATTAAAATTGAAATAATAAATACTTTAGAAACATATTTATGATTCAATATTTCCTAGATAAAACTTTAAAACGATGTGCAAAACACCCTTTAAACTTTGACGCTTAGACTTTTAGTTTTCAAATGTATTAGGTTATATATTTATTTCCATTTATTCAATTTTAACTTAATAGACTTGAACAAAGCATCAAAGCACAAAAACATTAAAGATGCGTTGATAGAATATGAATTTGCTTTTACAAGTTACTTACTTCTTTTATCAAAAATACATTTACATTTGAATAAGAAAATGCATTATATTTTTATAGGATTTTAAAAGTACGTAAATCAAATAATATATACATATACATATATATATATATATATATATATATATATATATATATATATATATATGTGTGTGTGTGTGTGTGTGTGTGTGTGTGTGTTTGTATATATATATGCATATACATATATCATATATATATATATATATATATATATATATACGTATATATATATATATATATATATATATACGTATATATATATATATATATATATATATATATATATATATATATATATATATATATATATATATATATATATATATATATATATATATATATATATATATATATATATATATATATATATATAACGAGAGAGAGAGCAAAACAAGAAATAATTTGGGTGTATGTGAAGACGACAAGAGAAGGTAGTACAAGAGAAGTTTCTATAAAGGTTATGTATGTATATATATATATATATATATATATATAAATCAGGGTTCTTGCCCCCTCCGAGGGTCCCAGATGAAAATTATATACATGCGTTCATGCATTCACATATATTTACGAAAACACACACACACACACATATATATATATATGTATGTATATATATATATATATATATATATATATATATATATATATATATATATATATATATAACAGTAAAATGGTCACGTGACAGGGCGAGATATAGATTCCGTTAGATGACGGAATTTGGTGTGTGGCGTAAGAAGGCCTACGTATTTTCGATATGGAAATAAAAGTTATGATCTACGTCTACCTTATGTGATTGTGATTATGTCTTTATTTTATATATATATATATATATATATATATATATATATATATATATATATATATATATATATATATATATATATATATATATATATATATATATATATATATATATATATATATATATATATATATATATATATATATATATATATATATATATATATATATATATATATATAAATTAGGGTGCTTGCACTCGCCGAGTGTCACAGATCGAAATTATATACATGCGTCCATGCATATGTATATATTTACAGGAATATACATA
>CM063508.1:47204415-47214363 GCA_032207245.1 Pardosa pseudoannulata
AAATGTATTTCCAATTTACTGGAACATAAAATATTTCCTTCACAATTTATATAAGTTTTGCCATTGTGTATGAATCTGAAGGTATTAAGTATGTAGCGGATTATAAAATTATAAGAATGGGCAAATTATAAAAATGGGCCTACTTTGGTCTCCCTCGTAACGTTTTGCTTTATTTTCGTTTGGTTTGAAATTCTACGGTCTAATTATTTGCTACCCTTGATTAATGGGAACGGGTTCTACTGCTTAAAGGCGACTCTGAACAACTGCGATCCTCCATACTAGTTATAGTAAATCTTGAAAGGTACAAAAAGCAGTGTCTTACCCATTCAGCTATCGCTCCTATCACGTAAGGATCCCTCAACTAGTTTAACAGTCAGAAAGTACAGAAAAAATCATAGACTTTGACGAACATAAACGCTTCTGTTAGTCTGATATATTGTGAACGGAGAATCGTGTGAGCAGGTGACTATTTTTTCATTCTTATAGTGACTTCTTATTGTAATTCTTCTGTCCGGGGTAACATTTATGTAGTTTCTGCAATGACTGCAGCATTACTCAATCAGTTGCTTGGGAATATTCGATATAGAGTGCATTTTTAATGCATGTAGCTCAAAGTGGACAGTTTTGATCTCTATAACTTCTTATGTGTATTTATCACAGATGTTATATGGAATACTACTGTCTTGTCCTTTCTTGCCACAATATATTTCAAAACTCTTCTGTCTCTATTAATTTATACAACTCCTATTAATCACGTATACAACTTTCGCTGTATACTTGAAAGATGTGGTATATCCCTGATTGCTATAGACCAGTGGTCGGCAAACTTATTAGCCAAAGAGCCAAATATGGACATTACAACAGTTTAAAAAAAATGTGAGCTTAATCTGCTTGTTTAGTAAACGTTTATTACACTAAATAAGTACTAAACTAAATAAAACTAAATTTCGTGCTTAATAAATATTTATTAATGCAAACAATGTGTTTGCACCTCCTTGGAAAGTTTGAGTAAGTCAGGTTTGTATGTTGTTTTTAATTTTAGGCATGATTCCAAGTTCTAATCAATAAGACGAATTCTCAGTTTACTCTTAATAATGTTCATGCTTGAAAAAGATTGTTCGCATATATATGTAGAACCGAAAAGAGAAAGAACAGGAAAACGTGAGCTTTTTCAGCTGATCGTAAGAGTCAGGAATACTATTCCAAGCGTTGAAAATGATCGTGTCTTCTTTCTCCAGGACATTCAAAGAAGACCACTTGCGTTGAGAACTAAGATCACATTTTTTCTTCTCCAATATTTCCAATTCAACACAAAGAACGTTCAAATTTAGAGTGCTATATCTCCTTGTCTTATAAATCCAGCGATTGTAGCTTGTACATGGTTTGTCTTTACGTTTACGAAAACTAATAAAATTAAACTCGATGTTCGTTACGTATTTTTATAATAATATAAAGTTTTAATTACCTATCTATCTTTTAACTTAAACAAAATATTATACATGTTATAGAAGAAATTTTAATTTATCAAAATAAAATGTAATTTTTTTCTTAACAAGTTTTTTTCAATGTAAATATTATTGCGCCCTTCCGTGGATATTTGTGCCAGAGCCGCACTTAAGAAGCCAAAGAGCCATATGCGGCTCTGGAGCCGCACTTGCCGACCACTGCTATAGACCATCATTCCCCGTCAACAAACTACTTTTACCGACAGCAAAGCGGTAGCCGATTCCGTTAATGAGGTACTAGAAACACGGGCTCCACATTTATGGCTCTTTTCAAATTTGTAATTTTAAGCAAAGTTTTAACACTCAAAATTAATTTTGCACCTTAAAATTATCATTGCTACAACTAGACTGAAGTGTGCCCTTTCTCGTCTAGTAAGTTGCACATTTTCACATTTTCAACGGAAATATATAACAATCTGTTCCCCTTATGGTTGTTTATTCCGCAGATGATCCTGCTAATTTGTTCAATCCTGTATATGTATATATATATATATAATAAGTCCTTGAAAAATACAAACTCGACAGTTTATGGACACAAACATTTATTTCTTGGATGAAGCACACATTTTACACAAAATAACAATTAAATAACAAGCACTGTCGTCTTCAGCACAGCATTGTCTTTTATGCTGTCAAAAACACGCTGTGCTGCTTCTGTAAGAGGGACAGATGGCGTTCTCTCGACAACAGGTGAAAGTTTGCAGTTACGGACCGTATATGTGTATGTATATATATATATATATATATATATATATATATATATATTATATATATATATATATATATATATATATATATATATATGTATATATGTATATGTATATATATATGTATACATAAATTTATATATATATAATATATATATGTATATGTATATATATATGTATATATAAATATATATATATATGTACATGTATATATATATATACATATATATATATATATATATATATATATATATATATATATATATATATATATATATATATATATATATATATATATATATATATATCGTGTGTGTGAGAGAGAGAGAGTGCCTATAAAAATAGTTAATTAGCAGTGGACTCTTGATAGCCAGATAGTCGAGTCGGTATAATGATACTAATTTCTAATTTTACTTTCGTTGTAATCTATGCTCTCTTTCTATTTCTAAAAATTTGAAGAAAAATCTCCTTCATATAAATTTACCAAATTTCTAAATTTATAGAAAATTATAACTTCTATATTAACTTCTATATAAGAGACTTCCTTCAGTTGAAATGTGAGATTTCTTCTTGCTTGCAAGCTGACCATAATAAAATAGTTTGCTTGTTTACAATGCGTTTTTTTCTTTGCACTTCTATGCAAAAAATAATGTACATCTATAGATATGCATATTTACTTTTATGTACACATTATATCCTGATAAAATGATAAGACATAATTACATCTGTGAGTAGCGAAGTAAGTAAAATGCATTTTCACGTTTAAATTAGATTTAAGGTAATACGGTTTTTCTGATGATAGTACATTATCTAAATATTAGACATTAGGAAGAAAGAGAAGCTTTTTGAAATAATTTTTATTGTATTTTTTCTCCTGTCTTAACACATTGCGGGACACTTACTAGTACGTTTTCTCACGATTGATACTTGAGAGTGGGTTACGTACTAGTACGGGTTAGTATAAAAACTTGTTTGTTTGTGGGTACAAAAATAACGGTATATACAGGCAAACGAATTCGAATGTTCTTATCTACTACATAGATTCTGGAAAAATTGAGACAAATAAAAGTTGTTTTCACGTCAGTGAATGCGAAACCACAGAACGGGTAGGTTGATTAAAAAATCAGTTTTAGACTTAAAAATTAACTTTTTATTTATATTTGTGAAAATGATATTATGTATATGATATTTATATATTATTTATATATATTATATATATATATATATATATATATATATATATAATATATATATATATACTTATATATATATATATATACACATATATAATCGATGCGAAATGTACCCTAACACAATGTGTTAAGCAGTAGAATGATTTCACAAGTTCAAAAACCGTCTAGAATATGGATTATATATACATATATATATATATAATATATAATATATATATATTATACATATATGTTTATATATGTATATGTATATATATACAAAACACACACAAATATAAAAACTTTATATATATATATATATAATATATATATATATATATATATATATTTATATATATATATATATATATCTGTGAGAAAGTGCCTATACAAATAGTTTAATTGGCACTGGATTCCTGTTAGTCAGATAGTCGAGTTGATGTAGATACTAATTTCTAATTTTACTTTCATTCTAATCTATGCTCTCTTTCTATTTCTAAATATTTTGACAAAAAATCTCATTTATATAAATTTACCTAATTTTCTAAATTTCTAGAAAATTTATAACTTTCTATATAAAAGACTTCCTTCAGTTGAAATGTGAATTTTTTTTCTTGCTTGCAAGCGGGCCATAATAAAATAGTTTGTGTGTTTACAATGCGTTTTTTCTTTGCACTTCTATGCAAAAAAATAATGTACATCCATGGATATGCATATTTACTTTTATGTACACCATTATATCCTGATAAAATGATAAGAACATAAGTACATCTGTGATTGAGTAGCAAAGTAAGTAAAATGCATTTTTCACGTTTAAAATTGGATTTAAGGTAATACGGTTTTTCTGATGATAGTACATTCTCTAAATATTAGACATTGGAAGAAAGAGCAGCTTTTTGAAATAATTTTTAACTGTATTTTTCTCCTGTATTAACACATTGTATGCGGGTCACGCACTAGTATGTTTTCTGACGATTGATACTTGAGCACTTGTCACGTACTAGTACCGGTTTGTAACAACATGATTTGTTTGTGAGTACAAAAATAACGGTATACACAGGAAAGCCGAATGTTCTTGTCTACTACACAGATTCTGGAATAATTGAGACAAATAAAAACTACTTTTACATCAGTGGTTGCGGAACCGTAGAACGGGAAGGTTGATTAAAAAAATCAGTTTTAGACTTAAAATTAATTTTTTTATAATCCTTGCGAAAATGATATTATGTATATGTATATTATATATATATATATATATATATATATATATATATATATATATATACATATATATATATATATACATTTATATATATATATACATATATATATATATATATATATATATATATACATTATATATATATATATACACATATATATATATATATATATATATATATATATATACATTTATATATATATATATATATATATATATATATATATATATATTACTATATATATACATAATATATATATATATATATATATATATATATACATTTATATATATATATATATATATATATATATATATATATATATATATATATATATATATATATATATATATATATATATATATATATATATATGTTTATTTGTCTATTTATATATTTGTTTATATATTTCAATATAAAACACGAAAAGTTGGTTAAAAAATTAAATAATTATCTATTTATTGACATTTAACTGAATAAATAAATTTACGCTTGAAACGCCCGCTCCCGGTACAATTCCGATGCAAAATGTTCCCGCACACAATGTGTTAAGCAGTAGAATGAGTTCATAAGTCCAAAAACGGTATAGAATATGGGCAAATATATTATAATATGGACGTTCGTTGCCCTTTGGATTTAAATAGTAGACGTTAATGTCATTAGCTATAGTGTTGGTTATCGTTCAGGAAAATCAAAACACAATTTGTATTGAATATAACACTGAAGACCTTGTTAAAGAGCGTTAAAATGTTTTTGCATATTACATTACAATATTTATTTTATTTAATATGATACGTGATCAGATTTATAACTTATACATGCTTTTGTACAAAACCTTCATTTTCACACATACTAAACAATCACATTTTTATATTTAATATTGATAATGAAATACAATAAATTCTAAACTAAACATTTAAAAATGCTCACTGGAAACACTTTATAAGAATCTAGAATGCATTTTACTTCGGGTATCTGATGTGAAAGAAAAATATGAGTGATTTTAATCATACCATTGAATTTAGAGCAGATAAAAATATGTGCCTACAAAAAGAAAATCAACGCTTTCTGTTTTAAATAAACATAATTTATTTTTTTATTCTGTTCAAAGCAAAGTAACAAAATAATTTCCTCTCAATAAAGTGTTAGGAGAACAGCATATTACATTGATCGTATACTATTTGAAAGGTTTTATCAAAATTAAAATTAGCACTGCACTGAAGAAGTATTTATTATTACATTAACAATTCTCAAAATTTATCTTTTATTTATTCCGTAATGTAAATATGTATTTTTATCCATATTTTTGTAATGATAAAAATGTTATGAAAATCTTTAAATCTGCTATTATACGTGAAACTGTTGAAAAGGTATGTGTAATATACACATTTGGATTTTTTGCATTTGAAATATAATTTAGTACTCTTTTAAAAATGAAAACAGAGATTTAAATTCTACTTTACAGATTGCAATTCAGGAATGCTGTTTAGATCTTCACTTTTTAAGAAGGTCTTCAGTGTAATATTCAATACAAATTGGGTTTTGTTTTTCTTGAACGCTACGTCATACTATTTTCCAACACTATAGCTAATGAAATTGAGGTCTACTATTTGAATACAAACGGTCATGAGCGTCCATATTAGAATGTACGAGGGTTGCTATATATATTTCTGGCCTAATAATGAAAAAAAAACAAATATGTAGGATCGAAATTGGTTTTATTGTTTTTCAATATATTCTCCATGATGTTCAATACACTTTTGTATGCGTTTGAACCAATTTTCATAGCACTTTTTCCAGTCCCATTGAGGTAACTCCAAAACATGTGTTCTGAATGTATCAACCGCTTCTTCGGGGATCTAAAATCGTTGTCCACTTAATTTATTTTTGATGTGTGGGAATAAGAAGAAGTCATTGGGTCCCAAATCAGTGCTGTACGGCGGATGACCCATCAGTTCGATCTTTGCTCCGTCAGAAATGCCTTTGTTTGAGTTTATGTGTGAGAGCTCGCATTGTCATGATGAAGAATGATTCACCTGTTCTGCTTTTTTCGAATTTCTCCGATGACTTCTGGCAAAAAAAATGGTCGTGTACCATTCATAATTGACTGTCCTGTGTTGTTCTAAAGCCACTGTTGCCACATGACCGTTAATGCCAAAGAAACAGGCAATCATTTGTTTCGATGTGCTTCTTCCTCGAACAACTTTTGTTGGTTTTGCCTCGTCTTGGAAGACCCATACAGTTGATTACTGTTTTGTTTCCGGCTCATATGCATAGACCCATGATTCGTCATCTGTGTAGATGTTATACACAACCTTTGATGTACCTTGAACGTATTTTTCCAACATTTCCTTGCACCAATCGTACCAGCCTTTTTGCGCGTTTGTCAAATTATACGTGATCCAACGCGAACAAATTTAGTATATAAATGGGTTGGTATATAATTTGAAATGGGTTGGTATATGGGTTTAGTATATAATTTGGTTTAGTATATAAATGTTATCTATGAATGTTATCTTTTATATAAGAAGCATATGAAAAATAAATTATATTACTTGAAGAATAAGCAAGGGGTAATTAGATTGCATAATCACCTCCCTTGGAACAGCATGAAAATGACATAAACGATTTAATAGTATTGAAAAAATAATTAATGATTTCTATTATAAAGGTGTATAAATAGAACAGATAAAAAAATTGTTAGTGTAGTTTAAACTGGTACATTTAAAGTCGTAACTTTGAAAAATCGATTTTTTGGTTTTAGAATCTGGTTTTGATAGAGCCTGATTCTAAAAGCAGGTTTTGACAGGAATAATTAAGAGCAGTAACATAATTAAGTATCGATAGCTTGATGTATAAAAAAATTGAAAATCAAAAACATTTTTCTATATAAATCAGAAAACATGTTTTAACAACCGGTATATTATATATACCAGTGCCCTTCAAAGGGTTAATGAGAAGAAAATACAGTTAACACATTGTGTGCGGGTAAATTTCGCAGAGGAATTGTTCTGGGGGCAGGCGTTTTACGATTAAATTTAGTTATTTAGTTAAGTCTCAATAGAACAAAAATTATTTAATTTTTTAGCTAACTTTTCGTATTTTATATTGAAATATATAAACAAGTATATAACTAGAAATATATAAATAAGAATCAAAAAGATAGTTTGCTACCCGAGCATCCCTGTGTGTGTATGTATGTGTGTGTTTTCGCTTATATGTACACATATGCACGAAAGCATGTCATTCCAATAAATTAGTTTAGCAGTTTACAGGTAAATGCAAAATAGACCTTTGTAAATGCACCTTAAAATTAAAAGTTTTTACCAATTATTCCCAAATAAATTTATACGGTAGCTCTACAGTTTAAAACCATATCATCCCGTTATAAATGGTATCTCAACCACACATTTTCAGTAATTATTTTCAGTAAAATTAAGTCTTCACACGTAATACAATTTTGAACAAATATTTCTTTATACGTTTAAAGCTTAACTTTCACTTATTGCGTTTCTAAACCTTTATGAATATTTTACAACCTATTTAGTTAATAAATTTCAGTATTGAATATTTTGTGAATACTTCGATACTTGAATTTTACATTAATTCCTTTTCTATATACTGTCTTTGGAATAAAAGCGCATTATTCAAAAACTATTATATGCATTTTTTACCTAATACCTACATATACCTACATACATATGTATGTGCGTATATGTGTTTAAGTGTATATTACCATCTGAAAAAATACTTTATATTATTAAATAAGAAAATAATGTTATCTACCTTTAATATATGACTGTAAAACTCACTCCGTAACGTTTTCACTTAATAGAGTTAAAATTTAATACCAACAGTACATTTTTAATGGTTTGAAAGAAAGCTGCTTAAATTTTGTTAGGTCTATAAAAAACAGTGCGGTTTTATTTAAAAATCTATTACATATATACCTACTTTGGTGCAGCTCTTTGATATATTGATTCTGCTAGACAGTGCTTAAAAGCACAATTGCTTTGGTGGATGAGAAGCATAATATTTAAAATGAATTTTCATTTATAAATTCCGTTAAATATTACATAGTTTTACCGGCAGAAGATAGTGTGTTGTCTAAATTTTAGACATCAAAGGAAATTTCTGCGTTTTACGATTTCATTTCTATTTTTGCCGTGTTGGGTATTACGCAAAATACAATAACGGTTAAAATGTTATTTTCCACTTTTAGAAAAGGTTTAAGCTATAATTCAATGCATAAAATATTATGCATACACCACATAACGTCTATTTTTGCATATTATACTACAATATTTATTTTATTTTATATGATGCGTGATCATACTTATAACTTACACATTCTTTTCAAGATTCAAAATGGATTTCATTAGCAGGAAGTAATAAACAGATCAGATATTTTACTTTTTTTAATTGCCCTTTAAAAAATAGTTTTAAATATTTGAGAGGCCTTTTTTTTAACTGTAGATGAAAACATTGAAATATTAGAAGAGCACTGTTGCTGATCGGCAGAGTAAATAGCCGTTATATTGAGATTTTTCACCATGCACAGTGTTAATTGTAATCAGAAATGGAGGTACAAAGCTAAATGTTATAAGAACCCCGAAAAACTTAATTCACGCTTTTCATTTATCTTATTATTGTTATTTATATTTTTTCTATTTATATATTTCTTTATATATTTCAATATAAAGTACGAAAAGTTGGTTAAAAAATTAAATAATTTTTGATATATTGAGATTTAACTGAATAATTAAATTTAATCGCAAAACGCCCACTCCATGTAAAATTCCGCTGCGAAATGTACCCGCACACAATGTGTTAACTGTATTTTCTCCTCGTTAAGCAGTTGAATAAATTCATAAGTTCTGAAAATACCGAAATATTAGAAGAGCACTATTGCTTATCGGCAGCGTGAATAGTTATATTGAGATTGTTCACTATGCAAAATATTGATTTCAATCAGAAATGGAGGTACAAAATTAAATGTAAGAAGAGACCCGAAAAATTTAAAAACCTTTCAACCTTTTCACTATTTTTTTCCTCTTTTCTCAATTTCATTCGTAAATAAAATTCTTTTATGTTAAAAATAATGTATATTGATAGACAGATAAAAGTATACTGTAATTTTGCTTTTTTTTTAATATGTAGCAATGAAATTGTCTTTATGTAAAAAAGGGGAATGTAAAAGTAAATTTTCGATACCTAATAGTTTGAGAGATAGACTTATATCGTTAATATATGCCATATTGACTTTTTTCGTTAGAGTGCAAAAAGGGATTAAAAGGAAAGATGAAGAGCAAGACATAATTGCAGTCCAAAGAACGGTTTC
>CM063508.1:47216963-47244463 GCA_032207245.1 Pardosa pseudoannulata
TCTTCTTAAGAACTCTTTGAAAAGATAAGAACTAAATGGCAGCAATCAACAATTAACTACCAGAATGCATATATAAGTCTCTCTTCATTATTTTAAAAATATTTAATAATGAATTAATTATAAAATTCTATTATTAAAATATGTTTCAACGTCATCAAATTTTTAACTTTGAACTGTAACGAAGCATTGAAGCACTGTTTTTGTTTACAGAAAGATAATTTTGTAGATTAGAACGTAAATGTAGAAAAATGCAGAAAAATTTTAAGAATTGTATTTTTCTTATCTGTTTTCAACAATTTTTCAAGTTATACGAAATTAAACTATTATTGTTTTTATTAACTACATAGTTTTCATGATAAAATATATTATTTTAATAAAACATTGCTACTATTATTTTTAGAACTTATACATCGGTCATAATTCTTTTTTTTAATAAATTCTTCTTTACATTTTAAAGAAAAAGTAAAAATAAAAGTGTTTTTCTTTTGTAAAAAGAGTATCTGTATATATATTTTGACTATGACAAACTAAGGTAAAACTCATACTTGAACTGGCGAGAGAGAAGCGTTATATTTAAATTGCATGCTCATGTTTAAATTTGGTTGCATTTAGTATGTGTTACTGACACAAAAATACCTCTTGTAAAAATGTTAGACATCAAACAACATTTAATAGCAACGTTTTTTAACGATTTCAATTCTATATTAACGCTAGAAGAATATTCCACTATAATATTTTTTTCGAAAAGAAAAGAACTAAAGCATTTAACAGCAAACATAATGAAGCATTTTAAGCTTTGTTTTCTTTTCGAGAACAGTATTCATTTATATTTCAATGCATGAAAAGCAAGCATATACTGGGTAGCCATAAATAAACTGACAGTGCTCAGAGTGTTCTGTAGCGCGATCTATTTGAGAGAATGACACCATATTTTGTAGGAAGATTAAACAAGACGAGGAACATAGGATTCCTTAAAAAACAAATTAGTTCCAAAAGTCACGGCTAGGGGAATATGTGTTATAGAAAATAGAGTGTTAACAAATACAAATTAATACGGAATAAAATTACCTGTTATTATTCACATTTTCTGATTTAGTTCAAGTGCAATATGGCAACACTTTTAAAAAAGCGTAAAATCTACATAAACACCGATAAAGTCTCGTGATCTGCAATATCACTTACGCTGATAAAAATAAAGAAAAATTTGAATAAAGTTCTTTAATCTAATTTCATGTTACACCCATTGGTATATAATTTTAATTTCATTCTGTATTTATTTGCATTTGTTAACACTCTATTTTCTATAACACAGCACCAAATATACCACTAGCGGTGACTTTTGGAACTAATGTGTTTTTTCGCGGAATTCTTCGTCCCCCGTCTTGTTTAATCTTCCTACAAAATGTGGTGTCATTCTCGCAAATAGATCGCGCTACAGAACACTGTGAGCACTGTCAGTTTAATTATGGCCACCCGGTATATTTTCAAATACATTTTAAAGAGCTTCGTGAATTCTTGTAAATTGCTTTTTTTACCTTTCAGTAATAATACATAAAGGAACATTAATACATATATACAATATTGAATAAACACTCAAATATATATAGGTGTGGTACTGCATGAGATATAGAGTATGAGTATTATGAGAAGATAAATACTGTGATGGTACCATTCTAGGATGGAGTAGTTTGTGTCAAGCAAAATATAACAGGTTAGTACCTGGAAAAGAAACCCACAGAAAAGACAATAAAAAAGTATATTATTTGATGAGTGGTGATGTATAGTGAAAATGCGCATTATGATCCTAACCTGATATTTTAATATTTAAATTAAATTTGGCTTTTCGCCAACTTAAGTTTAAGTCTTAAAATAGAAAAAAAAACACAATAGGCCTTAAAAAAGAAAGGAGAAGTTATTATTTAATTAATTGCATTTATTGAAACCAGACGTCAAATTGAAATTACGAACATTTATGAACATTTAAAATTACAAAAATTAAATTTAAAAAAAGAAAGGAGAAAATAAAATTTTAAAAAATGTCACTTATAGTGACTGCGAAACGAAACAATGGAGGACGCAGATCCAGGTTCCTTTTCTCTCCGTGGATAGTAGGTGTCTCCTTAGCAACCATCTTATCTGCTGGGCATCAAGTCTGCAAGTGTATATACTGTGTCTGCTGGGATGAGAACCGCATGTCTGGAAAGCTCATCAAAATTCCTTTGGTCTGGCGGCACGTTGGAACACCGCCAAGCGCAGCACTAAAAACACGCCAATGTATGGAGTGGTGATATGTCATATCATAAAAGGGCAAATTTATGAAACTATTGCATCGCGGTGCTCGCCAAGGAGAATGCCAAGTGACGCTGTTGGTATGCAGGATTGAAAATCCAGAGCGGCTTATGCGATAAAAGAAGTGACTTTTCGCCTCACCAACGTGATAATTGGGAGCTTGGCAGGGAAGTTACAAACAGGGTATTTTTGTTTAAGGAAGACTTTACAAAATTAAAATAAACTAAATGGAACAGAATTAAAAGAAAGAAAATGGAACGTTATGACAAGAAGATAAATACTACTTTTCGCATGTTACTTGTTTTTAACTCCGACAAACCCTGGCTAATAATATACGTAAAAGCTCCAATGATTTTCTTGTAATTCTTAAAAAAAAACATGTTTTGTGGTTTTATCAGAGAGTAAAATAATAAATTATATTCAGCTTATTAAAACATAGTGTGTTGTTTTACTGTTTATATAAGGTAGAGGTCTAAACATCTTTTCTAAATTTGAAAGTAAAAAAAAAAGAAAAATTTACGTTGGCATTTTTTACATGGAAGATTCGTACCAAAGCACAATGGAAATTCTTATGAAAAAATCCCCGATAATTATTTTCAAATGAGAAAATAAAAAAGTTTAAATACATTACAGTCAATAGCTTGGGCATATTTTAACACTAGAATTATCATGGTAGTGTTAAATTATTCTCAATTATACATATTACAGTTTTCTTATAGAATTTCAGTTAATGCAGTTTTGACCTTGGGTTAAAAACTGCATATTTTATTTTGTATTATCATACCATAATTTATCGTGAAGTGGTGGCTGAAATAATTTCGATTCCATCGTTTCCTTGTAAACCTAAAAAGTGTATAATCAGATTAGTATTCAAGGAAGCAAAGAAGTTTTTTTTTAAATATAATGTTTTAATGTTAAGTTACAAAGTTACATCAATTAAAGGTGTTTGTGCCACAATACACATTTATATGGGAACTAACCCTCAAAAATTAGTAAATCATATTAAGTTAGATGGATTCTACCCATAAATGGTATTCATGGCAAAATAAAACAATATTATGAGAACTACCACCTAAATATAATCACTATTTAAGGCTGTTAAAAATTATTCATAAAAGAGAAGGTTCTAAAGATCGCCTATGTCACACGGGTTCCATTTACAAATTACTGCGAGAGAAAAAATCTTATTTTAGCCATTTTTATTACTCTTGTTCATCCGCATCCTCCTGCGTTAGTCCGGACTACTTAAAAAAGTTGCCCAAAGCTTTCAAAAATAAAAATCCTGAAAAATGTATTCTGTTTGCTTAGTGGAGTCATCTCGATGCGTTTGATGCCACAGCAATGGTTAACTGGTTAACACTGGTGCTATTTGGCTACTCTCTCTATATGTAAATGATATTCATAGCATAGTAAGATAATATTATGGGAACTATTCCCTAAACTTAATCACTATTTAAGGCATATAAATAAGATGATTAAGTCACCTAAGTCATATAGGTTCCATTTACAAAAGGGCTGAGTGAAAGAATATTAAATATTATCACTTTTTATCTGTTATTCTCTTCCAGTCGCATCATTTTCAGTCATTTCTGCCTACTCTTTAAATAAATTAGCCAAAACTTGAAAAATAGAAAAATGTATTACATTTGCTTAGTGGATTTATTTTGATACATTTGATGCCAAAATATTGGTCAATTCTTACCGTATGACTAATCTCGCTATCTGAAATTATATTCACACTAATATTATGGGAACTAATCCCTAAAATTAATCACTATTTAAGGCATATGAAACAGATGCCTCAGTCACCTAAGTCATATGGGTTCCATTTACAAAGGGCTGAGTGAAAGAATATTACATCTTATCACTTTTTATCTCTTACTCTACTTCAGTCGTATCATTTTCCGTCAGTCCTGGCTACCCTCTCTCTAAAATTGCCCAAAGCTTTAAAAAACAAAACAAAAATAGAAAAATGTATTACATTAGCTTAGTGGAGTCATTTCGATGCGTTTGATGCCAAAGTACTGGTCAATTCTTACCATATGGCTAATCTCGATATCTGTAAAATGATATTCATAACATAATAAGATAATATTATGGGAACTATTCCCTAAAATTAATCACTATTTAAGGCACATAAAAGAGTTGCTTAAATCACCTAAGTCATATGGGTTGCATTTACAAAGGGCTGAGTGAAAGAATATTACATGTTATCACTTTTTATATGTTACTCTAATTCGATCGCATCATTTTACGTCAGTCCTGGCTACTCTCTCACTAAAATTGTCTAAAGCTTTTGTTTATAAAAAAAACCACGGAAAATATATTTTCTTTGCCTAGAAAAGCCATTTCACTGTAGTTGATGCCAAGCACTGATTAATTCTTACCATCTCTCTGCTCACAGGGAGAAACAGTTTTCTGGCAATATTGATTTAGTAGGTTCATCAAAGATCAGGTCCACTTCGAATTCTTAGAATTGAAAATATAAAATTTTGGCATATCCTCTGAAGTATTATCTAAACATTGGGAAAGTCATTGTTGCCTAAAATTTTGTGCTAAAACAAAATTTTAAGAAACAAGGTGAGGAAAATATATAATCATGACAAAATAAACAAACGAAACTACACATTTATCACCAAATCAATAATTTATTTGGGACAATTGTTATCTTAATATAAATGTCCGTATAAACAGAAAATTCTGATTAAAGCTGCCGTAGAAAGTCTCAATATTCCTTAGGACTAATTTGAAAAGTCCGAGTATTAACTTTAAGTCCCAGTCTAAATTCCAGATGGAGAAAATAGATCATAAAGTTTAACCGCATTAGAAGTTTCGAAAGTAATCATCAGAGACGGTAATTTGAATAATTCTTATCATGTTAGGAAAATATCAAATTACACTTTTGGTTACTTAAACTTATTTTAAATTAATTTCCAATAGAGTAAGTAGCACACACCCCTTTTGTAGTTATTAAAATCATTCGTCAATGTTACTTAAGTTGGTCAAAAATGCAAATCAATCTAAAAATCACATTAATTGGAAAAGTAATATCAAAATATTTAACTAGAATATATTTCATGAAAAGTTATTACTATAAAGAGTAGATTTTTTATTTTAGGTTATTTTCTATTTCAGGTAGATTTTCTATTTTATATAACAAAGCTGCATAGTTTGCTGTTATACTTATGTTTGCTTATCACTGTAACAAATAGATAGCCCACTAGTGGCTATAGACTTAAACAGTCAGTCAAAACAGACTTTTGAGATGCAGCATCGTCAATAACTTTGCTTAATAATCATTTTATGCTTTAATTCTTTAGTACCTTAATGTTTTGTGGCTCAGTAGATTTTATATATGTTATTTGACTTAGCCAATGACTGTCATTATTTAAATTATCTTTTTCATAAACTAACCCATGTTGAGAGCCAGTTTAATATCGACTGATCCATAAAACATTTAGGTACGAAAAAAGTAAACCATGCAACATAAAAATGCAAAAAAATTAGGATGCTACATCTCTAATGGCCGGAGGCTTACTGACCTTTTTAGTCTATACCTGCCAGGGGTCAATCTTTCCTTATATTTGTTACATTCGTAAAATAATTTATATCTTTAGGGTAATTCCATACCAAATCGACACAAGGTTTCTACCTGACCCCCTCCAATTTTGATTAAATTTGGTATAGTAAGTGACTTCATGGTAATAAAGAAAATCCCCAAATCTTATGTTCAAATAATTATTGGTTTGGGAGTTATAAGGCTTTAAATTTGCCAGATTTGTCTAAAAAGTACACTATCGGCATACCTTTAAATTACACTTGCTACTCACCTAATTAAGCTATAGATATGTGCAAGGTGTTATTTTAAACCTTTTTTAATGGGCTTTCATATGATATACAACTCATGATGACTTGAAACATTTTTAAAAAATTAAAATTAAAATTAAAATTTAAAATTTAAATTTCTCGAAAAGCCAAGTTTTTAAAATTTTGAAAAAAATCTCAAAAATTGCTCATATTATTGTTAATTAATCCTCAAAGTTTCATGTTGGGATCATAATGGGATCGCAAGCTACAAAAATTTTTTGTTTGATATATTTACTATTGCAATAACGAAAATGAGAACATGCATTCATTACTTTTAATCTAACTCATCTGTATAGGATGGCATTAATGTTTACACACTACCTTATCGACATATACTCTAGTAAATAGTACATTTAACATTTGTGAAGATATTAGAATGAAGAAAAATTATTAAAGTGCATTACTTTTGATGGATGGTGCTACTTATTTAGTTGAAACTGGTAGAAAGCTTTATGTGTTTTGAGAATTTCTACTTCAGAAAGAATATACATTGGTCCTGTTGGAGTTAAAGGATTCACCTTACACATAACATCTGAAATTGGAATCCATAGTACATATCTCTTTTTATATAGATATAAAAAAAGATGGTGATGGTCCAGATGAGGGAAGGAATGTCACTTTTACCTCTTCAGAGCTTTTCTCTTCTTTCTCTTAACATAAATGTAAGCCACCAGTTGCAATTATAAACAGCAGTAATATAACCATTTATATCAGCAAATAGAAGCTTTTTTTGTGATGCTATAGGAGTTTGTATCAATAAATCTTGTGAAAAGGAAAATGTCTTCTCAAATACTTTTGTTTTTGATTCTGTGGGTATAAAAGCATGATATTTCTGAGTCCCAGGAATTGCAAAAGCATTTTTAAATTGGTCATCTAGAAATATAGCTGTAGAAACATGTTCTTCTTGGGTTGAAATACAAAATGTATTCCTGTGATGTTTTCCTGTGCGCAGTTAAAAAGTTGTTGTGGTGTAAGTATTTGATTTTTATATGGTCGTTGTAGGCTTGCTCAAGTCGCCAACTCTTGAGTGTACCTCCTACCCCATCACAAGGTCCTTTATCATGAGCTGTTGTCCAAAAATGCCATTCTGCCTCAATGCCAAAATCTTCCTTATGTAAGCATAAATTGGCAAAGTTTTTCTTATTTATATATTGTGCAGATGACCCATCTGAGAAATAAAATATTTTCCTTGCACTTTTTTTTAAAATTCTGTCTTAAAAAAAGTAATAAGCTTCTTTTGAACACAGTAAACTGCTACTGTATTGGGCTCCAAACAGTCTTAAATTACAATGTATGTAAAGTGGTCAATTCCAAACTTCCCTTTGTAATATACAACAAAAGGGTGAGTTGTAGATTGAACATTAGTCCAGTGGCAGCTCTGGGCCTCAACCTGTATAACAAATAAGTAATTTTCAGCAAAATCTTAGAACTACAAACTCTGAATCTTTTAAATTTCCTTTTATATTGTTTATAAATTAATTTTGTTGTTTCACCACAAAGTAATGATAAACGAATACAGACATTTTCTCACAAAATAAGTCAATAAATTCTGATGCTGACTTTTGTATTGTTTCTAAAGAGCTCCTATCAACAGAAATCCACTGATTGAAAATGACCTTTTCCACCATATTTTCACCGAATGTTTCACCAAGTATGGTTTTTAATTATGTAGTCCCAGAACATGATGTACACTCTCCCATGTGGCAGCTCACTGATGCTGGATTACAAATCATCATAACAAGGCAGTCCGTGTATGTGTTAATTTCCCCATGTGTTAATGGAAGCTAATTTGGTATTTTATAACTTGTGATCCCATTATAATCCCAATGTCCTATGTCACAATGTATGAAGCCGGATGTACTATGAATTCCAATTTCAGATGTTATGTGTAAGGTGAATCCTTTAACTCTAACAGGACCAATGTATATTCTTTCTGGAGTAGAAATTCTCAAAACACATAAAGCTTTCTATCAGTTTCAACTAAATAAGTAGCACCATCCATCAAAAGTAATGCACTTTAATGATTTTTCTTCATTCTAAAATCTTCACAAATGTTAAATGTACTATTTACTAGAGTATATGTCGATAAGGTAGTGTGTAAACATTAATGCCATCCTATACAGATGAGTTAGATTAAAAGTAATGAATGCATGTTCTCATTTTCGTTATTGCAATAGTAAATATATTAAACAAAAAACTTTTGTAGCTTGTGATCCCATTATGATCCCAACATGAAACTTTGAGGATTAATTAACAATAATATGAGCAATGTTTGAGATTTTTTTCAAAATTTTAAAAACTTGGCTTTTTGAGAAATTTAAATTTTAAATTTTAATTTAAATTTAAATTGTTAAAAAAATTTTCAAGTCATCGTGTGTTGTATATCATATGAAAGCCCATTGAAAAAGGTTTAAAATAACACCTTACACATATCTCTAGCTTAATTAGGTGAGTAGCAAGTGTAATTTAAAGGTATGCCGGTAGTGTATTTTTTAGACAAATCTGGCAACTTTAAAGCCTTATAACTCCCAAACCAATTATTATTTGAACATAAGATTTGGGGATTTTCTTTATTACCATGAAGTCACTTACTATACCAAATTTAATCAAAATTGGAGGGGGTCAGGTAGAATTTGTTCTAAAATTGTGTTGATTTCACATGGAATAACCCTTTATTCTTTAATCATACGAAATAATATACTTGAAAATTATTTTGTGAGATTTTAATATTTCTAGTTTTCATTAGTCCTATGTCATTTAAACGAACTTTTCTAAGCCATCTTGTTTCTTAATGTTGCGTTGTAAATGTTCTTAAATATGTATTAAGCTGGTTTTTTTTATCTATACAAACAAAAATGTAAATGTGTGTTTGAAATCCCGAATCTCCAGTTTAAAGCCAATTGATGAAAAATTTTCAATATTTCACGGATTGGCTTGAAATTTTGACATAACACTATACTAGAATCCGGTGATGTTTTTATCCACACAGTTTATATTGCCGCATAACGATGCTTAGCCAACGAGCTAAGTGGCCGAATGGTCAAAGCACGCGATCCAGACCCGAAGATTGTGGGTTCGATGCTTGCCATGGCTGTTTATCCAAAGTACGGATTTTTAATTTAAAAATGTTATTTATTGTTTCCTTATGTTCTTGAACATTCTAGATCTTTCTTTAATATGTAAATTAGTTATTTCTCGAATATTCTGTTCGGGTATAAAAGCTGATACCCACTAGTTGTAGGCAACTTCCCAATCTTGTAAAGTTGCGAGTTGCTACTTAGCTTTAATAAATTCTTCTGTTAAGTTAAACGGTGTGTTCATTCGAATCTTCGTGACAATATATAAAGTTTACAATCACTCTCTGTGTCAATTTGATTGGCCGCTGTGTGCTTGGATCGGTGTAAAGTTAATATCACCGAGAAATGAAAACAGTGGTTCGAATCCCACTAAACACAGTGCTATTAAAGACGAGCTTTTTCTTTCATTTTTGTTTAACTAACTGATACTCAGCAACGCGTGGCCGGGAACAACTAGTGTTGTAATAAAAATGCTCAATATACTTCTTAAGTTGCAAATTCTAAACTTTTATGATTTATCAATAACTACAAATAATTCGAGTAATAAATATGTACATGTATAATATTGCCTATGACCCACTGTGGCATGATTTTAAATACCACGTGCTTCTTTATGACTTGACTCAACTATGTATTGAATCTAGTACTCTGTTCCGATATGTGGATTCATATAGTGAACAACTTTTTCGGAAATTCATTTTTATATAATATCATGACGCTTCACTTTTTAGAGTACTATCTGAATACCATAGGGCTACTCTCACTATATGAAAATATATTCATAAAAATATTATAGGAACTATTCTCTAAATTTAATCACCATTTAAGGCATATAAAAGACATTCCTCAATCCCTTAAGTCATATGGGTTCCATTTACAAAAGGCTGAGTGAAAGAATATTATATCTTATTACTTTTTATCTGTCACTCTCCTTCAGTCGTTTCATTTTACTTCAGACCTGACTACTCAAATACTAAAAGTGTCCAAAGCTTTAAAAAATAAAAAAATAGAAAAATGTATTATATTTGCTTAGTGGAGTCATTTCGATGCGTTTGAGGCCAAAGTACTGATCAATCTTATCATATGATTACTATCACTATCTGTAAATGATATTCATAGCATAATAAATAATATTATGGGAGCTACTTCCTAAAATTAATCACTATTTAAGGGACATAAAAGAGAAGCCTAAGTCACCTAAGTCATATGGGTTACATTTACAAAAGTCTGAATGAAAGGAAATTACATTTGATCCCGTTCTGGTTAATTAAGTTTATCAAATTAAGATAATCTTAAAAATTTAAATTAGGTTTTAGATAATTTACTAGAATTGATGTTATATACTAACATTATAAAAATTCCGAAAAACTATCATTTTCAAAAATGACTTATAAGTTTTATGTAAACTCTATGAACATTAGAAATATGAATTAAACAAACAAAAATGACTTTATAAGGCGATAATAACTCGAACAGACCTAATATAAAACTAATTAAGTTTTTAGCTAGAATATTTTAAAAGAACCGAGGTAACCTATCAAAAAATAAAAATATTGATCACAAGGCATAAAATGTTAAATACTTTAAATATTTCAAACGCTACCACGGGTATTCTCTGTTATCCATGGTAACAGAATGGATTAAAATTTTAAAGAGTGGTGTAACTAAAATTAAAGAGGAATAAATATGCTAAATGAAAATACATGAAAATTTAATAACTAAAGATAACGTGTGTAAATAGCACTGAAATTTAAGTATGTATTCTCATATGTAACCTATACATAAAATATTTAGTACAAATAACATAAAAATATTTTTCAGCATATTGTATTGCAAAATAGAAAATTTCTCAATAATGATAAATCTTAAAAATAAAAACAATTATGTAGAAAAGAGTACAAAAATATAGATAGGCATACCCTGTATTATTGTTCACACAAATTTCTAAAATTTATAAATTCTATATTTCTTAGTTCTGAGGTTGTTTTGAGCACAAGGTCCGAAATAACAGATTTCAGAAAAAAATAATTTTAATTTTTTAAACATTCTTCATCTGGAGGAGTCGCAATCTTCTAACCTCATAATCTTCTAACCTTTAACCTTCTAATCTATATCTTCAAACAGAGGGATTTAAAATATATAATTTCAGAAGTATTTAAACATATGGATATCAGTATTAAAACGCATAACTTGAATTATTTTAACTTTTTATTCTATTAACCCCTTACCTGCCGCGGGCGTATATATACGCCCTGCGCAGTCAGTACTTTAACTGAATTGGGCGTATTTATAAGTCTTTCTTCAGAACGTTTGTTAGTAATTTCTTGCAATAAGAACCCTCACTTATATGTCATTTAACTTATACGAAGTATACGCGTAAGCATTGTTTTACTAGACAGTATAAGTATCGACTGCGCAAAGAATATATAGTAGAGAGACTGCGGCAGTTAAAGGGTTAATTGTATCAATAAATAATAGCTTATTACAAATTGTAGTTAAAATCAATCAATTGTATGTATTTTAAGCTCTCTTTAAAAAACATTATTAAACGGTGAATCTTAAATGTATTTTAACTAAACAAGAGCATTAGGAAAACAAATGTAAATAATATAGCTTGTATTCATATAAAATTCTATAATATAATTTATAGTCAAGTCGGAGGTAAAATTCAAATGGAACATCTATTTCTGTACTATTATTTCCAGATCAATGTTACTACAAATAGAACATTATATTATTCATAAGCATTAAAAACAATTCGGGTATATACATTTTCAGATGTCGGAAAATTTTATTTTACACTTTTGAATAAACAAAAAAGAAAATTTGGATTAAATCCATGAATTGGGAATGTAACCTCGATATATTTCAATTGTTATTTGACATTTTATTTTATTTTAATTAGTGACATTTTTTTTCATTTTAAACCTAAGACAAGTAAAGTATATGTTTAAAAATATTCAAATAATTTTTTGGAGAAAAGGAAATTTATTGTAGTCAAATTTTAGAAAGAATTTTTTTCATTTCTGGTATCATATTTTTAATTTGATTAAAACAGAAAAGGTATGAAATATTAAAATTTTAAAACAATTAATTCATAAATATTTTCAAAACTCAGTATATTTCAAAATTTAGAAATCAGTTGTTTAAAATAAAATATTAAATTGATATAGGAGTTTAAAATCCTTTCTTTATTGACATTATATTTGATGTGATAGGATATTCCTTTCAAAATTATAAATGACTAAAATATTTCTTTTTTTGTATATGTGTTTTATACAGTTTTAAGTGATTCTGGCTTTGATATTTACTGAAATATTTTAGAAAATAAAGTTATCTAAATAACCATTGAGAACTGAAGAATTTGTATCCAAAACTAAACGTTGTTAAATGTATTGCTTAAAAACGTCCCCCAGTTGTGTTGTGTTAAGCAATTTTTAAAAGCATATTTTAAACTTCAATAGCACATTGTAGATTTCTAAATGTAAAACCTTTTTTCAAGTTCTGCTCTTTTAAAATGAATTTTTCATAAATTCTTTAGGAACGCATTATATTTTAAAAATATATAGTCTTGTGATTTTTAAGAGTATACTTTTAAAAATAATAAAAAAAATACACCAAATGAAAAATTTAAATTCATTTACATGATAACCTTTAATATGTAAATTTGAAACTAAATTTGTACCTCAAATATAGGAAAATTATTTGATTTATCTTGTAAATCAAAAGTTTAAAAGGTATCTGATATTTGAAAATATGAAGATTATAATTGTTATCAAATATTTTTTAAAAATAACCAGACCTTATATACTGTAAAATAAAATATATTGTTCATATTAATAAAATACATGAAATTATAAAAAAAATAATTAGCTTTTATTTGATATAAAAATCTTATTTCATAAATTTCATAACTTATTAGCGTGTAAATGGATTTCTATTTTTTCACTTTGTGCCTTAAAATCTTTTTATGTATTCACGTGATAAGATTAATATTTTTTATAAAGTTAAAACAGTTTTAGTGATATAGGAAAAATTATTCTAAACATATAATATTTTATTTGGCATTGAATCAAAAGTAGAACACTTTAATGAATACATTTTAACTAGAAATGAATTTTGGCCTTTTAGAGTCAGCACATTTTTTTAATAATATATTTAATGTATTTAATATAATTTAATAAATTACATAGTAGTTTAATTTAATCTATTTTAATATATTATTTTAACCTTTAACTATTATATACTACATATATTATATACTATATATTACATACTATATATTGTACATTATACCCTTAACTATTATATTATAGGTTAAGTTAATATTGTATTATAGATTAAATTAATATATTTTATTTTACTAAAAACACCTTAAGTGATTTCAGAAATACATTTTTGATTCATGAGTAGGTGTAACGTATATAATAAAGTGGTAAACATTTCATTTCAAAGTATTTAAAGTAGTAAGAATTTTTCTAATTGTATAAGCTTCTGAAAGAAAATAATATGTATCAGCAGTTCTTTGACATTAGCCGAGAGCTTAGCGGGAAAACACTAAATCTTTAAAGGCATAATAAAATGTGGCATTTTTATGGCACATTTAACAGATGAAGTCACTTTACAGATGCGGTTAAAGTTAACAGCTGTTTTTCCTTCCAATGGGTCGTTAAGGTGCTCTTTCCGAATAAATATTTCACCATTTTGACATTTTATAAAAACAGTGGATATTTTTAAACACTCTGGTAGAAGATTTTAACACTGTTTAAATGCTGTTTGAGACTGTAGACCAGGTTTCTCTAATCCATGGTACGCGTACCATTGGTGGCACGGAAGTTTCTGGTTCGTGGAACAAAAATAATCAATAATGGCGGACATAGAAATCAAAAAATAAATCAAGAAATATGTAGACTGAACTTTATAACTGAAAGTCAAACGGTACAATCTAATTAATTTTTGATTAAACATTGATAAGAATATTAACAACTTTCTTGTACTAATATTACCGATCACTAGTATGGAATTAGTAGAAAGAACTTTTTTTCCTATATTTTTTAAATATAAAACTTTGAATATATAATATATAAATCAAAAATATACATATAATTTTTAATATATTTTACTATATAAATATAATTTTTTTATATTTATTTTATATTAATATAAAATATTTCATATATATATATAATTTATGTTTAGTATGGAATTAGTAGAAAGAGCTTTTCTTTCCTCTATATTTTTTTAAATATGAAACTTTTTTCTTTCCTATATATTTTTTTTAAAAATATGATACTTTAAACACACAAATACTTAGTTCGGAATTTATAGAAAGAGCTTTTTTTTCCTATATTTTTTAAATATGAAACTTTGAACACACATAAATTTATATTTAGTACATAATTAGTAGAAATAGATTTTCTTTCCTTTATATTTTAAACAATATGAAACTTTAAACAAACATATATTTATTTAGTACGGAATTAGTAGAAAAGATCTTTTTTTCCTATATTTTTTAATATGAAACTTTGAACACAAAAATGTTTAGTACGGAATAGTAGAAAGATTTTTTTCCTATTTTTTTTTAAATATACGAAATTTTGAACACATATATGTTTAGTACAGAATTAGTAGAAAGAGCTTTTCTTTCCTATATTTTTTTTAAATATGAAACTTTAAAAACATATATTTATGTTTTTACGGAAATTAGTAGAAAGAGCTTTTCTTTCCTCTATATTTTTTTAAATATGAAACTTTAAACACACATATTATGTTATAGTGATTTATAAAGAGATTCCGGCTTTTTGCTTTTTTAAACAACAGATTTCGAGCATATTTAAAATGATCACTTTATTTTTCAAGCTGTATTTTTGGGACTTTACAAAAGTTTTATACTATATACATGATGCACATATTATTAAATTATAGTGAAACATATAGTAAACCTGCTTATCTTATAATATTATTATTTTTTAATTGATTAAAAATTTTGTACTGTTGTTCTTATTAAAAAATAATTCTTGACATTATATTGTAAATTATATGAAAACTTTGAGAAATTTATGTTTTAGTAAAAAAATTATAGATTTTTTTATAACAATGAACACATATTATTAAAGAAGAAACTGTAAGCACTTTTTTATACATTACTTTTATTATCCAAATATATTTTTTTCTTCAATTTGTTTTCCTATTTCATCAAAAATTCTTTGAAATGTATTGTCTTAGTAATTGGATTTCAGGATAATTTTCTTGTATATTTCTAGATTTCGACAAAATGTATGAAAAAAATGTTTCTTATACTATATTGTGTATTAATATATATGAGCGTAGAATAGTACAAAGGGCAATCTATAATGAGATTATTTAGTACGTTCTGGTCACTTCCTCGCTAATCAAATCTTTGGCAGACCAAGGTCATGTTATGTTAGTTTTTCAAAATATGAAGACTCCTGAAAAATAGTTATCATTATTTGATATTGATCAGCATAAACATATGGAAAATTGGTTTTTTTATAGAAAACTACAATTCTTTCTCCTATGTTTATTATTTTATATATATTATATATTTATACAAAAGCATTTATATCATATCTAAATATATAACATTTATACATATGTATTTTTATATATATAAAAAATATATATGTTTTTTATAAATATATATATTTTTATATATATAATAAATATATAAAATATATATATATATTTTTATATATTATATATTATATTTATATATTTTAATATAAAAATATATATATAATATTTTATATACATATATATAATATATATACATATATTTCATATATATACATTTATATACAAATTATATCTATATTATACATATATATACATATATATCAAATATATATAAATATATTTATTTCATATATTTATTACATATATTCATATAAAAATATATATACATAATATATGTATATTATGTATATATATACATTTATAATATAAAAATAATTAATATTTCATATATATATATAACATATATTTGATATATAAAATACATAATATGTATATATATAATATACATATATATATTTATATAATATATATATATATATATAATATATATATATATAATATATATATATATATATATATATATATATATATATATATATATATATATATATATATATATATATATATATATATATATATATATATATATACATATATATATATATATATATATATATATATATATATATATATATATTTATACTACATATATATACATATATATATATCATATATACATATATATATATACATATACTATAATTACATATATACATATATACATATATATATACATATATATATATATATATATATATATATATATATATATATATATATATATATATATATAACATATACATATATATACATATATATATACATATATTATATATACATATATATATATATATATATATATATATATATATATATATATATATATATATATATATATATATATATATTATATATATATATATATATATATATATGTGTGTGTGTGTGTGTGTGTGTGCGTGCACATGCATAAAAATATGTATAATTTGACAGGAAATTCCGGTAAAAACGGACAATTTGCACTCGTCATACTATAATCTATGATTTTTCAGAAATATTTAAGTCATGAAAATCAATTTCTGCTATAGAACTGCATTCGATTTCCTTTTTAATAATAATCAAAAATTTTTAATCAAAAATTCCCTAGACTATCTCAATTTCAAGGCAGTACATCAGTTTCTGTGGCAACAAGACTTGGAACTAATAGAAAGGTAGGAGAATATATGGTAAGATTTTAATAAGGTATAATACAAGTCTTATTTGTATGTCTCTTAAAATCCCAGAAAGTAATTTTATTACATAATACGACCTCACTGAAAGTAGTAAATCTATAGCAATACTCAATATCCGACAAAGGTATATCAAGGTAAGTTCAATATGTTTGTAAAAAGTAAAATGAACATTTTACGTTCAGTTTACTTAAAATAGTAATAAATTATGCTTAAGCTAACTTTCTAAATACTATACATTCTTTATCGATTTGGGGATATAATGGCTTAACTGGCCTTTTTGGTATAGGATTTTCCATCTATTTCATTCTGAATAATTAAGAACAAATCAACACTTTTCTGTAACTGATGCCGAATTAAGTTTATAGTAAAGGAAATTTAGTATTCTAAACCAAAACTAGACTTCTAACAGATGAAAAAAGAAAATTTAAGGTAACGCTTTATAAAAGACACATTTTGAGATATCTGCACGTTCGTGATGAACTAACATTTTAGTGTAGAAATGTATATTGATAGTGCGTGTGATTTCTGTAAATATAATGACTTAGATTAAACTTTTGTTAACTAAGATTTTTCATTTTCATTTTGGATAACAGAGCTTGCAGTTATGCCGACTTAAGTTCATAGCATAGAAAGTTTAAAAGATCTGATTCCAAATCAATATAATCAGAAATAAAACAAAACTAAAAAAGAAGCCTCAGGAAAATAGATTTTCATTAAATCATTCACACAAAATATAACAATGCATGAATTCGACTATTTTTAAATCATTAACTGTTATTTCTTCTGTAAAATCTCATGTGAACTTTACGTTTAGACAGAATTTTGGAAGATCTGATAAAAATTCATTATTTCATATAAATAACAGACTTAAATAAAATTTTGTTCTAACTAAATATATTTATCATTTAAATTTTGAAGTGAATATTCGATAGAGAACGTTTTGATATCAAGTTCATTTTCATTTGGATAGACAAGATCTACTGTAAGAGATACAAGCATACATTTTAGGTCTGATAATAGATTAAATTCTGATAAAGATTCCGATAACAAAATCAGGGTTATAAAAAAAAAAACCTATAAAATCTTAGAAAATTTTTTCATAAAAATTTAATATCAATAAAAAATCTTAAATTAACTTTTGTGGGAATTCTGGAATATTTAAGATTTATTATGAGGTTTAGGTTGCTATTTCTTCTGTAAAATCAAACCTCAACTGTTAACTGTTGCCAATTTCGTAATTTTACATTAATATAAGAGTTTGAAGAACCTGATAAAATTAATTATCCATTTACAAAGATACAAAGAACGTGTTAAATAATTTATCTGGATCTCTAAGCGAAATCTATTTATTAAAATTTAAATATTAAACAGTTTATATATTTAATCTACAGAATAATTCTGATTCATTTTTCATTTTACATTTACTTCTGGATGAAGTTTTTAATACAACACATTTTAGTGATAAAGAAATTTGCTATAAAGGATTATCCGATAACAAAATTAATAAAGTGTAATTAAAGAAACCCTAAAAATTGTTTAAGTTCTTATATAAATATATTTAGAATATTATCTGGATCAATTATTTGAATAATCTTATTAATATCAAATAATTAATAATCTTATATATTTATCATACAAACATTAATTAAGTTTCATTTTTTATAATTACCTGATTTCGTAAAATTTAAATAAAACTCGACAACAAACAGTAAAAGAATATCCCTGTTGCATTCAAGGGTTATCGTAACGTTTTAATCATTAATAAAGTGTAATTAAGAGTGGAACCCAAAAATGTAATTGTTATTCTCAAGACTTCTTTAAAATGCCATGTGTCGAGCGATGGAAGACCGAGTTATAAATACTTATCTGGATCATGAATTCAAGGTTTCGAAAATTCTAAATCTTATTAATGAATCTTATATATTTAATCATACAAACATTAATTTACCCCAATATTCATTTATTCATATATTAAGCTGAATTTCTTACAGAAAATGCAACCCTTTTAAAACTCCTCAACAAACAGTTAAAGATAAAGAATATCCCTGTTGCATTCAAGGGTTATCGTAACGTTTTAATCATTAATAAAGTGTAATTAAGAGTGGAACCCAAAAATGTAATTGTTATTCTCAAGACTTCTTTAAAATGCCATGTATCGAGCGATGGAAGACCGAGTTAAGTAATGTTATCTGGATCTCGAATTCAAGGTTTCGAAATCTAATCTTATTAATATTCTAAATCTTATTAATCAATCTTTTATAATTAATCAAACAAACATTAATTTAACCCCAGATTAATTTATTCACATATTAACCTGAATTTCTTACAGAAATTGCAACTTTTTTAAAACTCCTCAACAAAAAGTTAGAGATAAATAAAATCACTGCTGCATACAAGGATTATCGTAACGTTTTAATCATTAAAAAAGTGTAATCAAGAATGGAACCCTAAAATTTAGTTGTTATTTTCAAGACTTCTTTTCAATACCATGTGTCGAGCGAGCTCCGAAAGAGTGAGATAATATTATCTGGATCTCGAATTCAGGGTTTTGAAATCTAATCTTATTAATATTCTAAATCTTATTAATCAATCTTTTAACATTAATCAAACAAACATTAATTTAACCCCAGATTAATTTATTCACATATTAACCTGAATTTCTTACAGAAAATGCAACTTTTTTAAGGCTCTTTATCAGTTTTTTCTGCACTTGCAGGTGTTACACGAAAATTTCACTACCAAAATAAAAAAAAATCATTTAGTTGACGCTAATTGCTATAGAGCTTAATTGCTGCTAAAAAATCAGTTCTACTCTTTATCTCAAAAAAGTATAATCATGTATTTTCTATTAAATTATTTTGTAAGATCAAATAGTATAAAATTTATATGTTTGATTTGTTTATACTTCTGCTTGTTTAAAAAAAATTCTTGGGGAATAATTTCGTATTGTTTTATAGAATATTAAATTATATTCAAGTAATATACTTTCGAGAAGGAAATTCTAAAATAATTATATTTTAGGCATATCCTACAATGATAATTAAAATATAAAAATTATCAATATGATGTTTTCTATATCGATATATCGTTAAATCGCGTTAAAAATTTCCAATATTACTCAATCCTTGTTAAAGCTAATAATGTTTCTTTATTAGATAAAAAATAATATAAGAAATATTTTTGAAGAAATGTTCTATAAACCACATTGTTTAATGGAAAAATAATTTCATTCAAAATTTCCAATATTACTCAATCCTTGTTAAAACTAATAATGTTTCTTTATTAGATAAAAATTAATATAAGAAGCATTTTTGAAGAAATGTTCTATAAAATACTTTGTTTAATGTAAAAATAATTTCATTTAAATTTTCCAATATTACTCAATCCTTGTTAAAGCTAATAAAGTTTCTTTATTAGATAAAAAATAATATAAGAAGTATGTTTGAAGAAATGTTCCATAAACCACATTGTTTAATGTAAAAATTATTTCATTTAAAATTTCCAATATTACTCAATCCTTGTTAAAGCTAATAATGATTCTTTATTAAATAAAAAAATATATAAGAAATATTTTTGAAGAAATGTTCTATAAACTACATTAATTATAGTAAAAATAATTTCATTTAAAATGTCCAATATTACTCAATCCTTGTTAATGATAATAATGCTTCTTTATTAGATTAAAAATTATATAAGAAATATTTTTGAAAAAATGTTCTTTAAACTACATTAATTATAGTAAAAATAATTTCATTTAAAATGTCCAATATTAATCAATCCTTGTTAAAACTAATAATGTTTCTTTATTAGATAAAAAATTATATAAAAAATATTTCAGAAGAAATGTCCTATAAACCACATTGTTTAAAGTAAAAATAATTTCATTATGAAACGTAAGAAAGACAATTCTCTTTTTTATGTCAAAATTATAAAAAAAATAATTTCATGTTCTTTTTACGTACTTTTTTCGTAATAGGTCTTAGTAATAATTTACTTATAAAAAGAAAGCTCGAACAATAAAAGATTTTACAATCTAGCTTAAACAGATTTATTTTATTTTTTCATGCGTGATACCCCACGGGACAGATTTTTTGAATACTTGAGGATGACGTTAATTCAACTAAGACGACATTTAAAAAATCTCGTTATGATATAATCGTAAAAAAATTACAACAAAAAATGAAGTACTTGTCGTTTCTAAAAAATAATAATCTTGTCAAGTCCTAATGCTTTTCTCTTTTATTTTTTTCCTTTCCCCACTAAATATATAAAAACACAAAAGACGTTATATTTTGAGATAAATAATTTTTAAAAAATATTAAATGCTACAATTGATAAAGTAGAACTATTGCAACGAGTTTCTTAATTACTAGAAATAGATGCAGCGTAAAAATAAAGATACTTATTTCCTTTTCCATATTAAAATTGATTTGAAAAAGATGTATTTTTACAGTAATTTATTGTGTCCCGAAAATTATATGAACTGTTTAAAGAAAGTTAGCTTAAATAAAGATAGCTTAAATATTATTAAGTGTAATAATAATATTTAAGCTATTAATTTCAAGCAAAGATAATGATATTACTTTAAAAAATATGGTAAAAATATTATGACAAGAAAGAAACTAAATAAGATAATCGATAATAACATGCTATCTATCTATCTATCTATCTATATGTATCCATATATATATGTATGTATATATATATATATATATATGTATATATATAATATATATATATATATATATAATTATATATACATTATATATATATATGTATATATGTATTTATATATATACATATATATATGTATATATATATATTATATATATATATATATATATATTATACATATATATACATATATATATATACATATATATATATATATGTATATATATATATATATATATATGTATATATATATATATATATATATGTATATATATTGTATATTTATGCATATATATATACATATATATATACACACATATATATATACATATATATATACACATATATATATATATATATATATAGATAGATAGATAGATAGATAGATAGATACATATAAATATTATATGTATATATATGCATATATATATATATTTATATAAATATATATATATATATATATATATATATATATATATATATATATATATATATATATATATATATATATATATATGTATTTATATACTCACAAATATTTCTTAAACTCAGTCACAAAAAGGGCAAAATCTGCAGAATGGTTCTAATTCGATTCTATACTTATTAATAAAATACCTGTCTTAATAATACCTGTGGGAAAGAAAAATAACACCTACATCATTAAACGAATTAATGAGCAGAAGAAAAAGTATAACAATAATATAATTAGGCTGTCATTCTTTCCCATTTATTGCAAACTAATTATTTTTCTGTTATTTTATCTCTCAAAAAATTCTCTACAAACAATTAGTGATTTTTATTGGAGAAAACGAAATTAAATTTAGGTTATAAATATTTCATTTTTTTCTCATTTTGTTATTGAACTCGTCTGAAATTTTATTTTTATTAGGATAGATTTTAAATATTGAATATTTAATAATTTATTATTTGTAATTTTTATTGAAGAGATATATTTATATTTAGGATTAAACAACCACATTTTATACATTTTTGCAGATTCAAAGAAAAATTACACAAAAAACTGTTTATATTTTTTAAGGTTGAGGAATACATACCATTATATGAATGATTTAATTCATAATTAACTTATGAAAGAAAAGTACCACGGGATAAATAATCTGTATTTAAAAATCTCTTAGAACAATTTTATTACATACTAAAATGGAATATGTTTTACACATATACTCTTTAAAAAAATATAGAAAATGGTTTTGTATATCAGAGGCATCTAGATAGTAAAACCACTAAGCCTGGAATTCTTAATAGCAAATTCGTGAACAAATGTAAAAGCATTGATCTCATTGTATAGGTTTTGAAAGCTGGTTTATTTGCTGGTTTGTCGCATTCTGCCAGATGTTATTGTTATAGTAAACATGTTGAAATGAGTTTAAAATCCTGTTAGGAGTGAATTGTTTATTGAAACCTAATTGATTATTGCCAAAAAATCAGATCTTTCCAGATTTTTAAGCAATAAAAATTTTGTTCCATGAACCGTAACAGATTATTAATGTAGTGCTATTAGTTTAAAGCTGGAAGTACGAATTTTCATTATTCGATTTCTAGCATTATGGTGAATTGTCTTTTTGCTATATAACTAATCTGACCAGAAATTGCTGCTTAAGTTTTACTTACTAACTGTATCTATTTTATGAGTTTTGCTTCATTAAGCAAGTGATTAAAACTTGAAAAAGAACAATTTATCAGAAGATTTATAAATTTATTATTTGATTAGTTATTCTGCTTTACATTTAGTAAAAATAGATTATTAAATTTTGATATATGATTTTACACAGTCTCCTTTACTGAATCAGTTAACACTTTGTAAACAAATGCTTAAAAATCCAAAGTTATATTCAAGAATATATGTTTTAAACGTTCTCTTCCTTTTTTAGAGCAGATAAAAATGGTTAAAGGTCGTATCTATTTTATGAGTTTTGCTTCATTAACCACGTCATCAAAACTTTATCAGTAACGATTCTCTGGAATTTATCAGAAGATTATATGATTGATTTAATTCACAATTAACTTAGGAAAGAAAAATACCATGGGATAAATAATCTGTATTTAAAAATGTCTTAGAACAATTTTATTACATACTAAAATTGAACATATTTTACACATATATTCATTTTTTTAAATTTAGAAAAGGATTTGTCGATGTATAAAATTACGATGTATAAAAGTATGATTCGATTAGTTATTCTGCTTTACATTTAGGAAATTTAACTTCCAAAATTTTAAATATTGCTTGAAAGAGCTTTATCCATTAACCTTTACTGAACTAATGAACACCTTGTAAACAAATGTTTAAAAATCTATCAAATTTCTATGTAGAAATCAATTTTTAAACCTCCTCGTCATTTTTCATAGTAGATAAGAAAGGTTAAAGATTGTATCTGTTTCACGAGTTATGCTCCATTATCCACGTAATCAAAACTTTATCAATTAGGGTTCTCTGGAATTCAGAAGATGTATCAAAAGATGTAAAAATTTATGAATCGATTAGTTATTATTCTTTAAATTTAGGAAATTTAACTCTCAAAGTTTTGAAATATCACTTTTTACAGTTACCTTTACTGAACCAGTGAACACCTTGTAAAAAAAGATTTAAAATGTAGCGAAATTCTAAGCAAGAATATTTTTTTTAAAGTCCTCCTCCATTTTTATAGCAGATAGGAAAGGTTAAAGATTATATCTATTTCATGAGTCATGCTTAATTATGTACGTTATCTAAACTTTATCAATTACGATTCTCTGGAATTTATCAGAAGATGTATAAATTTATGAATCCATTAGTTATTCTGCTTTACATTTAGGAATTCTAAATTCCAAATTTCTCAAATATGGCTTTACACAGTTACCTTTACTGAACCAGTGAACACCTTGTAAAAAAGCCTTTTAAAATGCAGCGAAATTCTAAGCAAGAATAATTTTTTAAAAGCCCTCTCCCCTCCATTTTTATAGCAGATAGAAAAAGTTAAATATTATATCTATTTCATGAGTCATGCTTAATTATCCACGTCATCAAAATTTTATCAATTACGATTATCTGGAATTTATCAGAAGATGTATAAATTTATGAATCCATTAGTTATTCTGCTTTACATTTAGGAATTTTAATTTCCAAAGCTCTCAAATATCGCTTTACACAGTTACCTTTACTGAACCAGTGAACACCTTGAAAAGAAATGTTTTAAAATGTAGCAAAATTCTAAGAAAGAATCACTTTCTCAACGTCCGCCTCCCTTTTTGTAGCAGATAAGAAAAATTAAACAGTGTATTCATTTCATGAGTTATGCTTCCTTAACTACATCATCAATATTTTATCAATAACGATTCTCTGGAATTTATTGGAAGATGTATACATTTATGATTCTATTAGTTATTCTGCATTACATTTAGGAATGCTAACTGCAAAAACTTTGAATTATCGCTTTACGCAGATACCTTTATTAAACCAGTTATCTCTTTGTAAACAAATGTTTAAAAGTATATGAAAATTCTATTAGGAATCAATCTATTAAATGTTCTTTATTTTTATAGCAGATCAAAAATGGTTTAAGATTGTTCCCATTTTACAGCATTTGCTCCATTAACTACACCATAAAAACTTGGTCAATAACAAATCTGTGTAATTCCTCAGATGTACAATTTCATGATCTATTCGAATTTATAAAATTTAATTTCAAATTCTTTGAAATATATCTTTACTCAGCTAAGTTATCTGAACCAGTAAACATCGTCAACAAAATTTTAAAGAATTCCCCAAAATATATCAGTAAGAATAATTTTTTTCAAAAGTATTCCTCCTTTTTTTTAAAGCAGATAAACAAAGTTCACTTTTTATTTCTAAGAATATAACTTTATTCACTTCTACATCCTTTTGTCACGTGTGAACTGAAGGAACTGAAGTTCCTAACAGCCGCGGGGAGGATAAAGTATTTTACATCGGAAAAAGATACCTGGAGATCAAAAGCTGCACACCTGAAAAAATAAGAAAGTGCCAGGGGTTATAAAAAGAGTCCTGACCCTACTTTGACATCATATCATAGTGTCACAAGTAGAATAAATCCTATAAATCTATTTTCTAAGATAGAGTAATACATTTTTACAATAAAAATTTCCAATACAATTGGAGTATTTTTAGTTCAAGCTACACACATTGTTCAAGTAAGTGTAGTAGAAAATCAATGGCTTTCTTTTTGACATACTTTCAATGAACAATTAAAGTTAAATTCATTACAAGTGTGATAAATTTTGCTATTGATGTTAACCATCTAAGAGATATGCTCGTAGTCTTCTCCCCAATTGATGATGTCTTCAAAGGGTGTGCTAATGTTTTGAGGCCATTTAGATACAAATAAAATACTTTTAATAAAATTGTGGTAACTGTTGTACTTGTAATAAAAGTTTCGGATATAAATCTAATTTACCACGCAAGTAGATTTTCTTTTATATGTTCGCACGTACGAGAAAATTACGGGAGTAACTCTTAGAGGGTTAACAAATGCCCTTTATACTATACCAGGGTTGTCAAACTGCAAAGAGCCCACGGGCCAGAATTCCGGTCACTGATCACCTGGCGGGCCGCAGTTTGAAAAAGTTAAACAATAACCTTATACAATAACAATTAATATTTGAATTATCTATATATATAAAAATGAATTTGTGTGTGTCTGTCTGTCTGTCTGTACTCAATAGACTCAAAAACTATGCATCCAATCGCCGTGAAAATTTGGGAAATGTTTAGGTATATCCCTGGGAAGGTTTTTGTAAATTTTCAACGTTCGAAATTCATTCCTTCCCCCTTTTTCGAGCATTTCATGTCATTATTCCAAGCATTATTTTTCCCGGTTAAACGCAAACGATTAAGTTTTTAATTTATCGCATCATATCTAAGGGAAAGAAGCAATATTTCTAGCAATGTGACGTCATCCCAAGTAATTGTTTTAAACGCAGTTTTCCACGGTTAAAAGCAGGAGATTAAAATGATCAATTCATCACATAATAAATAGGCGAAAATGATATTTTTCTATCATTATGACGTCATTCATTTAAATATTTCATTTATTCATTTCTTATTTTATATTATTTAAAATCGTCTGCTTAGTATCTATTCGATTTGAACTGAAATTTGAGATATAAAGTGATTCACTTTCATTTCTATGTGACGCAAATTATAGCATTTTTATATGAGAACTAATTTTAAATTTAATACTTGGTTCATTTTTATGTTACAATGAAATGCATATCAACAATATTCTAAGTACAAAAAGTACAAATTTCAGTGACTCTCATGGCCAAATAAAACCTATCATTTTATATAGTTATCTTCATATTCATATGGTTGTCGATATGAATGTGTGTTTCTGTTTCATACAAAACTATGTGGTTTGTCATAAATTTCCTTAATTTTGGAAAACATTTATTACTACCAACAAAATTAGCACTGTTGCTGTCAAAACCTGTGCTTCCTATTCTATCACGTAATATGGCAAGATCTGTTAACTTTGCTAATCAACGTACAATAGTAATACAGTAATGCAATTTAGGGTTAAGCTTATATTTTACAATAAAAAAAGTTTGAGCAAATTTAATATAAGACAAATTCGATTATAAAAACTGAATAATGTTATAATACGCTTATGATAGAAATATATAAACATGCCAATGACTCGAACTGAACTGTGACGAATTTAGAGAGTTATTCACGAAAAATAAATCTTTGTTTAAAAGTAATATATTAAGTTCACCGTAGCGAAGC
>CM063508.1:47249463-47254463 GCA_032207245.1 Pardosa pseudoannulata
CTTCGAGACTCGACGAGCTTTATGTGTATTAAAAATTAGCAATCTATAATATCTATTTAAATATCTATTTATAACCGGAAGTAAAGGGACAATGACGAGGGTGGGTCCTAGTATTCCATTCTAGTCGACAAAGGCTGAAGTAAAAATCATAGAACGCTTTGGCCACTGACACAATACATTTTAGCGTATTTTTTGGAGACTTTTTTTCCTCGATGTGTTCTACTCGGAGGGTTAATCTCTTTTCTTTCGACTGAGATCTTCGTGAGGATGTTGTGCAGACAATAATCCTTTGCAGTTCGACATGTTTTGGGAGATTAGAATCCCCTTGTATATAGCCTTATTTACTCAAGAAATAAAAGTGATTTCCAATTTTATCGTGACTGTGATATTTCTTCACGCTACCTCTTCACTCGAGAACATTGAAGTCGTGACACTGTTTAATAATCTCCAATTAAGCGTCGTATAAATTTGTTTATTCAATAATGTTTTAAATTCATATTAACTAACATTACTCCCTGTTAGAAAAAATGAGATTACATTAAGCGGAACTAATATTGTAATTTAATTTAAAACTGAGAGGACATATTCCACATAATAAATCTTTATACATAATTTACATTTCGCTTTTTCTTCATAATCTACATAAATTACTTCGGAGAAGGGAGTAAATTTAAAATAATACCGTATTGAAGAAACGGTTTATGTTGTTTCATTTCAAATTCAATTATTAATTCATGTCACAAGTTAATGCCGAAACCCCCATTTGTTGCTGCTTGTATTTCATGCGTTTGGAAAATTGAATTACGTAATGTAAAATTTTGATTGGCAGATTTTAATGCAGAAATAATGAAATGGGTCAAGGCAAGTGAGCAAAATTATGAGACATATTTTATGTCCGTTCGTAGAATGTAATTAACATGCCAGTTTATGTAACAGTGATTCAGTCCTGATTAAAATAAACCGCGAGTTAGGAATATTCTATTGAAATATATTGATAATAAACGTTCAAATAAATCCTTTCAAAACCAACTTATAATTTACCATCTGAAACAATTCTCAATAATTATATAATAGCATTATATTACCATTATATAATTCTGAATTCTATTATGATGTTCCAAAAATTTAAACGTTTCCGAATCCTATTATAATGTTCCATAAATTTAAACGTGTACCAGCATGAATACTAGTGAAATATTTTTACCTTTATGCTAATTTCAGTGTTTAAATCTAATAAACGCTTTGTAATTCCATTCTTTAGGAATCCATTTAATAAATAATACATATATATTCGCTTGTATATGTACATTTATTGTATATATTTATGTTTATATGTAAATATTATGTATATATATATAGATATATATATTGTTTATATATATGTATGTATATTTATGTATATATATCTATGTATATATAGTATATACATATATATTATATATATATATATATATATTATATATATAAATATATATATATGTATATATATATGTATATATATGTATATGTATATATATGCATATATATAAGTATATATGTATATATATATGTATATATATGTATATATATATATATATATATATATATGTATGTATGTATATGTATATTTGTATATATATGTATATGTATATATGCATATATATATATATATATATATATGTATATATATATATATATATATATATATATATATATATATGTATATATATATATATGTATATATATATGTATATATATATATATGTATATATATATATATATATATATATATATATATATATATATATATATATATATATATATATTATATATATATATATAGTGTGTGTGTATATGTATGTGTGGTGTGTATGTGTATACACGTAAAAGAGTACCTAGGTAAATTTCCACCTATGTAATA
This sequence comes from Pardosa pseudoannulata, assembly GCA_032207245.1. NCBI lineage: Eukaryota > Metazoa > Arthropoda > Arachnida > Araneae > Lycosidae > Pardosa > Pardosa pseudoannulata. The sequence goes on from CM063508.1 coordinate 47,251,364, forward strand.
CACTTTGAAATATTAGTTTGAATTCAAAATTTTTGAAAAATTTATTTTGAAATAATTGGTCTTAATGATTTCAGTAATCACCTTATAAGAACTGCCTACCTCTTGGTACATATAGCATTTTATGCGTACATGAAAAGTAATTTAAAAATATAAATGTAAAATTTCTTCTAAATTTAATTGATGTAAAAAATTATACCTCACACATAAATTTTTATATGAGGGGATTTTTCAAAGTGACCCTAAAGAGGCACCCTAAAGAGGCAGTGATGTACACTAGCATTATAAAAAATAGAAGCATCTGATATTAACAATATTTCATTCACAAAAATTATTATTTATTTATTGTTTGTATTATTTTCTAAGTTTGAGAAGTAAAAAGTATATTATTGCGATTTATATATCTCGGAATCTCTTAAGGATTACTTATTTTATCCTTAAAAGTTATTTATTACCTTGAATTTTTAATACAATTTGTCAGTTTGCAGTATTTAAATTCAGGAAGAAATATATATTTTATATATTAAATGAAGAGTTTAATCAGTTCAATTCTAGCTAAGCATTACCAACAAAAAATAATTCAAAATAATTTTTAAATACTTTAAGAAAACATTTTCTTATCCATAACACTATATATACAGAAAAAACATTTAAAATGATAACGGAGATTCCTTTACGAAAGATAGCTATGAAGACTATCCTTTAACCATTTCATCTTTGTTAAAGTTTCATTTTGAAACCATATAGTTTTCTACAATATTCTATGCTTATAGAGATGAGTTTGGACTTAGTAATTAAATTATCTCTAAAACAGAATGGACTGAATTGAAATGTATAGTCCTACAAACTTCAGTATGGGGTTTCTAGTACGATAAAATAAATCTAGCGTTTAAAATGTTTCCAATTTCTGTAGAATCAGTAGAGCATATTTCGAGTGCTGCACAATTTCGCATAATGTTGTGTTATCTCTAGTAACCGCATAAGTAAATAATTTATTTTATCATAGTTTATAGACGTTTTACGGAAATGCACGAAATTTGGCGTTATGGGTTTTAGAATTAATTCGATAGTAAATGTCAGCATAAAAGAATGACCATTAATATCGAATTAAATGAATAATTCGCTCGCAAGGCGAAATAACTAGTATGGAAACAAGGATTATATTCTTTCTTAAATTAATATTATCAAAGATTTGTTTCACAAAAAATAAAATCTTGTATCTTTTTTAAGTCTACTTATATTTTTTGTAATAGATATATAAATAAGCAAGCATGTAAATTTATATATTTTTAAATTTTAGAGATTTTTTTCTCTTTAAATATAGTTTTAATATCCAAATTAAAGCATGTTTATGAAAGTAAAGTTTTTTAACTGTTCAACAAATAAAAATTTAAAATTATTAAGAATTTACATTTTTTAAAATCCTTACAGCTTCCTCTAAATAATTTTATCTCAAAACGTTTTTTAAAGGGCTGTGAAGTCTACGCAGGCACGCATGCGTGCGCACGCGCACACGCACACACACACACACACACACACATATATATATATATATATATATATATATATATAGATAGATAGATAGATAGATAGATAGATAGATAGAGAAAGAGAGAGATAGATAGATATATAAGACTGTACTTAATTTTTAAACATTTTTTAAATAGAATTTTTATAAAAAAGCTAATCTCATTTAAAACAATGGAACTCAGTTAAAACAATGGAATTTATACTTACTTCTGTTTGTTTGTATATTAAATAAATAAGCCTATAATTCTGTGTACAATATTATTCTAGAAACTATTGAAAATATGTATGAAATTTTAGCACTAGAAGCACGGTTGGGGTCATTTTGACTCAAAACTATTTTGTGTTATCTTAACAGATTTGTTTTTTTAGATCGTAATAACGAAAATTATATGATACTCATTAAAGTACATTTTCAAAATTTATCCTGAGTAATATTTTTATAAAAATTTATATAATTTCTCTTTGTACTATGAAAATTTATTCTGTTAAGATAACAAAACATAGTTTTTTGGGTCAAAATGACCACAAGTAAAGTTGATTTCACCCAAAACTATTTTGTGTCATCTTAACAAATTTGTTTTTTTAGATACTAATACCGAAAATAATATGATGCTCATTAAAATACATTTACAAAATTTATTATCAGAAAAATTTTCATAAAAAATTATCATTTCTGTTAATACTATCTGAAAAAAAAATGATTCTGTTAAGATAACAGAAACTAGTTTTTGAGGTCAAAATGATCCTCCCGAGGTTGTAGTCTACTTGTACATTAGTACCTCTTGTATATTAGATACAAAATAAGCTATGATTTAATTTAGTAAAGTCACGGTAGTCAAACAATTAAAAATAGCCATTGAATTTTTTCTTTTGTTACAGATAGATCATTCAAATAATATCATATTAGGGAATAATTTTTGAAAGACTGAAGTTAAAATATTTAAAAACGTACCTGCTTGTATAGAACGGTAATTTAAAATATTGAAAACATTTTTTGATGTTTTGTCCATATTCGGGGTACATTGTCCCTTTAATTCAAAATTGGTAACTGCTATGTTTTAAAGATAACTAACTGCATAGCTGTTTAGTACAGAATAGCTGTTACAAAAACAGTGTTGATTTATGCCTTCTATAATTAAATTATTAATTTTCGAAAAATATTTGTATATGTTAAAACTTTTTCACTGTAAAATCTATTACATAAAAACGTTAAAGACTTAACAAATATATTTCAAAAATCAAAATTTTAATAACTGACATTTAAAATAATAAATATTTTTAAAAGTAATGTTTCTTACAGTAATATACTGTGTTTTAAAATGATAAACTCGTCTACTTTTTCTGCTGTCGAAATTCCAAAAGCAGTTAAATTATTTCAGAAAGAATTTTGGAAATTAATCCTTTTTATATTTATAGTTGACGAAGATATATCTCGTTCCTAGCTTCAAAAGAAGAAACTCATAATTAAATTTTATTTAGTATAAAAAAATAAGTATCTAATCTAAAAATTTCATAAGTTGAGGGTAAGTTGATGTCTGCTTTTTCCACTTGGTTTACACATTTTTTTTTTGCT
>CM063508.1:47259463-47274463 GCA_032207245.1 Pardosa pseudoannulata
CAGTATTGTTGGTTACTTTATATTAGCTTGATCCATGGTTTAAATTACTCTATCTAAGAAATATTTATATTAAAATTACATTACTTTCATAATTTGATATTTTAAGGAATATTTAAATTGAATGAATAAAGGGGTTTACGTAGAAAAACATTTTTCTTTTCGAAATCTTTGATAAATCAAATTTTCTATTTAATCTGTTTTGTTTCGGGATTGTATCGAAAGATTTGTTTTATAAGACAGAGGAAAATGTTTATCTCCGAATATTTTATAGCACAGTTTTTAAAAAATAATTAGTTTTCATTCAAGAATACACTTTATTTGTACTTTATTATTTTTAAGAAATATTTTTATTGTATGATTACAGCGTGCCTCTAGTAACATCAAATGACACAGTAACTCCCACCTTATCATTTACTGAAATAAAATAATATTTAAATATCCTTACTTTAATAATCAAATTTCAGTCACAATAACATTTTTTCAGGATTTTTACTTAGTCTGAGGGATAGTCTGAGGTTTAAATAAAATAAATTTTCTATTATATTTCTTATAAATCATTAAACTGAGTTTGCTGTCTATCGAACTACTAATGCTTTACAATTTTAAAATTATTAAAACATTTAATGATTTGAGAAGTTTACTGTTTTTAAAACACTAATATTGCATGCACTAATATATGGTTGTTAACAATTAAAAACTACAAATAGATCGTAAGAGATTGTTGAGAAGAGATAAAAATCATATTTATGTATGTCATACAAAATTTTTCATATGTGTCAATGAAATATCCAATCAGTGCAAACTATGTTTGCAAGATATGTATTACAAATAAGTTTAATTAGCATTATAAAATCAAAAGAAATCAATTGTTTTCTGATATGCATATCTAGTTTTACGTCATCTGAAGATGAATGAGGCGCTTTGCTGAAACTGAATTTCTGATGAAATTTCTGCAGCTCAATGTTTGATTTTAGTCTATAAGGACTCAAGCTGGCTTGTTATGGCTCCATAATTACATTTGAGGTGTGCAGCTGTGACTCATAGCTCATTTAGAAGCAGAGTAGTCAGTCCTTGAATCAGCTACTTATCGAATATTTAAAGACATATATTCTCTACGGTAATGAAACAATTTCGAAATGATGGAACAGTTAAAATTAGGCTTGTAAAAAGTTGATCAGGAATAGCAACTGCTTCTGAAAATAGATACTGCTCGCTGTAGTAGGAAGTATACTGCTCATCAGTTAGGTTCAGACCTTGCAGCCTCCACTGGAATTGCTGTATCACTGTAAACGGTATATAGAAAGGTTAATAAAAATAATTTTTACATCAGAAGTCCAAGAATATGGGATTCGTTGTCTTCAGAAAAATGGGAATCGCTTTAAACAGAATTGGGGAGAACACCATTGGCCATAATTTTTATTTACAGATTAGAAAAGATTTGGTTATAAACAGGGTATTCTAAATGTGTCTTCATCATGATAAGAGATTTATTTAGTATAATACACAAACAAAATAATGTAAAGCGGAGCTTTATAATAGATAGTTATTAGATAAGTAAAAAACCTAAAACTGATAGTTTCCCAATAACTAGATTTTCACTTACTTCCCTAGCTCGGATCAATCTGAAATTTTGTATATTAATATATATTTAATGACGACACATGAGTTAATTATTGTGAACTAAATTAATTCACACACACACACACACACACACACACACACACACACACACACACACACATATATATATATATATATATATATATATATATATATATATATATATATATATATATATATATATGTAATATTAAAATCCCTTATTTACATATATTAATATTAATTTAATAACTTTTGCTCGTAAAGTACGTAAAGTTTGAGCTGTAATTCTGATTTTTCCCCCAGACAAGCTTTAGACTTAATCCAACCTCTGTAAGACTTTATCCAATAATTAGCGCGTTCTCTTTAAACATTGGTATTTTTTTATCACGTGATCAATTCTGTTTAGGGATTTTTCGTAGTATTTTTACCTGAGGAATCCCTACTTGACAAGCGTATGTATGAGATCACATTGTCTATGTGCACGATGTTGTAAAAGTGCTTGCCTGTTGTATGGATTTCATGTATCTCCCAGAAATTTATTGTGTTGTGATTTTGAATGAATCTCGCCCATATTATATATATATATATATATATATATATATATATATATATATAGTTTCTGTCTTTTATCATTACTTCAGTACATTTCTATAGATTTCTTAACATTAAAAGTCTCGTTTTTCACTCTGGCGGAAGTTTTCCATTCTCAGTCGAATAATTTTTTTTTCTGATTATAAGCAAGTCTTGCTTTATAACAAACGATGTAACTTTTTAAAGGCTATAATTAATAAATAAATATTTATTTTAGATGTATCAAACATAATGCACAGAGTATTTATAATGAAATTAATAAAAAAAAGCAGACAAAAATTTTTGTTTCACATTTCATCAAAAAAATTTGGTGAATTATGGTTTGTTATTAGAGAATCAATTTAAGATATTATTCTTTTTTTTTCAAAGTGAAAAAAAAATTACTTCTGACTCATTGTAATTCAAGGTACCACATCATCAATAAATAGCTTTATTATTTATAATTTTTAGTTTTGTAATTTGGAGATTCCACCTTATTTACATGGAGGTTCAATCTTATTTACTTGGAGGTTCAACCTTATTTATTAATACCAAACAAAGAATCTAAATAGTTACCATGTCTGGAACTATACCCAGTTATCAGTAAAATCAAATTAATTTTATGCAGATTTGATAACATGCTTTAGAAAATCAGCGTGATTTTAGCTATTTTTACATATTAAAAATTTTCCCCAGTTTATGACAACAAATTTTATAAAAGACTTATTCTTTGTTATATTTTAAATATCGTATTTATCAGATGAAATTTTTCATCTGATTCCTTAGTTTAATGATGCTCATGGGATTTCAGAAAAATATAAAAATATACAAGAAATTTAAAGTCTTAAATTGTATTGTATTTTTATAGACATAAAAAGATCTTAATAAAAAATCAGTACAATGCTTAACACTGATTTCAAAACATAGTCTAGAATATAAATATACGTACTAAAGTTAAAAGATTTCATTTAAAAATATAATTCATAAAAAATATACATAAATAACTTAATTAAAATAGTAGTTCTTCAGAGAGTAAATATTATGCACTATTTATGAAGGTTAGAATAATTTTAAAGAATAAAACGGTTTTTAAATTTTAAACACAATGATGTGGTATTTTCTTTTATTTTTGAAGCATGAATTTTTGAAGCATTCCATAATTAAATAACAAATGTTTTCGTTTCGCAAAATATTACTCTTATTTATGCAATATTTTTATAAAAATTATATGTAAATTCTTTATTCAATTTGAATTATGATGCAAAGTTTATTCAGATGAAAAATTTTAATTTAATTTTTAACGAAGCAAATAATTTTTACATACTATCGATGTATTTTTTTTCTAAAAAAAGAAAGCATTTCAATTACATCTGAAAAAAAAGTGTTCCGACTACTAAAACACTAAAATATAAACAATTTCGACAAGGTACGTCACTGATTTGTGTACGGTCTCCTATTATTAGATAATTAAAGTGTAAATTGTTTTAACTGAAAGGAAATCAGAATGATTAACCAGAACTGCGTTTCTTAAATTATGTAATCATTTTGTATGTACTAAAATGAAATTAAAAAACTGTTTGGATAAAATTTGAAATTATTAGCATTTAAATACCAAAACAAAAATCTAAAATAGAGTTAAAAGATAATACCTTCTTTAAAAATGATTCTTTTAATTTTTTAAAGAATAGTCATAGATTTTCTAATATTATTTTATTACCCATATCTTTCTTATAACATTCCTTACTTCAAACAAACATACATACATTAGAAATAAAAATGCATCCATCTATGTGTGTATATTTTCTGTATATTTGCTAATATATAATGTTATACAAGTATATATATAAGTATATATATATATACATATATATATATATATATATATATATATATGTGTGTGTGTGTGTGTGTATATATATAATGTATATATATGTATATATATATATATATATATATATATGTATATATATATATGTATATGTATATATATATGTATATATGTACATATATATACACATATATGCACACACATATATATGTGTGTGTGTATGCATGTGTGTATGTATGTATCCAATATTTATGAAATAAATAAATTTATAGACGTAAGGAGAACAGAAATAAAATAAAGATTATATCTAAACAAGAAATTCAAAAATTGAAAAGAAAAACAAATTTAGTCTTAAAACTCAATTCAAGAGCCATTGAATCAAATACAGCACAACTAAATAATAAGTAGAAAACAGAGTCAGAAATTACAGTACGCATATTACAAAATCAAATCAAATACTATTTGTTAAATTTTAAATAAAAATTGTTAATGAGTAAATTAGAAATTAATTTTTAATCTGAAGACAGATGGACACAAATCAAAATAAACTGTTGGTAATAAATAATTAATTACATATATATCCATGCATACACACACACACACACACACACACACACATATATATATATATATATATATATATATATATATATATATATATATATATATATATATATATATATATATATATATATATATATATATATATATATATATATATATATATTTTAATCGGCCAGGGGCCAACCAGATCCGAACTTCACTTGAATACTTCTTTTGAAATTGCCCCTATTATTTTCCTTAGCCCGGGCATGCTGGGCTGCCAAGTGTCCCGCTAACCGTCTGTTCGAAAGAACCACATCAGTCGTCATGGACGTACGTAATCTTTATATCACGTTCTGAAACTCGGACAAAATCCAGTGTCATTGGAACCGGACGGTGTCGGAAAGCTCTCTCTAATGCCAACCTTCTGCGAGAGAGAACCATATACCATGTGTGTTTTAGTGTCGTGGGAAAAATACTGAAGCAACTGTTAATTGCTTATAGAGAGTAACCTTTGATTAGAGCCATCTGCAAAGGTGTGGCGTTTCAGAGGAGCATTAAAGCCGATCGTTACAGGTTTTTCCTGGGAGAGTTATAACTTCCCAATTAAAAATGCCAGCTATATCATTTTCTGTTTTGGGAATAATAGAACGAATTTCGGGATTTCGACTGAAGGAATGAAAACATCCTAGTTTAAAATGGATGGCTGGGAAAGATGGTTAATATAAAGAGAATAAATTAAAATCTAGAATAATGAATGGGGAAAAGGGATAATTTTGGATAGACTTTAAGGCTTAGATATTGATATTATTACAAATATATATATCCCAGATGATTGTAACCGTCGTAGCTTCGGAATGTATATGTTTTTTAACTTTTCTATTAAATTCAATAAAGGAAAATGTTTCATATGCAAGTAACTGAATTATCTACAATCCACCTACACAGACATAATTATCCATGCTTTATTTATAAAAATTTGTAAGACATGGAATTATTAGGAACCGGCGACTGAAAAATATTAAGGATGGTGCCTGAAAATTTAATCTCCCAGTGGATAAATTATTTTACAATTTGTAGAATTACAAATATATTTCTTACATAACACACACACACACACATATATATATGTATATGTTTGCATATACATATATATATATATATATATATATATATATATATATATATATATATATATATATATATATAAATATATATATATATATATATATATATATATATATATATATATATATATATATATATATATATATATATATATATATATATATATATGTATATATATATATATATATATGTATATATATATATATATATATATGTATATATGTATATATATATATTATATATATATATATATATATATATATATATATATATATATATATATATATATATATATATATATATATATATATATATATATATATATATATATATATATATATATATATATATATATATATATATATATATATATTACGTTAACATAGCCGCACATGTATTTTTATAACCCTAATACTGATGACATTGCAATTAAGTTTTGTGATGATTAACCGTATTGTGTAAACATTAAACATATAATTAACATTAGAAAATCGAATCCAAACTGATTGAGTTGTCCCATGAGTTTAAATACACATAATTCCAAATTTTCGCTTCGAATCTATGTATTTCTAGACAACTAGACAAATAGACATGACTTTATATATAGAGAGAAGGGGTGAGAAAATATATCATAAAAAATTACTTATGTAATTTAATAGTGTTTTGCTTAAAGGTCATTAATTATTTGCAGCATTATAGAAACATAAATTTAGAATGTAAGAATTAAACTGTAGTTTGTGATTTTAAACTAACCAGTATTAGCAGTTACTTTCATAGGATCTGGTATAAAGAGTTTTCTTAATTTCGAACAGTTCGAAAAATAGTATTCTTTTTTTTGCGATTAAGATGTCGTTGATATTCATTAGTTAAATGGAGTATATATAAGTTAAATGGAAAAAAAATATTTTTAATTAGTTTTGGACTATTTGAAAGGATGTTTAAATTTATATTTTATTGATAAAATAATAATAATCCGATTATTTATTAATATTATTCCCAAGCAATAGCAATTCCAAAATGTAAACTTTTATTCAGAAACTGTAGTTATGAATATAAGTACTTTATATTGTTCGCCATATTTTCCTACTTTTTACTCTACTTTTATGAAGCATTATTGATTAAATATTTGATTCTTAGTGTATTTTAAATTCTACCACACACAATGCATAATTTATTTGTGAATAGATAAAACAAAGACACTTTTACCAGTCTAATAACAAAAGTATCTTAAAAGTATCCGAAAAGCATTAGAAGAGACCCTTTGAAGAAGGGATAAGTACTGTAATTCTAAAAGGCACTTTTAAAGCCAAAACTAGGTTATGCTGAAGATTTTCCAGAAACTTTAAACAGGTATAAACAGTAAATTGAAAACTGGGTACTCTTACCTGTAACAAGGAATATCTATTAAACATCAAGGAAAGATCTCTGAATTATACAAGCATTACTGCATTCATTAACCTTATTTTCATCGATTTTCAGTGCTTAAGATTAGTTTCTTAAATATTCTATCATACATTGCTTTCATCTTTTCCTTTCATAGACAAGTTGTTGTTATTTTGTATAAGTAGACATAGTAATTATCTAGATAAAGACTCGATTTTAACAGACTATATTTCCTTCAATACAAAATAGATGTTTATAATCTGTTTAAGGCAATTCTCTCCTAGATCTTTAATAAGGTTCTGATTTATCTGTTTTATCTGTTTTATAGTACATTAATAACAACATAAAATACAAAACGTAAAATTAAAAAAGAAAATCCAACTATCCCCGAAATAAATTTGTAAGTTAGAAACTAAATTTTCATAATATATAGAAGCTTTTTTTCTTTTTCAACGTGTGAACCTCAATTATATTCGTACAAGTAGATTATTAAATTTTGCTACAGAGTATTTTTTTTATTTTAGTTTGTGAACATTTTTTTTTACTTTATTTTGCTTCTAAAAAGTAAAATGCTTCGAAAGTTACCTTTTACAAAATGACATATATTTTACTTCGTTTTCATACAAAAATTCAGTTTCCAGAAAGCATGTCTTTAATAATATCTTGCAGGTAAATGAATTTCCTGTTTTACTTTTAATTTGGTGTATATTTATTTACAAAATATAGTATCGTATATTTTAAAAAATATACAACGTGAAATGAAAAATCTATATATTTTTTAAAGCAAGAGTGTTATGAAAGTTATTGCACTATGCAAAGTGTGCTGTAAAGTTACAACAATCCTATGCAAGTGTTTTGTAAAATAACCTATAGTTTGTTTTGTAAAATATACTATATGAAGTGAGAATATCAAATAACTTTTTTAAGCAAGAGTACTGTTAAGTTGTTGCACAGTGCAAATAGTGTTGTGCAAAAGTTACATGAAATGAACTAAAGTATAATTTTGGAAAATACACAAAGTTAGCAAGAAATAAGTTCCCTTTTCTGAGAACACTAGAATAAGTTATATTAGTTCAAATGAGATACAATTAGAAACACAGATAATTCAAATGATGTGCTAGACATTTATTACATAAAAATATTTAGTACAAAAATCTGCCTCTAGATGGCTCTGAACACATATGGTATTTATTTCGTTTCATTGAATTATTAAGTTAAGTGAAGTTTTAGTTTCTAGTCTGCACATCATGCTTCCGTTGCAAGAAAAACAGTTACTCGTAAAACTGTTTTACCAGAACCAGAAGAACTCTGCTGCAGCTATGAAGGAATTAAGTCGAATGAAGTGTACGAAGAGATCCAATGTCTGGAATTGCCTTAAGCAAGATGATATCGTCCTATATAACCTCTTTGCCACATTTGGTTGTGGGATTAACAAGATTTAATATCAAATGCCAACATCTATGCTATATCTGAAAGACAGCATTCTGCGCCATTTTCTTCATATTCTGGCAGCCATTCCGGATAGCTGTGGAAAATATGATTCTACACTTACAGCTTATTGTTGAACATGATGGGTGACATACTGAGCACTTTTAATTCTACTTTTTAATATTATTTAACGTTTATTTATTATTTAGCATTTAATATTATTTAGCATTTATTATTTAGTATTTAAATGTGTTTATATGCATCACAACGCTACCTATAGGCGAACATTTGTACTATTGTTTAAGTATTAAATCACATCATTTGAATTATCTGTAGTTCCTATCGTATCTCATTTGAACCAATAGAACGTATTCTAGAGTTGTCAGTGGGAAACTTATTTTTTGCTAATCCTGTGCTATGAAAATGACAAAACTAAATAATATTTAAAACAAGAGTGTTTTTAAAGTCCTTCCACCGTGTAAAAAGTATTGTAAAGTTGCAAAAGTGTTATGGGAGAGCTTTGTAAAATATACTATAATATATTTTGAAATATATATTATGGGAAATGACAGAGATAAATAATTTTTAAAACAGGTGTATTGTTTAAAAACTTGAAATTAATTTAATTCTAAAAGAAGCAGAACTTTTTGTTTTGCGATGAATTTAAAACAGAGAGACTGTTTTAAGGAAGATTTAAAGTATGGAAAGGTAATATCCATTTATCTAATATCCTCCTATCTGTGAGCTTTGCTTTTAATAATCAGGCAAATAAAAGTAAACTTGTAGCAGAGGAATCTCTGAAAATAAGCAAATTAAAGACCAAAAGAATGTATAGTAACTTAAACTAATTCTTAAAGTACTTGAATCAATTCATGTCATTATCCGAGATTGGAAATCAAAGTATTTTTTGGCCAAAGATATCCTTTTTCAGCCCGTTCCATACTCTTTATCGCCAATCCTTCACAGATCACTGAGTTTAATTGGGTGCTAAGGTCATTATCTGTTTCTGACACCATCCAAAATGGCGACATTTTCCAGACGACTGCATTTAATAAGAAATTGAAACGGATAAGAAACCTGACTTCCGGCGATATAAGAAATTTCATTTGATTGACAGCGATAGACGCCATTTTTTTTCTTTAACTGCTGGAGAATCACTGTATCTACCCACGCAAAACGCAAGTTTCCATATGGTTCGATACATATCTGCTAAGAAAGCACTTTTTGAAATTATTTGAACAAATTCGTGAAACTCCAAACGCGATTAATGAAATCACATTAAGAAAAAAGTAAAATCAGATAGTTTTTAAAAATTCATTTATAAAAAAAATTATTTTTTATCTTTTAAAATGTTCTTTGCACAATAATTTTAATTATTTTGTCTTTTGTGCCTTATAATATCTTAAATATATTTTTGGGAATTATTTCGTTGAGAGATTGAAGAATCGGAAACATTTTCTGCCCATACATTGAATTTTATATAGGTTTTGGTATCAAAAAGGTATTTGAAATATTTTAGAGAATCATAAATTAAGAAAATCTTTTGGGAAAAAAAAATCTCAATGTATTATAACTAATAATAATAGTATATATTATACCAATGAAATTTCCTTTGCGCAATAATTTTAATTGTTTTGTCTTTTGTGCCTTATAATATCTTAAATATATTTTTGGGTATTATTTTGTTGAGAGATTGAAGAATCAGAAACATTTTCTGCCCATACATTGAATTTTATCAAGGTTTTGGTATCAAAAAGGTATTTGAAATATTTCAAAGAATCACAAATTAAGAAAATCTTTTGGGAAAAAAAAATCTCAATGTATTATAACTAATAATAATAGTATCTATTATACCAATGAAATTTTCTTTGCGCAATAATTTTAATTGTTTTGTCTTTTTGTAATATAATATCTTAAATATATTTTTGGGTATTATTTTGTTGAGAGATTGAAGAATCGGAAACATTTTCTGCCCATACATTGAATTTTATCAAGGTTTTGGTATTAGAAAGGTACTTGAAATATTTCAAAGAATCACAAATTAAGAAAATATTTTAGAAAAAAAATCTCAATTTATTATATCTAATAATAATAGTATATATTATGCCAATGAAATTTCCTTTGCGCAATAATTTTAATTGTTTTGTCTTTTTGTCTTATTTTTTCTTAAATATATTTTTGGGTATTATTTTGTTGAGAGATTGAAGAATCGAAAACCTTTTCTGCCCATACAATGAATTTTATCAATGTTTTGGCATCAGAAAGGTACTTGAAATATTTCAAAGACTCTTACATTAAGAAAACATTTACGAAAAAATATCTTAAGTTATTATTACTCGTAATTATAGTATAAATTGTAGCAGCGATTATAATTATATAATTATAGATATTAAACTACCTTTTACTCTTAATTATTATTAACTATATTTCACAGATCAAATTGTGATTAATCTCAAATTTTGGTAATATTTGCCCTGCTGAAACTCCATGTGCCTTTAAATGATTGATTCTATTCTTAAATTTGATTATAATAAGTAATTAGTATACTGACTAGTCTATAAATATTTTGATTGTATCTTAGTACAATCTTAGTACTTAATTAAACTCTCCCTCCTAAAAAAATTCTAAAGTCACTCCTTATATTTTGCTTTTGACGAAGAAAGTGAAATTATATTCTACATTTCTGATTTTCTAGATTCTAAGTTTCTGATTTTGAAATAAATCCTACAAATTGTAATTTTTACTTATTATTTTTTTAGTTTTTGTTAACAGATAGTCTCTTATATTTACAAAAAAACAAACTAAGAATAAATAATTCATTTTCTTTCTTATACTTTATTAACTGAGTAACCCGCTGTTTCTGGGAGTATCTCGAATAATCCCACGGCGGAAAAAAGAAATGAGGTCACGCAACACATATCACCTTTTTTAAATTGGAGTAAATCAGGTGACGGCCATTGAATTAATTTGTGATTTTTTTTAAAAATCCTTCACATTTTAAAAATTTTAAGGGTGACATTTTAAATTAAGAGCTTCTAAATTTCATGTACCAATAACAAACTATGGTAACTTAATAAATAAACAACTGTAAAAAGATACCTTATACATGTATTAAACTTTGAATAAAGATTATTAGTTAAAAAACATGAAAGAATGTTTCAAATCTGAAATTTTTGAAGAAATCCTTTAACTTGGATATTAGTTTGTGATTCGTAATATGTAATCTGGATAGTATATAATGAGAAAATATAATTTAATTATTGATTAATCTGTAATTAATTTGCTCTATCCCTGTTTTGAATGAAACATTAGCTCATAAATGCTTTCTTTAAATCACTCCATATTCCTTACCTTTAACGAATAAATTAAAATCATAGCTAAGATTCAAATTTAATTAATATTATAATTCTTTACATATTATTTTTTTCAGTTTTGATTAAAATATTCCCCCCATACTCTCCAAAAAACCCATAAATAAAGCATTTGTTGGCTCTTTCTATATATAAATTATGATTTATAGATTTCTTGGAAGAACGGTTATTTTAAATCTTTCTCGTGGGATTCTCAAAGTTTGTTAAAACTGCATAATGGAAAAGCCTTATCAGTAAAGATCATGTTAATTTAATAAATAATGGTGCTTATAATTATGTATTGCCTGTCATTTTTAGGCTAACCAAGTTTAGCTATTTAAAGACTCCAAAAAAACATTTTATGGCTTGTAACACTGTTTAATGATGATAATAAGAATATCTGAAGAAATTTGAAAATATTTCAAAAGATTCAAGGTTTAAAAATCATTAAATAATTTACGGTATGTAAATTTTAAACCCGTTCATCCTAATATGACATTAGAATAGATAACAGTCAGCTAAAATATACACTCTGTGTAACATTTCTGCATTAATGCCACGAGGAATTGAATTAATTTCTTTAAATTAGTTTAACTTGATATTTTATACTTAAAAATACTGTAGCTATGTATAGTTTTTACTCTCATTTAGGCGCTATGGATCCGTAATATAATTTTATGATATATCTCAGTTTTGGTTAATGGAGCAAAATAGCTATTAATAAATCTTAAAGAGATTTCGTTAATATTATTTCAGTAATGCTATAAATATGTTATTATTTCTCTCTTTACCTTTGGGAAAAAAATTTTATTTTTGACTTGCCATGTTATGAATGTGATATCAAATAGTGAGTAAAAGTGCTTAAAATTGACTATACAAGATCATTTAAATAAGTGGATGAAAAATGAAGAGTACTGATTTACATAGGGGATACATCTCACTTTTCAGTTCTGTCCACAATCATTTGTGGTAAATTATTTAAAAATATAAAAGTAGCTCTATTCCTTTTTTTACCCTCGCCATAAAATATGGCATGGTTTACAATCCAGCATATTGTTAGTAAACCAAAATAATAAAATGAAGCAGTAACCTGTATTGGTTTCTTGGAAAGAAAAATTAAATCAGTTTTAATGACAAAGACTGAAACATAAATTTTAATTTTTCTTTAAGAAACATCATCTTCCCCCATAACGGAAAATTCCATATTTATGGTTATGTTAACAGTAATGACTTCCGAATTTCAGTGACTATATCTCTTTGTCATGCTGGTAGAACAAAAAAACAGAGTAGCCCAAAGGTAAATATTTTGTAGATATTGGCTGCAGATGAAAGTTTTTGACTATTTTTTTCATTCACTATACTGTGACGAGCATTATACATCTGAACATCGTAGAGTGTTATGCATTTCTTCAATTCGAAAGCCTTCAGCCTCGAGTTATCAGTAAACAAGGCAATTCTCTATCATACTGGAATTTCATAATTCGAAAGGAAATGGGCAAAATGTTTTCTCTACTATTGGATCAATCATTAGGGGAGGGGATAGTCATGACTATTAACTCCTCCTACTTTACCCTCCTTGACCTTTTTTTTCTGGTGTAAGTTAAGGGTAACTGTATGCGACTTAAATTCCAGACGACCTAAACCGACGAATCACTAAAGTCATTGAAGGAATATCAGCTGAAATGCTGAATACTTGAAGTACGTCAACCTGAATACTATCTGGATATCTTATCTGCTATAAATGGTACTTCTTTGGCAGCTATTTCACATTTAAATTTTTGTTGTGGCGTTGCACAAAAACAATGAACATATACATAAATCATTTTGTTCTTCTTTTTACGAAAGATAAAATGTGTTCAATAGTCTTGGATCACCCTTTCTCTTTTTTCCGAAAAACAAATCAGTAGTAGGGATAATTGCACCATTAATTTGACTTTTTTTCTGGTATCAGTTAAGGACTAACCGATTTTCGCTAAATTTCCGGCAGACCAAACCGACGAATTACTGTCATTACTAGAATACTAGCTAAAATTCTGTAAAACACCTGAAATGCGTGAAACTTAATACTGGCTGGATATTTTGCATGTCACAAATGTAGCTCATTTATTAGTCCTTTAATGTTTACATTTTTGTTCCATAAAAATGTTTTAAGCCGTCATTTCACGAAAAGAATAAAATTTATACATCATTTGGTTCTTTATTTTACGAAACATGAAATTCTCTCAATAGTTTGGAACACCCTGTGTTTTACTTTCCTCTTTATTCCAGAAAATAAATCAGATGAAGTGGTAACCATACCAACTCCTTGACTTTTTCTGGTTTAAATTAAGGACCAATCATACGCAAGTTAAAATCCGGTAGATCTAAACCCACGAATCACTGAATCCATTGCAGAAGCACTAGCTAAAGTGCTGTAAAGCACCTGAAGTGCGTGAAACTGAATACTGGCTGCATATTTTGCCTACCACAAATAGAGCTCATTTGTTAATTATTTAATGTTTAAATTTTAATTGTGCAAAATTATTTTAAATTGTTGAAAGCAATAAAACATATGTACATCATTTTTTTCTTTTTTACGAAACATAAAAATACGCTTAATGTTTTTGGATCCCCAGTTTTTTGCTTTCCTCTTTGTTGCAGAAAACATATAAGTAGTAGGGGAAACCACACCAAGATTTTCTTTGTAATATTCTAAATTCACATCGCATGAGAAGGGAAGGAAGAATTTCAAAAGACTTCACAAAAGTTTTTAATTGTTCCAAACGTGCAACTATGCTATGTGTAGTTATATACTACGCAGCATTTCTATTCCGTTGAAAAGAATACTTCAGTGAAAATCTATGCTTAAACAAAGTTGCATTAATTAAATTACTTAAAAAAACACTTTTAGTTTAGATATCGATATATTAAAAAAATATATGAACAGTATAAAATACATTAATATGTTTTGCACTTTACTATCTTTTAATTAGTTTAAATTTCAAGTAGTTCTATATTATCATTTTTTGAAGAATGCAGTTTTCTACGAAAACGCAATTCACAAATAGCTATGATGTTAATTTTTAGACAATTACCAGTAGCCATTTAAATTCAAATACATGCCTGAAGCAATACAATTTTATGAGGAAAAAATTATTAATAAAAATATATATTGCGACAAAAGAGAAA
>CM063508.1:47286963-47299463 GCA_032207245.1 Pardosa pseudoannulata
CAGATTCATTTCCCAAATTTAAGCAAGAGGAGGAAAATGTTAATATCCGTAAGTCAGTCAGAATTAAATTAGCCTAAATGTGCTGCAAAGTTAAATGGAAGTATGGAAATATGTTAGGTAACACCCAATCACTGTTTTCCGTCAAGAAAAAATCAAACCAGGTAGTTGTATATGAATGTTGTAATGTAGTTGTTGTAATGATAATGTGATGATTTACAGAAGTAAGGGCTGATGAGAGGTGTATAGAACATTAACATTAGTTTTCAAGCTAAACGTGTTTCTATGGCTTTCAGAAGACGAACGGCAGATAGATTCTGGGCGTTGCTGGGATATCTTATGCATTGAAGTAGGACAGTCTATCACATATATTGTCTTCTTCAGAGTTATGCAATGTCACAATTCCAAACCGTCCAAACAGTTAGTCGAAGACTTGTAGCCGGTCTTCCAAGACAACGACCCCTGCGGAAAGTGTGTATAGTTAAAGCAATTATTGGTAAGACGATATCTATCTCTATTGCCGTCGTCCACTAACAACATCAAAGTACTTTATATTGGTTATCAGGTCATAGAATGGTCAACAGTGGTAACAATAATTCTGTGGTGTTATTAAAGAGCATGTATTCAAATTTTAATGACTGTATGAGAAACCATGCTTTATATAAAACTCATACAGTCTACTACATTGCTGTACTTGGTCTAATAAGAACTTACTAATTATAGTCAATTCCGAATGTCTACGAACATTCCTCGCAATACTGCGATTCAAAGGGATAACCTCATATATATATATATATATGTATATATATATAGGTATATATATATATATATATATATATATATATATATATATATATATATTTATATATATATATATATGAATATATTTATATTTATATGTATATATATATAGGTATATATATATATGTATATATATATAGGTATATATATATATGTGTGTGTGTATGTATGTAGAGAGTATGTATATATAGAGAGAGAGAAAGATAGATAAATAAATGAGGCTTCGTTTTCAGTTTCTTTATTTGTAAATTACTAATAAATATTTTGTAGGTATAGTTTGCAATTTATTGGTACACTGGTACCAGTAAACACATGAACAAAGTGTGTTCCTCACACTGCTCGATAAAAAGTGGAAAGAATTTAGGAGACTTTTAGTTTATTTAAATATTAATTTCGTTTACGAAAAATGTTAGTTTTAAGTTTTGATAAACTTTATAATTGTCTTTGCCGAAATGTGATAACGCCCATAAATGTTATATATATATTTTTTTAAATTTAATGGAATATTCACTCAATTATTTTCATTTGGTTTTATGCCTCTACTAATTTCAAATACATTACATTTTTTTATTTAGTGATGAGTAATGTAATTTCCACTGTATAATTTAATTTTTTTTCCTTTTTTATTTAATATGTTTTAACCCTGTTATGCTTTAGTATATCATCATTCTTTTAGTTTACTGCATACATAATTGATATATTCATGAAAGTTAAAAAAATATGTTCTACATATGTTTTATAAGTGTTATCATATAATAGAGACATACTTCTTTATTTCCATTTTTACTAAAAATTATTACGCAAAAATTTATGTAATTTAAATTCAAAGATACTCGATGCTTCATAACTTAATGGTGTAATAAACTTGTTAAAAATTTTCATTTAATCTATATTAAGAATTTGGGTTTCAAGCATTATCTGTTATATTAATGAGCTGTCTGACTTTAATATTATCTATAAATATCACGTTTTGCTTACAATAATCTAATCAAAATATATCATGGTAGTTGAGTGGGTGAAATGTTATGAGGATACCTCAAAGTAGAGATGCAGACAGTTGTAGGAATTTTAAAATATTTATATTTAATTTTCAATTTTTTCTTTTATCCTTCGCATTTATTTTGCATAAGAAATGAAAATTTAAAATTTCTTCTTTTTCTGTATTTTTCCTTACTACTTAGTAAAGAGAGTACATCCCTGCTTTCACCTCGCATAAAATCCGCAATTCCTATTAGATCGAAACATACGATCATCTATATCACTTGTTCTTTTCATACACAAAGCGTAATATAACTCAACGGTTGCTTTAGGAAGAGTACTTTCCTTTTTCTCTGCGCCTCGATGGCCCCGTAATCTGTTTAAGTCCCAGAGTACTTTGCTTATGCACTGAAATATGCAAGGCTCTGCTGTCTCCTCGATTTTAGTTTACCCGCCAGTTGAATTGCCAAAGGGATTACGAGGTGGTTGTGTTTTTCGGGCAAAGTTTGAAGTCCATTAAAGAAGAACCGCTTCGCAAGATAAATGTGTGCTTGATTTGATATGATATGCATACGCCATGTTCTCCGGAAATTCATTGTAACCATTTAATGCAGACAACAATAATAGCTTAATGATCGTGATAAATAGAGACGAAGAATATCCCTAGGAAAATATAGAAGAAAATGCTTCTTTCAGAATAAACAAGATTTATTTGTCCTGTACTGTAAATTAATGTTACTTATACACATTTAGGCACATACCACTCTCTCTCAATCACTCCCTTCTGTCACTCTCACACTCTCTTTTAATCATCCCTATACATACATGTATACATATATATATATATATATATATATATATATATATATATATATATATATATATATATATATATATATATATATATATATATATATATATATATATATATACATATATATATATATACATATATATACATATATATATATATATATATATATATATATATATATATATATATATATACATACATATATATATACACATATATATATATACATATATATATATATATATATATATATATATATATATATATATATATATATATATATATATATATATATATATATATATATATATATATATATAATAGGCAATTTGAGTCATCAAGTTTGGTTTGGTTTGGACCACTATGATCTACTTTTTTGCAACACGAGGGCTAATGAGACCGGGACCTGCTGCTGAAAGCCGATTTCGAACGGCCACGAACATCCATGCCACTACATTCGAATTGATGATAGCTAATACCAAAGATCAGCACCCTAACCATTCGGTCACTGTTCTGCCTTTAACTCATGAGAAAGTTAATGAAATTTACATTGATTTGGGGGTAGTTGTAGGTAAGATAGACGAAAATGGAAACAACAGAATAAATGAATCAGAAATTTATTTAGCAAGTTATCACGATATCTGGAGTAAAAAACCCCTACATGTCAATTTGTTGGTGTATGATCCAGCCAATCAGGATTCTAACTGGGTAGTGAAATGGGGTCGTTAGGTTACGTAGTTTAAGTGTCACCAACTAATATAAGTAGAGCTTGAGTCAACAAGAATTCCTTTTTGATGTATTCGTAGTCAGAGTCTAAAGAGAGAACAAAATATATTAAACAAGGTTTTCATTAAAATATATAATCACCCGAAAATTATTCTAAGATCCACTTTACGATATGTTTTTTATTAATCATTGCATATATATATTTGTGTGTATGTTTAAATAGGTATACTCATTATTATATACATGATCTGGGAATGTATTAGCAAATGCATTTTCAGAACTGTTATACAATTACCTGTATAATTAGGCAATATAAATTGAAATGCAAATTATACTGTTTGTAAAACTACATTGCATGGTATTTCGAGATGAAATCTAGGCTAAAGATAGATGCACAAAAGCTTTCTGCAACCAAATTCATACTAGAGCACGAATTCGGAAATTTTCGAAGGAATGATAGAATCTGCAATCATCCCTTCCTACCTATCGTCGCAGAAGTAAACTACTCAATTGCTCTAGATTCCTCTAATATTAATTATTTGGGGGGTTAACTGCCTAATAACATTCTTAACACGTGACGATGAAGTGATTAACTTGTGTTTCGGAATTCAATCTGAAACAGACTCAAATATTGAACATAACACAAATTTTAAAACATAAGTGAACTGCTTATCACATAGGTATGGATGTAAATTATTTGCCTAATTCTGTAAACAGTGTTAAAATATGTTGTATTTTATTAGAATTTTTAAAGTTTTACTAGCACTATTACCAATGACAAATTTCTTGTAATATGTAAGTTTTTCGCAATTTTTCATTTTTGCTTTCTCATATACGTTGTGGAGGGAATTTATTTTAATCGTCTAAATATTAGAGCTTGAGATACCATATACCCATTTCTCTTTTTATATAATACCGGGTTAAACATATGGTGAAAAAATAAAAGCGGTTCTATAATATGGTGTGTTCTAGACACATTTTCGATTAAAATAATTTTCAAGTCATTTTTATCAAAACTTTTTTTTTATGAATCAAAAAAAATTACCTAATACATTTTAGAGGGATGCATATACTTTTAGGTAATAGTAATATTCACGTTTATTATTATATAGCAGATAAAAGTTGAATATTTTAAAAATCAATATTCAGTTTTCTGTGCTTTTTTTAAATATCAAATCATTGGTACACTTAAAACGGTATCGAATTAGTAAACGACTCCAAACATTAAAACATCCATTTTTTGCTTTCTCAAATATGTAGTATAGGAAATATATTATAATTGACCGAAAATTCGAACTTTAAATCTTGATCTTTTTGGAACTCCATGACATCTTTAAGACTATTATTGGAAGTATATATATGCATGTGTGTGTATGTGGTCACAGTAACTTAGTCACGTTTTGAACCAAAGTTTAAATAAATACATAAAGAAATATAATAGGTTTTATCAGTTTTGGGCTAGACCCAGTTACTATCCGGCTTCCTATGATGTTATTAATGTTTATATAATACTGCGTTAGCATAACTTAAAGTCAGTATCATTGTGTTTTGAACCAAATTTTAAATAAGTAAATAAAGAAAAAATGTAGGGTTTCTTTTAAGTTTTGGGACACTTCCAGTTGCAATTCGGTTTCCTGTGATGTTATTAATGTTTATTTAATACTGTGTTAGCATCGCTAAAAGTCAGATATCATTGTGTTCTGAACTAAATTTTAAATAAATAAAGAAAGACAAATTGTAGGGTTTTTTTAGTTTTAGGCTACTTCCAATTACAATACGGTTTCGAATGATGTTATTAATGTTTATATGATAATGTATCACAAAAAGTCAGATATTGTGATTATGTTCACATGTTTTGTTTTTTTAATTAAGATCAATAACAGGATAAATGGATGTGAGTGGATGTAAAAATAGAGGGGAGCCTACTCTTTATATTTTCCCTCGCATTCATATTGCCTAAAACAATAATAATTAAACTACACTGCTTGTATATTTCCGTCCTAATATAATGTGCTCCCATGTAAAAAAGATAGGTATTCTCTAATAATCATCTTTGCTATCACCCCGCAAAACCCCAATTCTTATCAGATCGAATCACTCGATCATCTTTTATTACTCTGCTGCTTTTATACTCAAAGCCCAGTATAAATTCGCGGTTGCCTTTCCAAGAGAAAGCTTCTTTTTTCCTATACGCTTTGATAGCCCCGTAATCTGCTTAAGTCTTACGACGCTATGCATATGCACTGAAATATGAAACAAAGCTGTCTTCTTGATTTTCGTTTATCCGCAAGTTGTATGTATCCGCAGGGATGTGAAGCGATTGTGTTTTTCGGTCAACGTTTGAAGTCCATTAAAGGAGAATCGTTTCACAAGATAAATGCCTGTTTGAGCTTATACGATATGCATATGCTATCTAAGAGAGTTCATTATAAACGTTTAATGGAGATAAAGTATGGCTTAATGGTCGTGATAAACAGAATGATTCTTCTCAAAAATTCTCGATAATACATCTTTTTGAACAAGAAAGAAAATTTATTGATTTAAGGCTATTTATCAATAAACCTTATATATATATATGTATATATGTATATATATATATATATATATATATATATATATATATATATGTATATATATATATATATATATATATATATATATATATATATATATATATATATATATATATATATATATATATATATATATATATATATATGTATATATATATATATATATATATATATATATATACATATATATATGTATGTATGTATATATATATGTGTGTGTGTGTATGTATATGTGTGTGTAGATAGAAATACCTCAAAAGACCACTTGGTATTTTTTGTTTAATTAATTAATCATTTAATCAAAATAAAATTGAGTCCATGTTAGTACATGAGGTTTCTAATAAATTGTAACAATGTACATAGAATAAATTAATTCAGAAAAAATAAAGAGTAATAAAAAAATGCGCTATCGCACAGTCTACTAGGACTTAATCCCGAATCGCTTAAAGATAACAGGTATTCTTTTGATGTTTCCTACGCCGACAGCAAAAAGCGATATGAGATCCTCCGATGTGTCTGTCCACAGGTGTTATATAGAAAGTGACCTCGTGAAAAATGTCTTATGAAAAGAAACCTGGAGTGCTTAGAAGTCAAATAAGGACTTCTTCACGAACAAATGGGTTCAATATTCTTATGTCTTATAACACATTTTTCCTCCACCAAACCTAGTCTCTGACCCCATGTACCATTGTAAATTTTCTACCGGTTTATTCTTATTACTGCTTCTCTTAGTTTGTAAGTCTAACTTTTAAATACTCTATATATGCAATCAGCTCCCGATACCTTCAAGTTATAGAAACTGGTTACAATATTCAAAATTCTGAAAAAACTCACACCTTCTTTTATTTGACCTTTATCACTTTACTCTCCGAGTAAGAATGCCAATAAGGCCACTCTTTTCGTCGAACCAAACTAAAGTAAAATCTGTCTTGAGGTCAAAGTTATCATCTCTTAGCTATAAACTATTAGCTATATAATATATACGCTTGTGATATGTTCAGGTAATATCTACGAGTATTCTATTTAAAAAAACTCTACAAGATTTAGTAATGTTTGCAGCAGCAAATCAAAGTAGAAAAACAGTAAAAATATCAAGGAAAGAAACTTGCATTTACTGAGCTAGGAGCTAAGTCGGAGGTATAATTTAAATGGATTCAACAAGATATAGGAATTAGTGGCAATGGCATCATGGATTCTGTGGCTAAGGCTATACCTTTAAATACTTAAATGTCAGATAAGCTGAGTACTTATAATGAAGTGTTTTCTGATAACAAGAAAAAAGTAGGGACCTATGGAAATGCCCCTTATGAACGTATGTTGTTTTTGTTGTTGTCTTGTACCACTTGGTTAAAACAAACATGATTGAGCTCGTATTAAGGAAAAGGGGTGCCTTTCGTTTTAACGAGCATCTCAAGGGTGAAAATACGACTTCTTGCTCAAGTGGTCCACGTACTTTTGAAGCAGAGACAAGCAAAAGACCCATAGGCTTGGGTCTCCCATCCCCTGATGTATTGATAGAGAACTTAAACGACATTGTGGCCAAGAACGTATTTTACGTACCCTAGTCACCTTTAACGCACACGACGGTCCTTAAACCGCCTCAGGCTCCGAACCCACAAACCTCCAGGTATGAGAACGTTGCTTTTGCAGACTGAGCTACCATGGCTCAGGAACATGAGTGATGCACAAGTGACTAACCTGGTGTTACCCTGCTTACGAGGCCATAGTTTACAGCAAAATTGAATTTCACGATTTGTTAGTAAACACTTATAGGGTTTCTCTTACAAGTGGTTTTCAAGATTATAATCAAGTACATGAGTACACAGGATTCCATGCTCACATTTAAAAAGATCTTGATTTCTGCTTGAATGAGGTCTATCCTTAACCTACTCTCATTTAAAAATCTTTAGGGATTTTGGATCTTGTGGAACTTGGGGATTTGTTCTAGAGTTGGTCCACTTCAGGATTTGTACAACCTCCAACAATAAAGGTAATTGTCACCAACCTTATGGTGTTGCTATTTTACAAATTTAGGCCTTGAAATGTACTCACCTGAGCTAAGTTTACTGAATGCTATTACTTGTTTTAAAAAGTTAATATTTTTATTTTTGTAAACGATTTCAGATAGTTTTATTTCGGCATGTTTAAATTTAACATAAAAGAACCTATAAAGAATATTTTTACATTTAAACATTAAATTTTCATTAATTTCTCATTATATAGAGATTCGCAGTAAATATAAATATATTAGAGAATATACTTTTTACACAGTTATGCCATTTCTTACCTTATGTAATGCAAAATAGATGTACTCATACTAAAAGCAGGGAAGTGCATAATTTTTTGTGCGACAACTGGTAATATGTTTAGATTATGTGAATGGTTGAAAAAAATATTTAGTGCAGGAGAAATTATTAATATAAAGATAAGCATACTTTCTCTCGACTAAATCGTCTTTCCATCATCCTCGAATCACCTGTGAAACAAAGATTTAATTTCTCCGTAATAATGGGGGCAACGCGGGAAGTCAAGTCATCAAGAAAATTGCGCGTGGGAGACTTATTGGAGTGAAATATAATTAGTAGCTAGTTCCCTTTAATAAATGAAATGCGCAAATTATTAAGGAAATAAGTATTACAAACTATTATAGAGAAACGGTTCTTTCGAGTAAGGATTCTTCAAATCGTTTGCTGCATATGATTACTGGTGAGGATGGAATCATTTAATCAACTGTGCACAAGTTATGTAACATATACATTTAGCACATATTCATTAACATTAATGTCTGTCTCGTATATTTATATAATTATTAATTTGCAGTATTTAAAATTGTGTAAAAATAGCGTACATTAAAACTTTATAATTAGAAAAAAATAAAATATGCTCTTTCAATTCATGAAATTGAAAATTTCATTTAAGTTTTTAAATGTTAATGGGTGATGAAAAACTTAAGCTTCATATAAATTTTTCATACATTTTTTTTTCAAAATACAAGAAGGCTGATGCTTTATTCTCAGTATGTTCTGCAAATATATTTTGTTTCATCTTTATCATACTTTTAGAATATTCTTGAATTTTACTAAAACTTCCTAAATTATTACTTTTTCTTTAAATTTAGAAATTTATCCAGAATTAGAAACACTAATGTATTTTTAAGCATTTATTATTTAAGCATTACTGTATTTTCGTACATATTATTGTTAACAGGTATGAGATTCATTTATCAGTATACATACATACATACCCATATACACTGTCTACCAATAAGTACTTGGACACCTGTGCAAATGACGATATCTGCGGTCCTGAGGTACGTCACGGCCTCCGCCGGTATACATCGTGTAGGAAACAGCATCGGATTAGTCGCATGCAAGATGCCACGCAGTTCGGAGCTCTCTGATTTTGAGAAAGGTATAATTATCGGTTAATGTGGTGTAAAGCACATCGAAATTGGACCGTAGATCAGTGGAAACGGGTTCTTTGGAGTGAAGAATCACGGTTCACCCTTTACCATTAGGATGGCAGGGTCTGAATCTCGCGTCTGCTAGAGAACGTCTCCTGCCAGAATGCATTGTGCCAACAGTGATGTTCGGCGGAGGTGGAGCTATGGTCTGGGAGTTTTTCTCCTGGTATGGACTGGGACCCTTGGCCTCCATTCATAGTAAGCTCGACGCCGATGCCTATTGCACTATTTTGGATGACAATTTTCTTTCTGCGTTGTGACAGTTTTACGGGTTGGACGAATGTTACTTTCAGAACGACAATGCCAGTTGTCATGTTTCGAGGTTTACCAAGGCTTGGTATAGTACCAATGGAATTCATCAAATGGATTGTCCAGCCCAGAGCTTGGACCTAAACCCTATCGAGAGCCTCTGGGACGAGTTGGATAGCCGAATTAAAGGGTTTACTACTCATCCAACTTGTATGTCTACTCCAAGCCCAGTGGAAGACAATACCACTATCTGTAATACAAAGGCTTGTGGAAAGTATGCCCCGGAGGGATCACGCTGTAATTGCCTCTCGTGGAGGCTCTACCAACTATTGATTTTGAATAAAATTAGTTTTTCTTTTCTATCACTGGTGTCAAAATACTTATTGGTAGACAGTGCATATATGTCTGTATAAGGATCCAAAAATGTTTAGGTGTTACATATAAAATCAGCCCATGTTTTTATTACTATATTTAATTTATATACAGTCATGCCAAAAAGAACTAAAATTTCAAAATGAAAAACTTAGTGATAAGTTTGTAAAAATTATTTTATTTACATCACATACTCTGAGAGACGTTCTATACATCTCTTTACTTCAGGCCTCCCCCTATTCTTGCTTGCAATATAGTATTTAATTGCCATTTATCAGTACGCATGCCTAGTAGATGTTTTTTTTAATCCCCCTATAAATATCGACATTTGCATGCATACGAACACTGTACATCTATTAGCATCGTCTATGTGTGAGAATGTTCTCTTTAGTTCAAGAAAGTGTAATGGGAGACAGCAGTTTTTTACAACTGTGAAACATTGCCGTCACAACTTATGTATCATTAATTCTCAAATCTATATGTGATTACTAAAAAACTACATGTACAATAATATTCGAGTTCTCCAGAGAGAATTGAAAATCTGGTTTTAAAGAAAAGGGTAAGATGATATAAATTCTGAGTTTGGTTTTTAAAACATAAAAACAATCCACTCACAATAATTTCTGTCCTTGATTTAATTTCGATAGCTTTGGAAAAGTAAAGACCAAAAAATAGAATTGAACTAATATTGACGAACATTTAAATGTCCATGTGTAAGTGTATCTCTGTGCAAATAGGTGTAAACAATATTATGCAAGCATTATACAAGAATTAGTACGAGACGTATCCAGAAAGTAAGTTTCTCGATGTTTTCCCCTTTAATTAGTAATTAGTCTTGTAATTTCAGCGTGCATAACAGATCTATGACGTATTAATCATATGCCAGCTGGAAAAGTCCAGATTTGTACCAATAGCTGGGTAGCAGTGGTCCGAAATGGAAACTCTAATTCTTTCTATCGCCGCCTGCAACGCTCGGTTGGTGATCTTGAATGCACAAAGCATTGTGCCAATAGAAATTCATCGTCATCTCTGTCAAGTCTACGAGCCGAAACTGATACCCGAACGCAAAATTCAAAGCTTACTAGCAGCACTGACATTTCTGCTACGGTATCACGATGACGGCGACTAGTTTCTCGTCAGGATCGTCACTGGCAATGAGACTTAGATTCCGCATTTTACCCACGAAAACAAACAGCAGTCATTGCATTGGAACCATAGTGGATATTCGGTCAGGTCCAAATCAAACAGACGCTGTCGGTATGGAAAGGGGTATGCACGGTGTTCTAAGACAGGAAGGCTTGTTCCATTCACAGGCGGCAGAGTTCTACGACAGAGGTATACGAAAGTTGATCCTACAATACGACAAGTGTCTCAATTCTGATTATGGCTATGTTCAAAAATAGCTGAAACATTTCTGTACTTGTTGCCAATAAATATGTCCGTGAAATTATGAGTTCTTTTTTTTCTTTTAACTAGGGAAACTTACTTTCTATACGATCCTCGTAAATTCCCTTTTCCCTCAACTTACAGCTGTAATTACTTATCTAATTAGGCATTGTAGAATAGATGTAAATATAGTACAAACTGCTAGACTCTACACCACAAAAAGAAAGGAAGTCAATACATTCTTTTTCCTCTAATTCATGCAGATAATGCGAATAATCGATAAACTATTTAAAAGCTAGAGAAATTATTAATAAAGAAACCAAGTCACTTTCAGCTAAATTTTCGTTCAGTCATTCGCTGAAACAAAGATTTAATTTGTCACTAATAATGGCGAAACACTTGAAGTCAAGTCGTCAATAAAAATGTGCGTGGGAGGATTATTGGAGTGAAATATAATTAGTAGCTTACTTCCTTTAATAAGAGAAACTTACTTTCTATATGATCCTCGTAAATTCCCTTTTCCCTTAACTTACAGCTATAATTACTTATCTATTTAGGTATTGTAGAATAGATGTAAATATTGTACAAACTGCTAGACTCTACACCACAAAAAGAAAGGAAGTCAATACATTCTTTTTCCTCTAATTCATGCAGATAATGCGAATAATCGATAAACTATTTAAAAGCTAGAGAAATTATTAATAAAGAAACCAAGTCACTCTCAGCTAAATTTTCGTTCCTTCATTCGCTGAAGCAAAGATTTAATTTGTCACTAATAATGGCGAAACACTTGAAGTCAAGTCGTCAATAAAAATGTGCGTGGGAGGATTATTGGAGTGAAATATAATTAGTAGCTTACTTCCTTTAATAAGAGAAACTTACTTTCTATATGATCCTCGTAAATTCCCTTTTCCCTCAACTTACAGCTGTAATTACTTATCTATTTAGGTATTGTAGAATAGATGTAAATATTGTACAAACTGCTAGACTCTACACCACAAAAAGAAAGGAAGTCAATAATTTCTTTTTCCTCTAATTCATGCAGATAATGCGAATAATCGATAAACTATTTAAAAGCTAGAGAAATTATTAATAAAGAAACCAAGTCACTTTCAGCTAAATTTTCGTTCAGTCATTCGCT
>CM063508.1:47304463-47306963 GCA_032207245.1 Pardosa pseudoannulata
ATCCAGAAGTTTTATTTTCAATAGTTATACTTTCGTAAAAATAGTTTTTATTTGTATCTGAAAGCTATTTAAAACTTTTAATGAGCAAAGAGTTAAAGGCAAATTATTCATGTCGATAATATTTAAATGAGAAAAATTTGAGAAATAAATATTTACGATAATTTCAAATCATGTTTATTTTTAAATAGCTGAGATTCTCTTTTTATATTTCTTATGAAAGCAAAATCCACAATTTAACGCAGTTAAAATCTATATATTTCACCGTTAAAGGGTATATTAATGAATAGAAAATGCAAATTTCCCATCTATTTATGAACGTATTTCATGAATCAAAATACAGTCCGGGATCAGTTACTACTGCCTATGTATTTCCAATTTTGAATTAAGTTGATTATATTAAACAATTAAAAACTTTTACCGATATAAGGCAATCTTAATTACAGTAATTAGTATCTATTAATTTAATAAATAAATAGAAAATGCAAACTTTCCATCTATTCATCAACTTCTTTCATAAATTAATATACATCCGGGATCAGTGACCCTTACTTAGGAAATCCCAATACTGAATTAAGTTGTATACAAATTATTTTAAAAATTAAAAAAAAAACCTTTACGGACAAAGGGTAAACTAATTTACCGTAATTAGTATACATTAATATGATAAATAAATCTTTGCTATATATTGAATTTAGCTGTAATAGCTGTGTCCTTCTTTTTATATCTTTTCAGAAGCACAATCAATCTATTTTTCACAGTTAAAACCTACATATTTCATCATTAAATAGCATATTAATGAGTAGAAAATGCAAACTTTCCATCTATTCATCAACTTATTTCATAAATCAATATACATCCGAGATGAGTGATCCCCGCTTAGGTAATCCTAATGTTGAATTAAGTTGTATACAAGTATATTAAAAATTTAAAAAACCTTTACAGATATAAGGTAAACTAATTTACCGTAATTAGTATACATTAATATGATAAATAAATCTTTGCTATATATTGAACTCAGCTGTAATAGGTGTGTCCCTCTTTTTGTATCGTCTCAGAAATCCGAACAATCTTTTTTTTGCAGTTAAAACTTACATATTTCGTCATTAAATAGTATATTAATGAGTATAAAATGCAAATTTTCCATCTATTCATCAACTTATTTCATAAATCAATATACATCTGGGATCAGTGATCCCCGCTAAGGTAATCCTATTGTTGAAAAAGTTGTATACAAATTATATTAAAAATTAAAAAAAATTTACGGACATAGGTTAAACTAATTTACCTTAATTAGTATGCATTAATTTGATAAATAAATCTTTGCGATATATTGAATTCAGCTGTAATAGCTGTGTCCCTCTTTTTATATCGCTTCAGAAAGCCGAACAATCTATTTTTCGTAGTTAAAACCCACACATTTCATCATTTAATAGTATACTGTTTGGTACAAAACGCAATTTTTTTATCTATTCATAAATTCATTCATAAATCAGTATACATCCGTGATCGGTTACCCCCGCCCAGGTAGTTCCAATGTTGAATTAAGTTGCATACAAATATGTTAATATGTTTAAAACCCATATTGTTATACGATAAACTAATAAATTTTACATATTAAAACAATCTTATTTATTTAATTTCCATATTAATCAGCTAACACTGCATATTTTTATCCATTCAAGGATTTCCATTTCATTTATCAATATACTTTCAGGATAGGCAATATGTGTCATAATGATACCAAAGGATAATATTGACCACCAAATATATTCATCAAAAGAAAACTATACATATATTTATATTTTAGAGACAAAATAATAAATTTTAGTTATTTTAATAATTGTAATTATTTAATTTGCATATAATTCATGCTGAAGTATACTTACGGTAATACAAAATTTTTATCTAAGAATGAATTTCCCTTACATGCATTGATATATATTAATATAAGTTTCATTTTTGAATCTAAAAACCATAGTATTATTTGTATCGAACAATAAAAATTTCTTATTTATGTTTTTTTTTCATGATTTAATATGCATCAAGTTCAAATTTATACTTTTTGCACCAAATATTATAAATTTTAAATATATATTTGGCCTAGTTATATTTTTATACTAATCTTGATAATTCCATGTGCTGTAATATAAAATAATTAATTCCAAAATTAATCAGAATGAGTATTAATAGGATTAAATCCGACATTAAAAAAAAGAGAAATTTCATTAAATACAATGAAGAGCCAAAAAATAGGTATAAGCATTTGTATGCAAATAAAGTGGTAAGGAAATAATCAGAATACGGTTTTTCTCTAATCAATGCCTATATAAGACAAAAAATGTATTACACAGTTGTTAGATCGGTTACTGCTGCTGCAGTGGAAGATTATTGAGATTTAAATGAATTCGGAATGGGTGTTATAGTCGGCGCACGAGATGGGACATAGAATCTTCGAGGTAGAGATGAAGTTTAGATGTTCGGAACGACCATTTCATGAGAG
>CM063508.1:47309463-47311963 GCA_032207245.1 Pardosa pseudoannulata
TTAAAAATCTTTAATTTTCTTTTTCTTATTTTAAATTTTCAGTTCACATCATTATACACTTAAACAGTAAAATTGGAAAATGTAATAAAGGTATTCAGGAATTTTGCTTATCATTAATGCAACATTACTCAAAAATTACTTAGAATAAAACCAATACAGACTTGTAATAACTAAATCTGCATAACTCTGATGTTGTGTTAGTACACACTTTTATTTTATCCTGTTAGCGGAATAAATAGCTCACTATTTTTGTTACTATACCATGCCGATATATTGAATGTACTAACAGTAAAATTAAAAAATGCAATACTCTATTCAGAAAGTTTACTTATTCGTAATCCAAAATTACTCAAAAATTACTGAGAATAAATCTAATATAGAGTTATAATAACTAAATCCACATTACTCTGATATTGTGTTAATAGGCAATTGTTTTGTATCCTCTTAATAGAATAAATAACTCACTATTTTTATTATATCATGTAGGGATACATTATAATATACAAACAGTAAAATTAAAAAATGCAATACTCTATTCAGAAAGTTTACTTATTCGTAATGTAGCATTACTTAAAAATTTCTTAAAATAAAACCAATACAGAATTGTAATAACTAAATCCACATTACTCTGATATTGTGTTAATAGGCAATTGTTTTGTATCCTCTTAATAGAATAAATAACTCACTATTTTTATTATATCATGTAGGGATACATTATAATATACAAACAGTAAAATTAAAAAATGCAATACTCTATTCAGAAAGTTTACTTATTCGTAATGTAGCATTACTTAAAAATTTCTTAAAATAAAACCAATACAGAATTGTAATAACTAAATCCACATTACTCTGATATTGTGTTAATAGGCAATTGTTTTGTATCCTCTTAATAGAATAAATAACTCACTATTTTTATTATATCATGTAGGGATACATTATAATATACAAACAGTAAAATTAAAAAATGCAATACTCTATTCAGAAAGTTTACTTATTCGTAATGTAGCATTACTTAAAAATTTCTTAAAATAAAACCAATACAGAATTGTAATAACTAAATCCACATTACTCTGATATTGTGTTAATAGGCAATTGTTTTGTATCCTCTTAATAGAATAAATAACTCACTATTTTTATTATATCATGTAGGGATACATTATAATATACAAACAGTAAAATTAAAAAATGCAAAACTCTATTCAGAAAGTTTACTTATTCGTAATGTAGCATTACTTAAAAATTTCTTAAAATAAAACCAATACAGAATTGTAATAACTAAATCCACATTACTCTGATATTGTGTTAATAGGCAATTGTTTTGTATCCTCTTAATATAATAAATAACTCACTATTTTTATTATATTATGTAGGGATACATTATAATATACAAACAGTAAAATTAAAAAATGCAAAACTCTATTCAGAAAGTTTACTTATTCGTAATGTAGCATTACTTAAAAATTTCTTAAAATAAAACCAATACAGAATTGTAATAACTAAATCCACATTACTCTGATATTGTGTTAATTGGCAATTCTTTTGTATCCTGTTAATAAAATAGAATAAATAACTCACTATATTATATCATATAGGGATACATTATAATATACAAACAGTGCTAATATAAAATGCAATAAGTCTATTCAGAAAGTTTATTTGTAATGTAGCATTACTCACAAATTTCTTAAAATAAAACCAATACAGAATTGTAATTAAATCTGAATTACTGTGATGTGTGAGTAAGCACTTTTTTATTTTACCCTGTTACTAGAATAAATGGTTCACTATTTTTGTTTTATACTAGGCAGGGATACATTATAATATACAAAGAGTAAAATTCAAAAAATCTACTCAGGAAGATACTTTTTTTTCCTGTTCACTGAGTATGAACATTAAATATTTATTATCACTTATCATAGTCTAAGTAAGCAGAAGAATAACCAAATATATCACTTACCTTTTAATTAATGAAGGAAACTTTACAAATTTAAAATAAAACAAAAAACTCAATGTTTACTTTAAAACACACTTTATTTAACAATTTCCATTGTGTTTGCGGAATGTAAACTATTATTACTTAACACATTTTTGTGTTCTACCGCCAGAGGTATCATTTTAATTTTGTGAATATTGTGACCATGAACCTATTTTATGTGCACCGACAAACATATGAATATAAGTCTTATGTCATCTCAGGCATCTAACCAAGATAGGACAGAACTGACACCACCTTCTTAGCACACAAAAAATTCAGCAGATTCATTTTCTTAATTTGCTGCAGTTTTCTGAAATTCATGGCAGTATTTATATATTTCACAATCAATAACAATATATGCTTGAATGTCGAAATTTACACAATCAGTTGTTTCCTCTTTTCTGCAATATCCTATCGTATGAAACTCATATGCCTATAATTTATTACATTTTGAATCAAAAATCTTATGATGTGATTTTACAGCTTCTTGTGGTTTTTGCTACACATTGAATTTAATAACCTTTT
>CM063508.1:47314463-47316963 GCA_032207245.1 Pardosa pseudoannulata
AAACCATTGAATTTCTACACTATTCCAGAAATTTTAACGTTCTGTCTGCAAGATTACCGAATATTAATCAAATAATATGAAGCATAAATATATTGTTCATTTGTTACATTTATAACTGACAATTACTTAAATTTTGTAATGAATTTTGAGGAAAGAGCTTTACACTTCAAACTTCGATAATTATTTTCATCAATCTGTTGGCACAGAAATAAGCGCAAATTCTCCCATTACACAGAAATAAATCAAGGTTTAAAAGAAAATGTGTGGGAGGAATATTTCAGAATTAGTTATGTTTCTCGAACATCTGTTTTTCAATATACCTAAGCAGTGTCAAAATTCATAAGCTTATATTTCATTTCATTAAATTGGAACAAACAGAATGTTTCAAATTTACTCTGAAAATAATGTATTGCTTCTAAGGAATATGATGTTCTAAGTTTACGTTTTAAATCGGAGAAGATATATATCACGCTGATATTTGTATATATCTATATTTATCAATGTACACATTGATATTCGTATTCATTTTAAAATACATCTCAGTGAAAAGAATGCAAAATTACACGTATTGATTTTCTTGAATGAAATAATGTGATTTTGGTTTTCTTTAACACGGTTGTAGATCAAAACCGACTCTAGGTAAAGAGCTTGGATATCTGGAAAATAAAACAGTTTTAAGTGTATTCAAGCAGGCAGGATCAACAAAATGGAAAAATCCAATTAAATTTTGCTTGGGATAGAAGAACAATTGCGTTTACAAGGTCCTATTTGATTTAACTGAAATTTCAGGTGTAAAATTATTTCAATGTCCAATTGCCACCGCCTCGTTATGCTTATTAAAATAGTGTTTCAGTTTTTTTAAACAGCGCAAAATTTATCTAGTGAATTTTGCAGGGCTATGAATTGTTTTAATTAAGATTACCTCTCACTGTTCGGCTTGTAAACTAATCAAACTGTTTTTCAACAAGAAGGTCATAGTTGTGTGGTAGGAATAAAGCTAAACTCCTTTCAGTCATTGGAGGTATATCAGAAAATACATTTCCTTAAAAATACGAGAACATTATTTTTATTACTCAATGTGCATTAAACGTCTTAGTGTGGTATAAAACTTTAATGTAAAGTTTGTATTACAACTTCATAAATTACTATGGTAAAAAAATGTATGAAACATTCTTACCAGAAAAAAGAAACATTGAAATCAGGTTACGTTTTCTATTTCGTCTTACATAATGAAATTACATCCTTCTACTTAAATATTTACCAACTGCAAAATTTTAATGATACCTATCTTGGAAAAAATGTAGTAAACCATCTAAGAAAACATAAAAATATTAAAATATAAATTTTAAGTTTCTAGGGACAAAATTTACTCTTGTAGAAGGACGAGACTCAATTATTCGAAAAGGCATTGCGAGATAATCAGTCTATTTTTAGGAACTATTTTTATTTCGTTCGCTATGTTCCACAACACAGTACAAAAACAACAACATATACAACGCACACACTGAGAGAAATGACTGGCACTATGTAAAAACAAACTAGATGGCTGTCTTAGCGCCACCTATTATAAAAGGAGAGGTGAGTAATTGTACCCTCTACACTCTTCAGGTTTTTTTTTTGTTGTTGTTGTTGTTTTTGTTTTTTTTTAGTTATTGCCCAAAATTCTGTAACTCAATCTAGCTCAAAAATAAGACAATATGAATTCTTAAACATGTTGTTTCTGATACCACTTTGCAAAACCAAGCACGACTGTGCCATACGCTATTGGTATTAAGGCAAAGGGGTCTACCTTTCGTTTTAACGAGCAGTGCTAGAGTGAAAGTACGACTTATGCTCAAGTGAGTCCTCGTAATTTAGAATCAGGGAATATGCAGAATACCCATAGGCTTGGCCTGCCATCCCCCAGTGGTATTGATTAGTATCTTGGAGTAAATTGTAACCACGGACATATTTTACCTACTTCAGTAACTTTAACGAACACGACGAATCGCAGGCCGACTCCGGCTCCAAAATGTCAACTCTCTAGTTACGAGAGCGTTGTCTATGCCGACTGAGCTACCGCGACCCATTCTTAAACAGAAATGTTTAAAAAAATATTACAAATTACTATAAAAAACGAGAATTCCCAATACGAAATAAATAAACTCAATTACATAAATATAATAATCTGGCATTTTGTCTTTAATTCTTAAACCTTTATATCCAAACGAGGAAGAATTTTACAGTCCTAATAAATATCCAAATTGAGAGTATTTTCATGAGTACCGTCGTACCTCATAATTCAAATATTGGTATTTATTAAAATCCTCAGTCACACACACACACACATACATATATATATATATATATATATATATATATATATATATATATATATATATATATATATATATATATATATATATATATATATATATATATATATATATATATATATATATATATATATATATATATATATATATATATATATATATATATATATATATATATATATATA
>CM063508.1:47321963-47326963 GCA_032207245.1 Pardosa pseudoannulata
CGTATCGAATAAATTTTAACTAAGTAAGGTTACTGACAAAGGAAAATTTCATTTGGATATATGTAAAACATTTGAAAATTTTTTATATGGTTTAATTATCATTCGATTTACGTTTACGTGGAAGATAACTAAGCCCGAATCTCTCTCGGGCTTAAATTTTAACTCTGGGAAGCATACAATTACCGATTATATCTCTTCGTAATCTGTAGAGGTAGCATCTATAAAACTACAATTTAATTACAAAAAACTTAATTATGTAAAGTTTACAGTAGAAAATGAAAGAAAACTGGAAAATAAAGAAACTGGAAAAAAACACTAACAAAAAAAAAGTGGAATTTATTGTGAAACTTTCTTTATGTTTGGGCAAATTCTTTCAAATGTATGCTACCAAAACAAATATTAATAAATAATATTAATAATAAAAAATCTATTTTCAAATATTTGTAAAACATTTGGGAAATGTTTTATGCAGGTTGAGTTAAATTTTTAACAAATTATGTTTAATTATTCGAAATATTTTAAACTCTATAAAGTTCTTTATGCAACAAATTCTTATTTAATTAATGCTAGTTTGCAGTAAATATAAATAGTATTTATTCATAAATGCAATTCATATGAAATTTTTAATAAAAAAAGGTTTTTAATATGTGTATATGTCTAGAGTATTTAAAAAAAATCGAAAAGTATTTTAAACTATTTGTCCATAGTCAGTTAGATATATAATCAATATAGCTCAGACTTGAATTCATAATTAATTTATTTTATATTTGTAAAAATAGTTATGTTTATTTAATAAAGTTGTTTAAACAGTCAATGATACTGTTATCATTTCCCATAGAAATAAATTTTATAACAGAAAATATTTTTTTCATTCTTTATGAAACAGATTTCACGCGTAGCGAAAAAAAATGTCAAATATAACACTCTAAAATTTGCTTAGTTTGCATATTCATGAACTCAGCATCTAAAATTATGAAAATCTTCCACAAACTTAAGTCCGCTGGGAAACACAGCACGTAAAAGCTTAGACATGAAAGTGTTAGTTAAGAGACAAACGGAAAATGCAGACACTTATAGCAAAATGTCTGTAAATTTTATTTGTTTCTCATTGATTGGTAAAAGAAAATCTAGAATGAATGATGACAAAATTAATGACACGTTACCTCAACCAACTATCTAAGACATTACGACAACCAGACATTTTAAGAAAATTATATATGAAGAGTGTGTCTTGTGTTTATGACATGATTGCTACTGCATTCGAATAATACGTTGAAACAGAGAAACGGAATTGTAAATCAAACATTAGAATTCCAGATGAATTTGGGGATAATTGAGCTCGCATACTAAAAGACAAAAATAAACATGGTGTAAAGTGTCTGTTCTATATTTATAAGCTATATTTATAACCATCTATATTTATAAGCAGAAAACTTCAACCATCTCCTATAGTAATCAGGGGAAACGTCTTTCTTATAACGATTTAGAAAATACGGGGTGTTTCATATTGAATGGGACAAAAAGAATATAACAGTGTGACTGCCGTAATGGATTTATTCAGCCGAAACAAATTTATTCTGCAACTACAATTATACAAGTTTTATTTGGCAACAGGAAAAAATTATCGAATGACGAACTCGCCGCTAGAGGCGCTGTTAAACAAAATGTCGTCCATGCAGGAGAAAGCGTACTGCATTTTCGAATATGCCAAAACCTCCTCGGTAACTGTTGTGCAAAGACATTTTCGCACGAAATTTCGTAAAGAACCACCGCATCGGCATAACATAAGCAGGTGGGTGAAGCAGTACAGATTATACAAGCAGTGAAAAAAATGTCAAATATAACAATCTAAAAATTGCTTAGTTTGCATATTCATGAACTCAGCATATAAAATTATGAAAATCTTCCACAAATTTAAGTCCGCTGGGAAACACAGCACGTAAAAGCTTAGACATGAAAGTGTTAGTTAAGAAACAAACGGGAAATGCAGACACTTATAGCAAAATGTCTGTAAATTTTATTTGTTTCTCATTGATTGGTAAAAGAAAATCTAGAATGAATGATGACAAAATTAATGACACGTTACCTCAACCAACTATCTAAGACATTACGACAACCAGACATTTTAAGAAAATTATATATGAAGAATGTGTCGTATTTATAACACGATTGTTACTGCATTC
The DNA here is from genome assembly GCA_032207245.1 of Pardosa pseudoannulata. Lineage (NCBI taxonomy): Eukaryota > Metazoa > Arthropoda > Arachnida > Araneae > Lycosidae > Pardosa > Pardosa pseudoannulata. The sequence continues at coordinate 47,324,147 of CM063508.1, forward strand.
GAATAATACGTTGAAACAGAGAAACGGAATTGTAACTCAAACATTAGAATTCCAGATGAATTTTGGGATAATTGAGCTCCCATACTAAAAAACAAAAATAAACATGATGTAAAGTGTCTGTTCTATATTTATAAGCTATATTTATAACCATCTATATTTATAAGCAGAAAACTTCAACCATCTCCTATAGTAATCAGTGGAAAACGTCTCTCTTATAACGATTCAGAAAATACGGGGTGTTTAATATTGAATGGTACAAAAAGAATATAACAGTGTGACTGCCGTAATGGATTTATTCAGCCGAAACAAATTTATTCTGCAACTACAATTATACAAGTTTTATTTGGCAACAGGAAAAAATTATCGAATGAAGAACTCGCCGCTAGAGGCGCTGTTAAACAAAATGTCGTCAATGGAATAGAAAGCGTACTGCGTTTTCGAATATGCCAAAACCTCAGCGGTAACTGTTGTGCAAAGCCATTTTCGCACTAAATTTCGTAAAGAAACAACCCCATCGGCATAACATAAGCAGGTGGGTGAAGAAGTTCCAGTATACCGTCTGCTTATGAAAGAACAAGAGCCCAGCCCGAAAAGAAACAAAACACGAAGTGGTTGAAAGAATTCGTGATTTTTTTCTCTGGGGTTTCGTTAAAGATAAGGTGTTTGTGCATCCACTTCCTCAGGACTTAGAGGAACTGAAGCAGCGGATAACTGCAGTATTGGACTCCAGGGGATATGCTATCACGAGTGTGACAGGAACATGATTACCGTGGAGACATTTCTCGTGTCACCGGAGGGGCACATATTGAACACTTGTAGAAACTTGAAACACTGCTCAACTTTTCTCTGGAAAATATTTATATCTATTGAGAAAATGACAAATTGAATATTATGTATTGGACAAACCAATTTCGGGCTTCATGGAATTGAAATACCATTTCTTCCCTTGCCCAAAATCAGGTCGAGCATTCCAAAATTGCACATTTACTTTGCTGAGCTCGGACGTTACAGGCAAGGGGTTAACCCTTTAAAGGACACTAATATAACTTTTTTCAGATTTAATAAACTTAGTTTATAAATGTTACCTATGAACCTTATAAATGTAAATTATATGAAAAAAATGTGCATTCATTGAGAGGAATAATGTTAGAGGCCTGGTTTAAATGCAAATCCATCCCTCCGTATTGTGGGAAGATAACACCTTCTTTTAAATTTTTATTAAGGTGGGAGTGCAATGAATAATTATCATTAAAAGTGTAGAATATAAAAATAGCTAAACAGTTTTTAAGTGTTATTTGAATAATATAGGTATTTGGGGTCACAAGGAAGATAAATCGACTTTCTGAATTTTCTGGGTAAAGTAAGTTTAAAAATGCATATTTCAAATGGAAAAATGAATTAAGTGTAGTGTTTTTATCTGCTGTAAGTTTAAAATGTCATAAACATAGAAAATTTTTAAAAAATCATTCATATGTCTTTAAAAAGTAGAAAAAAGAAACTTTTAACAGGTGGATTAGCTGCAAAATCACCGTTCGTTAAAGGGTTAAGTGTTGGTCACAGTTCTTCCTCGATAAACAGGAAAAATAAAGATTCATTTATTAATAACGAAGCACATATGCAGAAATATTAAATATTTAAAATACGTTTATTTTTACTGTATAGCGTAAGCTGTACAATTTTTCTACTTTAGAAATTCCTCATTTTGCTCTAAGCACTGTAAATTTGTAAAACAAAATCCTAAAAAGTCCCTTTCAACATAACAGTTAACATTTATTTTCAACATTTATTTTAGTAAAAAATGTTAATTCTAAAATACATTTATGCTCCAAAATGTACTTATAATATTTATAGAGATATACTATAAGCAGAAAATCGTTTAAGGTTAAAAATTCATGGAGATAAGAATAAATAATGATACATAAGTGCGTTCTTCACTTAAAGGATAAAAGCATTTTTAAAGTTGAGAGTTTCCTTTCTCTCTAGCACCACCTGAATTCATGAATTTTTTCATGAATTTTTAAAGTTTCTGAGGATATTTTACATTTTAATAGTGTTGCATTGCTTCTACAGTTAAGTAAAATTATACGAAACTTTGTTAAAATCCATATAAAGGAATTGTTTCAAATTTCATAACATTACTTAGGTATCGAAAAGACTAAAATTCAAATTGTCTGTCAGATGTTAACAACGAAATTCCTTACACGGCAGTAAACTTCACATTTTTGCCATATTTCTAGGTTTCCAGACATTAAGAGGAAACATTTCTCGATCCTTTAGGACATTCTACATCAAAACGCTAAACAGTGGAAAGGGTGGAAAGAATTTTAAGCTACATAGCACCTGCAATGGAAATGAAATTTCCTAAATCATTCAATGTTTATACACTAGCACTGAAACTAATTAAAAATACCGTTAATATTAAATGCCAAATACCTGCATATGGAAAATTTAAACTTCGTTGCCAATATTTGGACTAGAATGGTGTAAAAGCACAGAATTATTGAAGGAACGGAAGATAATGAATTGAACTAAAGCAGTTTAGAAATGTATAATTTATCTTCCTTTACAAAAATTTCATTTATGGTGAGATATCGTATATATATATATATATATATATATATATATATATATATATATATATATATATATATATATATATATATATATATATATATATATATATATATATATATATATATATATATATATATATATATATATATATATATATATATATATATATATATATATATATATATATAATATATATATATATATATATATATATATATATATATTTATATATATATATATATA
>CM063508.1:47329463-47349463 GCA_032207245.1 Pardosa pseudoannulata
TTTCGTGTATAAGTAATTTACATATGTATATAAATTTGTGCTTCCTATGTATCAGTAAAAAATATTCTTTATCAATTTTTCATTTTTTATCTACTTCTGGCAATTGAATCAATATATTTAAACGTTTCTTTGGATATCATCTTTTACATCATTTTAGTCTGCAATGAATATCCTTCTTTAATATTTTTAAGATATTCATATCAAAGTACCAAAACGTCTTTATGTTCAAATTAAGTTATGATATAAAACCTAAAATTTCTCTAGATATTTACTTAATGAATTTTTGGGGAAATCCGAGATATAAGGAAAATTACATTTTGGGTCAAAAAATATTTTTAGCTTTCAGATGTATTGCAAATCTTTCTGTTTATAAAAGAAGTATATATGTTAGTTATATCCATTAGAAACATTATGTAAATATATTCATTAGAATTCATCAAAGTGTAAATTGTCACTAACACTTTGATAAAGTTTACTTACATTATAATAGTTAAAGGAAAATTTCATTTAGTTTCATATTCAATTCTAACACAAAAACATAGTTTTTATTTTTTACATTTTCAAATAATTTTTTTAAATGTTTCGAGAGTAAGCAAGTAAATTTAGAAAAGTAAAAAATAGTTTTATTTTATGTGTAACGGTTAAATCATAATCTTGTTTAACATATGTTATTAAGTGTTTGCACCTAGTCTAGGAAAGATTCTGATTACTTCATATGTAAGGAGACATATTATATTTGAAGTTTAATTTTAGTATCGTGTTTTATATTCAACACAAAAACTCTCTATTTCATACTTATCAACATAAAAAAAGTCTTTTCATCGTTTAAAATAAATATTTTCTTAAACTGTTAGTATACTTCGATAGGTTGTGTGGTAAGTATGGAGCGCCTAGGTCTTCGGCTTTTTACATATGGGCTAATGATACCGAGTTCTATTGATTAAAACCGATTTCAAAGGTCAAGAATACCCATGCCAGCAATAAGATTCTAACCCATGAACTGTAGTACTGAATAGCAATGCCGTACCCACTCGATAATGATTTAATAATTTAAAATAAAAATATGATTTATGAAATATTAATCATATTTAAAATTATGATTATATAATAAATAATTAAATATGAAATTTGATCTAATAATTTGTGATATATGGAAAATATGATTTAATAAATTAAGTAGGCTCTAACATCGAACCGTATTACTCTACTTCTTTTATACTCCTTTTAAGAGTGAATTAAACCTTTTTTAATCATTACTTAAATTGTTAATTTAATCATTGTTTTAATATTGATCTGACTCCTGGAAGTTAATCATGGTCCAAACAAGAAAACTAAATACTTTTCAAAATAAGTGTTTAAAGTTTCAACATTCCATTGAGCTACTTTATAACGGAGATATCCTGCCTTGGAATAATTGTTACAATGGAAATTCAGCGGAATTGAGATCGACAGTAATTAATTTCAACATCTGTAAATGTTCTGGATAATAGGATTTAATAGAGAATCTTCATTTATTGCAAGAGATTTAAGATTATGATCAAAGAATTCTTTTGCCCATTATTCAAACAAAATTTGAAAAAAAATTAAAATAACGTAAATTTAAAAGGATGAAAATTATAAGTATAATCATGAAAGTTTTTCGGCCCGGTAAGAAAAGGGATAAAGGGCTGCTGAAGAGAACTAACATAAATGACATAAATGAACACATCAAATTCAGAAGATGTCGTCTTACTAGCTATTTCCTAAGAATGGACTCTGGAAAAGTACCAAGTGTTGCCCTAAAATGGGCACCTGAGAACAGGCAACGTGGTCGTTCTCGACTACGATGATGACGAATGAGGTAGAAAAAGAGAGACGAGGCCGGTTGGTTGACCTAGGTTGAGGCAAAGAGAGAGGCAGGAGACAGGAAGGGATGGAGAGCTAAATTGAATGCTTTATATGTTTTGGGGCATAAAAAATGATGAGGATGAATGTCAAGAGATTCTCAGCACTCTACATGCCAACAAAGTAATCCCTAACAGCTCATCCCACTCTTACACAGCGTTGATTAGGTGAATGCTGCATTTCCTTTCCGAGGCACGCCAGTTATTTGCTACGAGTTTCATTGTCTTCACAATAACTGTTATACTTCCCAGTGTCTCTAACTCTGTATTATAATGCATTTTCTTCTAATTCTTATTAACAGAGAATTTACCGCAATGGAATCAATTAATCATACCGCACTGGAAAGTAAAGATAAATCAAGAAAAGATTCTAATTACATCATACGTTGGGAAACATACTACCTTTAGAGCGTAAAAGTCTTTATTATATTATACTATCTTCAATTTACTATAAAATAAAAAATTCTATTCTGTTTGAAATTTAAAAAAGTTCCTAACTTTTTATAAAGTAGTTAGTTAAATAAATGAGGTTTTAACAGTATAAAAATATTTAGTTTCCTCATACAAAACAACACCCTATTTAAAAACGAAAATAATGCAGTTCAAATTAAAGAGGGAAATCCCATCTACCCACAAAATAACTTTTAAAATATGGAAATTAAAAAGTAATTTCATACAGCAAATAAAATCTAATCATCTTTTTCACTATGTGAACTTTAATTCTGAAAAATGTATTTTTAAAACAAGGCATAGGTTAATTTATATTTTACTTTTTTTTATTCTTAATCTTTTTTCTATTTTTTTCTTTTTAAAATTTTAGATAGATTTGAAGTTTTGAGTTTACAGATTAAAAACAAACATGTATTTTACTTGTATTTATATTATTTTGTTCTAATATTTATACTTCTAACGGAAATTTCTTGTGAATAAATCAATTTCTATTTTTTATTTTTTTGCGATGAGGATATCACGTGGTCGAATGACAACATTTTTTATCTCTATTCTAATTTCATTTAACTTACAGCTTATAAAATGACATATTTGTCAATTCATCCTTGCACTCTTCTGATAGAAAAATACCCATTTTCATATTTTATAATCATATTTAATTCCAGTAATGCTTTAAAAGCATAAATCAAACCAGACTTGTGTTTAAACACAAGAAATGTAGAAGCGACTGAAGAAAAAGAGAACCAACATTTGGAAATAATTTCGAAGAACTTAGCTTGCCAACTAAACTTCCAATTAAGCAGTTTATTCAAAAAATCATTGTTCTCTTACAATTTTAAATAAGATTATTTGTCTAATTTATTTACGTATTAAAGCTAAAAATATTTCACAAATCACAGTAAGCGTTTTTATCTTCAAAGAAATTACTGTTTAAACTACGAGTTAGAGAATCGAAGTTTTTGCTTAGTAAATAGCAACATATATTTATGTACTGCAATGTATGGTATTGATAGGCAACGTTAATAACCGTTAAACTGTCATACAACGCGATAGATTGCATACAAGAATTTTCAATATCGACAGTGGCTATCAGACGGTAGTAAAAAATATTTCTCCTAAATTTGCTGAATCCTAAATCATGTGTTGAATCAATCATAAATCTTGTAGATTTTTCCAAAAAGCCCACACATACATAATTGGTAATCACTTTTATGCTTTAAAGTATGTACAATACATTTTGGAATTATATATTTGATCTCCATTGAAAGTTATTTTTAAGAATTCCTGACCCGGAAGGGTATATCTCCAGTTAGTAAGATATCACGTTGTGAGAGGGAGCGATTTATTCAGATAGTATTGGAATTATATATTCATGCTCTATGCACTTTGGAATTATACATTTAAGCTCTATAATAATGAGTAAAAAGTTATAAAAGTTTAGGATTTATTAATATTATAATTATTGTTATAATTATGCTATAACAATATAATAAAGGTATAATAATGTTGTAACAATATAATAATGTTATAATAATGTTGTAACAATATAATAATGTTATAATAATGTTGTAACAATATAATAATGTTATAATAATGTTGTAACAATATAATAATGTTATAATAATGTTGTAACAATATAATAATGTTATAATAATGTTATAACAATATAATAATGTTATAACAATTTAACAATGTCATAATAATGTTCTAACAATATAATAATGTTATAATAATGTTATAACAATATAAAAATGTTATAATAATGTTATAACAATTTAATAATATTATAATAATGTTCTAACAATATAATAAAGTTATAATAATGTTATAACAATATAATAATATTATAACAATTTAATAATGTTATAATAATGTTCTAACAATATAATAATGTTATAATAATGTTCTAACATTTTAATAATGTTATAATAATGTTCTAACAATATAATAATGTTATAATAATGTTATAACAATATAATAATGTTATGACAATTTAATAATGTTGTAATAATGTTGTGACATATTAATAATGTTATAACAATATAATAATGTTATAATAATGTTCTAACAATATAATAATATAATAATAATGTTATAACAATATAATGTTATAATAATTTAATTTAAATGTTTACAAACAAATAAATGTTATTAATGTTATAACAATATAATAATGATCAAATAATAAGTAATAAAATCAAAATAATGTTATAACAAAAAAATGTTATAAATAAGTTTTTATAAAAGGTAAATAATTTTGAAATATATTATAATAATGTTATTTCAAGTTATTTGATTTAGAAATGAAAATAAAATGTTTTTAGACTAAAATCAAAATTTCTTACGTAGAATTGTATGAGAAAAATTATTCCAGACAAAGGTATTAACAAATGAAAACATAAAAAAAATAAATTTAATTAAAATATTTTTTCTTGAATATTTGAAAAAATGAAAAAAAATTATCATTTATAAACATTTTATGAATGGTACAAAGCTCCTTTCATCAGAAAAATATAGTAAATGATTTTAATATCTTTCTCCAAATTAAATGACAAAAATACATTGAGCTTTTTTTAAAAAAAAATTAAATATATACAGGACACATCACAAAGCACTGAACAAAAATAAGCTATAACTTTCTTTAGTTTAACCAAAATTTCTCTCAAAGCTTTAGAAGCTCAAGATTTGCTGAACCAAAAGTGTTGTAGAATGAGCTGTTTCCAAAGCGGAGTTTTGAAGATTTAGAGTAAATAGGATTTTTAGAAAATACAAATTCCTGTTTCTATTACTATCTTCGACAAACTAAAATTCTTCGCAACGAAAACAAATAAGATATCACTTGCCTAAAATAACTGTGAGGTTTGTGAGAACGTTCGTCATGAAAAAAAAATTATGGTTTGATAAAAATATTTCGGCGGAAAAAAGGATAAAGAATTTCAAAATTATTTTAGATTATTTTTATTGAACCGTGTTTATTTTAGAGGTTCGGTGTTTTCAGCCACAAAATACATTTTCATCGTATCGTTCTTAGAAAAATAAGAAAAGCTAGATACATATAACTGCATTTAGATTTTCTTTAAAATATGTCAAATTTGTCAATTTTTAATGGTATATATTTATTTAAAAGATTGATATATCATTACATGTGTTTATGTTATGGAGTTGTAATCATTTATATTAATAAAATATATATGCATATAGCACACACTTACATATATATATATACACATATGTATATATACATACCTATCTATATCTATCTATCTATATATATCTTATAAATATATATAATATATATATATATATATATATATATATATATATATATATATTATTTTTATTTGTTGGTTTAATAGTAAAATAATTAAATGTGGTTCCTAAAACAGGGTTTTTTATGTAAAAGAAAATCCCTGGATACTGTAATTTGCTTCTTTGCATAAAACATATATACAAACTTAATATAAGATGTTACATACTTCTACAGAAGCATAGATCAGGTAGCTATAGTTATTTTAGAAAAAAATTAAGTTGAATTTATATATATATATATATATATATATATATATATATATATATATATATATATATATATATTAATCCTGACATATGTATAAATGAACACATATATAGGTATTATTTTTATTTGTTTAATAGCAAAATAATTAAATGTGATTCCTAAATCCGGAATCATTTTATATAAAAGAAAAAGGGTATTTATTTATGGAAAAGATATATTTTTAAAAAATATTCATTCAGAACATAAACTATATTATTAAATCTACCGTTTAAAACTTGGGAATAATTAGTTTTTTTTTTGTTTTGTTTTTTTAATGGAGAAAAACCCATTAAACCCATTTAATGTTTTCCAGTTTTATTTTGCAGTTTTTTCATTATAACTTGAAAAACAGAAATTGAATTTGTTGTTTACTGAGGAATGGATAGTCGTTGCTTCAGCAGACCAGGCATTACAATTACACGGGGTATGTTGGAACACATCTTCAAATTCTTAGTTTATCAGTGACGGCTGTTTTATGACTTGTGCTGTCGCAATTTCGAACAATTCCTGTAAAACTTTCTCCTCATTTTGTTTCTGACGTTGAACTGTTAAGCACTGTATATATTGTAATGCTGCTCTTCTTTAAATAAATATATATTTTTTTTACTTACTATAGGCCCTATTTGTTCCACTAGATGTCATAATCAGCTTTACTTATTTCGTTATTTTCGAACTAATGGTGGTTAACGATTCCAACTAATGATGTTTCTACATATCTTCCTCTTGATACCTATTATTATTTCACTAAATATTTTAGTCAAATGTGGAAATATCTTCCCTATATTTTGCTGTAACTCTCTTTTTTCTATGTCGAAGATCAAAAAATGCAGCTATGAAATTTCATAAATAGTATTCCCTCCAGGAAAAAATGAGCAGTTAGAATCTAGACCACCTATGATCTCTATAAAATCGAACAATGGGCCTCAAGGCATTTAAGTGAGGGACTGCTTAACCGAATTAATAGGTTTTGCGAATTGTACATTTACTTAGCTTACTTATTTGTCCTCCACTGAAAATGAAGAAAGATAAAATAGAGTTAACACTGGCCACAAAATCTTTAACTCCATATGTGGATTGCTAATGGAACTAAAAATTAGTTCAGAAATGATTTCTAATTTTCCGCCTTGGAATACACGTGGTACTTTATTTGCCAAGATCTATTCTTTCTTTCACGACCGCAAGGGTGATTTGTGTATCTAATGCCTTTTCGGACTCTTTTGGAGCTTTGGGAAAAAAGACACCTTTTTTTGTTGACTCCCACAACAAGGAATAATAAGATCTCTGAGTGTTTTTGAGTGCTCATCCTTTAGAAATAGAGTACTGATGATATTTTATACGTTTTCGGTGTTGAACTCTGGGAATCGGGTACCTCCCCTAAAATCTAGAAGTTAAGAGGGCCCACAATTTTCCAGAAAGTGTCAGTCAATTTTTTTCTCTTAGAGCGACTGGCCTCATGTTACTGGAAAAATCTCTTATTTCATTTTGCCGTAAAGCATCCAGTGTCGACTTTAATTTTTTTTCTGATTTGACATCGTAAAAACCATTGTGAATATATTAATTCTTTCTTCACATGGGTTTTAGATATTTAATTCTACATCAATTCTAAAACCAATGTGTTCATCTTTAATATTCATCATTAGCTTAAAGTAGCTAGATACGAGATGGATAAAAATTCCATAAGTGTAATTTTCAGTCAAAAATTTTGAGTCGGGAAAATACTGCCCATAATTTTCTAGAGAGTGTCATTCGATTTTATGGGCAGTCTGTCAGTCTATAATACAGGGTGCCCATAATTTTCTAGGAAGTGTCAGTCGATTTTTTTTTCTTTGGAAGAGACTGGACCCCATGTCACTGGAAGAATTTCTTATTTCATTTTGTCGTAAAGCTTCCAGTGTCGACTTTAATTATTTTTTCTGATTTGACATCGTGAAGACCATTGTGAATATATGAACTCTACCTTCACATGGGTTTGCGATGTTTAGTTCTACATCAATTCTAAAACCAATGTGTTATATCTATAATGTTGATCTATAATGTTGATCTTTAGCTTAAAGTAGTTAGATTCGAGATGGATAAAAATTACATAGGTGTAATTATCAATCAAGAATTTTAAGTCGGGGATATACAATTTAATCAAGAACCTAATCCATAATGACGAATCCATAATCCATAATACTACTATTTTTTAATCAGTCATGTGACATTCCATAAGGCCTATTCAGCTGGTAAGCTACAATATTTATGTTTGTAAATTACCTTGTCAAGTACCTCATCTAATTATTTTTTATTTTGCAAAAATTTTCTTACAGTTATCAAAACCAAGTATTAAATTTAAATGTTTTGTTTGGTTTCAAAACCAGTCATTACTAATTTGTTAGAATAAAGCACATTAGATAAAATTAAAAGATAGTAAATACTCTCTAATTCCAAGTACTATAATAACTATTGTAATATTACGTGTGTTCTAGAAAGTTATTGAACATATGTTGTGTTAAAGTATTAAAGAAATAAAGCAATTTTTTTCGTAAAGGATATATGAGTGTTTAAATAATTAGAGCTGTTGAATTTTATTTATTTATTTATTTTTTGCTGGATCGAATGTATAAAAAATTGTTTTTGTGTTAATGTTTACAGCACTATTATAAAATCATTTTATTTCAGTTCTGAAGAAACTCGTTAGTATTTTCTGTTATATTTCCCTACTTAAAATTTAAAAAGTACAGGCTTTGTTAAAACTATTTTCTTGCATTTTGAGATAAAATAAATCGATATCTAGCCTAAAACTAAACAATTTTTTTTTTCGTAAAATTTCATAAATATTTTAACAATGTTGATTTTTTTTTTACTTTTTCTATAAAAAAATAAATTAGATTGAATACAAAACAGCAAAAATGTATTTACTTAACATATCTCGAACATTGACATAATTTTCCCCCACCTTTTAAATACGGTATTATCTTTTCAAGAAGTCTATTTTATATAAATATTTTATTTTTAAATTCCCGAAATTGAAATAACAAGATTTTTGTTTGCACCTTTATAAATTTATTGACACGTGGAGAAGAAATTTTTATTTATATTTTATTTATATTTTCTATATGGCAACATATAGTACAGTTACGGATTAAATTCCTATTTGAAATAAAAAAATAAAGTTGGAGCAGTCTTGTATATTAGTGGGTGTGTTGCGCTTATAAAATAATCCTATATGTTATTAGATGGTATATGGTATATTTTTTCTGACGTAAAGGTATATTTTAAATTATTACAGAGAAAAATGTTTGTGATTGTTTTCACGTCTAATATTTATCATACAGAAAGGTATATTGTGTTAAAATCTTCACGTCTTTTTAGTTAATCCTATAACAATAAAATATAAAGAGTAATTTGATACGAAGTCAACAAACAGGAATATACGACTGGATACATATTTTTCATTTATAGTTAAAAAACATTTATCCAGAAATATATTAAGTCTGATTTAGACTACAATAATGAACATTGTATTTCAGGAAAAAATATGTTGTAGTCAATTATAATACTTTAAATTCAACAAACGAAGAAATATGAGACACTTGAATAAGATCTGAAAGTCATAATTTTCTTTCATAACTCAGAAAATATTTATGAATTAATTCTATAATTCTATATTTATTTCTGAAACTGTTACCTTTATGATTGTATGTTAATTCCATGTAGAAAATTGAGAGTAAAATATGTTGGCCGTATAGCATTTTACCAGCAATTTGGATAGACCAAGTCACCAATGAGCAAATTTCAAAAACTTCCAATCCGAGGTCCAAATAGTCATTTTGGATATCTAAGGAACACTCAAAATGTAGAGGGAATGAAACCAAGACCATACTTGTCGGTGTAATAAAATAATCCTATAGTATTATAAATTAGAGAGGTTATTTTTTCCTAAATTAAAAACATTTTCAGCTTTTACAAGAAAAGAAACTTACGGCTATTTCACATCTAATATTTATAATGGAAGAATGTATTTTATGTAAAAATGTACAAGTTTAAGTTCATTAGAAGCAATTATAGAAGTAAAATATATACGAAACATTTCGAAAGAATGTAAATAATATAGGAATAAAGAATTTACAAATGTAACACTAATTCATAGTTCAAAAATATTTATAAATTATTACAGTAAATTTCTATTGTCATCTGAAACTATTTTATGCATCATTACATTTGAGTCCCCATACAGACGAAATACTGGTTAAATCTGTGGTACTCAAAAGTTGCTTAGTAATTAGGAGAGATCCACCAACACGTAGGTTTCAGTGAGTATTTTACTACTGTATAAATTGACCAGTCGGAATTCCAAAGATATTTTAGATGTCACCTCGGTATTTAATGACACCTTTAGTCTTGTAGAGAGATACAAATTGAGGATTAATATCCGCCTTCTGTGGTTCATTAAAGTTATTGGAATGTTTCCGGGAAGGTTTCTTTGGCATAGTTTCTGATAGAAATGAGATGAATTCTACTGAAAACTGCATTGAACTGTAAAGATATCGCTAACAAAGAATCTAACAAAGGCTGTCTGTAATAACAAATGATCTCACATTCCCGCCAATGTAGGTTTACGGCAGCACTATAAGGGTAAATGTGAATGCTGCCCGTAATGAAGCGAAATGCAGAAACCATAATGTAACACCTACCAAGAAGTCGACTAAAGTGTTCTCGATGAGAATTCATCCGAACTATATGGCGTTTGGCTGTGGTTTAGGACTGTAGAAATTTTATATGGTATTGCTCCTCGTCGTGCAGGAAGCGAATATTAATGGTTACTGCAAATTAGCGACAGTGGGAGGACACCATTGAATTTGAATATTAATTCCCTTAATTTTTAAAAATTTTTTAATTTTTTATAAAGATAATAGCTTGATTTCACCTTAGAATAATTATTACAACGTTCTATACTCCAAAGAAAGGCATGTGACAAATCTGCTATATAAAATTATGAAGTTTCCTTTGCGAATACCTTAAGTCATGTAGCTTTCAAAGTTATTAAACGGTCATAAAACTCTACTTTAGAGTGTATATCGATTCATCTTTAAGATTAAAATGAACTAATATTGGATGGCACAATCTTGTTGTAATTGGTGAACTCAGTAAAGAACAAACTCAGCTCTTACAGAACGACCCTCTATCACAACGTTAACTCAGCAGGCTGAAAGAAGAATGCAAGAAAGTTGCAGTCACTCCAAATCACTTGAATCACATCCGCATAAACACTGACTAGCAACACCCCTCTCGCAGAAAACTTGACCAGTATCGCCATCTATAGGAAAAAAACTAAACAAAACTCGAACACTGCTAAAACAAAGTATTAACTCATCAGAAAAAAACTTTTGTATTGATAATTTTCTTTTTTAAACAAATTAGAACAGTTTTATTCATTAATCAGGTTTCATCTCCTAACCTTCTCTACTCTGGGTAATTGTTATTAGGTATTCAGGGGAAAATATTCTGTCCATCTACAACCCTTGATTATGCCCAACTCTTCTAGATGGTCAATTGGCTGACTGACTACTCATAAATCTACTGGAACAAAAATTTTGTTTTTCTTTAAATACTTCTAAACATCGGTATTAAAGTTTGATAATTTGAATGCCCTACTAATGTCACAACATGGATTTCTCATTAATCGCTGCCTATTTTGGAGGCATATTAATTACAAAAACAGTTGAAGGCATTCGTAGTGTATTTTACCCCACTGTGCTACGATCAAACTCAGTGGTGGTCACAGTTGATTTCTATGGTATTCAACGGATTAAATAAAAATTTGTAACACAGACAAAAATAATGAGATTATAGCATAACTTTTAAAGAAGATTTTATGAACTGAAAAACAATCGGAATGGTGATATTTAGAATTCATCCAAAATTTAGATAAAGTTTAAACTGAGGTTTCTTGAAATACCTTCTTTACTAATTGGCAATGTGAGATTGCAAACGCAAGACAACCTTGCGGAAAGAACTTATCGCTTTCCGATATTACGATACAGTTAACGGGAATTATTTTAATCTATAATTTTTAGATATTAAGACCCCATCACATAGTTCTACTTGTGAGATTTTACGCTTTTAGCAATAATTAATATTTAGAGGGGTAATATATTCTTTAATAAAATCGTTTATCTCTCCTGAAACTTCAATAATATACCTGAATGCATTAGATATATAAAATTATGACAAGAGGGGGGATTAAAATTCTAATTTATTCCGGAAATTATGTTGTTGGGGATGAACCACCATTTCTGTCGAAATTAGTGTGAGTGGCTGAAGTCAATTTTGAATTTATTGATTTTTAAATACTTTAGAAAATAAATTCAAAAATGGACTCCTAACGTAGTAAGAAAATATTTAATGGTATATAATGTATAAGCATGTATAAAATATAGAAGACTTGTTGTTTGGTATGTTTGTTAAATTTCAGTATATATCGAAGACCCATTTTATTTTTTATATTTGTTTCACAAATACAAGAAAATCGATAATTATCAATAATTGACGAGGATAATTTAGGCACAATTCCAATTTAAGGAGAAATTTCTTAAAGAATAATTATAAAATATTAAAGAAAACTGGTTGTCGCTGCTGGGTGCAATTAGTACTATATCTTTCCTCTGGTAACCGGTACGAGGTATCGAATGTTTATGAGGGGGTGGTACAATTCCTATGTTCATGTTTACAGCACGGGTTCCAATGTCACTGGATATCTTAAGATATTAGTATATTTCAGAAATAGACATTTTAAAAAATGTCTACTTTTTAAAAAGTACATAAATTGAAATAATCTCGATAATCTAGTTAGAGGTTTATTACAGTAGAATAAAATTGCTATTATACATAAATCAAACCCACAGTTAAGTTGCACTGTAGGGAAACTAGGAAAATGCTATACAGTTTGCTCTATTCATTCAGACAAAAGCAAATCTTAAACCAGGAAACGAAATAATCTCTGTTGAAAATAAGCGCTTTAAATAGTTGGACTACAATCGACCTTTCTTTAAGATTTCAGCATATATAAATATTTTAAAAATTTATTTGACACAATTACTAAACATTTAATTTTTGTTTAATAATTAATTTTTGTAAAATATTTATATCAGTGAAATTTAGTATGTAGGAAAACTCGAACATTAGTTAAATGTATGAGTGCGGAAATTTTAAACTTAAAAAGAAAAATAACTTCACAACTTAAAAGTTTTTTAAGCTACTAGAGGAACGATAGCTTGGTTAATCTTTTATATCTTTGGTATCTTAAATTATTAATTCTTAATCTTAAGTGTTAAATTAATATTTATTCCCAATATCCAGTATATTAAGTTATGATAAATTATGAACTAGATTATATAAGCATGCAAGATGCGAAATTACTTATTTCAGTTGTTTAATTATTAATTTTTGTAAAATATTTATATCAGTGAAATTTCGTATGTAGGAAATTTCACTGATATAAATATTAATACCAATCTCATGTATTTATTGGATTAATTTCACGTTACAATAAGAAAGTTTTTAATTTCTTCATACATCTTCGAAGTTTTGGGAAAGGTGAATGGAATTACTCGAGCAGTGATAAAAAAAAAAACATCTAAAAAATTAGGCTTTTATAAAATAGACATCCATTTCGAAATTAATAAATGATCGTTTTTACATGAAAAAAATGCATACCCAAATTAAAATAATTAATCTAATTTACAGCTGATTTTTAAATCATTTGGAGACAGGATAAACCAAATACCAATACGGATATTAGATTTTTACACGGTCTTCTCAAGTTTTGAACCGATTCAGTATCAGTTTTCTTTTACATATATATGTATAAATAGGTATATATATATATATATATATATATATATATATATATATATATATATATATATATATATATATATATATATATGTGTGTGTGTGTGTGTGTGTGTGTGTGTGTGTGTGTATGTATGTATATATATATAATAATATATATATATATATATATATATACAGACATATATATATACACACATGTATATACAAATGTGTAAATTTATATATATACGTATATATATATATATATATATATATATATATATATATATATATATATATATATACATGTGTGTGTGTGATTGTGTATGTGTTCATGAAAATATGTGAGTGGGATGATATTTTAACGCAATTAATTAATTTTAAGTTTCACGTACTTTCTGTAGTTTGACTATTCCCTACCTGAAATACAAATATTTACAGTTATTTAGTGAATTCTTATTTCTTCTAGTAATATATTGGTGAGAACCAAATAGCCATGCTAAATTTTCTGCAAGTCATAAATAATTATATAACCATTTATATAACTATCACACATATGGGTTAAATAAACCCGTGACCAAAAAAAACTATCACCTGTAAGGTCATACTGTTGTTCTGAAAACGTATTTTTTTACCTGAAATCTGGTTCGACGGCAGAGCCATAAAGATTGTCGGAGACATAAAATCTATCCTACTGTGGTTGCTTTTTTTCTGAGTATTTTGCCAGTAGCAAATGTCAATTATTACATCCGACGTGGCATGGCTAATTACATATGTGTGTGTTGAGGGGTATATAGAGTTTCATAGATGGATAAATACTTTTTACCACAACTACTTATTGTGTTATTTTACGATTCTGTAAAAATAATGTTACAAGGCCTAGTGTTTGAGAAAGAAGAAATTAAAATTCATTAAGAAACACATGAAAAATAGGTTTTGATTAAATGATTTTATACAATGAAATAAATGCCTAAGGAATACAGCTGGAATCAACTTATCATTTGTAGATATCGAAGACTGTTCTCGAGTCGGCATCAGCCCTAAAAAACAATATGGCGAAGATTTTTCTCAGAAGGTCCAACCCGCAAGCTGCGGACGAAAGCCATTCACCTTCTACTCTTCTGGAAACCTTGTCTGCTCAAAAAATCCGACTGCCTCGCGGAGAAAAAACAGGGGTTCACTCCAGAATGGCGGAGGCTCAAAATCACACAAACCAACGGACACTTCTATTGATTGGGAGAAGTCCGAAGTTTCTTTCTAGTTCAAACCAATCCTGTTCTGGTATGTCTTTGACGATCATTCACGGGAAGAGGTAAAAAGATCTGAAACAAATGTAATTTATTGTTACAGATTCAACACTTATGCGTTGTTGCAAGCAGAAAGATTTACCTATTTGCACCAGATGTTCCACCTAAAAACATATTTCTTGTAGCCGGATACATTTTGAACTCTTTACATATTTTTATTTAAATTACTTTTTTTTTGCTCAAATAATGGTAAATATCACCTATAAAACTAATGAAAACAATATTTATTTACTATGAAGATTTTTTTTCCTTAGTAGAACCATACGTTTACCACATCTACCTATAAAAATCACTTAGTCATTTTAATATTAAAAAAACATCCCATTCCTCTCCTAATATCTACCATTTTTAATTTTATTATTCTGTCAAGATTTGTTAAGAACACATATAAATGGCAACGTAACACAAGAATTGCGTCATTTCTCTTAAAAAAACAAAGTGATCTATATTCATATAACACTGATCACGAAAAATTTTGAAGTACGAAAACGATATTCACTTTTTCTGCTTTCTTAGCTAAATCAGCTCTGAAAATTTGTTTTTCCCGTACGTTCGATAAAATTCCCATTAATGTTTTCTTTGATTCGAAAGTGTGGAAAATATTAGTCGGGGCATAATTTTGTAACAAACTGCACATATGCTTTTGATGTTTGTTTATACAGGAAAATTTATAAGTTAAAACATTGTAAGTCATATATAGGCATACATTATATAGTCATATAGTAGCTGAATCAGTTCTGAAAATTTCTTTTTCCCATACTTTTTTTCATTTCTCTTAACCCTTAATTTGACAAGATGTTTTTTCAAATATTTTTTTTTAATTTCTGTTATTTTCCCATGTCTGTATAGACATTAGGATCTCTGTAAAATAAACAAAAAAATATATCATTTTCCATTTTTGAGATAATTAATGTCCGCTGTGGCGAACACTGAAAATTATGTTATATAGTAGTTATAAATATACATGTCCGGTGTAGCGGCCAGACTTAGCCAAATTAAGGGTTAAAGACAAAGTGATCTTATATTTACGCAAGATTGATTACGAAAAATCGGGAAGTACGAAAACGATATCAACCTTTACTGTTTTCTCAGCTGGATCATCTCTGAAAATTTGTTTTTCCCATACTTTCGATAAAATTTCAATTAATGTTTTTCTTGATTCGAAAATGTGGGGAAATTTTATTCGGAGTATAATTTTGTAGCAAACTGTACATGTGCGTGCATGTGTGTTCAAAGATAAATACTGATAATATAAAACAATGCTGTAAGTTATAAGTAAGTATGAATTTTATAGTCATATATTAGCTGAATCAGTTCTGAAAATTTGTTTTTCCCATACGTTCGATCAAATTTCCATTATTTTTTTCTTTGACGCGAAAATATGAAAAATTTTATTCGGGGCATAATTTTGTAACAAACTTTACATCTGCGTGCGTATGTATTCATACATGAAAATTTAAGTTAAAACATTGCAGTAAGTCATGCATTTTGTTCAGTAAAACTTTATAAAGTTATTTATTACCCAACTTTCATCCTGCTATGTGAATATAACCTTTAATATACAATTGATTTCTATTAAAACTAGATATGTTAGCAAAGTATAACAACAATCAAATATAATAGATGGATGCGTATCTGGTTTTTCACATTTCTTACTGTCCGACATTTATTTGGTCATGTATTATCGGGATGTACTTTAAGGGAAATTCCTTATGTATACAGCCTTTAACCCATTAACGCCCAGCGTCCTCATTTGAGAACAGTCAAAAAATGGTTTGTAGAGTGTTTGTTTTCTTGAAACGATTCTTCCTTTTTAATGGAAATAGATATTAATCTTATGAATAATCTCCCAAGATTTCATATATGATCTTATCTATAATTTTGTCATTTCGATCGGCATTTTATGATTTTCGAGCTTAGAATAGGAACGTATTATGACGGGTATTCTGAACGTATACCGGTCAAAATCATGGCGAATAGCCATATCTGTGATAAGTCATCTCTTTTCAGTACTTTTCTCATATATGATAGCAAATAAATATCTTACCACGAAGTTTTACTTTTTTTAAAGACATCTTATTATGTTTTAAAATGACACCTCCTCACTAATGATGACTTGATGTCATATTTAAAGGTGTTTAAATTTCATATTTTGTTTTACTTCCAGGTGTCTATAATAGCTTCTATGTTAGGATATATTCATCAGAAATATCCGGGCGTTAATGGGTTAATTTCACACTTGAGACATGCTTTGATTTCGCATAGAGTACATTCACTGAATATAATAGAACATGATAAAGAAAATTTCCCATAAATACTAACAGGTAGGAGAGGGGAAAATAACATAAACGCTTAGTACTAAATAGCTATTCTTCACATTCGACAAAGATGGTTTTATGAAAGAGCTAACTATTTTAGTACGATTTTGGTAAATATTTTCCGTTCCTTTTGTAAATAAAGATTTTCTCACTAGAAGACAGTATTTGGAGTGGGAAAAGAAAAATAATGTTATTTTACAAACTGGTTGCGGAAGATTAAGCAATTATTCCTGGTAACAAAGCCAAATATTTCAGACAATATCCAAATGAGCTCAGGTGGCAATCTTTAATTTAAGTGCTGCGTAAGAATAATAAGTTCAAAAGCATTGTGTGAATATATACTTAAGTTGTCGGATACTCTGTTATAGATAGCAAAAGAAAATTATAAACAGAGGAACAAATATATACTTTTCACGAAAGTTCTAATGCATTTTCAAGTCTCTTTATTTTCAATTTTTGTTAGTTTAGAATGCTTTGTTTTTAAACCAATAACATTACGTTAAGTGTCTAATTTTTAATAAAATATTTAATACAATAATATAATTACTGACAATAAAGTCAATTTATACTTAGTTTAACACTCATTTCACAGAAGTGAAAAAAATATTTGTTTTCATAATCAGTTAAATCGAAATAGTTATAGATCTAGGAAAAGACTAATTATTTTATGATACTATGTTTTACTCAATATGAGATTTAAACTGGGAAATTAGTCGGAATTGGCAAAATATTTCTCCTTCCTTTATATATATATATATATATATATATATATATATATATATAGAGAGAGAGATATATATATATATATATATATATATATATATATAGAGAGAGAGAGAGAGAGAAAGAGAGAATTAGAATTAGAATTAGGTTGGGGTGACCCATAAGGGCACTAGCACTGCGGCCTAAAGCCTATTGTACTGAAAAGCCTCCAATTCACTGGAACAAAGAGATCCAGCACAAGGTTAAGAAATATTAACCACTAGATCTCAGAGTGTATATATATATATATATATATATATATATATATATATATATATTATATATATATATATATATATATATATATATATTTGTTGAGGTCCTATAAAAACTTTTATTGGTTAAATATTTTTATAACATTCCTACCTGTCCACATCTAGAAAAACGATTTCATAAGATTCATTTTCATTTAGATAAATTGTTGATCACTTATATCGCGTATGAGCTTTTACTGACATTCTCTATGTCAGAAAACAGGAAAGATAATGTTCATATATCGGGGCGATATATCGAGCATGTGCTGTTACTCCTTCGATCTATGTCAGGATACCAGCAAAACAATTTCACATCTGAGTTCTGTGGAATTAGTTTAAATAGATTTAACAATATCGGCTATCGTATACATGGTGAAAAGTCATCGATATATGGATTTGCTTTATATTTCTACATCGCCTATTCCTAAATTTGTTATAGGTTTGAAGTAATGTATTCTAGAGTTTCAGGAAATATTCCTGTTAATTTAGAGTGTTACTATGTCAGGATACCAGAAAAACAATTTCACACCTGAATTGTGTGAGAAGTTTAAATAGATTTAACAATATCGACTATCGTATACATCGTGAAAAATCCCCGATATATTGATTTCCTTTATATTGATACATCGCCCATTCCTAAATTTATTATAGGTTTGAAGTAATGTATTCTAGAGTTTCAGGAAATATTCCTGTTAATTTAGAGTGTTACTATGTCAGGATACCAGAAAAACAATTTCACATCTGAATTGTGTGAGAAGTTTAAATAGATTTAACAATATCGGCTATCGTATACATCGTGAAAAATCACCGATATATGGATTTGCTTTATATTTCTACATCGCCTATTCCTAAATTTATTATAGGTTTGAAGTAATGTATTCTAGAGTTTCGGGAAATATTCCTGTTAATTTAGAGTGTTACTATATCAGAATACAAAAAAAAATAAAAAAAATAAAAAAAAAATTTACATCTGAATTCTGTGAGAAGTGTAAATAGATTTAACAATATCTGCTATCGTATATCGTAAAAAATCACCGATATACTGATTTGCGATATATTGATACATCTCCCATTCCTAAATTTATTATAGGTTTGAAGTAATGTACAGGATATATTCCTGTTAATTTAGAGTATTAAAATTCATAGAAGATACATAAAATCAAAAGAACTAAATAGACGAAGAGGAATTAAATTATAAAATAAAATATACTACTTCAAAAAAGTCACACTGAACTATAGATTACGTTTTTCAGAAATTTACTTCTATTTATATATAAGCAAACTATTATCTTATTGCTCCATTGACAAACAGAAGATAACATGCTCTCAAACTTTATATTCTTAGAGTTATCCTAAGAAATTCAAGAAGTGCATTGAGAAAGACTAGAAGAGAAAGTGTTTTTGTTCATAAGTATTAATAATATTGGATTCTTTCCCAAAATCAATACATTGAGACAATATCATCTTACTTTAAAAATAACATGGCGAAAAAGCTTATGACATGCATTTGACAGTTGTAATATAACTGAATTTATGGAAGAATTCTGATAAGTAAATAAAAATAGAATCGAAGTTCTTGTGTTATAGTCCTTAGGTATAAGTTTAAGACATTATAGATTAAATAATCGGTAGTAGCTTCCTCTCGACTTTTC
>CM063508.1:47354463-47356963 GCA_032207245.1 Pardosa pseudoannulata
AAGGTATTGTAATGTAATTAGGTAATAGGGTCAAAGGATTACATGACAAAACTAACCATTTAGAGCATATTTAAACATTTATGAAGCTTCCTAAACACCTTATAGTTGGAACACAATCTGATAGCGTGACGGTAAATGATGGTTAGTTGGTTTGGGTTTCTTTGTGCAAGATCCAAGCTAGGATATGTTGCGCCAAACTAAGATTGAAGTTTTAACCAAAATGTGTATACTTAATGTTACGAATTTGCGAAAATTGCTTGAGTTTAGCATAGGACTCTATGGGTATCTCGCCATATTGGCGAAATACCAGCTAGTTGGCGACAGTTTTAGCAACTTATTTTTGTCACCAAGTTCGTCGCCAAGTGTCGCCAAATGTTGCCAAATGTGGCGTCACGTGACCACTTCCGGTTCCGGTTTCTGGAGTGTTCCGGCAGCTTCTTCGGGCCTATATAGGGCAGAGTCCCATGCATAGAGAGTCGTTAAGAGGATCTTTTGGTCTACGGAGTACACACGGTGTGTTGTGCTTGATGCGGAAAGTGGTGCATGAGCCGACGACATTGGGCTGAAGTTGTTCAGCGGTGATTTTGACGGTGTGTGTATCTTTTCCAAGTGATTTCGAATAAAGTATTTGTCTTCGTGCTGCAATCTTGCTTGCTTGTAAAGTCCATTCAATCCCCGAACCCAGTTTTGGAAGTTCGTAACAATTTAGTGTCAAAGTGTGGGATTGAATGGTGAAGACAAGAGCGATGGCTGAGATGAAAATGAAAGAAATTTTTTTAACTTATGCAAAGCATAAAAATTGGACAGGAAGAAATAAACGCAGGCCAGAGAGATCAAGAAGAAAAATTAGAAGAAATGAAGACTAACATCGTAAGCGTGTGAAACACTAAAGTAGACATTAAAAAAATGAGAAAAGACTTGGCGAAATGGAAAAAATAATCGAGAAGAATGAAGGTAGATTTGGTGAAATGGAAAAAAAATGGAGCGAGAAATTGAGAAATTAAAAGAAGCAATAAATGTTGGGATATCTTCTGAAAAAACCAAATTTGTCATAGAAAATATTCGGCTACCAGAAATCAGCCAAGATCATCCCATTCTCGCCAAGCCCAATATCCGGTAACTTTGAGTCATATATTTAAGATTGATATCAAAACTTTTTCAATTAAACAAGGTTTAAAACTCCAATTTGGATGAGAAATTCAAATAGTTTTGAGTGGAGGGTCTCGATCAAAAGTTCGCTCAAACTAGGATGGAAAGTTTTAAAATATATATTGTAAAAACGTGTAACAGCTGTACATAAAGTTAAAATATGTTTAATGGTGCGATGAGTGTGACAGAAAGAACATTGTGGAACAGGCTCAGCCAAAAGTAAATGTTTATGGGTGACTCTAGTATGACCGATGCGAAGACGTGTTAGAATGACATCCAATTTGCGATTTGGAAAACATGGCCAAAAAGAGATAGACGGTCTAAGAGAGTAAAGCTTGTTTTGAATTTCTAAGTTCCTTTCAGCATTCCAGCGGTCATTTATGTTGATGGAAATGGCTGTTTTGATATCACTGTGAGGCAAAGCACCAGTGTAAGATGTGGTTGCCTCTTTCGATAGGGTGTCCACTTTCTCGTTACCAGAAATACCAACGTGACTAGGAACCCAACAGAAAAGTATGTTAAAACCCCTAAGGGAAAGTTTTCTATGCAGCTGGATAGTCAGAGAGACGTAGCTGTTAGTATTAGAATCAGATTTGAGGCTCTCCAAGACACTCATAGAGTCAGAGTAGATTATAAAGAGTCTTTTATTGCTGGAAGAAATATACCTTAAAGCCTCGTCTATGGCAATATATGAAGCTTTAAGATATATTTGACAGTAAATGAATCACAAGTACAATGTTGATAAAAAATTTTCTTTTAATTTCGGCCATTTCTACCGTGGATGAATGTATGTAAAATACAAGAATAAAATGGTTCAACCTTCTCGATCAGTGATCCTGAAAGACCAGAGTAACTTATCAAATCAAATCTGATTTCTCTAGCGGCCACATAAAACGTATGAGATATTCTGCCGCCTAAGAAATTACGCCACAAACCATCGTATCAAACTGATGTTTCCTGTGACTAGGACCATGCTAAAAGTCTTAGATCACATATATAATAAGTTTTAAACCTTAATTTAATGATACATCGATGTGAGAAATTGAACTTTCATAATATTTAAGCTATTTTCAAGACTTTATTACATTATAATATTATTGGATGTGCCTAAGTGGAAAACACTTTAGAAAATTATTTTTCAAATGAATTATACTTCTATAGAAATTAATATTCTATAAAATAATTTAAAATTTATTCAACATGAAGTGTTACGAAGAAGCCATAAATAAAAACTATTCAAACATTTAAATTTTATTCTATGTGAACTTAAGTAGCAATATGAAAAATAACTTGAAAATAAATCTTATTTAGCGTCGAAAATATGAGTAACTATATATAGGACAGTAATCAA
>CM063508.1:47361963-47449463 GCA_032207245.1 Pardosa pseudoannulata
ATTTTAACCTCTTGTATAATTATATGTAATTTACTTTAAATTGGAATAATTCTCAGAAATTTTGAAATTTCAAATCAATTTTAAATGATTTATTAAGTTAAGAATTCAAGCATATTAAACTCAGTCGATAGCAATTTTATCTTTTTCTCACTTCTGTTAAAAAACACTTTAAATTAATTAGCATTCGGGGTTTGTAGAAAGTTTGTTTGAAAAAAAACTTTATAGCATAATCTTTTTAAAGCAAAATTAAAGAAAGCACACTTTTTCTATAGTTTTTTATTGTAGAGAATATATTTTCAGACATTTTTAATTGAATTAAAGTAACTTAAGGGGTCACAAGAATATGAAAGAAAATATGAACTTAAATAAAGTAATTAAAAAAATTAAGTTTTTTTACTGGTATTTTATCAGTTACACTTAGTGTAATATCTAATTTTCTTTAAAAATACAATTTTTTTGTTTTAAAATTAGCCGCTTCGGGCACAGCCACTAATCTAGTTATTTGAGGATTCGAAATAACGTTAAATTTATTTCACAAATGATATAGTAATATATTATATAAAGCCAGCATTAACAATAATTACGAAAATAAAACTACTTAATTCCATGAAATGAATACAACATTTTATTTAAAAAGCGTTTTAAGAAATTTGAAGGTAAAGCATTATATTTAGTGATTTACTATTGCATTACGATTTTCTTGCGAAATTACTTAAAAAGAACTAAAGTACTTTTAGCATTAAAGAGATCAGTTTTTATCTACCTAAATTCGGTTAACAATAATCAGAGTTGAGATGTAGAATGTTTCTATATTAAATAGTCACTGATTTACTCTAGTCAATTTAATTAAGAAAGGGTTGAAACTGGTGGCATAAATAATACATAAAAAATGCTTTTGAGTGTGCCAACAGTTAAATGCGACATTTACACATAACACTTAATTGTCAAAATCGTCCTTATAAAGTATGAATTTCCTTATATAATGAATTTGATAGATGAGTCAAGTAATTTTGTTCGTTATCACTTTCGTTTTATTATAGATAAAGAAAATTTAATTGCATAAAAATGTACAGATATGTTTGCAGTTTTACATGTAAAATAATAAACGTGAAAAATGTAAAGACTTAATACTTCTAAAAAATCTTAAGGACGATTAATTAAATTACAGTAAACAATATATGTACACACACGATACTGTTTCACACATTGCGTGGCGTATTTTCTTATTTACAGTTTTTTCATAATTTAGTGTTTATAATTCAAATAGAATTTGCGATATATCGGTAACAGTAATTTTTGGAAACTTAAGTCTTAGAAAAACACAATTTTCAACTCCTGGTACAGGGTTTTTAATAAGTAGTCACTAAAAAATTATAACATATCTGATATATTTAAAGTAGTAGAAATGCATGATTGGCATCATTTAATGTGACTTTATCGTAATATTTAATCAAAAACAAATAAAATGAAATGAAATTTTGAGAATTTTGTGTCTCTGACTACCAAAAATAGCCACTTATTTCTTACATGTGTAATTCTTTTCCAGGAAGTTTATTGTTAATATATATTATTTATAATCAGCAGAATTTGTAAGAAGATGAATATATTCTATTTATTAAATTTATTCTTCTTTCTTTTTAGATATTAGCTTGCTCCAATATGCTTATGAAATCAATATTCCAAGAAATCGCATCTATAGTTCCTAATTCAGCTTTTAAGCAGCACTAACTTAATGTTTTTGTTTTAGGGTATTGACAAGACAAATTATCCTGAACAAAATAACGTTAACTTGAATACATAGTTTTTGGACTTTAATATATAGTTATAATTTCATAAAATTTTTTATAATTATTAATCTATGTTTTTTTCTTATTTCTTACCCTTCTTTATTGATATAATTCATCGGGAAATTTTATGAAAATAAAATTAGAATTATATTACTACTTTTCCTTCCTTCTTCTACACATAACAGCTTGAAATGTTGTTGAAATATTTACTTAAAATTGGTTTATTATATTCCTTACCTTTAAACCAGCTAAACCCAAACAAAACGTAATAATATATTTTCCTTCTTCTAGAAAGTGCCGAATGATGACCGAATGGTCAGAGTGCTGGCATTCGGAACCGGAGTTCGTGGGTTCGAATCCCGCTATGGCATGCATGTTTGTAGCCGTTCGGAATAGGCTTTAAGTAATAGGTCCCGGTCTCATTAGCCCTCGTGTTGCAAAAAGTAGACCGTAGCGCTCCAAACCAAACCAAAACCTATCATGCTGAATGAAACATAAACTTCACTCTTTCCCTCATGCAGATGCCATGTAATCGAGTGGTTAAAGTTACAGAATCCCTTTATGGAAGTAAGCAAAAGGTCAGTTAAAAAAAAAGTTATGAACTTCTCGAAAATATTGGTTAATTTAACTCATCTGTATTTTTTTCATTGGATTCTTCTTTGGAATTTCTAAATTGTAAAAACTTTTAGGCTTCGTTCACACACTATTCTCTCTTTGTAGCCGTTCGGAATAGGCTTTAAGCAGTAGGTCCCGGTCTCATTAGCCCTCGTGTTGCAAAAAGTAGACCGTAGCGCTCCAAAAACCAAACCAAAACATATCATGCTGAATGAAACATAAACTTCACTCTTTCCCTCATGCAGAGGCCATGTAATCGAGTGGTTAAAGTTACAGAATCCCTTTATGGAAGTAAGCAAAAGGTCAGTTAAAAAAAAAGTTATGAACTTCTCGAAAATATTGGTGAACCCTTTCACAGTTTCATTTTTTTTCCAGAATTCGGTAAAAAAATGTCACATTATTTTATTGCATTTTTTTTTGTTCATTTTACATTTTTAAGTAAAGATATGTTATTAAAATTAACATTTCTAATATTTTTAAGCATTTATTACAACTTTTTTTCTTTCTATGAAAGCATCATAGTACTGAAGTTTACCTTTAGTCTCATCGATAATAAGTTAATTTTTGGAATTCCAGTGAAAGCAAATCTAGGAGGCGGATCCGAAGGATTATCACAATTAATTTTAAAAAATTGTCTTGCTTGACTGATTCCATCTGTACTACTGTCAGAGTCTCTGCTATCCAGGTCATCTAGTAAACTTTCGCTTCTATCATTTACAGATGATTCAGTTTCTGATTCCGAGTCACAGTTCGAATCACAAGAAATTAGCTTCATACGCTCTGAATTATCCATTATTTAAAAGTAAAAATATATTATTCAACACTTACATCAATAAAATTATCAGGCGGTTAGTAAAATATAACCAGAAAGCTATACACTGAAAGATAACAATTCGTCTTCTGATACAAAACATGCGAAAAACCCCGCAATTTTGAATCAATCAGAGTAGAAAATACAATAAACTGCAAACTATCATTTACTGGACAACTATTCCTATCTATACGAATAAATCGTTACTAAAAGTGGAAAAAAATATCTCCAAACAGTGCAAGCGAAATAGAAATCAGATTGCCCGTACGCCGTAAGGGCAAATACGTAAAGGCCCGAAAGTTCTGCCCGTACAGCGTACGGGCAAAACAGGCATGGGGTTAATTTAACTCATCTGTATTTTTTTCATTGGATTCTTCTTTGGAATTTCTAAATTGTAAAAACTTTTAGGCTTCGTTCACACACTATTCTCTTTTTCCAATCTTTTCCATCTCTTAGCTTTATGATATCTAATGTATCTTTCTACAACTCTTGTTGAAAAAAGAAAGATTTGTTAAAAGAAGTAACACTAATTCTTCAACTAGTACATAGTTGATAAGCATATAATCTATATAAACACACTTTATATGTTTTATCTTATGCAGTATGGGAGATTCCGTTACTCTTCCTTATTTTTTAACTGTATTTTTAATTAGTGTTTAAACAGCAATTGTACTCTTACTTGATCTGTGTCTTGTATTATTCGATATTGCAATTGGCTTTTACGTCCTGATCTATCTTGCACAACTAAGCTTTATCAATCAATCAAACCAACTACATTCTTGCTGAAAGTTTGAAATTTATCTCATTAAATTCATAAAATTTAACTAAAAATCTAAAAATAAACTATACAGATCGTAATAATTTTCAAAAACAATATTTTTATCTGAAAGTTCCTTTAATCGAGAGTAACAAGGGAGAAAAAACGAATGGAATTACAACAGAGGTATGATACCTATAGCTGGTTGCCCATAATTTTTCCAAAACAATTTACACAAAAGTAAAGAAGCAAAGTAAAAGAAGCAAAAAATATTTATAAATTTATTTCCATACTTATGTTTTTAGCTTTTTTCTTCAAAAGAATACTTAGTTTTTCTGCCTTCTTGCTTTTTTTATTTGGGAAATTGGCACACAATTTACCTATATCTCTTAAGTATTCTAAGCAGGTTATGTTAGAGCATTTTCATAAGTCTTATATCATTTTAGGAGATTAATAGATTTCAAGATTCCAATGGAGAAGTAAAACTTTTAGAAACGCTTGAATTTTGTGAGAGATTCAGTAGAATATTTTTCATGGGAACTTTCACATATTAGTCTCATATCTACTAATCTACTAATCTCCTGATAGTAGATTTTTTTTCTCGTTAAATAAATATATTTAATAAAATTTAAGAGTAAAAAGGGTAAAAATATTTATAAAATTTATTTCCATACGTATGTTTTTAGCTCTATACTTTGTTTTTCTTCCTTCTTTATTTAGGAAATTCCCGCATATTTTACCTATAATTCTTCAGTATTCTAAGCGAGTTATTTTAGAGCATTTTAATAAGTCTTATCATTTCAGGAGATTAGTAGATTTCAAGCTTCCAATATAGAAGTAAAACTTTTAGAAACGTTTGAATTTCGTGAGAGGTTCATTAAAATATTTTTCATGGGAACCTTCACATTATGTATAAAATTCTCTCTCTTCCATTTTGAAATATTATCTTTTTACTCACAGAAATAATCATTTTTTCTGTATCATTATCATCATCGTTTTTAATATAATCATATCATTCCATTTCATATGATGAATTAAGATTCCTATTACATTCTTCACCACCTGGTTCTTCATCATCTGTTTTTAGTAATTTCTTCACTCGCAGAAACATTATCCGATAAATTTCTCAAAAATTTCATTTCCTGATTATAACTACCGTAAAACTATAAAGATAGGATAATTTTAAAAAAGATCTTTCCTAACACAAATACACGTGCAGTAATTAACATACCTGGTGTGTAAAATTCCGCACCTCTTCCGCAATATTTTTTCAAAGAATTTTCCAACGAGCCCTTCCACACGAAGTTTATGACTTTAAAGTCAATTAGATGGAGAATTATTACCTTCCGAAAAAAAGGGGGAAGGAATATTAAATTAACTGTGGTGATGGATGTATTATTCCCTGCGCAAATTCTTGGGTTAAAATATATACAATTTATATTTAATTTTACAAAGTACGTATAAATATTGCTCATTAAGAGCCACCTTTGATCCCTTGTATAAAGAAATATCAAAATAAAGGAAAATCATGCATTAAACTTCTACTGATTCTCATACATTTCAAGGCATTTGCATTTATCCTGGAGAGCTCTATTCAAGCATAACTAGTGCTTTCCTTAAGATGATATATTGGTGAATTCCTCAATCCCATTCGATCTGGAAATTTGAATATTTATTGACGGCCTTAATTCTCCCTCCTTACCCCTTTTTCAGGGTATTTGCATATTAACCGTATTTTATTGGGGAACATACGAGAAAAACAAAATGCAAACAGCGGAAAAGTTGCAGGTCACTTTGATCGCAATTCTATCTGAAGTTTCAAATTATTCCATAAGTTTCAGAGAATTTTTTCGGAATAATTTAATAAAGGAGCTAGTAGGTTCCGCTATTTATTTTGCTTGAAAAATTTCTCGGAGAATTCAATTTGTCAGAGAGGGAAAAAATGCTTTTTTCCCTAGTTATGGAAAAATGTCCTTCTTTGAAAGACATTTTGGTGTTTGTCCCGTATTTGGAGAATAGATTAACATGAATAATTCCTATTTAGTTTTAATAAACATTTGAGTAAATTTAAATGATAAAAAAGACGTATTTACTTTGCTGAACTTTCTGTTGGGAAGATAAACATCTTGTTTTTCTTTTAGTTAAAACAATACCTTTTTTGAACAAAATCATTTTAAATATGAGAATTTTCACCTGCTAAATCAATAAACATATTTGATTTTGTACCATTATTCAAAGATATATCCTTCTTCACATTAAAAAGTTTAAAAATTATAATTTTTTTTAGGTTTTCTTAAGCTTTTTATTTTGATTTTTCTGATATTAAAACTCAAAGGATTTCTAATCTTTCGTGGGTATTAAGTAATTTTTTTTCCTATAGATCTATATAATAAAAGAGACATTTTTAAGAAAAACAAAGGATTTTTTTCATTTTAACAAATTATCAAAATATTAAATGATCAAATTTCACCAAAATTCATCATTCATCATCCATCAAATTCATTATTTCATTAAATTTTTCACTAATAACTTTTTTTAAATGTTCTCATTATTTTCATTACATAATACTGAACTAGAATAATAAAATACTAGGTATGTAGCAGAAATAATAAGACTTTTTTTTTGCATTTCTGACAAGGAAAATAATTATAAATATTTATTGGAATGTTAGAGACACATTCCAATAACTCGGAAGCTGCTCACAGTAACCTAACAATGATCTATAGTGACCATAACTTGTTACACAATGATACATTGAGCTACGTTGTGCACAATGGTATTTAGGTTTCATAGGTTATCATAAGTTTTGTATTAATCTCAGTAAAAAATGATATGAAAACCTTGGAAATGCAAAAGGAGGCTAACAAAGAGGAATTTTTGTCCCACATGCAAACCTACTTGAGGTCCATTGCGTTTAGGATTGACCAACTGCACATTGAAAAAGTTTTTTTGCGTAAGATGACAATCTACTACGAAAACGAACGACAATGGAAAGACAAGTGAAGAATGCTCTGAATATAAAGGTTCAGAAGATTCTTCACTCTTTCGATGTTTAACCGCTGATTAAGTCTACGTTCAACTGAGCAATTTTCAATTATGAATTCACAACTGTAATTTAACACCTATTTACTTGGAAGTGCAGGGTATCTTGAAGAAAAGAATCAAACGCGTCTACCCACAGTTCACTGGCAGCAGGATCATTCACCATGACAACACTTTCTCTACACTGATTATGAATGATCGCCTAATCAAAGAGAATATAGTTATTCTTCTCCATTCACTATACAATCCAGACTTGGTCCGAATCAGACTTGATCAAAACCTTCCCTGGTTTAACGTGAATGACTATCCAGAGTTCCACAATAATCCGTACAGCCATTTTGAATTGCATACCCAAAGACATACATAATACAAAGGATTAGATAGGAATACAAAGGATTACAAGGATTTATATAATACAAAGGATTACAAAGAAAAACATACATAATGTAAAGACATATTTGGACATGCATAATACAAAGGATTTTTATCCTAGAGAGAATCAGACCTGATCAAAACCTTCCCTGGTTTAACGTGAATGACTATCCAGAGTTCCACAATAATCCGTACAGCCATTTTGAATTGCATACCCAAAGACATACATAATACAAAGGATTAGATAGGAATACAAAGGCTTACAAGGATTTATATAATACAAAGGATTACAAAGAAAAACATACATAATGTAAAGACATATTTGGACATGTATAATACAAAGGATTTTTATCCTAGAGAGAATCCAATGCGATGACGATATTCTTATATTTTCCACATTTTCATGGATATTACATCAAATTATGTATTAATGAATAACTTATACTTTTGAATTCTTAAAAAAAGATATTCTTGTCCTATTTGTAATGGAGCTCATTCCATGGAATCACACACTCTATGATCAATACGATCAGTTTTGTGTAAAATTAAAGCATATATGTTTATTACCATTCAATTTACTTTAATGATAATACATTATCTTACAAATAAAATCTAAAATATTTATATATAATTATCTAAAATACTAAAATATAGTGTATTAAAAGAGTCTTGCATTTTTTAAAAAGTATATATTATATTAAAATATCAATTTTGAAAATGTTCTAATGTCCCCAAAAAATTATCATCAGAAATAATATTATATTAAGTTCTTCGAATGTCAAAATCAGAGTGCCCTTATTGTAACATCTTTAATATCGTAAGATATATTTGATTAAATTAAGTACTATGTAATGAAATTTTTTTATTAATACGAAGGAATTATTTTTAAAACTTTCTTGTCACATTTCTAAGTCCGAAGTTTCTTTCTAGTTCAAACCGGTCCTGTTCTGGTATGTCTTTGACGATGACTCACGGGAAGAGGTGAAACGAGCTGAACCTAATGTAACTTACTGTTACACTCACTCATTCTAATGATCTCCCATTTCTAATCATTTTTGCGTAAAATTAAAGCTTATATGTTCCTTAAAACTCAATTTACTGTACATATAACAAATAATCTTGCAAGTAATTTCAAAAATATTATATTAAAGATATAATGCATTTTTTATTTAATACAAAAAGTATACATATAATACTAAAATATTGATTTTGAAAATGCTTTAAATAATTTTAAAATTATCGACAGAAATAATAGTATTACAGTATAAAGTTATTTTTATGTCTAAATCAAAACACATTTAAATTCATTATAAACTTTTAAATCGTGCAAGACATGTTACGTTAATTGAAGTATTAGTTAATAAGTTTTAATTTTTTTTTCAAATTTGAATTATTTTTTTTTAATTTTGCTCTTATGCCTATTATGCCTATTTTGAATGTAATTCATTACATTGAATTAAAAAAATTCGAAATCAGTTTTTTGTAAAACTTTAAAGCATATAAGTTTATTACAACTCAAATTACTTTACAGGTAATAATCTTGCAAATAAATGTTAAATAAATCAGGTAATTTTACAACACATTTAGTGTTTAATATAATAGTTTAAATCCAGTGATAAAGTTACTTTAAATGAAATATCAGTGAATAACTTTTATTTCAATTTTGAATAAATTCTTTAAAAGTGTCTTGTCACATTTGAATGTAGTTCATTCATTCGGTGTATAATACATTTCTGATCAGTTTTTATTAAACTTAAAGCTTATGTGTTCTCTACGACTAAGTTTACTTTACAGATAAAAAATAATCTTTAAAATAACTTTTAAAATACTATTGCATTAAATGAATTATGCATTTTTGTACTTTAATATCAAAAGTATTTATTGCATTAAAGTATTAATTTGAAAATGTTCTGAAATCAAAAAAATGTCTTTCGAAATAACAATGTTATATTAAGTTGTTTATCTGTAGAACTCAGAACACATTTACTCTTTAATATAACAGGTTAAATCTTCTGAAACCCTTTTAAGTAAAAATATTTCATTTTCATTTTTTTACCTTAATGGAGTTCTGAGAAGGAACTTAAAGTTTCAGGTTCTCTCAAAACACACTATCTTATGAATTCTTAACTTTACTTTCGTCTTAATTGAATATAATTTAATTTATTTCCAGCTTTACACCCTGTTGGTAGCATTTTTAGTGAAACATCTCATCCACTGAAAATAAGGTTATATGTATCAGGAGAAAAAGATGATAGAAGATGCTTTTATATCTGGTTGTAAATCTGGTGTAAACGTTACATATTCTCTGAGGTATATTATTTGGGGCAAGTTATACCAAGCAGAAAAGACTCAATAAATTCATATACAATAAAATTATATGAATTATTTTTACACATTTCGATGATGATTCGAGACGATGGCTTTTATTTAGGTTTCTAATAGCTAATCCCTGTCTGCTAAGTATACTTTTCACAACTGTGGATTCATTAATACTTTTTTATTTCTGTTTTAGATTTCTCTGCAAAAATAAGCTTGGCAAATCCATATTTATTGAATTCATAAGCTTGGTAACTTTCACCAAATAATAGATATATTGTTACAGGCTTACGACAGTAGAATATTTTGATTGTTGCAATATATGACAACATTTAATTGTAATGCTGTTTTGTTTCAGTACCAAACAAAGGTTTTTAACTTTCTACAGTATATGAAAATGTTTGAAAGTAATGCTTTTATTTGACAGATTTTTTTATTTCTTTTACCAAAATTTATATTTGTTATTTATCAATATACATTAAAACAATCCGATGAGTATTATAGTTCAACATAGTATCAGCTGGCTTAATTTTTGGAGATCATTCAAAAATGTTGTAAAAATCACCAATTAGTGGAGTACTATATATTGCTTTACTTATAAGTAACTGAAATCGGAAACCAATTCCATTTTTGACATTCCTTTGGGTACGTAATAAAATATAAACATCGCGAGAATTATATTTCATAGAGATACATTTTAAAGGATTTATGTTGATTTGTATTACTTCAAATGAACTAGTTTTTTCTTTTACGATACTGTTTGATAACACTGGGAAATTTTCTTACTTTCTTTTAAATTTTTTCCCTTTTTCATTTATTAGTTATCTACAAATACTGTTGCATACTATGTATAAAATACTGTTTTATAAAACGTATAATGAAACAAATAATACAGTTAAAAATACAAAGAAGCTTAATAATGTAACGTAAGTGTGTTAATACTCAGCTCCAACCTAAGCCATCCAGATCACATAATTTAAAATACATAACAAACAATCAAAATCAATCAATAATTCTTTATTTCTATTCCTAATTTAATATCGGTTTTCAGTAGTACATTTCTGGCACATTGTTACTGCAGGATCCAAAAATAAATAATCATTGCATTTTATAGAGGAAAATTATGTCAATCTACATTTCTTATTTGCTAGGTACTTAGCACACCATATCCTTTTTTGAGGTATTTCAAACAATTGCATTTTTTAAGTAGCTGGTCTGTAGGTTTGAATTTTCCCTTGCAAATGATTTAATTCTTCATTTTCAGCAGTAAGTTGAATTATATGGACTAGTTCAAGGTATTTTTAATTCTTCATTAAAATCTAAAAAGATTTAGAAAGCATCATAAGAAAACAAAGTCGAAAACTTTTAGGAAATATTAATGTAATCATACAGCTTCATGGAATTTTATTAGATACTTAATTATAAAGCTTTAAGAGACGAACAACCTACATAATTTCTAAAAAGCTGAAAACCGAAAATATTTCTAAAGTTTACTCGTAGTCACTAAATAGAATTTTATGGACTGCTTCAAGTTCTTTTTTATTTGTTAAAGTCTAAAATGCATTTAGAATCCCTCGGGGAATACAGCAAGTCAAAATGTTTTAGGAAATTGTCATGCTACCATAAGGTATTATAGAATCATATGAAGCGATTAAATATAAAGCTTCAAGACACGAATGATAGAAATAATTTCTAAAAAATCTAAAAAACAGAAAATATTCTTAAGTGTACTCTTACTTACTACATAGTCCTTTTTCTATTCAAGTCTAAAATGCGTTTAGAAACCAGGATAAAAAAGCAAATCAAATCTTTTAGAAAATCCTAATACCTATGTACCATAAAGTTACATAGAATCATATAAAAGGATTAATTAGTATAAAGCTTTAAAAGGCGAAGAATATACATAATTTCAGAAAAGCTGGAAAACAGAAAATATTCCTGAACTGTACTCGTAGTCAATGCTGTTCTATTCTCTAAATGAATAGTCTTTGGAAGAGCTTTTAGTAGAGTTTATTCACATACATACATATACACACATTTAGAAATCTTAAACCAGAAGATAGGGTTAATTTTTATTCTAAAAAATAGCTTTTACACTTAATAAAATGTATTCGACAACATCGGCGACAACCTCAGCAATATTTTGTTTTCAACTCAATTTCTTTCTACGTTGCCAATCGAGAAAAACCAAAAACAGTAGAATCAATCTCGAGCTCTTGACAACTACATTACAACCTAGCAAAAAATCCGAAATACAGATACTGATATAGTCAAGGTCACAGGAAGCAGTTTTGCGGGTGAGAAACGAGCATATTGACACGGATGTGTCTGACAGAAATCGAGTCTTAAAATTAGTTATACTATAATAAAATCTAACATAAAAATGACTATTATTTCCTGATCATTTAGCGAATTTCTAACGATAATGATTTGCCTGGTGCATCGATTCTGAGGAAAACGCTGAGTTTCAATTCCCTCAAAATATTATTATTGACCTCTCAACTGAATGAAAGCAAGATATTTGGGATGAAATTTTACTTCCTTGTTTGAAAGTGACAAGTTAAAAAGATATTTTATTTTCTCCTTGAACAAGCAAGAGGTATAAAGAAATTTTCAAAATTTGATCACTGAACTATAACAAACAGATGTGAAAATTCCAGAAAGGCTTATCAGTAGGAAAGAAAAAAATATAGCTTTTATATTTTCTTGTTTTCTGTTTTACTGCGTACTGAGATATTCAGCAAAGAAAATGCACCCAAATCGTTCATCGTTGAGGGGGTTTCAGTCAAAATTAAATAACCGGAAGGGTACAATTAAAAGCTTACTACCCACCATTTTATGAACTGTTATACAAGAGATCATAATGCCTTTATTCCTCTTCTTTAAAAAATGAGTAATTTGTAACAAATTGCAGGTACGATGGTGAATATTTCTATTTAATTCACAGCTTTTAACAATGCAATATGAAAAAAAAATCTGTTATTTAAATTGGTAATCTGACGTTCATAGTTGTCAATTAGCGTTACTATCATTGTTATATAACTGGATAGACACAAGATAAACTTTTCGTTTTATGCCACTTAGTCAATATTTTGGTCCCCAGCGTGTTGTTGTTTCTTAATTTGCCTTTTATAAAAATGTGGCACAACACTTAACTGTAGTTAAGTTTTCACCACGTTAGGGGTCGAAAACAAGGACTGAGATGGACAAAAACCAAATGTTTAGACTGTGCATACCAGGCGATAGATTTCTGGGAGAATGGAAAGAAATGCTTGATCTACGATACAAGTTTCTTGATAATAGTGAACATTTTGTTAAAATATAGATTAATCTGCAGGCTTTCATATAAAAATAAATTTGATAAATAGTACCCTTTGTGTTTTTTCTTTTTGCTAAAAGCTTATTACTCAAACATCTATTAAAGTCGGTAATGCAACATAACCTGCATTATAAGACAAAATATATCATAAAAGTATTTAATTTGAAATGTTCATAGTTATCATTTTTTCACATGTATTTTAAGTTAACAATATTTTCCTTATAATAGCAGACTTATGTGCTGTTCTAAATGTTAAATTATGCTTTGTTTATTTACAGGATGCAAATTTTTATGTATTTTATGCTGCAAATGACTATTTATGTACTTTTATGCAAAGTAATGCAGGTGTTTATTTATAACATATTTTAGTGTGTTCCTGTTTAATAACTTTTTTATATGTGACATTGCATACATATAAATTACATTGCATATATTCCAAGCTTTATAATATCAGTCTTTTATATTTCAGATATATAAATTACACATTAAAGATTTTTTTTCTTTAAAGCTATTAAAAAGATACTTTTATACTTACTAAATGATATTCTGATATGCAAACTATTATGTAATTTATATGCATATTACGTACCCTTTCTTTGATAATGTTTATAAATTTAGATAAACAATTTACGATGGTCTTTTGTGATCCTATTAATAATGATCCTTTAAATCCCAGAGTAAATAAAAATAAAGGATTTTACGCTTATATATACATTACTTGCACAGTGTTGTAGCATATATATGTTTATTTAAACAGCAGTCTTCAACACGACATTTATTTTTTAAAAGAACAAAATTTATTCTTAAATGTTTTTAAAGTTAAAGAAGATTAAGGTTAATTATGGTTACGATATTAAATCATCTACGTCATTGAACGCAAAGCTTGATTAGCTGCTTACTTTATTAGATCTACCAGAATGTAACAGAAAACATATTTCATTCAAAATTTCATGTAATGAAAGTCAAATAAAGATAATCTCAACAGATGTGTTATAATGTCTAAAAATTCCATATCCATGAATAAAAAAAAGAAAAAAATTGTGTACTATCTTCGGGTATATATTTTTGTTTTTGCAACTCTTTATTTCAGATTTCCTAATGGATGTTGCCAGAGTATCACCAGCTTCAGTCTCCGAAAACACTTTACGTCACATCATGCAACTTGTATCGTTAGGGACAGGTGTGAGGGTACCCCCACCTTTAACTTTAAGGTATAGAGAAAAAGCTCTAAAGAGAGCTCGAATAAGCTCTCCAAACACACGCCATCCGGAGTTTGTGATCGGTTCAGAATTCCTAGGAAAAAGAGCTCTAAGCAAAGATGATAAAAGAATGGGATCAGAGTTCCTAGGCAAACGAATGGGATCAGAGTTTCTAGGCAAACGAATGGGATCAGAATTCCTAGGCAAAAGAATGGGATCGGAATTCCTCGGTAAAAGAATGGGTTCTGAATTTCTAGGAAAGAGGATGGGTTCGGAGTTCCTAGGAAAAAGAATGGGATCAGAATTTTTAGGCAAAAGAATGGGGTCAGAATTTCTCGGCAAAAGATTGGGTTCAGAATTTCTAGGCAAAAGGATGGGCTCTGAATTTCTAGGCAAACGATTCGATGATGCAGATGATGACCATTCAGGGGAAACTATGGAAGAGAAAAGGATGGGATCTGAATTCCTGGGCAAACGAGATGGCGAGTATCAGATTGACGCAGATTTACAGACAACGTCATCAATGGAAAGTCCAGATTCGTTGGGCGACCAGCCACTTGTGTTTTCGGAGAACAAGCGCATGGGTTCAGAATTCCTTGGAAGGAAACGGCGAGACACGAAGACGTCAGATTCGCATCGAACTGAAGCGTAGGGTGAGAGGGATCCCTAAATGTTGCGTTTTCTGTTCTATATGTTGTCGGAATGAAATTCGTTCTTCGTGGAATGTTCTTTTTTGCAAGACTCCACCAACAATTAAATGGTGCAAGTTGGTTTGATGATTGTCTGGATGATGAAATACCACAATTCAAAAGTAAACCTTTACGTCCGTATACGAAAATGTTACGACCTCTCTAACTCTCCATTCAATAGTTTTAAAATCCATTTGATGATATTATTAAAGCCTTTTTTCTTCTTTTCTATGCCTATTTCATGCATTACGGTCTAAAGAAGAAAATGGAGTCATTTCTATGACCAAATACAGGGTGTTTCATATTGAATGGGACAAAACGAAAACATGATTGTGAACGTTATCATTAATATATTTAGAAAATTCAAATTTACCTCAAAACTACATTTATTCAAGTTTCTACAGAACTTCAATATGTGCCCCTCTGGTGACACGGTAAATGTCTACAAGGTAATCAAGCTCCTGCCACACTCATGATAGTAT
The DNA here is from genome assembly GCA_032207245.1 of Pardosa pseudoannulata. Lineage (NCBI taxonomy): Eukaryota > Metazoa > Arthropoda > Arachnida > Araneae > Lycosidae > Pardosa > Pardosa pseudoannulata. The sequence goes on from CM063508.1 coordinate 47,377,353, forward strand.
ATCCCTTGTGATGGAGTTCAACCTTTCAACCACTTCGGGTTTTGTTTCTTTTCGCCCTGGGCTTTTGTTCTTGCGTAAGCAGCTGGTATCCTGGAACTGCTTCACGCACATGCTTATGTTATGCCGATTGCACAACAGTTACCGAGGAGGTTTTGGCATATTCGAAAAAGCACTACGCTTTCTCCTGCATGGACGACATTTTGTTTAACAGCGCCTCTAGCGGCGAGTTCATCATTCCATATTTTTTCCTGTTGCCAAATAAAACTTGTATAATTGTAGTTGCAGAATAAATTTGTTTCGGCTGAATAAATCTATTACGGCAGTCACACTGCGCTATTATTTTTTATCCCATTCAATATAAAACACTCTGTATATGGAATATATGGAATCGTAAAATCTCTTCTCTGTAGTTCAGTTAAGTTTGACACAAAGAAGATGAAACTACATAAAATCTAATTTTGAAAGAAAAATTATTAATACAAAATGTTGTTCTCCATATATATTGTTCTAGCTATTCATACCAAAATTTTATTCTCCTATAGAAGAGACATTATATAGAAATTTTAGAAAAGATTTCTATAAGTACTAATAAAATTATCTTACTAATTTTTTAAAGCAGATGAAATTCAGTTTACTAAATTGTAATACCAACGAATGTCATAGAAATCACTGAAAATATAGCTTCTTACGACGAAAATAAACCTATTACATAAGATAAATTTTTATATTACTAAAAGGTATTAGAAGTATAATTCAGAGAGTCTTGAAAGGTTTAAAATTCAATTTTTTTACTTCACTCATTTAATCAAACAAATCAAGAATGAATGAAGTTATTTGCCTTCAAACTATTTTTGACTAAATTACGCTTTTATTTAGCAGATTATTTTTGTAGATCTGCTTTTTGTACTAAAACCACTATATAAATGATTCATAGACTTAAAGTGTTCAAAAACTGAATTTCTGAAATATCAATGGCGAATTTATGAATGTATCATGCCCATCAACAGGGAATTAACTCCCCATAAAACGCCAAAATAACTTGGTAAATATAATATAAATAGTTCTGTTTATAGCTGTGATAATGTATATAAATAAGAATAGAGATTTTCATCCAGACAATTATCATGGGATTAGTGTTATAAAATGCTCGTATAATACGTCACCTTATTCTATGTTTTATGTTTGCATTTGAATTTCTTGCCTGCCATGCATGAAATCGTAATTTCTGCTTGTTGCAAAAACTGCAAATTAATAAGTATTCGTTTTTCAATAAAATTATTGCCTGGAATTATTTTAAATGCTTTTTTAAGAAACTAAGTAGGCGAATTTGTTTATGCAAGTCTGGACTATTTCAGAGCATGTTTTGTAGCAGTATGATATTTTTATTTTTCCAGAGTTGATACAATTTCTTTTATTTTTCCTAAAGATAGACCTTTTTTTTCTTTCCTTATTCCTGAAATCATCTAAATTCATTTATGGCATAATGCATAAATTTTTTTCAGAAATTATCAACGATTTTCCTGCGTAATCACAAAAACATAGACTATATAAAATACAATTTATTTTAAAATAAAAAAATTATATATAATTGCCTTCATTTAATATACATTTGCAGGATATTTTACTGGTTAATAGTTAAAATATTAAGATTAAATTGGATTGTTACCCTAAAAATATAAAACAAAGTAGCGACTACATTATATGTTTTCATATATATATATATATATATATATATATATATGTATATATACATATATATATATATATATATATATATATATATATATATATATAGATATATATATATATATATATATATATATATATATATATATATATATATAAATATATATATATATATATATATATATATATATACACATATATGTATATATACATACATATATATATACATACATATATATATATACACACATGTATATATATATATAAATATATATATATATATATATATATATATATATATATATTCACATATATCTATATATATGCATATATATATACATATATATATATATACATATATATACATATATATACACATATATGTATATATATACATACATATATATATACACACATATGTATATATATATATATATATATATGTGTGTGTGTGTGTGTGTATGTGTGTGTGTGTTAATTTTCCAGATTTAACAAAAATACCCTTTTTAAACTTTTGCTATTTTAGCAGCAGTTTATTCCTGAGAAGTTTCAGTCACAAAAAATAAGACAAATATGCAGGGTTTTTTATGTAATTATCTTCATTTACACTGTGACTTTCTTAATTATATAAAAAACAAGCCCTGCTTTAGTTTGATAAAATCTAAGGATATATGCTGTAAATTATTTTAACAGTTTCAAATGATACTTTCAACTGATAGTTGACTGATAATAATTTTTATTTAATATTGTGCTCCTGTAAATAAAGCAGCTTCCGTTATGTATTAGAACACACTGGCTGTTTTAGTAAAATAGTTAAAGTTGAGTAGTAAATAGTGTAGAGCTGTTTTAATTTCTCCTCAACAACCAACTACCCATCACGCTTTTTACCAGATACAAGTTTGTTGTATCCATCAACCCTTTCTTAGATTAGATACACTTTTGTTGTAACAATCTATCCTTTCTTAAAATGCTTAGAATTTCTTAGAAGTTTTATGTGATTTGTTGCATAGATATTGCATGCCTTTTTACTTATGCATTAGAAAATTTCCGAAAAAACTAACCTGCACCATATAATCAACACCGTATACACTTTTAGTGTCACTTTTTATTGTAATTGTCATTTATTATAAAAGGAGACGAAAATGCTACTATGTGTAGGATTTTCAATAGTTCATTTGTCTTTGAAAAGATCACTGTGAAGTAAAATAATCTGTCAGGCATTAAGCGCAAGTTAAAAAATATTACTGCTGCTCAAGACACATATGAGCATTTTATAAAATCTACTCTTATCATATAATCTGCAATTATATCTTAGAATATCAATGTATATATACAAACGACTACTCAAGCTAATACCATTTGCATGTTTTTATGTTGTATTTCAAACAGCAAGATGTTTTTCTAAAGGATTCTGTAGAAAAATAAATACACTGGTTTTCCGAATGGTGACATTTTTTTCTACCTTTATATCATTTAACTCAGTTCAAGTAACCGATCACGTTTGAACATCAGAAATAAAAAAAAAAGAAAAATACAAGTTTCCTCTTTAAGTTTTGGCAAAAAATTAATAAAATAAGTATTTTTTTACTCTACAAAAACGTTTCAAATTATAAAATTACGTCAAAATTTCACTTGCATAATCGACCAAATTTTTATTAAGTATAAAATTAAATAAAAAAATATTTTTACAAAGTTATAAATAATCCAGTAATTAATATAAAATTAAAGTGTCGCTCAGTGTTTCCGACAAACATTGCATAAACTCATTTTAAACTAAATCTGTTCAAAATAATTTAATTCATTGCATTAATAACTTCATTTAAAATACTTAGTTTTAAGTTTTTAAATTATTATGTCATCTATCAATAACGGTAAAGAAAAAATAAATTTCAAAAATATGATAAATAGTTTTAAAATGACAACTACCGTACGTCTATTTATAAAAAAGTTTAAAAATTACTAATTTATTTTAAATGATTCTACTTTCAACTCTAATTTTATTTTAATAACAGACTAAATATAAAATACGCATAAATTATATGTCATTAATACTTAGAAAAACGTTTTCCATTAAAATAGAGAAATAAAGATAATTCATAAACATTAATAAGGTCAATAATATTAGCTAGAATTTTTCCTTGTGTACTGCAAATTCACTAATTAATGTATTTATTATACTGAATGATTGGTATTTATAAAAACATGACTGGTTATCGAATGTCCCGTAGTTTAAATACAACAGTTATTTAAATTTGTTTTAAAAAATTTTCTTACGCGTTATACATTCTGAAATTGAACAAAAATATTAAACGTTTTAAAAAAGGCATGTTTCTGGACATTGTATCTATCAAAGCGCTTTTCACAAAAATGTTTTGAAAGTATTGATAAACTTTGGTTTACCGCAATAGTTTTGTGACAAATATACAATGTTCAGAAACTTGGAAGGAATTCAGAAAAATAATGCTCCTGGAATATTTTCAGTTTACCCCTAACGTAGAGAAATCAAACTGGACTTTTTTAAAGCATTAAAATAGAGCTGCAAATAAAGTTAAAACCTTATTAAGATCAGAGAAAGCTTTTGTTATAAAGAGAGATAAACTTTTTAATTCCTGTTAATTAAAAAGTTATGTTATAATGAAAACCTTTTCAGATCGATACGTAATTTGTGTCCTCAAAACATATAGCCAGTATCTTAATAATAAAAAAAGTTACCTAAACTTCATGAAATGTGTAGTATTTAACATAACTGAGTTTAATAGCAAAGAATTTTTTCTTTCTAACAGCTAAGTCATATTTCTAAAAACTTCAGGTCGTGATTTGAACGTGGTCGGTTACCCAAACTAAACAGTTATCAGTGATAAATCAAGAAGATTCAAGAATCGATTTCTAAAGTTTGCGCTTCAACGATACAGTTAGCGACAGAAAATTAAAATGCATGATCTGCATGTTGGAAACCATACAAAATTAATGTGGATATGTAAACTTCAAAGTTAATGTCTGCATGATCTTATGATCTCAGACAACTGCATGAGGAATTTAAAGCATCGTGGCTCCATGGAAACTCAATTAGTTCTTGAAAGTATTATATACATTTGAAGGCAGTTAGAAAACAGTTTTACTGCAAGTTCAATGTTGAGAGAAAACTACTTAAAGAAGTAATATATGTGGTCAATAACTGTTACCATTGATATTTTTGACAAAAATTTAATTAGACTACCATTAAAAATGGTTTAATAATAAAATTAATAATTTTAATAATGAAATGTTAATAAAATTATTAATTCATATTCTTTAAAATATATTTACATAAATATATCAATAGCGTGTTTATAGATTAGCAAAAACATATATATAGATATGAAAATCATTTAGAATAGTAATAGTTTCTTTGACTATAAATTACATAACCATGTAATTTAAAATTCCGAAAATATGACTTTAAGTATTTAAACATATGACAAAGAAGTAGTCATTGAAAAATTCTTATTACTGGAAAATACCTTTAATTGTTTCTTTAATTGTTCTTACTGTCTTCAAATGTAGTAAGACATTTTTATAGTTTGTTAAGAGAAACTACCTATTTCTTGCTTCAGTGTAATTCCTTACATATTTTCTCTTTATTGCCCTTGTACATTTCTAGATAGATAAAAAAAACATAACATTTGTCTTAAAACAGCCATTTAATACACTTTCTCATTATTTGCTTTTAATTTCTTCCTCTCAAGTGATTGGTAATGTTACTTTTCACACAACAATTATATGAAAATAAAAATATAGAAAAATCTTAAGAGAATTTTCTTAATAAATATTGCAAATGAATTAAAATATATTTTTCGAGGAAAACATTCAGTGAATAGAGATTTTTATTTTCAAAATTAATATAATTTCTTCAAAATAGAGAAAACATTTTATGAAAGAGTTGTTTGTGTTCTCTTTAAATTTAATTATTTTAATATAAAATCTATATATTTTAGTCCTAGCTAATTTATCAAATTATACAAATAATACTCATTAATTTGAAGAAATTAAAATTTTCGCTCCTTCTATGCAATTGTCTTTCAAATATTTATTACATTTATTCCATTCGACTCAGAAATGAAAGAAAAATTTTGGTCGTTAAACACTCTCTAATCGAACATTAAAATTAATTAATTTGCCATACATATTGGTTGCAATGCTAAATTTGACTAAGCTCGTTATAGATATCAGATCTATTTTTCATTATTTCACACTAACTTATAATTAAACTAATTACAAGGCTTCACTGGAGTTTAAGGTGCCCCCGGTTTTTGATAATTTGTCTATATTTTTCATCACCAAAAATGCAAATTTTTCATATATGGCATCTTGAGGTCTTTTCCGACTGCAATTGTATATAAAATTTTTATATACTGTTTTAAATATTTCAATGCTCAAAGTTTATGCTTTATATTGCATTTTCATTGCTTTTATAAAGTAAGTACTCATACTTTTATGTTTCAGTATGATTTATAAAATTTTTAAAATTGTTTTTCATACGTTTGCAAATTTAAAACTTTAAGTACAAATGGTGTGCAGATTTTATCCATATTCTGTTTTTTATAATTTTAATACTTCACTGGAGTTTAAGGTGCCCGCAGTTTTTGATACTTTGTCTATAATTTTCATCACCAAAAATGCAAATTTTTCACATATGGCATCTTGAGGGCTTTTCCAACTGCAATTGCATATACAATTTTTATATACTGTTTTAAATATTTCAATGCTCAAAGTTTATGCTTTATATTGCATTTTCATTGCTTTTATAAAGTAAGTACTCATACTTTTATGTTGCAGTATGATTTATAAAATTTTTAAAATTGCTCTTCATACGTTTGCAAATTTAAAACTTTAAGTACAAATGGTGTACAGGTTTTATCCATATTCTGTTTTTTTATTATTTTAATACTTATAACTCATGCTTTTTTATTGTATTTTTATTCCTCTTATGGATGTTTGCTGCCGTCATTTTAAATGGGAGCTTAGCACTTTTGACGCCAAAAAATATAGCCAAAACCATAGAGAGGGGGCACCCTGAGCTACATTTTCAACAATTAAAATGCTGAAGCAAAAAATAGGCAGATTGAAAATTTTTAAAAGTTAAATGCTTACAAAATTGACTCAGGTTATTTAAGATCTAAGGTGTAAGTTAACGCACCATTTCTAAATTTCATTCGATAATTTTTCATTTAATTTTCCTGTAGAGTGGAGAATAAATACAGACTATGTGGCTCCTGAGTACTGTTAATCATGTCACCGTTACAGGTAAGATGTAAAAATGTGACGTGCTGATTTCACAGGATATTCTATTGCATTCCCTTTGGTTCATTATGTTTAAAATTATCTTCTGTGACTTACAGATCAGTTATAGTTCATGTGTATACGCTATGCCTTTTTAAAAGAAAAAAATTTACAGACATTTTTATTAGACTCCTTTTGCAGTCTTACAGCTGGGGAATTTCACTTTTTATGAAATCATCCTGGGCACAAAATTAAGTATATGTTACAAATCATTCTGAGGAATGATGCACTTCATATGCCTTCTGTAATACATGAAAGTTTTACCAATTCAAACAAGTAAAAGTAAAACCGTCATATAAACAAACATTACTCTGCAAAACATCGATGAAATTTTTTTACATAGAACGATGTAATGTTTGACTCTCTGAAAAATAAATTTAATATTATAATGTTAGACATCACTTCATTCAAACTTCGAGTGTACATTTCTGCTACTAAAAAAATTCCCATTTACAATGCTTTTTATTTTTGCTTTATAAATTTTATAACAATTTATAATACAATTTATACAGTGATTTAATTAACGAAAAAAATTCGATTCATAATCAATACGTAAAAATACTATCCATTGTTAGTTTTTACATTCATACAAACCACTTTAAAGAATTAAATCAAGCAGATTTATAACTAAAGAATTATTATTTTGCAATGCAGAAGAATTTTAAAGGTTTGAAAGTAGTGATAAGTATTCTAGAAAAAAATAATTTAAAGAAAGAACTCTTATTATTTCATTAGTTGCATTTTTCCTAGCCTTTTAAATTAAATTTTAACAGATTTTAAGATTGAGAAGAAAATTACATGCATACTTCATGAAAGGCTGAATCTCACTTGTTTTTCTTAAAGGCCTTATCAACCAAAGGCATGTAGGAACCTATTCTCAAAGGCATATATCAACCTATATGCATTGCAAAATTAACAAATGTAGATTACAATCCCTTTTAGAAAATGCGAGAATTTCTCTTGTGCTAGAGAAAACTTTTCTTCAACCTATTTATTTTGCTTCAGGTTTCTATGTGATTCGTCTTTTAATTAGTTAAAGATGTTCCACTACCATACGAAAATCTAAAATTTATTTCACGTTGGAAACCTGAACCAAATAAAACGGTAAAAATTGACTTTCGATCAGTTAAAAAGTTTCTGTTATCAAACGAGATATCGGAAAAATAATGGTAAACCGAATCAATCTTTCTGTTGCTTTTTCAACACTTACAGGTTGATATATGATGACGCATAAAATCAGATATAATCATTTATTGGGTTAGTTAAATTTAAAATCTATCCATATTAATTGCAATTAAATTTAATATCAAACCATATTAATTTCAATTAAATTTAAAATCAACTCATATTAATTTCAACCAACTTTAAAATCAATTTTGCTAATTTCAATTAAATTTTAAATCAGACATGTTAATTGCAATTAAGTTTAAAACCAATCATGTTAATTGCAATTAAATTTAAAATCAATCTATAATAGTTTCAACCAAACAGAAAATCAGTCCATTTTAATTTCAATTAATTTTAAAACCAATCCATATTAATTTCAATAAAATTTAAAATTAATCCATATTAATTTCAATAAAATTTAAAACCAAACCATATTAATTTCAATTAAATTTAAAATTAATCCATATTAATTTCAATTAAATTTAAAACCAAACCATATTCATTTCAATTAAATTTAAAATCAATCCATATTAATTTCATTAATTTAAAATCAATCCATATTAATTTCATTAATTTAAAATCAATCCATGATCATTTCAATTAAATTTAAAATCCATTCATATCATTTTAATTTATTTTAAAATCAATCCATATCAATTTCAATTAGATTTAAAATCAATCCATGTTAATTTCAATTAGATTTAAAATCAATCCATATTAATTTCAATTAAATTTAAAATCCATCCATGTTAATTTCTTATAAATTTAAAATCAATCCGTACTAATTTCAATTAAATTTAAAATCAATCCATGTTATTTCCTATTCATTATTTTATCCATTGAATATGTTTATAAAATGGTCTCTCTTCTTATCTTATATGCTTGGAAATGCATTTTATAAGCCATAGACATCTAGTTTTAGAGGAATATTACAAGAAATCAATCTCTGAAACGGGTTATCATAATTACCCTTCACGTTTCAAATTCATCAATACAATGAAATTTTTCTTTTTCACGAGGTAAAATTTAACATTCATAAAATCTCATTTATTCTCATGTTTGAATATTACTCTTAGAATAATTTCCCAAAACAAGCCTCGAGACACCCCGAAAAATGAATGCCAGGTATAATTTAAAGTGTAAAAGTTCCTAAAGATCGTTTTAAACACAGAATCTTAATTGCAAGCCTCATAAACTAATTTTCAATAGAAGCACAAATATGTCGAAAAGTATTTATGAATTAAAAATTTGGTTCTGAGGAATAGCATGTTCCAGAAAACTTAATTAAGAACAACACCATGTTAACTTCAGAGCAATTTAGAGCTGCCGTTCGTTATCTTAACTTTAGAGCACTTGAGTTAATAAGCTGTAAACATGAACTTGTTTTAGGAGGAAAATTATTTACGCTAAAATTTAAATTATGACATTTCTTTCATACAGGGTTTTGTTTCCCTCTTAGCATCAAGTATATTTTTCACTACAAATTTATCAGGTTTTTTAGGCTTATATCGAATAATGCATATTTTCCATAATAATATTTAACTGTATCATTCACTATGTTTCAAGAATTTTATTTTACTCTTATACTGTTGTAATAGACGATTACTAACCACAATTTTAGAGCTAAAAGACTTTTTAACTTTTTAAATCTCTAGAAAGCTTGTTCCAATTTAATAGCAAGGAATTATCAAAAGTTTTATTTTATTATTATGTAAAGTTTTTTAATGTCATAATGATTATGTAAAGTAAACTAAAATCAAAAATATTTTCAAAAGTAAATGTTATAGAAATTTTGTCTGCTCTAAATTAAAGAAGTTATTTGATAAAAAAAAATTTCTGTTTATGTAACTGTAAAGATTTTATTCACGCATTCCGCATTAATGTAATCTTATTAGCCAAAATTTTTCTTTTGGGTAGACATCACATAGAAGCAAAATAATAAAACTTTAGAAATTTCCGTAATACAATGATTTTATTTAAAAAATTATCTGCGTCAACTTTCTTATCAATGTTACAGTGTTATTCAATGTAAAGTAAGCAAAAAATGTAACAATAAAATGAGTTTTCCATTAAAGTCATTCCTCTTATAATCACATCAGTAAACCCTAAGTAACAGCACACTAGCGTTTTCATATAATAAAGAATGGGATGAGAAAAAATAATAGTTCTTAAACTACGAGACATATTTAACGTATATTGTACTAAATGAGTGAACCAATAAAATTCGTTTTGATTTTACTGCTTGTCCTGAATTTCTCAGTTTTAAGACAAAATAACTTTCTTAAGTAAATAAATTTCTTAAGTAAATGAGGCAAATGAATATCAGGAACCTAAATATGTCATTTATAATCTTCTATTTAAAATCTCCTATACAATAATAGCCTAAGTTATCTGTCCGTCTGTCCTCAAATTTATGAAGCAGTTGGACCAGGAAAGAATAGAGGCATTCATATTGAATTCTTAGGGTTAGCAAAATCCAAAACGAGCTCAGAAACTTTCGAAATCCACCCCTTTGCCCCTTTTCGATCGTTTAATGCCATTATTTCAAGCCCTATTTCCCCCGGTCCAGAACAGGAGATGATTAAATTCATCAATTTATCACATAAGTTGATTAAAATAATATTTTTTCTAGCATTATGACGTCATTCCTTTAACCATCACATTTAATAATTTCTTATTTTTAATTATTAAAACACAGTCTGTATTATTTTCATACATTTTTCACTGAACTTAAATATTACGTAGATAACTTTCTGTTATATTTGTGTTAAATAATAGATTAAGTACATATGCGATAATTTTAAATTTAATCATCGATTATTTTTAGTTGCAATGAAAATTGTAAAGACGTTTCTTTTCATAAAATTGTTTTTGAAAAGAATTAACAACAAATTCTTTTCATAAAATTCTAGGAGTCTATTTTCCGGACTAATAAATATCTAGCGACTAAGTTATAGATCTTTAAAAATTAAGACGTTTATTGTTTTCTGTGTTTGTTTTTTATACATAACCACACGGTTTACAAACGATTCGCTAAATTTCGGACATCATTCATATATACAGCCAAAAAATCACTGTCAATATTAAAACCTCTGCTGGCCATCCTATCAAGTAATGTGGCAAGGTAAATTACGGCTGGCAACTAACATGCGGTCAGTAACAATAAACAAATTATTGAGCGTGTACCAGATAATTTTCAGCCGAAAAACAAACCTTTTTTTTTACCTTCCTCATAGAGTACTTTACAATTCTGTAAAATTAAAAATTTTAATGATCCAGTCATATGACGGGCTGTATACTAGTACACAATACTTTTTACTTAGAACTGTTTTAAGTGATAGCAATTGACTTTACGCATAATTATTGGTAAAGACCTTTTAAATATTGGAAGTTGTAGCAACACTTGCTAAAAAAAGGTATTTTTATAATTTAAGGGGCAACTTAACATATTAGTCACACTCCTTACCATGTAATAATTCTTCGATGTGCTTTACAGATCCAGAAGACACCTATTCGCAAGACTGGATACCAGAACAGATGGACAAACGCCTGTCAGAATTCCTAGGAGGACCCGGTAAAAGAGTATCCGAATTCCTCGGTGGACCCGGAAAGAGGGTGTCCGAATTTCTTGGTGGGCCAGGGAAACGTGTCTCTGAGTTCCTCGGAGGTCCCGGAAAACGTGTCTCTGAGTTCCTCGGAGGTCCAGGAAAAAGGGTCTCCGAATTTCTTGGTGGACCTGGGAAGAGACACGCTGCCGGAAATCTGCTTCACAGCGGAGAATCGAAGCGCGTTTCCGAATTCCTCGGAGGTCCAGGAAAGCGCTCGCAGTTCTACGATTTCCTGGAGAATTCCAACAGGAGATAAGAAACAACGAGTTACTAACATGTCCAAACAATTTTAATTAACACTAGATCGCATCAGCAATAGTTAATAGTAGCGAACGGGCTTGTCTCTGGATTTGTGACGTTCTCCAATTATGTTCCGTGACTTTTCCCGTCTCCTCCCTACTTTCGTTCGGCGGATCAATCAACGCAACTCACGAGTTGCTATCTGTCTAAAGTATGCGACTCACTTTGTCTCTCCAATGGATAAACTCTGCCTGTCTTTTAAAAGATGTATAAAACTATATTATCTACAAGAAGAAAAATAAATGATTTTGATGAATAGTGTACAATAAGGAATTTGTGTGAGTACAAAAAAGTAAAAATAATAATAAAGGATATGATAATAAAGGTAATAATAAAGATTATTCCTACATAGCTTTTCTTGAAATCTCTGTTATATGATTCGTGATGAAACTCATTATATTGTTGTCTGAAGATGTAAACCTAATTTTGAATGCAAATGTAAAATTGCAAACATGTGCCAAAACATATCACTTATGATACACACCGAAATATAAATAAAACTATCAAAAATAAAAATATTTTTTTATTTCATAATGCTTTTATGAAACAAACCCTGATATATAAGTAATTAAAACACTAAAACAACATATAACAGCTATTCTTAACTCATATTTAAAATGTTTATAATAAAAAAAAACTAAATAATATTTCAATCTTGACCAAAATTTACCATACATAACACAGTGAGATTTAACTTTTCATGTAGCTTTCTCGTTAAAACTTGTTTTCTCTGTACAAAAGAAACATAATTTTAGACTCCAATTTTAAACCATTGCCAAGAAATAAAAATTAAACATCATATTTTAAAAAAAAGTTAATATATAGCTGTTGATAAAATGTCCAATAATTTTTTTTAATTAAAAATTTGAGAAATAATAAAAAATCTCCAAATATGTATGTCATCAAAAATCATGAATAATAACTTATTTTATTAATTATCTGAGAAGAATATTGAAAATTACAATACTTTTAATACATACAAATATAATTTATATATATATATATATATATGTAATCCATTTTTTAAATAACTCCTTTATAAGGAGAAAGTTCAACAGCTATAAGTAATGAAAATGCAGTCGGGCTTCATATTTTAAGAGAACTCAGAAGTCTAATTTAAAACTTTATTTCAGAGCGGCAACACGGACATCTGTCCTTCTGGACAATATAAAATCAAAAGCCACAGAGTTCACTCTGCTCTCACACAAGTCCACACCCAAGAACGCTGACAACATGAATTTTCCCACAACAAAAACAACTTACTAAGCGAATTAAATGCAATATCAGCAAAACACGAACACATGTTCCGAAACACCTGGGAAATTGCTGTATAGACAGAAAGTTTACAGTTTTATGACAGAAAGGAATGTTAAGTGGAAAATACTTCGTTGACCAAACCATTTAGAGGCTGGGAAAGAGATTTGGATGAATAAAAATTGGAGAGAGGCGGTTTTTGAAGAAATATTAAAGTTAAATAATTTTGATATATTACATATATATATATATATATATATATATATATATATATATATATATATATACATAAGTGTTGTTTATATGCATATATGAATATTTATATATATAAATATATAGATAGATAGACAGACATAGACATACGCACACACATATTTATATATGCCAAGTTTTTATCAGATAAACTTATAGCTCTTAGTAAATCCAACAATAAATATTGAATACTCAATTAGGAGACGGAATCCTCTAGGACAATCATAAAAAGTCTTGTAGACAAACTGCAAAGCAGAAACCATAGTGCAAGGAATCAGGTGAACTGCAATTAAATGCCTTACATTAAGTACTTAGTTACCAAAATTGGCCACTATGTCAAAAAAAGTTCAGAAAATTAAATATTAAACTAAAAAAAAAAGAAAAACTCTATGGCATCATTTATTGTAGGCTTATGTACTGTCATATATATATACATATATATATACACATATATATATACATATACATATATATATATATAATTTATATACATATACATATATATATATACATATATATATATATATATACACATATATATATACATATATATATATATATATATATATATATATATATATATATATATATATATATATATATATATATATATATATATATATACATACATATACATATATACATATACATATACATGTACACATATACATATACATGTACACATATACATATATATAAATATGATGGGCAAATAGGACCCACATTTATAAGGGAAAACCCCTTTGAATTGACACTATTATTTTCCCCATCCCGAGCATACTGGGCTAAAGAGAGTACCATTAAGTTTCAATAGTAATTCTACTGATATCAGTAACGCTATTTTGATGTCCGTAAAGTACAAATAGTATCAATACAACTTGTGTATTGTTGTTACTTACTCATTCCCGTAGTTTAGGAAAGCCTTACATCAGAATGAATAGACATTTTTAGAATAAGCGATTGGTCTATATCTAGGGGTTATATACTGCTTCACTTGAACGAGAAACCTCTAGGGCTGAAGACTGGCTGAATTTCATGATAGCTTCTCGTAACACTGAAGCATGGACCAAGCAGAAGACGTCTAGGCTTGATCTTCACCCCGAGAGGTATCATTTGGAAAACTGATGTTCCTCAAACATCAATTTACAATGCCTTTTCCTTGTTCTTAGGTATAATTGTTACAATATACATATAGTAACTCCAATATATTTAGTGAAGTGTTAACTCAAATGCAATGGAAAACGTTTATAATGATAAAAATAAAATGGTTGTGGATGACAACAAAAAATAACCACGGGTTAAAAAGTATATAACTTAATCTATTTGTTACGAACATGTAAGACATAAACTAAAATATTAAAGCTATGAAACGTAAATATAAGAGAATGAAACTGTTAGCGTATTAACGGTCTACAAAGCTTAGACCAACTTGAAATAACGAACTAGCCATAAGAGATAAAAGTATCATCATAGCGATACATAAAGGTAAAACTATCTTTATGATAGAAAAATGAACAAGCCACCCACTCGGTTAAGTTAAACAAACACGGTATTTAAATTAAACTATGAATGTCCCGGAATGAACATTCAAAAGAATTACTGGAAGAGATAAGATTTAACCATGGGGTCTAACAATAATGGTAATAATTCTCAATTGCGCTGTATTCCATCTTACAATATCGTAAAATACACTTATGATCTAAAAGGCGCGTTGATTAAAAATCACTAAGTTCGATTAATTTGTAAAAAGTGAAATCAACATTTAAAATGAAAACAGAAGTTTTTAGAACTAATGTGCATACGTATTCCTTTTAATAGACATTAAAAAAAATTACGTAGAATTACCATATATAATGTATCTTGTTCCAAGCATACATTTAAAAAACGGCGGTTCAAGTGAATGAATCATACTAAAATTGAAACAGTGTGGTATAGCTAAGTTTTATTATTCTTTTATTCTTCTATAAATTTAAATCTAAAAATAAAAATTTTAATTAATCTAAAAATGCTTCAGGGAAGATTTGTGGGACCAAAAGTTTTATTAAATTTTGAACATTCTTGTGTGCAAGTTAGCTAAAACAATAAGAATATCTTTATAAACGTTAGTTAATGAATTATGTCAAAAAAAAAAGAAAATTTCGAATAGTTTAAGAAAATCACTATATTTGTCCTGTAGAGTTTAATTATTTTGTAGAGAAATGTTAATTTTAAATACATTAAGATAATTCTTTCTATTTCTGAATTGCAAGGAAATTAAACTGCAGTTTGGATTTTTATTTAAACTATGCATATTTTAAACTATATTTTTTAAAAATATGCATATGTGCAATGAGTTATATCGATTAAAAGCAAAATTTCATATCGTTTAAATTTAAGAAAATGACTTTTTTTTTGTTCTGTTGAGTTTAATTCTTTTATAGAGAAAAGTTAATTTTAAATACATTTGAATAATTAATTATTTCTATTTCTGAATAGTAGATAATTTTAACTGCAACTCGGAATAAAAAAGGATTTTTGGCTCTGTATCTTGAGTTATGGTGATAAAAAAGAAAAGTTCCTATAGTATGAAACTTAAAGTAACATTATTAGTTCCATATAGCTTAATTATTTTATAGATAAAGGTTACTTCTAAATATATCGGGATAGTTATTTCTATTTTTAAACAGCAAGAAAATTAGACTCCAATTTGAAATAAAATAAAACTATGCATATTTGCGCTCTACAAAGTGTTATATCAATTAGAAGCAAAATTTCATATCTTGTAAACCTTAAGAAAATGACTGTTTTTTGTGCTATTAAGTTTTATCCTTTTATAGAGAAAGGTAAATTTTAATATATTGGAAAAATCTTAAATACATTGGAATAATTATTTCTGTTTCTGAATAGTAGATAATCTTAACTGCAAACCGGAATAAAAAAACATGATTATTGGGGCTGTGTCTTGAGTTATGGCAATAAAAAAAGAAATGTTTCTATAGTATACGTCTAATATATCAGGATAATTTTTTCTATTTCTGAGAGGCAGGCAATTTTTAACATTGAAAATGCAATTCAGCAAACAATAAAACTTGATCTTAATTAATATTTCCATTAAACCATCTATTGACATTTTAAGCTTTTCCATTAAACTATTATGCGTTAAAAAAATAATCTCATTATTTTATGCTCAGAGATTCACTTAAGTCAATTATTTAATTTATTTTTCTTCCACAATCACAAAATTACTTTAAAGTTCAAATTTTACTTTTAAACTGAACTTCTGAAAATTTCCCCCAAACAAAAAAGCATTGTTTTGAAAAGTGCTCAAAGTTTTTAAAGTTTAAAAAGGTATGGCATAAAAATAAGTATTTTACTACTCAGGAAAGTTAAGAACTAATATAAGAATTTTTTTCCTGTTTTGTTTTGCTTTGCTTAAAAACTGAAATTCCGATAAACATAGAACAGGTTAAATGAGGATTATCAAGTGTTATAATAGAAATTAAAATAACATGATATTTTAATATTTTTTTAAAAAACTTAACGTATTTACTCGTATATAACTGGAACATTTTTTAAAAAATGTAGGAACACCTTACATGCGGAATAATTTTTATTGCTTCCTGTAACCACGAGATATAAGTTGGAATATAAAGACTGGTTTTCAAAGAAGGAAATTAAATGATAAAGTTCTTATTCTGTAGAAGTATTATTACAGCTATATCTCATTAATATTGCACTTTTTTATACACCATTAGAGAGTAGTCATTTCTCTGAAAAAAAATGTTATAAATTTTATTTAAGCTGCGACTACAAATTCTAAAGCAAAAAAATTGGAAAACTTTTATGTAATTAATATGTAATTAATTAGTGTAGTAAATTAAATCAGTAAATAGAGGTCGAATTATATATTGTTCTTCTCAATTTTATGCAAACAGCTTTTGAAAAATGAAAACCTAAACTTTTCTAAAAATATCAGAGAATAACTTTACTATCTCATAAAAAGTAATTATCAAGAACTAGTGATTATTTTAACTATCTTATTCAGTTTTAATCGAAGACTTTTATTCGTGATCGTCAATATTCTGAAATTTCTAAAAAAAGAATATTTGTTAAAATTATGTCTAGATTATTTGTGTTAGCAATCGTGGCCAACACAAAGTTATTGAACCACATAAAGCGAAAGTTATGTTTAAAAGAAAGAAATTAATTCTGTGCAATTTTTCTCAACATTGTTTGTTGATGATATTCCAAAAACAATATTGATAGCAATTATTATAGCATTGCATTAATATATCACACCATAATAAATAAAATAAAGGTTTCCTATTTAAACATGAATATAACAATTATTCAATAAAAGGGGGTAAACAAATTGTTAAAACAAATGCTACTTTATAGTTAGTTCAATTTTATCTTTGAAAATAATATATGTGAAAAATATATTTCCCAAGTCTGCTGGCAGAGCTGTCTAATAGAGACATAAGAGTTAAAGCAAAAAAGTTTAGCTAACAAATGCATAGAGAAAAATTTGGTCTAATAATACCCTCTAATTGTGATAATTAACAGTACACCTCCTGAATAACAAATCTTATGGTACACATAATAATCACAAAGAATATGACATATATAATAATCACAAATATTACTTCTGTCCCCCAAAAATGAACTATCAAGAAATAGTGACTATTTGTAACAACCCTATTGCCTTATAATCGGAGACTTTTATAAGCCTCATCAATAGGGTAGTCATAATTCTCAAAATTTCTAACGAAAAATATTTTCTAAATATTGCTTTTAATTAATAGCAATCACTGTCTAGATCAGGGGTGTCCAACCCAAATCGGTTGGTGGGCCAAAAAACAATTTACTGAACTGAGGTCGGCCGTACATATAAAAATAAAATAACAAATTATTCAAAATATTTTATTATCGTGCAATATTCAAAATATGCATTTTTACAGTGCCAGCTGCGAAGGTACAAAAAAGTTGTGTTATACATATATCATAATTACAACGACAATAAACGTTAACTATACTGTATTTATAATCACCCCCAACACCTTACCTTCCTCCCTAATCATGAGGGTTAAAATATTATTATTATATTTATACTATAAATATATATTTTAGTTTATTCACAAGCACTAACACATGTATTATTTCAAAATTAATTTGACACTTGTTTTTGTGTTTTGCTAGAGATTTTTTTAATATCAACAGATAATGTAGTAGACGCTCATCGTAGCTGATTGGTCAAGTTTGTATCAAGCAACCTGCTGCGACACTTTTTTTTACCAGGTTTAATTTGGAAAAAAATGATTTGCAGACATAAGTGGTTCCAAATGATGACATAATGCACATTGCCAATCGTCTTAAATTTGGAAATCTATATTCAGCTATATATTTTTGATAATACTCAATCTTATTCCCTTGATTGAGGCATTTTAGCTCAAAGTTTGATTGCAATTCTATTAGTGTTTGAAAAGGAGCGATCAGCAAGTTCAAAAACATCAAAGTTTATTTTTTCCTTCCTCAAAAACAACTTAAATAAAACAGTTAAAAAAACATTGAAAACAGTTCGCAGATAATACCAAACTAAAGCTTCAAATTCAACATTCTGGCAAGTGTGACATTATGCAATTTACCTGATTGGGTGAAAAACTATATTGGAGCACAAACACGAGCAACAGGTATCACCAGGCAATAACAAAAGCAAAAACAACAAGGGAAAAGGTGAAAATAAAGTGCCTCCCTTTTATACTTCTTGATTTCGTAAACTTTAAAATTATTTACATACTGAAGAAAAAAAACCACGGAGCATACAAAAAAAACGAGATCATGTAACCAAGATTAAATTACGATTAAAAGTTTAATTACAAGGAATGGGATATTTGGTAACAATTAGCTCCATGTGTAAATTTGGAAGCGCTGATTCAACCTCTACATTAAACGGAACTAAGAATATTTTAAAGATTTCCTCAGCTTTTGCATGTATGAGGATCTAGTATTGAATACTTTAAGTAATTTTGGAATTTAAGTAGAATATTTAAAGACGTTTTTATGGTCACTTAAATTTCAATGTAACCTTCCAACTCAAAAACCAGGTTTACGTTGGTTACCATCAAGTCTTAACGTACATAATATGCGATATTTATTATGGCAAACATTAACAACTAAAATTCTGTGTTTCAAGTATATATAGTCAAAATGACTAAAACTATATTGTCACGAAGATTCGAATAAACACAGTTTAACTTAACAGAAGGATTTATTGAAGCTAAGTAGCAACTCGCAAATTTACAAGATCGAGAAGTTGCCTACAGCTAGTGGGTATCAGCTTTTATACCCGAACAGAATATTCGAGAAATAATTAATTTACATATTAAAGAAATATCTAGAATCTTCAAGAACATAAGGAAACAATAAATAACATTTTTAAATTAAAAATCCGTACTTTGGATCAATCGCCATGGTAAACATCGAACCCACAATCTTCAGGTCTGGATCGCGCGCTTTGACCATTCGGTCACTGAGATCGTTGACTAATTTCCTTTATGAGGCAATATAGACAGTTGAAAAATTCAATTATGCCGCAAAAAGTTTTTAAATGGGCCGCATGCGCCCATGGCCCGCGGTTTGAGCATGCCTGGTCAAGATCGTTATTAAGCCTCAAGAATGCGCAGCTCTGTTTCGTAGGCAGAAATTAAGCCAATCAGTAAGAAAAGTAAGAAACCATTTAAAAATTTTGAGAGCTTCTCACAATTCACCGTATTCCTAAACATCTACAAACCCCTCGTTGTACACAAAAGCCACCAATACTGCTGTCTCAAAAAAGTGAGTTTACGTAACTGGTCACTTTTTGAACATCCTTTTTCCTTATATTTGGAGACTATTATACTTGTGCACTTTTAGGGTCTTCATTATTATAAATTTCTAAAATAAGTATTTCCTGGAAAATAGTACTTGATTAATCTGTATCAACAATCGCTGCCAACATAAAGTTATTAAACCACACTAATACTCAGGCCTCTTTAAAAGGCAGAAATTAATTCAAGAACATTGTTCTCGAATTAATTCAAGCTCTGACGGGATAAAAATGCCAAATTCTAAAAGAGGGAGAGAGTGTGTTAAAGAATCTGTAAATTAATGCCCGAGTATTTCCCATCTTTAGTCATTTTACTCACCTTCATTGTTCGGCTAATATTCAACAAAAATTATTGATTTACAGAGCCGCTTAAAACTTCATTCTGTTTGCCCAAAGGACCTAGAATGTGACTAGGTAAGAGGAAGAAATTTTATCCGGGGGCTGGTGTTTGTTTATAGCATTTAACCACGAGATTAAATCTGACGGAGCATTTTTCGAATTGGGTATATTAAAAGCTTATGCAATCGGACTTTTAAATGAACTTTGAAAATTCTTTTACAGTCATGATTCAAGAAGAGGGGAATTTTCTGGGGGATGGATGAATGGAAATATACAACAATCAATGATTGAAATATTTCATTTCATACTGAACGATTTCTAAATTTAAAGATTTTATAGGCATCATTATAATAAAAGAAAGAAGTTATATAATTTGGATATATATATATATATATATATATATATATATATATATATATATATGTCTGTGTGTCTGTGTGTCTCTGTGTGTGTACATATACATCAGATTTGAGGACGTAAAATTGATAAATTAGGGGTTTGAGAGTAAAAAACGCAGCGCCCTCTTTTAATACAGGTGCACAAGTATTTAATAAGGCATTATAAAAGCACTTGACGCCTAAGGATTTATAGAGAACGTCTTGAGAAAGGTTTGCTTCATGAACCTTCTTTAAGTAGGTATCCTTTCTTTAGCTTATGCCTCACCCAACTGACCGAGTCCATGTTTTATTAAGATGTGAATAAATAATGTTTTAAGGAGAATACTTCTCGGACTCTTCATACTTCAGCCATATGCCAGACATACATACATATATATATATATATATATATATATATATATATATATATATATATATATATATATATATATATATATATATATATATATATATATATATATATATATATATATATATATATATATATATATATATATATGAATGTGTGTGTTAGGTTTGAAAGCATTAAATTAATAATTTAGGGGGGTTAAAGAAAAACTCAGTGCATTCTTTAATACAGGCTCATGATTCCTTAATAACTCCATATAAAAGAGCTTGAAGCTTAATAATTGTAGGAGAGCGTCTTCAGGTTGTGTTACTGTGGCACCCATGCTAAATGTCTGTCCTATGTTAGCGTATGGAAGCTACCCACTGGCCCACCATGTTTAATGGTTGAATACTTGTTTGTAATGAATACTTGAACAAAGATATTAGGAAGGACTAATTGGCTTTCTGACTAAGTAGCTGAGAGCCGCAAGGCATGTCATATATATATATATATATATATATATATATATATATATATATATATATATATATATATATGTGTGTGTGTGTGTGTGTGTGTGTGTGTGTGTGTGTGTATATATATATATATATATATATATATATATATATATATATATATATATATCGTAAAACGACGTGTGCAACAGAGGGTTGGGGGAGTTGAAGTCTTGGCAAGGTGTTGTAATGTGAAAGAACTGAAGACTGTTTCCCTCACGAAGATATTTAAGAAGATATTTTAGTAATATCGGTCGTATGGGTTCCCATTTCATCCTAGGGACAGGGAAAACTGCGATATCTCTTAAAAGATTAAGAATATGAGAAAATATCTGATTTTAAAAAAATGCTCTGAAAATCATTGAAAAATCTGTCTTTGTGCATCTCCTGTTTCATCGGAATTTCTTAAACTGGGTTGCAGGATACTATAAAGTTTTAAATGGTTAGACCCCCCCTTGCCCGAAGGTGTGTACTGGAGTCCCAATGATTAGTGTAGAGTGGTGGATAAAGGGGAAGTACGAGAATGAATTTGGTACTTTTCATGTATCAAATTATAGGATGCATTTCAACAGTATATAATTTAAGAGGCTTCCTTCGGGTTTTATAAAATAATCTCTACCACCGTTTAATAATTTAATTTACTTTTTCCTTAAAGTGTGTCCCATGGGTAAAAAATATAATAAATGAATGTAAAAATATATAATAAAGTGAGGACCTTTCAGTTAACATAAAAATTTTACAAAAAAATTGTGTAATAAAAAGAATAACTGGTGTTACGCACGTGTAATTTTTTATTACACTTTCTTTTTATTACATTACTTAATCAACAGGAAGCTTTTTTATTGCCATTTTTGATGAATAATGTCATTCCTAACGCTTACATCTGATCACTCAATACTTATCTTTATTACACAATTTTCGTAATACAACAAGAACTAAAGATTTACATAGCCTAATAATCTCCTTAGGTAAATTTAATCTCTGAAATATTATTATTTTTAATCTTAGCTAATTGATGTGCAAATGGTTAAGAAATTTTGTTTGGATTTGGGAGTCATGCAAATCGGAATATTCGGGAAAGTAGAAAATCTTTGTGTAAAATGACTTTAAAATTTTTACCATGTATTTTCTATAAATATAATACATTTTCAGCTGTAACTCATTAAATATCAGAATAAATTGGATTGTTAGGACTCATTAAAAAGTTTTTTATAGCAGTCAGGATATATATTTTTAAATAGATAGCTAGTACAATAAAAAATATTGAGAAAATTTTATAAAAAGTGGGGTCATGCGATATTTTAACACTAATCACGTGTTAAAGAAGAAAAATAATTCTTTGAGAAAAATGACTTTAAAGAGTTTTACGACTTATTTTCTATGAATCATATATTACATTTTCAGTTGTAACTCATTAAATAACAGAATAAATAGGATTGGTAGGATTCATTAAAATTTTATTTTATAGCAATCATGATATATATTTTTTTAAATAGATAGCTACTGCAATAATATATAATGGGAAAATTTCATAAAAAGTTTGGGTACGCGAATGTTTCAAGTCTAATCATGTGTGAAAGCAGAAAAACAATTCTTTGTGAAAAATGACTTTACATAGTTTTATGACGTATTTTTTATGGATCATCTGGTATATTTTCAATTGTTACTCATTAAATAACAGAATAAATTGGATTAGCATGATTCATTAAAAAGTTTTTTTATGAAGATGGTTTTTGTTAAATCAGACACGATATATTTTTAAATAGATAGTTACCACAATAATACATGATGGGAAAATTTTGTAAAAATCAGAAAATATGAAATATTTCAAGAATAATCATGTGCGAAAGAAGATAAAATACTTTTTTGTGAAAAATGAAGAGTTTTACTATATATTTTTTATGGATCCTCTGGTACATTTTCAGTTGTTACTTAATAAATATCAGAATAAATTGGTTTAGCAGAATTCATTAAATATTTTTTTAATGCAGATTTTTTTTAATCAGCAATTATATTTTTTAAATAGATAGTTAGTACAATAATACAGAATGGGAAAATTTCGTAAAAATCAGTGAGTATGAATTATTTCAAGAATAATCATGTGTGAAAGAAGATAAAACACTTTTTGGGGAAAAATGACTTTAAAGAGTTTTACGACTTATATTCTATGAATCTTTTCTCACATTTTCAGTTGTATAGCTCTTTAAATATCA
Source organism: Pardosa pseudoannulata (assembly GCA_032207245.1). Classification (NCBI taxonomy): domain Eukaryota; kingdom Metazoa; phylum Arthropoda; class Arachnida; order Araneae; family Lycosidae; genus Pardosa; species Pardosa pseudoannulata. The sequence continues at coordinate 47,401,576 of CM063508.1, forward strand.
GAATAAATTGGATTAGTAGGATTCATTAAAAAGTTTTTTATAGCAGTAATGATATATTTAAAAAATAAATAGCTATTTCAATAATACATAATGGAGAAATTTCATAAAAAGTGGGGGTATGCAATGTTTCAAGACTATTCATGTGTGAAAGAAGAAATACAATTCTTTGTGAAAAATGACTTTAAAGAGTTTTACGACTTATTTTCTATGAATCTTTTGGCACATTTTCAGACTCATTAAAGTCAGAATAAATTGGATTAGTAGGATTCATTAAAAAGTTTGTTTTATATCAGTCATGATATATATTTAAAAAAAATAGATAGCAAGTACAATAATAGATAATGTAAAAATTTCATAAAAAGTGGGGGTATGCAATGTTTCAAAACTAATCATGTGTAAAAGAAGAAAAACAATTCTTTGTGAAAAATGACTTTAAAGAATTTTACGACTTATTTTCTATGAATCATCTGGTACATTTTCATGCAAAATATGTCGTAACTCATTGAATATCAGAATATTGGATATTTAATAAGTTGGTAACTCATTAAACATCAGAATAAATTGGATTGGCTGGACAGATTTAAAAAAAAATTGTTCTATGGCATTCATGATATATTTTTAAGAATCGATAGATACATTTTCAGCTGTAATTCGTTAAATATCAGAATAAATTGGATTGGTAGGATTCATTAAAAAGTTTGTTTTATAGCAGTTATGATATATTTTTAAAAAAATTGATAGATAGTTCAATAATACATAATGGGAAAACTTCATAAAAAGTGGGGTATGCAATGTTTAAAGACTAATCATGTGTGAAAGAAGTAAAACAATTCTTTGTGTAAAATGAACTTAAAGGGTTCTAAGACGTATTTTTTATGGATGATCTGGTACATTTTCAGTTGTTACTCATTAAATATCAAAATAAATTGGAGCAGCAGGATTCATTAAAGAGTTTTTTTAATGAAGATGTTTTTTTTTTAAATCAGTCATGATATATTTTTCAAATAGATAGTTAGCACAATAATACATTATGGAAAAATTTCGTGAAAATCAGAGATAATGAAATATTTCAAAAATAATCATGTGTGAAATAAGATAAAACAATTTTTTGTGAAAAATGAATTTAAATAGTTTTACGACCTATTTTCTAGGAATCTTTTGTCACATTTTCAGTTGTAATTCATTAAATGTCAGAATAAATTAGATTGGTAGGATTCATTAAAAAGTTTTTTTGCCAGTCATGATATATATTTTTCAAAATAGATAACTAGTACAATAATACATAATGAAAATTTTCATAAAAAGTGGTAGTATGCAATGTTTCAATACTAATTATGTGTGAAAGAAGAAAAACAATTCTTGGTAAAAAAATACTTTAAAGAGTTTTACTACGTATTTTTTATGGATCCTCCAGTACATTCTCCATTGTTATTCATTAAATATCAGAATAAATTTGATTGACAGGACAGATAAAAAAAATTGTTTTACACGACTTATTATATATTTTTAAATGGATAGTTAGTACAATATTACATAATGGGAAAATTTCATAAAAAAGTGTGGGTATGCAATAGCTAAAGACTAATCATGTGTAAAAGAAGAAAAACATTTTTTTGTGAAAAATGACTCTGATTTTTAGCACCTTTAAAGATTTTTTTTATGATTCATATTGTACATTTTCAAATGCAACTCATTAAATAGGTGGAAAGTTGTATAGGTGGAGTTAATTAAATGGTTTATTTTGGTAGTTTTGATATATTTTTAATGACTTGATGAAACTGCTGAAGAAGGCTAGAGTCTACCCAAGACGGTCGAACTACTAAAGCAAGAAGGAAGACAATATTATTAAAATCGGATAGTTAGTACGATCATACATATTTAGAAAAATTTATAGAAAAATATAAGCAATATTTCAAGTGTAACTCTGAGCGAAAAAAAAAATTCACGTATTGAGAAAATAACTTTTTAAAGATTTTTTTCTTTAAATCAACTGATACATATTCATCTAAGAGTATAACTGAGACTACTTAAGAATTGGGTTCCTCTTAGCAAATTTGGCGAAAATATTAGCGATATTTACTAAAACACAAAGATAATCCATAAAAATATTGTATTTCTTGCTTTTTCTGGAGACTTTAATTAATGCATAGTGCGCCATCGTTATAGAATTATATACTTTTACTTAATTGAAGAAAACGACTTGAAAACAGGACATTTATATTTATGGGCAATTAATCCCTTAACAGTTTACAAAGGCAACAGCTCTAAATTATTAAAAATCAGCCATATTGTACCATTAATGGTTTGGTATATCAATTTTTTTTAAGCAATGCGCACTTTTAATATATAAGAAAAGAGTTACACAGGGAGAGTTGGTTGCAAATATTATATAAATTATAATATAGATACAGATCGTTTGGACACAGCGAGATCAGATGAAAACGTTAGGCGACCATACGTAAAACCATTATCGCCAAGTTGGCGGGGTAACCCAGTTCTTTAGTCAAGCCGTATAACTCTTTATATGATAGTTAAATGGTTATTTCAGTTATTTATCTGTACAATAAAAACCATTCTTTCTCATAAATGAATATTTAAACAAAATAAAGTCTTTGAGATCCCTCAAAATTTGTCCAAAATATCAGTGAATCAGTCTCAGATATCAGTTCAAGAACAATTTTACAGATATTTTTTTTATATAAAAACAATTTAAATCACCGTAATATACTCTTTTTGTGATACTGTTCTCTTCCTTTACGGTGCTACATTTAGTTTTCTAAGAACTTTCCTTGTATATCTAGATAATGAAATTTTCTTTAAATAGCAATCAACCTAATACTTTAATAAAATAGGTATTTTACCTATGAGAAGCAGGGATTTTAGATCGAGATTGAATGAATAAATGACGCGTCAAATGATATTTTGGGAATATCTCTCTAAAATACGACAGTATCCAGGCATTCGAATAATTGAAATTGGTTTGGATAATATAACAAAGCATTCAAAAGAGTTCCCAACAGAAGACTTGTACAAAATGTGAATTCTGATGTTGAATTTCAAAAGGTGGTCTTTCTTCCATGAATAGTTTACATATTACGTTGAAATGGCTAAAATGTGTTTCATCGTGTTAGAACGAATTTGAAATATAACTGTGAACTAGAATGGTCGTAGTGTTACGTGATAAACTTTAATCAATTAAAAACGATTTCAAAACAAACTACGGAGAATATTTATCATGTGAAAAAATCGTCTTCTGATTACCTGAGTTTGAGATATTCTGTGAGGATTGAATATGAAATAAAGGAGCAGATATGTGATTTTAAATATGCTAATTTAAGGAACATGCAGTTTTCTAATTAAAAGGCTTTCTCTATCAATGATATACATATACCGGGAGATCAAAAAGTCCGTATAAGCTTTAAAAACTCATGATAACAGGATAAATAACCAAAATAAAAAAGGGTTTGCAAGGTTAGTATCAATTTCGAAAACAAACTACGGAGAATATTTATCATGCGAAAAAATCTTCTTCTGATTACCTGAAGTTGAAATATTATTTCTGTGGGGAATGAATGGGAGATAAAGGAGCGGATATGTGATTTTAAATATGAAAATTGAGGAACATGCAGTTTTCTAATTAAAATGGTTTCTCTATCAATAATATACATATACCGAGTGATCAAAAAATTCGTATAAACTTTAAAAATTCATAATAACTGGAAAAATAACCAAAATAAAAAAACACGATTAGCAGGGTTAGTATCTCTAGGGCATGGGATTTTTTTTCAACAGAAAAAATAACTCAAAAAGAGGCGATAGAAGCCATTGATGTACACAAGTGAAAGAAAAAGAAACGTAAATAACAAACAGAATGCCTCCAAATCTTTTATTACAACAGTATCTGTTCCATATGATCACCACGGCACAAATCCAGCAACGTCAAAGTGCAGCAGGTCCGGTTGTATGCAAGACACCTCGCGGCAGATCACATCTTTCATTTCAGAGAGATTGTATAGATTGGATCGATACACCCGAGATTTCAAATATTCCCACAACCAAAAGTCTACTGAGGTCAAATCTGGAGACCAAGGAGGCCATGGGAACCTGGAACGCCTGCTAATGATTATGTCTCCCCCAAATGTCTGGATCAGGAAATCCTTGACTGAATTAGCAGTGAGACTAGTTGCTCCACCTTGCATAAAGGTGACAGTAGATAGCGCATCTCTTTCACTTAAAACTGACACGACATTATCTCGCAGAAGTGTTAAATAACGATGCGCACTCTCCGTATCCGTTTTCCACCCATTTACTGGGGACTCCGTTTCAAAGGAGAAGGGTCCTATGATGAACAAACCTGTGAATCCACACCACACTGTCACTTTTGGGGAATGCAATGGTTTTTGCGTGTATTCACGTGGATTAGACGTTACCCAGATGCGACAGTTATGGGTATTAACGTCACCATCAATCGAAAAATGATCTTCATCTGTCCACAAGATGTTCAAGACCCAGGTGGCATTCTGTTCGATTTTGGAGAAAGCCCACCTCGCAAATGCTTCTGTCTGTAAGGTATCCGCTGGTAAAAGTTGATGGTCCGTCTGCAGTCTGTATGGATACAGATCAAGGATTCCATGAAGAATATTGAGTTCCGAGGATGGTGGTAACTCCAACTGTCTGACAGCGTCACGAGCATTGCTCGTTTCTGCAGCTGATTCGGACGTTAATGCTTCAATTTCGGATGCAACACGCTTCGAAAGTGCCTCATTTAAACATGGTCTTCCAGTTCTTACACGATCCTCCAACGTTCCAGTTTCCTCAAACCGCTAAACAAGCTTTATAAGACCTGTCACTGTTAAAGGCCCTTTTCTACTCTTGACATTCTTCTAAATTCGGAACTTACGCAAGGCAACGGTTGCTGATTCCTGGTTGACTTAAAACAACTTCACCAACAAAGCTTTATCCTTCGCACTCAGAATCCTTGTTCGTATACATGGCTTACAGCGGTGAACTGGTTTTGTGCCCTGCTAGGAGGGCAAATTCTTATTACAGTCTCATTTGCATATTTTCACCACAATCGCTAGTACCAGCTTCATCTGTCGGCTGTTTTTTGAGTTACTGTTTTTACTGTTTAAAAACAAATCCCATGTCCTAGCGATACTAACCCTGCAAACCGGTTTTTATTTTGGTTAATTTGGCGTATATATGCATACATTACTTTGGTGTACATTTAGAAGATCAATACATATATATGATACCATTGACGAGTGATTCTCCTTTATTATTTATTTTACTTTATTTTACTTTATTTTATATAAAACAGAACTACTTGCAATATTCTTGGAACAAGATGATTAGAAACAATCCAAATTTCAAACACGATAATTGCAAATGTGTAATCTTTGGCATGCACAATATTTTTGTTCACTTTGATGAAAATAACTTTTAGAGGGTTTGTCCACCATATTCAAAACTTTCTTTTCTCTAACTGTATTTCTGTAGAATTTTATTGATTTTACCCTCTGATCTACTTTGATTTTTTCTTTTTTAGGGATATTTTTTTTGTACTAGTATACCTGGGATGAACATGTCCAGAATCGTTACTAACAGCATGTTAGCTGTATGTAACAATATTTATGCTTATAACAATAAGTATGCCACTAAGACGTATATAGCAATAAAAAAGTCTATATACTTAACTATCGGTCAATCATAGCGCTGTATTCCAGTTACACATCTTCTAGGCAACTGAATAATAATTTATAATGTTACATCTTTTAAACAAAGTACGAGAAAGGAAGAAGGAAAGAGAAGGAAAGCATACAATCCTCAGACTTTTGGAGAAAGTTTAATGTAAAGGAATCAACACGAAATGTGTAAAACAATCTAAGTCACAGTTTTATTCTAAAACTGAAAGATATCCTTTCAAAACGTATTAAAGAAGTTTTAAGTTTTATACTTTTAGAGTTAATACTTTTATAATTAAATTGTTTAAAATAATTCGACATATTTTAGAGGTAGCAGTGTAAGTTAGGAAATATGGAAACTATTAATGAAGTAATTAGTTTACAATGTTATCAAAACATTACTTGAACCCGATTCTTAAAGAAACATATCCTTTTTTATTGCTTTCTTATTTGACAATTTATCTTCCATTATATTGTTACGAACTTCACCGCTGGGTTTGGGGATTGAATGGAAGTCAGCACAATGCCAATTATTTATTGACAGCCTGTTGGAAAAATACAATATCAGAAAGGCATTAAGGTTACGGTACTGTGCACTCGCTCCAAGCTTATAAAATCATCCTTAAACAACTCGAGCAGAATGCCGTGGGCTCACTTACCTTTTTCCACTTAAAACAAAACGAAAGCACCGGTAAAACACAGCACACCGTATGTACTCTGTACACTAAGAAATCAACTTAACTACTCCACTCCGTTTGGGGCTCAACCTACCTTAATAGTCCAGAAGAAACTGCTCGAACATTCCAGATTAGACCGGAAACCGGAACTGGAAGTTGTAAAATATCCCATTTGACAACATTTGGTTGTATTTGGCGACGAAAGTGGAAAACAATAAGCTGCTAAAACTGTCGCCAACGCAATATCTCGCCAATTTGGCGAGATAACCATAGAGTCTCATGTTAAATACACGGTTCACTAACAAATTCGTAACAATATTATTTGACAATAATTAGAAACATATCAGCAGCATAAAAGGCAAATATCTATCAGAAAAACACCGATTCTCTTTTAGAACGAGATAAGATACTAAGAGAAATATTACTCTTATTTTATATATATGTTATCATGTATGTTTTTGAGGAGTTCAGTTAAGTACAAAAGTTATCTTCATTTTTGAGGCATTAAATAAATAACTGAAGAGAGCTAAAACGTAGCATCCTTCGTGAGACTAATTAGCATATTTAAATAAAAGAAAATTACTGAAAATAAATGAATATATGATTTTTAAGTTCTATGAATGTCTAAAATGACAGTTACCACTTGTTTTGGTATTTTTCACCAATGTGAAACCTATTTAAAAGCAAACACTTTTGTGCATTTAAAAGCAGTTTTGTTGAAGTATGTTTCCATGTGTTTATATAATAAATTTGTACTCTTTATATGAAAAATATTTCACGTAAAGAACACTTCCTATGAAAGGGAAAGAAGAAAAAATTCAATGTTTATTCTATCCTTCATTTTATTCCCGATAGAGAAATTTTAGCCAAAAAAAAGCTAATACAAATTTGAAACTAGGCTTGAACTGTGCTGCAAATTTCAACGGCAAAAGAAATTTCTGAATCGAAAGCTGTTTGTTTTCTTTAAACACCTCTCCTAATAGTTTGTTTAGATCTTGTTATTTCAAAAAGGAAAAGATAATTCCGTGTACAAATTAACTAAATACCATTCAGCAATAAACATTTTAAGTGTTCATTTTTCAGTGAAAGATGTTTTACCAAGTAGTTTTAAACTAAATCATAAGTCAGTTTGTAAATAAATAAGCCATTGTAACACAAACAACCACTGTAATATTTTAATTTAATCATTTTTTATTTTTTTGCAATTTTGCTGTGTAAAGCTGAATTGTGTTTCAAAGAAAGAAATTAATATGTACTTCTTTTTTTTTCAAACATAAATTGCAACAGATAATTCTTAACTGCCCTGCATTTTAAAATTCAAGATCATTATAATGTTGAGAATTTGGACTTTAATAATAAAATTATTAAATTCTGAAATATTTTACGAGTATTATTTAATTTAGAATCATAACTTCACATAGCTCCTTTTTTTGTTATTTAGCCTCCTTCTTACCCGATGCAAATTATAAAAGTTTCAGCAATCTTAAAATATAAACGATAAATATCTGACAAAAAACTGCTTCTTACCTTTTTTGCTGAAACATTGCACTCGATTTTATCTGTAAGTTATTAGTGATGATCATTTGAGCTTTTAAGTATTTTAGCAAACACGCAAGCTATCTTCATCTTTTGAGGTTTTAAATAATTGAAGTGAGCTAAAAACTAGTTCTCTACATGAAGCAGCTAAGTATCTTCAAAGGAAAAGAATGCTATCGAAAATAAAAGATATATATGATCTTTCAGCTCAATGCATATCTAGTATACTAGTTGGGACTTGAGTTTTTGATTTCCCAACAAAGTTAGATTCATTTTTCAAATTCAAATATTTCAACAGTTTTGTTTTCTAAGTATATTTCAACATGCTTATATTATACATTTTGTATTCTTCATTCGAAAAAATACTTTATATAAAAAAAAAACTTCGTGAAAGAGAAATAGAAGAAGTAATTAACCGTTAAGCCTAGATTGCATTCTATTCGGAATCGCAAATTGTTTGTAAAAAGCACTAATAAAAACTTGAAACCGGACTTTAACTACGCTGCAGTTTTCAATTGGGAAGAAAATTTCCAATCAAAACTGTTTATTTCCTTTTAAACAGCTCTCCTAAATTTTCTTTAGATTTTATTAATTCAGAAAAGTAGTTCAGTGCTCAAAACAACTAAACAACAATCAGTAAAAGTAAAAAGTTTTAAATGTTAGTTTTTAGAGAGCGATTAGCATTTTTTTCCGAGAGGTTTTAAAATAAATCGTATAACAGTTTGTGATAAATGAACCAATTTTACACTAAAGGTCATTGTGATGTTAACCAACCATTGTTAACTAAACATTATTTTCCTTTATTTTTTTCTACGACAGATAGTTGTTAATATATAATTAAAAATATAGATAGACAGGCAAAAATCATGTTAATTTTTATACATATTTATCTAAAACTTACATATGTGTAAGTATAAAATAAATGTATAAAGAGAATATCTTGAAGATATTTTGAAGATATTCCAATAATAGTGATACAATTCTAAAAAATTTATATATTTTGTTACCCCTCAGTAATATATACCACTTTATAAAATAATGAGATTCTGAAAGATAGATAAAACACTAACACTCAAAGATCATGTTAATTTTTATACATATTTATCTGAAACTTATATATGGGTAAATATAAAATAAATGTGTAAAGAAAATATCTTGAAGATATTTTGAAGATATTCCAATAAGAGTGATACAATTCTAAAAATTTTAAATATTTTTGTTACCCTTCAGTAATATATACCTCTTTAAAAAATAACGAGATTCTGAAAGGTAGATAATAAAGACTGATACTCAAAGATCATGCTAATTTTTATGCATATTTATCTAAAACTTAAATATGTGTAAATATAAAATAAATAATTTTTATGCATATTTATCTAAAACTTAAATATGTGTAAATATAAAATAAATGTATAAAGAAAATATCTTGAAGATATATTGAAGATATTCCAATAAGTGTGATACAATTCTAAAAATTTTATATATTTTTGTTACCTTTCAGTAATATATACCTCTTTAAAAAATAACGAGATTCTGAAAGATAGATAAAACACTGACACTCAAAGATCATTTGCATTTTTATACATATTTATCTAAAACTTACATATGTGTAAATATAAAATAAATGTATAAAAAATATCTTGAAGATATTCCAATAAGAATAATACAATTCTAAAAATTTTATATATTTTTGTTACCCTTCAGTTATATACCTCTTTAAAAAATAACGAAATTCTGAAAGATAGATAATAAACACTGACACTCAAAGATAAAGTTTTCATCAAAATTCCAAGATTATGGTTTTTTAGTTTAATTTAGTTTGGAACAACAGGGTTTACTCTTTGTCAAAAGAGTATTAAAGATACAGAGACTGTAACCTACTGATTAAAGCCGATTTGGTTTGGTTTGGTTTGGTTTTGGAGCTCTACGGTCTACTTTTTGCAACACGATAACAAATGAGACCGGGACTTATTGCTTAAAGCCGATTCCGAATGGCTACGAACATCCATGCCATAGGGGGATTCGAACCCACGAACTCCGGTTCCGAAGGCCAGCACCCTAACCATTCGGCCATCGTTCCTAAAGCCGATTTGAAACATTCATAATTGTAGTTCTAATTGAACCCACGAACTCCAGAGCTACGCTCTACCTATTCGATCATCATTTAGCAGTTAAAAGTTATAGGAGTAGAATGTGTGCCCATTAATATAAATTGGTTGAAACCTCCTCTATTAGCAACCGTATTAAGATGAGTATTTCATTTCCAAATTTCTCAGTTGAGAATGAAACAGTGCAATCTGGTTTCTTGAAAAGACAAACACGACTTCTAGATTTTTAACAAAATAAATAAAATTATAAGGATACATTAAGTTCTACTGTGCATAATTTGTGTAAAACGTTTAAAACCGTAGAACAAGAGTTTACAGCTGAAAGTTAACCAAAAAGAGGCTTTTTCTTGGCTAATAAGGTGAATTAAAAACATAGATGGTTTAGATCTCCTAAAATAGCACTTCATTAGCATGTACGTAAACTTGTGTATACCTCTAAATATCATATTTTTGATTAAAAAAATTAGCAATTATATAGTACCGTTGATGTTGTTAATCTTACCTATTACTAACTAAACGTTCATCTTAAAAAATATTACTTAATCCTATTTAAATTACATTCTTCATACAGCAGTTGTTACATAATATAATTCCTAGATAATACATCCGATAATACCGTACTTATAATGAATTCATTATTCCCTAAAGATACATTATATTTCGTAAAATATAAGTAAATCAGTATTATTTTACAAGAGGATTCATCAATAAATACCTTTTTAAATCTTACAGTAATATGCTTCTTTAGAACATGAAGCTCATAATATTATGGATCAAACTTTTTTTCAATCGAAGTAGCAAGCTATGATTTTCAAATATGTTTATTATTTAGGAAAATATCTCAATTTTCTTGAAATTTCCTATTTTTTCTATTTAAATTTTTTATTCAAATACCTAGCAAGCCTTGCACAACATTTACATGTCATGTAGCTCTCGTTTAAATTTAGGTATTTACCTATGATCACATTTATAGTGTTATTCATTTTTTTAGTCACAAGGACTAAATATTATTTGGGTTGCGTTGTGTAAAATATTTGAGTACTAAATTCAACCACAGGTTCTGAGAGACTACAGACTTAAAATGAAAAATAAACTAATAAGATAAATTAAGATTGACTGAAATCAGCTTTAAAGTAAAAATAAGTAAATTTATTACAATTATATATACATTACTAATATACAAAATTTTGATTAAGTTTCATAAGATTTACTTTTTTAACATGATCAATTTAGGTGCCACACTAATTAAGATTTGACAATAATAATTTCCTATCACTTAGCTAACTATATATATATATATATATATATATATATATATATATATATATATATATATATATATATATGAGAGAGAGAGGACCTAATCTCAATTTCAAAATATATATAATAATGAATACCTTTGTGGATCAATTTGGTGTGCAAGGAACACTGCTGGTTGGGAGCTATCCAGGATTGGGTAGGTATGGTAGCAATTTTCAATCTTCCGTCGGTCTGGGGACTTCCTTCAGAGTATTTGAGGTGCAGCCGTAATAATTGATACAAGAACACTGGTGTTTGACGCGAGATGTTCCAAACATTTCAGGATTCTCTGTCGAACTCAAGGCTATTCTACTTGGACTCCCGAAGTCTCACTGTCACAGTCGTCTCCTCCGACTTCTGACCTCTGACAGTCGGACTTCTCTACTCTATTCGATTCTGTTCGACTCTCGAACGCCCCCTCCCTCTTGACTTTTCTTATTTTATGTATCTTTCATCTGTGTCCATTCTTATCTCTCTTCGTCCAATCAGGATAGCTGTAAAACTCCAATTGGTCTCTTTTACCCCGCCTTGAAACCGCCAACATGGAAAACCCTTATCCCTTCAAATTGGGCACTGTTCCTTAGGGACTCATAAATAACTCCACAAAGGTAGATTCTTATTTAGTGTCATGCACGGAGACGTGATTCTAATCTGGGACTGGGATCAAAACCCCGCCCGAGGATCCTTCACACGACGTTGAAATAATTGTTATTCGCCCTCTTCTCCTTTACGAAAAATGTGATGAGTTCAGATTTAGATCCCAAGCATTTTACTTCTCGTATTAATTAATCAATTATATTACTGATGTAAATCACCGCATCACATTTACATAAGGTTTAAAAATCCACTGTAACTGAAATTTTAAAACGACTTTTTTATCCCTTTTTTAAAGCTTTAGAAGTAACAAAGTTTTATGATATTTTCTCACACCTACAATGTCAAAAAAATTGCTTAAAAAACTATAAGGTACAAATGTGCATAATGATTAGAAATAAATTGATAGGTATATACTTTCACCATATAAATTTACGTTTTTTAGATAAATATTTCCTTTACATTAAATATTATCTCAAGTCATTATCTCTGCACCTATTAACGCCAGAAAAAGTCAAGTCTAAATTATTGTTTAAACACTTTCCCTTCTACCTAAAAAGAACAAAATAATTCAATTAAGCTTCCTTAATTAATGGACTGGTCTCCGAACAAAGATTGTGGAAAAAAATTAGTAAATTTCTTTAATTTATACTCAAACATCTTAGTTTTCATATTCCTTTTTTTACAACATCCTTCATTGAGTGTGTATATATATCCCTAGAGTAATAAACATATTCACTTTTAATCTAATAAATGGACACTTTGAGATGTTCACCTTAATAACCTTTACTTAAAAAGTTAATTCAAATCATATCTAAAAACATGGAGAATAATTTGATCAACCTCTTTTGTGTAAACTAAAAGACAGATCTGAAGAAAGTTTGCAGAAAAAAAATATATATGCAAACTTTGGTGGTTCAGGTTATTAAAGTCGTAGTAGCCTTTTACACTATGTAGAAGGAATGTCTATATTCAAAATGTCGAAAATGTACAGAAGTAGATTGGATGACTGTCGTAGAGTATATTCCGTTAAATAAGCATAAAAAGTTCATAAACTTTACATTCTTATTCATCTTGCAATCAACATGAGGTATTTGTTAATGTCATTATTTCAAAAGCTTTACTATCTTTGTAATCGCAAATTTCTAATTAGATATACACGGATTTCAGTACTTTCTTACCATTATGAGAGGGAGTATGAATATTCTCACCAAAGAATTTCTTACGTAAAAATCAGATGGATATATGGACATGGATCACATTTCATCATCTTGAAAATATTTTTTTAAACTATTCAGAATTTTTCAAATTTCTGCTTACGACTATCTATTTTCGTTACGGATAATACCGCAGATGTCAAATTCATCATTAAAAACCGAATATGTAGATGAAAATAATGCCCCTATATATTAATAATACCCGTAAAATGCAAAGACATGCAAAATATATCTAATTTCCTGTCTATCCCTGTTAACTTCGCCGAGCGGTTTGCGATGTTCCTACTTCCGATTGTAAGTCATACCCTAGTCATTTGGATATGATTCCGCATGGGTCTCGTATAAGAAGGAGGTATGGAGGCGAAATAATCAACAGTAGATTATTGAAACTTAACAACTGTTTATTTATCTAACAAAAAAAGTTTAAATAAAACAAATCAACTCAATGTAAATGCAGTCTATGGTCCAGAGAGGAGATCACTCTAGACAACCTGCTAATCTCAAAGTTCAGCCCGGAGTCCCTTCCCGTTTCTTCTTTTCCAAACAGGAAACCTCGGTTTTAGGGGAGAGCGACACCCCCGCCCTCTTTGACCTTTGTCCTGGGAGTAGCCGAAACGCTCTTTGACGCCCAGCCGACGCAGTCAAAGCACAATTTCTTTCTCTGTCGGTGCGTTGACAAAAACGACACACTTGACACCTCTAATCGTCCGTGTGTCAAAAAGACCATTACTGGTACAATACTGTCGTTTTCAATTGTTCAAAAGAATAAAAGTTCGCCCGACCACCGACAGGGACGAACGCGACTCTTACAATCCCTTATCCCGTTCGCGACCAACGTCTCATACACGAGAAGCAGCGATTTCACTCTTATCAGTGTTGCATCACCATCACGTGATGATCTCCGGTTGGTATTGAGAGACCAGCGTAATCGGAGATTAGAACGTTTTACTTTAATTTTTAAATGCTAGATTTAATTACTAAATGGCATTAAGCGGCAACAGTTTTCACAATAGTCGGCTCGTAGAGCATTTATTTGCTGGTCCTCAAGGGGTTAAATATTGAGGCATTACATGACTTTTCCTTTTTAGACATATCAACAGCAAAATCTGCTATAAAAAGGTCCCTACCTTTCGGTACAATAGTTCAAATATTGCTGCTAGCATGGATGTTTACAGACATTCAGTACAACTTTGAAGGAGTAGTTCCTTATTTATCTAGCTACTGTGTTATAAAATAATTATAAAATTACAGCAAAAGATGAAAGAGAAATTAATTGCGTACCAATAAATACGAAACTTACAATACGTATTCATATGACAGGGAATTGTGTATTATAATATTGTGCTGAAAATTAATTACCTGTCCTCTAAACTACAGCAAATTGTGCATGATGAACACAATATATTGCTCTAAGAAAAATTATAAGCACATTGTGCATTTATCATTCTACAAAAACAACATGAACAAAGGTATGATAAAACATGATTTTGACTTAAACAACTCATTTAAGTGAGCATATACGAATCTAGAAGATTACTGCAAAAGATAAAAGAGAAATTAATTGCGTACCAATAAATATGAAACTCACAATACGTATTCATATGACAGTGAATTGTGTATTATAATATTGTGTTGAAAGATAATTACCTGTCCTCTAAACTACAGCAAATTGTGCATGATGCACACAATATATTGATCTAAGAAAAATTATAAGCACATTGTACATTTAGCATTCTATAACTCCAACATGAACAAAGGTATGATAAAACATAATTTTGACTTAAACAACTCATTTAAGTGAGCTTATACGAATTTAGAAAATTACAGCAAAAGATGAAAGAGAAATTAAGTACCAACAAATTCGAAACTTAAAATACGTAACACACAAATAAAAAGCTACTTCAAGCCGACAGGTGTTTAGCAGCTAAGATGAAGCTGTATTGTAAAATAGAGTAAAACAATGTTTGGAAAAGCAGATGGAGAAAAGAATCCTATAATTAACTCCTTATGTAGACTCTACACTATGGCGAAGTGTTCACCACTTCCTGATGGTGAACTTCAAGGATGGTTCACGGGTTGCATCCACACGCTGGGCCACTAAATGAACCGAGGAAATGGATTCGTTCATAGGGTCTACTGCGCACTTTAGTTGCACATCTGGCTGTCTTTGATCTTTGGACAAAAACCGCCTCCGAAGCCATCGTCCGCCAAGGCTACTTTATCGTCTGCTATCATAGACTACGATAAGCCATACCCCCTATGGACGGTGGTAATGGCTTGCAGTGGACCATAGTGTGGAGGGGCCTTTATAAACGCTACTCGCCGAAGCAAACTGATAGATGAATGAATAAACATTAGTACCTGGCAGATGGTGTCCTCTAGCAGCTGTAAAATTCAAAAGAGAATGAAAAGATTATTGATAGGTTCAAAGGTTCAATTTCGGACTTGCACTATTTTGATATTTATGACTCAAGGAAAAGTTGTTTGGAAACGCTTATATAAATATATTATATATTAGTTTACTAATTATTAGTATATTACTTTACTACAAAAATTAAGTATTAACTTTTCCTATTGCCAAAAAAACCTTGACTGCCAATAATTATTTTAAAAATAATTTGACACAGTATCCAAGTATATTAATAAGTGTCTTCATATAGGTTATTATATTTAATGAAATTATTTTTACATAAAATTACGAAAATATTTTACAGAAAAGCAAGTTAAGTAGATTCAAGATGCATGAAATTCAAAAACTGATACAAGGGATAAAAACTAAACCTACAATTAATTGGCTGTTTTTAGCCTAGATTAAAGGGAGAAGCAGGACATGTTCTTTTTTATATAAGATTGTGATGTGTAATTATTTTTTATTCGAAGTTATTTTCGGAATAACGTCTAATAAAGATTGCAACAGTGAAAATTAATGAATACGTATACTGAATATTATCACAAAAAGGGCAAAAAATAGAAAAACCTAATTTAAAAAATTAAGGTCTAAATTTAATTAAAAAACGCATTGAATATATAATTAGAGATGATTTTACCTAAAAAAATGCTAAGAAAATTTCTTAAAAATCTCGTTGGGAAATATTAATGTTAAGATGACATGATCTTAGTAAATATGTCTCTTTATATTGATGTAAATTTCTTTATCTCTTTCGGTTTTTGTAATTGACTTGTTTGATTGAAAAATGATCAAAAATATTTGAAGTCAAAAAACATTCAAATAAATGATTTTTAAAGAAATGAGTTTCTTTTATAACTCTTAGTTGCAATGAGAGAAATATTTGGATTAAAAATGTTTTTTAGCTTACTCAAAAGATATTTATTATAAATATTCTTTAAATATTCTTTAAATGATTGCAAAATTTTTCTTGCATTTCATAACTTTTGTAATCTGCGTTGTTAATTAAACTTTTTTCACTTGAAATGCAAGAGATATATATTATATACTCTATAAAAAAATATAATCATTATACTTAATATAATTCTTTAATCACTTGAAATTGATTAAATTATTTTAAAGTTTTAAAAATAACAGAATAATAAATATAATAACTTTATAAACAAAACTTTTGTTCAAATTGTTTTATTTTTATTTATCTCTGGTAAAAATTTATAATCAAAAAATAGAACAAAACTTTTTTTAATCAAAAAAAAAAAGTTAAAAAATAAAGAATGATTTAAATTAGAATTTATTATCAATTTATATAAAAATAATTTTTTAACTTTTTAATTTTTATGAACAATTTTTCTTTCTTACAAAAGCAAAAGGCAGTGGCGTGCTATCCATATGTGCAGAGTGTGCACTGCACACCCTGGCAAAATTATGACGGACATTAATTTTCTGTACCTATGCCTACTTATCTTTATATGGTATATTATAAATATTATTTATAATATATTCAAATATTACGTTGATTTGCTTGCTTTTATTCCCACAGTGCGTGCGGTACTAGGTGCTGCACCACGTAGCGTGCAAACGAACATAGGAAGTTCTGATGTGTACGTACTGCGCACTAAATTGAAAATCACTCTTTATAAGTGTGGGCTACTAGAGAAGAACAACATACTATGGCACTGGGGCAGGTGCAGCTATTTTTCCTGCATTCAGAATCATCCGAAGGTACGGTTTATTAAGCGTTGCATTAGAGCGGGGACTTACGTGCTTTTGGTTTTTTAACTGATTAACTGGCCATACGATTTTTCAGATGGTTAATGTTTAAATTTATATATTGTAAAATTTTGTTTTCATGGAAATATAAAAGAAGTATTTCATCAATATAAAGTGAAATGTTTTAGTGTAGTAAATTAATTTCGGTGATGTATTCTATTTATTGAAATAATTAGCTGAAAAACAATGTTTTTTTTTTTAAAGAAACGAATTTTAACAGAACAGTCCAAATTTTACCATTCATTGTGTCTTACAGACAGTATATAAGTTATATCTGTAACACCATATTCCTGGTTTTGTTTTTAAAAATTGTCAAGATGTTTTTCGCAGAATATATGATTTCCAAATGTTAAAAACAATTAATAAATATAATTTAATCCACTCACCGAACAAGAAACAGTTCACTCTATTGTGCCAGCGAGCAGTGAAATCTTCTGAACGTGGAATAGACGTTCGGTTTGTCGGCACCAATGAGAATCCGGATGAAGCACCACAGAGTCGGGCGCCATGTGGTGCTACGTTTGCTGAACATATATAAGTTTTTCGTGGAAGCCCGAAGCGTTGCTTTTCCGACGCCGATATGATACCATACAACAAAAGACATGATTTTTGCTTCAGTGCTAGTAGAATTCTCATAAATTTAGCTCTTTTTATAGTTATAACTCGACTACTAGTATATAAATATTTTATTTATTGTATTCTTTAAATTTATATTCATAATAAATAACCCGTTTCAGAATAGAGAACTCAGATATCTTAATAATTAAAGATTTATTGGAAAATCCATGTTCTTTGCATACGCTGTATGAAAACCGACCTCACGCCACTGCTAAAAGGAATGTTTTGTGACAGGATGAATAATTTAAGATTCCATTATAAATTCTAAGTTCAAATAGACTTTTTAATCAATCAATATGAATTAGTTTTAAACAATATGATTCTATTTTAAAAGTGCAGCAAAAAATTGTTTGTATGCACCACACAACTAATACGCGGTTAATATTCCAATCGTTATATCATTTAAACTTGTTTTACTAGAATGTAAGATAATAACTTTCAATTCTTTAATAAATTGGATAGTTACACTACTGCTAAAATATTAGTTTTTAACCTCTTAACAAATTCATTTTCTTCACGAGTTCGATCGAAAAAAATGTCACATAATTTTATTGCATATTTCTGTTTTATTTACATTTTTTAAGCTGGAAAATGTTATTAAAAGCAATATTTCTAAGTAATTTAAGCATGTATAACAACTTTTTTTACGGGAAATAAAATAATATTTTCCCTGGAAGTTGTCTTTTCTTTTTCATGAATGCCAGACAGGGAAGTTACGTTTACAGTTGTGCAGGTAAAAAACACACTTTTTCGATTCTAATTACTACACAATTATTTTGGAATGCAAGGTCTACAAGTACATTTAATTAAGATCAGATTTAGTGTGATAAGTGTTGAAGAGGGAAGAGTCTAACTTCACAGTCCGAACAAAATTACCTAGTCACACATAGAACACTCATAGTACTGGTTTGCAGGTCTTAGTTTTATTTACTGTAGGTGTAATTACCTCTAAAAAGTCTCTCTCAAAACTCAATCTCCCAAAAATTCAAGCTAAAAACTCAAAGATAACAACTCGCGGAGGCCGAACGATGGCCGAATGGTTAGGGTGCTGGCCTTCGGAACCGGAGTTCGTGGGTTCGAATCCCACTATGGTATGGATGTTCTTAGCCATTCGGAATCGGCTTTAAGCATTAGGTCCCGGTCTCATTAGCCCTAGTGTTGCAAAAAATAGACCGTAGCACTCCAAAACCAAACCAAACAACTCGCGGAGTTAACAAAACCTATCAGAAACCCCGCGCTTTTCAAACCAAAAGAGTACACTTCGAAAACTCACATCTTGTGGACATCTACATGACTAATTTGATGTTAAAAATACAAAAGATACAGCCAAAACAGTGAGACCGACAAAGAAATCAAATTGCCCGTATGACGTACGGGCAAATCATTAAATGCACGGTAACAGCGCCCGTAAGGTGAACGTGCAAAAGAGGCAAGGGGTTAATCACAAATGTTTTTAAATATTTGTTCCCCAATGAGTAGAATTATATTTGATAATGAATAGTTGTCAGGATTACCTGGACTTAACCAGTGGTTAAGTGTTGGTTTGTTTGTTTGCATTCAATTTTCGACGTTTTGAAAGGGTATATAGTTTTTTTTTCTATTGTACTACTTATCATTTATAATGTTATTTTCTTTAATTACGTAATGTGTGTATTTTGGTATTTTGCATGTATTTTTGTTTTCAACTTTATGCAAATTTACTCATGTATCAGCCCAGTAGTATATAAACAGCAATTGTTCGTGGAATAGATTTATAATGTTATTGTTTTTATTTTAATTCATGTTAAATTAATTATTTTTTTTTAAGTTTGCTTTCTTCACTCACCATACTTACCACTTTGCTTTAAATATCATATGAAACTAACAATAGTATATTAAAATACCACAAGGAGTAGAGTACATATATTTCCGTATTAGGGTGACCGATAGAGTTTTACATTTAAGTATTTTTTATATAAATTGTAGATGACAATAAAACAGGGAGTAAACAAATATACGTTACAGTCCTAAATACAAAATTTAAATATTCTACGGGTATCATTGTTGAGTTATACCAAATAATATTACGTCCGTACTGACATCATGACGAACCTAATCAATATACACCTATATCCAAAATTATCTTTATATACTGAAAAATAATGATATGCAATTAAATAGCCTATCAATGTGGTCCATATTTGTAGGAAATGCTTAAGAAACAAGTCTAATTACTATTACTGATAAAAATATGAATGATAAAAAAGCTTTCGTTATTATAGTTAGTATTAAGAATAAAACAGTTTTCAATAAATTTAAGAGATTTTTTAAAAAATATACAGTATTCTAGGAACAAATATACGATATATTAAAGAACCCCTGCTTTTGCTGATTATGTTGAGTAGACTTTTACTTTTATCCTCTATGAATTAGAGCTTCATTTTTCTTGTGTAAATGATATCCAAGTCATTCAAAAGAAAGAGTTATATTTATTACGGAGAAAATCATTTCAACCCTTTTCTGACAGCTTTGAAATTTTATTTTGGAATTACATTTTGTATTGACTTACTTTGAAAGCTATGATAAAATAAAATAAAAAGGATTGTCCCATAAATGTACTTTAAAGAAATAAATTCCTTAACTGTGCATTGCATTTATTTCATGCCAGTGATGCAGAAATCTAAAATGTTGACCGAAAAGGAATATATGGTGAAGCGATCGTACTATGAAAAGATTTTTTGAACTGAGAAACCAAATGGTTTTTCTGTCATAAATTATTTTTCTGATTAATTTGTCTGGTAGTTGCATTTTCAGATACTGATTTTCTTGTGTGAATATTATGTAGTATCATTAAGATATAGTTCAAATTTAACTATCAATTTATCAGTTATTATGTCACTGGTTCCTTTTTTTTTGATGAATATATTAGTTATGTCTGGTAATACCTAAAAATAAGGTACCCCCTGGCAGATTTATTGGTGATGTTAACTAGAACAAATGCTAAACTAAACAAACTATGAAGGGTTCACTTTATCTAATTTTTAAGCATTACTGCATTTAATATATAAGAAAAGGGTTGTTCGAGGGGAACTCAATACCAATATAATATAGATCAAAATATAGACACAGATTGTGTGGACATGGTGAGATCAGGAGAAAATGTTAGGCTATCTTGCTTAGAGATTTATTGCCAAGTTGGCAGGGGTACAATGTTTTTGTGTTAAACCGTAATGTAGATAATTTGTACTTGTTAGATTAAATAATTCAATTTGTTGTTGTTATTGTTTCTCATGCCACTTGGGCAAACCAAGCACGATTGAGCCTGGAGGCTCTCGTATTAAGGTCAAGGGATGCGCTTTTCGTTTTAATGAGCACCACTAAGGTAAAAGTACGATTTCGCTCAAGTAAGTCCTCTTAAGTTTGAAGCAGGAACCAAGCAGAAGACCCATAGACTTGGCCTACCACCCCCAGAGGTATTGATTGAGAACGTGGAGGACATTTTGACCACGAACATATTTTACTTGCCCCAGTCACTTTTAACGAACACGGCAAATAATCCCATTTTGCTTCATAAATGTTATCGCTAACTTCAATTCTGAAAATTTTAGATTGAAATCATAACTTATGATAACATAATACCTAATAATCATAACCTATGATAACGTAATGGAATTATTAGTATAATTACTATTGCTGATATTACTACTGCCATACTGGTATTGTCTCATTATAATAAAAATCATTATTGTCGCTATCATCATTAATATTTTTAGTTTTTGTTGTGTTAGCATTTTGTCTCTATTACTGTTATCATTGTTGTTTTCGCTTTTAAAATTTGTGAACTTGTAGTTTTTAATATCGACACTGTTCCTATTGTTGCACATTATTACCATTATTATCGCTATCATCATTAGTGGTTTTGGTTTTTTGGGGTTAGCATTTGTCTCTATTACAGTTATCATTGTTGTTTTCGCTTTTAAAATTTGTGAACTTGTAGTTTTTGATATCGACAATGTTCCTATTGTTGCACATTATTACCATTATTATCGCTATCATCATTAAAGGTTTTGGTTTTTTGGGGTTAGCATTTTGTCTCTATTACTGTTATCATTCTTGTTCTGGCTTTTAAAATTTGTGACACTGTAGTTTTTGATACTGGTACTGTTCCTATTGTTGTATATTATTATCGTTTTTGTTCCCAGGTAAAACAAAAATATCAGCCGTTATTAAAGTTTAAATATCAGCCTACATTAAATCTGACTGCTGGGGTTTCCAATAAAATGCAAAATGATAAACCTCTTTTGAGGATAAAAGTAAAATAAAACTAAATTTATGATAAAAGTATTCAAATGTTACAAGCTCATAACCATAATGACGAGCATTATGATTAGTATATATACATAAATAGGCAGTTAGTATTTGAATAGTAAAAGTTGAAGTAGAAGTTGATGACGATAAATACAGAGGTAGCACACAAAACAAATAATTTTGTGTGAAATATATTTAGATATAAATTGCCAGTATCTCAAAAAAAATTAGTTATTTTGAAAATTGTTAATTTTTAAACTAGTTGTTTAATTAAATTTAACTGTTTTAGTTACAGTCACCAACATTATTAATCAAAAAAATAATAATAATAGTAAACAATCTTGAATAAAATGTCTAGAACAGATTTTAAGAGTATAATTATCTAATTATACGTTTAACTAACTATTATTTTATACTCTATAAGTTCAATAGCAATATATTTCAAAGTGATTGAACAGCTAGAAATGTGCAGTTCATGTTTCAAAAATTTTCATAATTACAAAAATTTTGTTTTAAAAGACTTGTATTTACTATTAGTAATTATTATATTTATTTTGTTGGAAAAAAGTCATTAAAGTTGTAGATATTAAAATCAATTTTTGCTTTTTAGTTATATTCAATAATAACCTGAGAGAGAATATCAAATTTGAGATGAAAACATATTGACTCATCAAAAGTTTTTCAAATATAAATTTCAGAATAATCATACTTCGATTTTGTTATCAATAAAATTAAATCAGAAATCTTGTAAGAAATTTTAAATTTACTTTTTGTAAAAGGTATAAATACAATTTTTGTCTTCTTTATAATAATTAGAACATTTGCGACAGGTAAAACTTTGTGTATCTAACACTGAGTGCCGGTGAAAATTGTCGAAGTTTTAAAATGGTTACAATAAACTTGTATCTTTCAAGCAAGGATAAGCATTAAATTGTAACAAGGGCAAATTTGAAAACACGAAAATATCGGAATAAAATAATAACGTAATTATATATTTTTTCTTCTATTCTTATTGTGTTATAATGTTGCCGCATTCAGAAATAGAAGTTGTATGATGCAATTTCACATCAGCGGAAACCAGAAATTGATTTAAAGCTTAAACGATGTTAATTTACATTGGTAATCACGGATATGTTAATTAAAAATATTTCTAAGTACCTACTTAACACTTCGCGTGCGAGCTAACGTATTTTTACGTTTTTTGCAATCCGTCACTGGAGTGCGGGTCACGTAAAAATACGTGTTTAGTAGATTTGTCGTGGATACCAGCTAACCACCACAAATATATGAAATACGTATAATTATAAGAATGTGTGACATTATATGCGCACTGTTTATGTTGCTATGCAACGCTTTGCCTTTTTTCTTTCCACAAGTTATAATTGACGAGTTACTCGGTCTTTTGTTGCGTTATTTCGTCTTCAATTGAATTCCTAACTCTAGTACGTACAAGTCGTGTTTTGACGATTTGAAGCTTGGTTTTTTTTAATTATTGAATACAAAGATTCATAAAATGCGCCGTTGTGACAAAGATAGTGATGAAGAAATATGCGATGACAGATTATTGGACTTTAATTTTAAAAATCGTTTATTTTTGTGATTTCGTGAAAATATTGGTGTTTTTTGTTACATAATCATACAGTATATATTAAAGTGCAAAATAAAAAAAGTTTCGTTCATAAAAAAAGTAGTTTCCGATTTACTGCGATTTTTCTGAATAACTATGCTTTCGTGCGGTTCACGAAAAAAAGCCCTCTGCACTCTTAAGTTGGCAGTGAAAGAAACTCGTATTCCAAGTGTTAAGAAGGTGATACATATTCTAATAATTTTAATTCAGATACACAATTATCTGTATAACAATATGACATAGTAATTAACTGTTTAAAATACTCCAAACTTTGGATCGTAAATTTTAATTTGAATAACATTTTCTGTCTCAAAAAATTTATTTAGTCAAGAATTTAATAAAAAAAACCATAACAATATCCATTGAAAAGAAAAGTTTTGTTTTGTTCTACAAATTGATTATACATTTTTTACTTCTTCCAAAGATAAACTTTAAAAAATTATCAATATATTCTACTTGTGATTCAAGAGCTTATTAAAACTTTATATTTTTCTATTCCGATATTTTTATATGCATGATTGTATTTAAGTTATGATACTTTCCAAGAAAATTTATTTACGAAAATAACACAAAATTAAAAAAAAGAGAGATTTAAAATAGATTAATATTCTTAATAATGAATAAGTGCATTGAATGAAAAGTGAATGAAAACATTTCAAATATATTTTTCACATTACAGTTATGTCACAACACATTCCATTCTAAAAAAGTCATTATTTATTTAAACTACTTTCGGAGAGTTTGAATCATTTTGACCATTTTTCAGTCACACAAGTCAATTTCAAAAAACTGAAAGAAATGTAGAAATTTAGATCAATATAAGGCGACATATTTTCTACTATTATGTCTACTAACTTTCACAACTGACTTTTCAAGAAATTGTCTTAGCATTATATTTAAGAAAATATTTTTAATGAAACTTTTCGGGAAAGATTTTTATTGATGTTTAGACCAGGAAATAATTTTAATTCATTTATTCAATTCAATTATTTAATTCAATTGTCTTTATTTGTAGTAATACTCAATATACTTTCTTATTAACTTTCATTACAGCATTTTTTCATTTGCCACTATTATGAAAATAACTTCATTTAGAAAATAATTACACGTTCTTAATTTATAAAATAGTTAACAAACACGTTCTGCTTCTATAACAAGATTCTGTGCTGAAATCTGTCAATTATTTATAGCTTTAGTTTTTATCACTTTACTTTTATTTGTACATTTATTAAGTTTAGTTTAATAACACTTTTGAGTTTAAAACATAACTTTAGTAAAATTCTTTTCCTTAATTTTATTTAAAAACATTTTTTGTGAAATATAATTCATGAATCGATGATATTAATCATATACTTAATGATGTCTGGAAAAAGTTATAAAACTTAATTTCCTGTTCTACATTTTTTAGAGAGGAAACGCTAATATTTAATGTCACGAAGAAATCAATATCTGTAGAAAGTTGTTGCCTTACGATCATAAACATTTGGTCAACAATTCACTGATGTCTATGAAAAAACTGAAAAGACAGAGTGTCTACATTTGAATAAATAAAACAAAACCCAATTTAATCATAGGTGATTAGTCCATAAAAGAAATCGTTCACTTAAAAAATTTCTATCCCATTATTGCATTACGATTATTCCCTAATAAAATGCTGCAGGAACAATTATTAAGTCATTACGTTTTGCTGTTTTGTTTTAAATATGGTACTCGATCCTAGTCTGTAGCCTCTTAATCTAGACTTCTCTTCGCTAGGTGTACTATTATCCATTTCTGTTTAATTATCCCTCATCAAAACTTACATTTCAGTTCTATAATGTTCTGGTGTTGTAAAAAAATATTATGTTTAAAGCTGACTTTTTACTCAAATATTTAAAACACATCTTTCGATACATGGACGAAACACTTATTCTGATCCACTTGCATCTGAAAGATGAAAGCTATATGAATGAAAATGTGAAACATGTCCTCATTTAATCTTCTCTTGATGCAACACGTTGACGAGATAGTTTATGTTTTGTTCCGACGTTATGTTTTGTTACGTATCCGAAATGTGAAAGCTTTATAAAAGGAAAGATGAATCGTGTCGAATCCTCTCTTTTTCATATTCAAGTATCGTAAAGATACTTTTAATTACAAAATGTTTTACCATTATATGAACTAAAAGAAATAAATTCTGATTTTTAATAGGAATTTTCCATTTTGGACTCTCAATTTAAATTTCGTTTATCGATCCTAAAAGATTAAACTGTATGGAATTCAAAGCCAAAATTTTGTGTAGTGTGCAAAGAAATCTAACCTAAACTTGCTAAAAAGAAACATAGAGAAATTATCAAAAAATGCTAACGGACTCTCACTTACAGTTTAATACCATTTAAACTGTTGTTTTCATTTCGAAGTACCTCAAATTTTCCAGAACTTGTAAGTATGTACTTAATGTACTTTCATTCTCCTATGCTTAACTGAGATACAATGACCTTTAAAGCAGTTTCTACTTTCACCGAGTTTATTCAACTTGACTTTGATCAGGTCTTCAACCAAAATAAAAAGACTTCCGACACATATAAAATTTAAGCTGAACTGCGTTTGCAATAAATTTCCACTAATAATTTGCAACAGACATCTTTTGAAAATGAATAATGTATACGGAAGGCAAAACGAAAATAAAAAGATTTCCGAAACAATTAGAATTTAAATGGAGCTGCGTTTACAATATATTTTAACCAACAATTTACAACAGACCTCTTCTGAATATGAACAATTTAGACGGAAGCCAACAGTTAAATAAAAAGATTTTCAACGAAAAAAAGAATTTAAATTGAGCTATGCTTGCCATATCTTCGCACAAACAGTGTACAACAGACTTCTGAAAATGGAAAAATTAGACGGAAGCAGACAGTTAAACAAAAAGATTTCCAACACAAATAGAATCTAAATTGAGCTGTTATTTTAATATATTTGCACTAAAAATTTGCAACAGACCTCTTTACAAAATGAATAAATTAGATGGAAGCCAAAAATTAAATAAAAAGACTTCCGACGCAAATAGAATTTAAATTGAGCTGTGTTTGTGATATATTTACTCTAATAATTTGTAACAGACCTCTTCTGAAAACGAATAATGTAGACGGAAGTCAAAATTTACTCGAAAGGATGATTCTTTATGTAAAATGATTTGTCTAATCTATGTTAATAATATTTGTTTGAATCTAAGGACAATCGGTTCTTGTCTGCAAAGCAATAGATTGTTTTATTGAATTTGAAAAAACTCAAAAATGAATCGAAACCAAATTTCTTTTCCTGAGATTCGACCGCCGTGAAATTAAAAAGACGTCAAAGAGGATCGTTTCCTCGATTCTTAACAAACCTCCATATTGTTTCTTTAAGAAGCAGAAAGTATGATCTTTTATGAAGGCTGCGAATTTTCCAGATTCTGAGAATATTCAAGAATCCTGACACAGTTTGTGAATAATTTCAGCATTTTGTATAACTCAGTAACTCACGCTTTTTAAATCAGCATCTTCATTTTTGAGTATTTAAAAATTCTATCACGATACATAACTAAATGGACAAATTATCTCACTTTCTTAAAACATTAGTATAATTACTTTATCTCCTTTACACTATATTGTATTCAATATATATTTCTTTGTTGGTGATTCTTTATTCGATGTTATCCTTTTAATTGGGACTCCATAATCGATTCCAATAAAAACTATCATAGCTAACGAAAAATAGCTTTAAACACTTAACTTTGAACTAATATCTAAATAACATTGAATTTTATGTTATCTGCTAAAGTAATATCTTGTACCGTTATATTAAATAAAATTTTCAAATATTAAAGCCATCCATAAGTTTTGATATATCCAATATTTAAATTAGTTTTATTTTTTAATTACTTTTGATTATTTGTTCCATCACGTAATGAAACTTTAATATATTTTAGACAGTGGCTTTTATCTTAAATTATCTTCTATATCAAATAACTAGAAACATAAAGTATTTATTTAACACAATTATTTACTCTGTGCAACGTTTGGTTCTTGAATTAGACCGAAATAATTTTGAGTAGTCTGTCAGTTTTCTGAGTTTCTTTGGTTTGACTGTGATCCTCAATATAAATAAAAGAACTTTCAACGCAAATATAATTTAAAGTTAGCCGTTATTTCAAAACATTTACATTAACCATTCGCAACAAACTTCACCTCAAAATGAATAATGAGAACGGAAGCTAAAAATCCCACGGAAGAAATATTCTTCGTTTGAAATGAAATTATCTTCAAATATTTGTCGAGATCTAAAGAGAATCGGATCTTATCTGCAAAGTGTTATGTTACGTTATTGAATTGAAAAGGTCTCCAATATGAATCGAAACCAAATTTCTCTCTTTCGGATTCGACCGACCGTGAAATGGAAAAGACGTCAAAGAGGATCATTTCCTTGATTTGTAGCCAGATATACAATTTTTTTCTTTAATTTGCAGAAAGTCTGACCATTTGAGAAAGCTAGATGTATGATATATTCGTAGTCCTCGTAACATTTGTTTTTCATTTTAGGGATAATTTTATAAAATTATGGCATCTCTATCTCAAAAGTAATAAATTCGTTTTTAAAATCAGCAACTATCGTTTTACGTACATTAAATCCTGATTTATAGTAAAAAATTAGTGATTTATACGAGCAAGTTATCGCAATTTCTATGTGTAAAATAATAATTAATATAATAATTAATATTTTATGTATAATAACTGTATCTGTTTGCATAACTAAACTATATTTCAGGTAATCTTTTTTTATTGGGACTTCAAAATCGACTCACATAAAAATAGCTTTTAACACTTAACTTTGCTCTAATTTCTAAATAATACTGCATTTTTTGTTATGTGCTAAATTAAAATCTTGTAGTGTTATATTAAATGAAATTATAAAATATCAAAGCCATCCATTAGTTTTGGTATATCCAATATTTAAATTAGTTCTATTTCTTAATTATTTCTTGATAGCATTTATACAATAGCTTTTATCTTAAATTATCTTCTATATTAAATAACTGGTAACATAAAATATTTATTGAACACAGTTATTTACTCTGTGCAATGTTTGGTTCTTTGATTAAACCGAAAGAACTTTAGAGCAGTCTGTAAGTTATCCAAGTTTGTTTCGTTTGACCGTGATCCTCAATATATATAAAAGGACTTTTGACGTAAATAGAATTTAAAGTAAGCCGTGTTTTCGAGACATTTATACTAACCATTTGCAACAAACTTCACCTCAAAATGAATAATGAGAACGCCAGCCAAAATTCGCACGGAAGAAGGATTCTTCGTTTGAAATGAAATTATCTTCAAATATTTGTTGGGATCTAAAGAGAATCGGTTCTTATCTGCAAAGTCTTACGTTGTGTTATTGAATTGAAAAGGTCTGCAGAATAAATCGAAACGGGATGTCTTTCTCTTGTATTTGACCGACCGTGAGATTGAGTAGACGTCAATGAGGATCATTTCCTCAATTCGTAACCAAACGTACATATGGTTTCTTTAATTTGCAGAAAGTTTGACCTTTTGAGAAAGCTAGAAGTATGTTATATTTAGAGAATTCGCAAAATTTATTTTTCTATTTTAGTGATAATTTTATACGATTAGGTCATCTCAGTATTTTAAAAATTAATAAACTCTTTTTTTTAAATTAGTAGCTATCGTTTTGCTTATTTTAATTAATAATTAATTTAATAGTTTTATGTATAATGACGGAATATTAATCTTCTTGTATAATTAGACTATATTTCAAGTAATACTTTTTTCATTAGTACTTCATAATTGAATCCAATAAAAACTAGCACAGCTAACGCAAAAATAGCTTTAAGCACTTAACTTTGCTCTAATATCTAACTAACATTGTATTTTCTGTTATTTGCTAAATGAACATCTTGTACTGTTATATTAAATAACATTTTCAAATATTAAATCTGTCCATTATTTTTGGTATATCGAATATTTAAATTAGTTTTATTTTTTAATTATTATTTTTGATTGTCTGTTCCACCATGTAATGAAACTTTAATAGCTTTTAAACATTGGCTTTTATCTTAAATGATCTATATCAGATAACTGGTAGCATACAGTATTTATTTAACATAGATATTTACTTTATGTAATCTTTGGTATTTAGATTAAATCGAAAGAACTTTAGAATAGTTCTCCGAGATTGTTTGGTTTGACCATGATCCTCAATATAATTAAAAGGACTTCGAAGCAAATAGAATTCAAAGTGAGCCTTGTTTCCAAGACATTTACACTAACCATTTGCAACAAACTTCACCTCAACATAAATAATGGGAACGGAAGCTAAAAATCCCTCGAAAGAAGGATTCTTCGTTTGAAATGAAATTATCTTCAAATATTTGTCGGGATCTAAAGAGAATCGGCTCTTATCTGCAAAGTGTTGTAGTACGTTATTAAATTGAAAAGGTCTGCAGAATAAATCGAAACTAAATATCTTTCTCTTGGATTTGACAGTCCGTGAAATTGAGTAAACGTCAAAGAGGATCATTTCCTGGACTCGTAACCAAACGTACATATGGTTTCTTTAATTTGCAGAAAGTTTGACCTTTTGAGAAAGCTAGAAGTATGATATATTCAAAGACTTCGAAACATTTTTTCCCACTTTAGTGATAATTTTATACGGTAAGGGCATCTCAGTATCTCAAAAGTAATAAACTATTTTTTATAATCAGTATCTATGATTTTGAGTATTTTAATTAATAATTTAAGTTAATATTTTTATGTTTAATAACGGAATTTTAATCTTCTTGCATAATTACACTATATTTCAGGTCATACTTTTTTTTCATTGGGACTCCATAATCGAGTCCAATAAAAACTACCACAGCTAACGAAAAAATAGCTTTAAACACTTAACTTTGCTCGAATATTTAACTAACATTGCATTTTCTGTTCTCTGCTAAATGAACGTCTTGTACTGTTATATTAAAAATATTAAATCTGTCCATTAGTTTTGGTATATCCAATATTTAAATTAGTTTTATTTTTTAATTATTATTTTTGATTTTCTGTTCCACCATGTAATGAAACTTTAATAGCTTTCAAACAGTGGCTTTTATCTTAAATTATCTTCTATATGAGATAACTGGTAGCATACAGTATTTATTTAACACAGTTGTTCAGTTTATGTAATCTTTCGTATTTAGATTAGATCGAAAGAACTTTAGAATAGCTCTCCGAGGTTGTTTGGTTTGAAAGTGATCCTCAATATAATTAAAAGGACTTCGAAGCAAATAGAATTCAAAGTGAGCCTTGTTTCCAAGACATTTACACTAACCATTTGCAACAAACTTCACCTCAACATAAATAATGCGAACGGAAGCCAAAAATCCCTCGGAAGAAGGATTCTTCGTTTGAAATGAAATAATCTTCAAATATTTGTCGGGATCTAAAGAGAATCGGCTCTTATCTGCAAAGTGTTATGTTGCCTTATTGAATTGAAAATGTCTCCAGAATGAATCGAAACGAAATTTTTCTCTTTTGGATTCGACCGATCGTGAAATTGAGTAAACGTTAAAGAGTTTGACCTTTTCAGAAATCTAGAAGTATAGTATATTTAAAGACCTCGCAACAGTTTTTTTTCATTTTAGGGATAATTTTATACGATTAGTGAAAATAATAAGTGATTATCTCAGTATCTCAAAAGTAATTAGCCTGTATTTAAAATCAGCTGCTATCGTTTTAAGTACTTTAAAACTTGATTTCTAGTCAAAAATAAGTGACTTATGAGAACAGGCTATCGCAATTTCTTTGTGTAAAATAATAAATAATATAGTAATTAATATTTTATGTATAATAACTGTATCTTCCTGTATAACTACACATTACTTCAGTTCCTTATTTTTTTCATTGGGACTCAATAATTGATTCCAAGAAAAACTAGCATAGCTAACCCGAAAATAGCATTAAACACTTAACTTTGCCTTGATATCTATATAACATTGCATTTTCTATTATCTGCTAAATTAAAATGTTGTACTGTTATATTAAATGAAATTTTCAAATATTAAAAGCATCCATTAATTTTGTTATATCCAATATTTAAGTTAATTTTATTTTTAATTATTTTTGATTCTCTGTGACATCATATAATGAAACTTTAATAGCATTTAGACTTTGTCTTTTATCTTAAATTATCTTCTATATCAAATTACTGGTAGCATAAATTATTTAACACAGTTGTTTACTTTATGTAATCTTTGGTGTTTATATTAGATCGAAAGAACTTTAGAGCAGTCTGTAAGTTCTCCGAGTTTGTTCGGTTTGAACGTGATCCTCAATATAATTAAAAGGACTTCGAAGCAAATAGAATTCAAAGTGAGTCTTGTTTTCAAGACATTTATGCTAACCATTTGCTACAAACTTCACCTCAAAACGGATAATGATAACGGAAGCCAAATATCCCACGCAAGAGGGATTCTTCATTTCAAATGAAATTATCTTCAAATATTTGTCGGGATCTAAAGAGAATCGGATCTTATCTGCAAAGTGTTATGTTGCCTTATTGAATTGAAAATGTGTCCAGAATGAATCGAAACGAAATTTCTCTCTTTTAGATTCGACCGACCGTGAAATGGAAAAGACGTCAAAGAGATCATTTTCTCGATTCCTTACCAAACGTCTATATTGTTTTTTTAATACCATCTTTTGAGAAAGCTAGGAGTATAATATACTCTAAGTAAATTGTATCATTATTTTTTCAGTTTGGGAATAATTAAAGTGTTTTGGTGAAACTCGCTAACTCAGCAGTAACCAGCTCATAATTTTAAAATCAATATCTATCATTTTACACTTTTTAAAAGTTAATTATAGTTTTTGCTATCTTCAAATACGGAATCACCAACAGATTAAAAAAAATACTACCTACATATTAATGCAGATGAATGAGGACATAAATTTACTTTTACAAGAAACATTCTGTATGTAGACCCTAATGCTATGTCTTCTAACACTGTTATTATTTTGGCTCTATTTTATAACTTAATTAAGAGGCAGAATTTAGGATTTAGGAGAGTAAATTAAACCAATCTCTAAATAAAATAGCAATATATTTTATAATTATGAACTGCCTCCTCTTGGTATTGTATTATACTGTAGATTTTTCTTCTTTTATAGAGATTCCAATCTTGATACTACCAATATCTATTACATATTACACAAAAGCAACATGAAAAAATTATCATTACGCAAAAGTTTAAAGGTCTTAAATTATTTTAATTATATTTTCATTTATCCCCTAAATAATTTTATCGTTATGTGAACCAAAATTTCATAATTTACAAATTTATCATCACTTTTGGTGTTAATATACAAATTATATTTTCGTATTTCATTATTTCTCATTCTATGTTCCGTCATTTATTGAAACTTATTACTATCTTACGTCTTTATCGTTCATCTGATTGAGAAGGCCTTCCTAATGGACATCAGTTCTTTTAGTTTAATTATGATAAACCAAACGCCACTTTCGTTTATTTCGTTCCTATCCATTTATTCCACCTTTCTCTAATAGAAGGATAGTTGTATTAAGAGCATCATGTTTCATAAACGATGACATGTTCTTCAATTATCTTCGGTAGATTTGTTCTTTAATGCTAATAATTTTGGAATCCGATGTTCCCCGATTTGCTAATTTCGATAGGATATATCAGTTATTGACTACCAAGATTATCTGCTAAATTTTCTTTATTTTAGTTTGTTTAGTTATTTTAATTTGTTTTATTTCACTAAACTTGCATAAGGTTTTAAAACTTATTTCATTTTGTAAAAGGATTTTTTCTGAAGCGGAAATCATCAGTTTGGCATAAAAAATCAAATTTTGTTCCCCTTTTACTCATTCAATTTCTTTTTAAATTCTGTAAGTTTACACATTGTAGAAAATGTACAAACTATGATAAACAGCGTGAATGGTTGAATCAAATTGTTGTAGTGTACTTACAACCTCTACACCAGTGTTTGGTTACAAGAGGGAAACACAGTAAAAATATACTACTTTATACTGAGATTCAGATATTTATTATGTACATTCATTTACAAATAGATCCTTGGTTATCATATATCATAATCATCAATTATTTATGTCTTATATTTACACCATAATTACTACAATTCTCTTTATAAGGCGTTATTATTTAGTAACAAGTTCCAATTATTACCAGAGGCCTAAGTTAAGTGACTGTAAATATTATTTTATAAATTACCTCCATTAAAGGCACAGGGGAGCAGGCAGGGGCTTCAGTTGGTGCAGAGGGTCAGGTAGAGGCTTTCTTCATGCGGTGAGTCGGTCCAGGTGTTCGGGCGCACGGGACGAGCTGGTGCTGGTGGATCCTTGTCCCACTTCTCTTGACTCCCCGACTTCCACTCCTCTCCTTCACTTCGTTTCCAAACTCCTCACCTCGGTTCCAACGCCCCTTTTTTCTTCCTTTCCAATCGCTTGTTTTCTGGAAATTTTCCCACATCTGCATCCCCTTCGGGATTGCATGTAGGCTCATTAAAGTAGCCCCTTTTGTGCAAACTGACATTACTTTTTAGCCCCTGCTCCCATAACTCACGGTTACATCTCTGTGCAAGCTTGACCGCTACGCTGCCATTCCGTGATCTATACCTTCTCTGCAGGGGTCCCTAAACTTGACGTGAACAATTGGAATCCTAAATTCCTCTAGGAAAATCCTCCCACAGCTGTGCATGCACTTGCAGATCACCGTGGGAAAGTACCTCGGTACACCAATTTTGTGGAGACATCTCCATCCTTGTTGGTAGTTGTCTGATTCTGCAGCCAATTCTTCTGGTCATTCTTTCACTTCTACCAACTGGGAATAAATGTTGAACATTTGGAAATCCAAAAATAATCAACTTGACCATGATCAAATTTATATGAAGATTTTATCAAAAGATCATTTTTGTATTGTTCTTCAGTTGTGAAGTAGAAGATTTTTATCAATGATAAGTAAAAAAAATATAATTAGTACCAAACATAGTAGGATCTAGATGATAGACTGTTAAATCTAGAAACTAAATAAACAATATCTAGAATTTTAGATGCGATTCTCTTACATATTAGACTCTTTAATGATAGTACAGTATGAAAATATTTGAATAAGTTAAATATATTTTAATATATAAGTGTGTTATCTATATGCATCTATATTAAACCAAGAAATTAAAGACCTCTACAAAAAATGGTATAATCTAAGTTCAAAATATAAGAACTGCTAAACTATCTTTTTAGAATACGATTATTTTTTAACATCTCATGCATATAATTTAAGATATTAATATGCAACTTGAAAATAATTTTGTTTACTCACTACATAATTATATTTACGTTTGTTCGTGCAATTTTTATTTAAGGGATGATTCTCCTACTTAACGCTGGTTAAAGATTGATAAAGGGGTTATCCGTCCATGGGGGTTCCTCATCATTAGTCTAACCTCATAAACAGAGCTGGAGCTTGGAACTGAGAGGAATAAAATATTTAGTTTGTGTTTAAAATATGTTTTTAAAGTCAAATCAATTTGGTGCTTTTAAGCAAAGATAGCAGTTTGAAGTGAATTTCTTCGACCACATCAGTTTACTTCCTGACGGTGAAGGGTGGAAATGAAAAGTTGTTGTAAAAGGACAGGGGTACAAGTGATGGGAATGGTCCCTTCGATCCCGTCGTACACAACTTTTGTGGCCATGTTAAACGGGCCATGGCTTGTTAATAGACAGTCCAAATGGTATGAATAGAAAATGGTAGTAAGAGAAAATTCAGAGAGGTAGTAATAAATATCATGACCAGATTCAACTGAATCCCAGATGTATTGCTAATGTTATAAAAGTTTAGATTTAAAATAATTTTCAATTGTTCTTGTGGGAGATAAGTTTATTTTTAATGATGTATTAGTAGCTTCTTTAACTAGATTATCTCTGAGTTCGTCTCCCTCATAGTCTGTATGTGCTTTGATCATTTTGAGGATCAAATGTGATTTTGTTTTAAGTATTAAGGTCTGTATTTGCTGGATTGGCGAGTATAATTGATTATATTTGTCTAATTATTGATATGACCTTAAGACTTGATTTGCAATTATTATATCGTATTATTATTTTAAGAGATTGTAGAGTTTTCAACCATTCCAAATGCTGTTATTTCTGCTTTGAATGCTGTTACTGTCCGGTTAAGAGAGATAGACTATCTATATATATCGACAAATTACCGTAAAGACGGTAGGTACAATTTAGTATTATATGAAAGTTTCTAAGAGCTGGAATGATATGTATGGATTATTTCTTGTGCATTAACTTTGTTCTATTTAAGAAACTGTCATTCGGAGAAGTAAAGAAGAACGATCTCGTTACATCTGCAAAGTACTTTTAGGTTAAATGTAGGAAAGAGAAGTATTTCTTGTGTATATAAAAGCTCAGTCTTGTAAGAGCTCACTATTCTTAATAAAAGTGAATGTTGTAATCTTAATAATACAGCAATTTCTTTTTAAATAAGATTATTCGACCGAACACCATTAGTAAAACAGAAACATTTCTCAGTTGCAGTAAGATAAAATTTTAATAGTGTTTTATGCTCTATAGGAGGCTGGTTATCTTTGGAAGACCTTGATGCTGTAAAAAACACTTTCTGTGTTAGTGAGCCTTTATGTGGCAGCCATGAGCATCGCTTAACGCTTAGTTGGGCTAGGGATGGCTGACTTTATCCCATGGAATTAACCTAGCCTTAATCGGGTCTTGCTGTCCCCATGGGACTGCTTGGTTTATGGGATGGTTGACTTCATTCCACAGAGACAATCAAACCGACTTAAAGCTGTCTCCATGGTATGAAGTCGGTCAACTATTTGAAATGGAATCTCCTCTCGGAAAGAAAGAAGTACAATCTTTAAGTCCCTACCCAAGTCGCCTGCGTTTTGCAATATGTTATATATAATCTTTACTTCCTTTTGTTTTTTCTCATTCATACTTGGAAAAACACATTTTCTAGAGACATTAGTAACAAGAACTTAAAAATCATTGAAAATTTGATTTTATAAAAATTATTTATTGCATCTAAAAATGTTGTCAATGTTTAACAGGAGAATCATTAACAGTCAGTACAATAATTTCTAAACATATAATTTCTAAAAGTTAAAAATAAGTTATATATAAAGCATTAGAAATTTACCATTCTCTTTAAGAAAAGCTGTTATTTAAAGGCTACTAGAAAGAAGAACTTATTTGCGAACAAAAATTATAATATCCCCAGTTTCTCAAAATTACGTAAGAAATCTTAAAATTATTATCAGCTATTTCTTTTATTACTTTTAATGCAACAACACAAATTCAAGATTAATACAAATAAATAATAATGCTTTCTAAAACTACTACTAAACTTTTTACTAAAATCGGCATGAAATAACAATACCCCATAAGAGACTCGGATTTTTAATCTCACTCTCTATTTATTTTCTTTGCAAGAATCCTCAGTAATGAAATTTATTAAAAGAATTACCCCTAAATAAGTTTAGTTTAATAATATTTTCTTTCCTATTAGTAAGTTTAGTACATCTAGCTTATCCAATTATAGTACATGAAGTTCAGTCTGTTAATTTTTCAAAACATTTATGCAAAACTATCATAAGATTCTAAAGAATTTCTACCCTCAAAGAAGACCGTAAGTTAAATATTTGAGAAATGGATTTAATTTTTATCTGCATCGCTTTTAAAGTTATGGATAATTTTTGTGTTTATGTTTCAGATGGAGAAATAATACTTCCTACTTTTAAATAAGATAAATGAATTTATTTATAATTAATAAAAGTAAACATATTTTGTATATTTAGAAAACACATTAGGTACACAAAATAAAACAATAAACTGAAAAAATACTTAAATTAAAACATTTTAGTTAAATGTTAACAATATCTTAATACATAATAACCTCATATGGGCAAATTTACCAGTATCAAAAGAGAAACCAAACTACAAAAAGGGCCAAAATTTTTTTAAAAACCTTCTGAAAAATTTTATTTTTCCAAATTTAGAAACTATTCCATTCATTTAAAATTTCTTTACCAACCAAAATAAAAAATTTCAAATATTTTTACTAATATATTACTACAAATAAAAAAGAGAAAAAATTTCCATTATTGGTGTTATTTTTTTATAAATGTCATAATTAAGTGATTAATGAAATCAATGCTAATCGTAAAAATAGTTGTTTATTATGGGAAAAATTTATATAACTGTTCATTTATGAACAGAATTGACTGATTGTACATTTCAAACCACAGTAGTTTTAACTAAATTTCTATTTTTAATCCGTCATAAAAATTGTGGAAATTTTAAATTCACAGGACAGTTAGAAATGCACCTGGTGTTTTTGAAATATTTATAATATAGAATATCGAATTTATAATATAGAAAAAATGCTTTGTAAAAATATATAAAGATAATACTTATTATTTATTTCTTTATTAGGTATTTGGTTAATAATGAAATTCCTTATAACTTGGTGGATATTAACTGATGCCGGACTCATTTTGGTTGAAAGTATATTGCTGAATATATTTAACCTATGTTATTATGAATTGCATAGAGTAAAACAAAGAGGAATTTTAAATGTGCTTGAATATTCCAGCCTTACTCATTAGTAATCTACTGTCATTTTAACTATAGTAGGATATTATTTTTAAAACTGGTATAATAGGTAAAGTATTGAAAGAAGAATTTTTTTACACGATTTTATTTAACCCAATATTTACTGAGTCATATCTAGCGAATATATATTGATGAATATTTTAAATATAAATTATTATGGTCTAAACGTAGTAAAATCAATATAAAATCTAAACAATTTTCAATATTGCTGTCTGTTTTCCTTGGAAATCAAATATTGTTTTAAACGTTATAGGATGTCGAAATAAAAAAACATCGTGATAAGGGATTTATTTGGAAACATTTATGTGTAAACAAAGTGCTGCAAATTAAGGCTTTATAATATTATTCATCATGATATATCTCTGAAGAATGAGTAAGTTTATATAGGAAGATCGAAAATCATAAAATGTTAACCAAAAAGGAAAAATTATAAAGAAAATTAAATAATCGGAAAATGTAGCAGATTTTTTATAGGATTACCCTCTGCTTTGAATCTAAAGTAAAACTTGTTATAATAATACTATTTGTCATGATTCTAGTCAATGTAAATAAAGAAAAAGGAAATTGGTGTATTAAGTTCGAAAAATCGTACAATGTAACTCCAAGGGAAGGAATTACAAAGAATAGCAGATACTCAAATATGTAGTAGATTGTTTATATTTATATTATTTCAATCTACTTTGCTGTAAAAGGAAATATTGTTGCAATTAAACCAGTTGTCAGGATTCCAGTTGATATATCTGAAGGAAATGTAAATTGATGTATGAAGTTCAAGAATCATAAAATGTCAATCCAAAGGTAGGAATTGCGAAGAAAAGCACACACTCAAAAAATGTTGTAGATTGTTTATATTTATATTACTTCAATCTATTTCACTGTAAAAGAAAACAAAACTGTTGCAATTAAACCAATTATGATGACTCTAGTCGATGTATCTAAAGAAAAAGAAATTGATGTTCAAAGTTCAAAAATCATAAAGTGTAGATCCAAAGGAAGGAATTACGAAGAATAGCAGATACTCAAATATGTGGTAGATTGTTTATATTTATATTTTAATCTACTTCTCTATAAAGGAAAACTTGTTGCAATTAAACCAGTTTTCATGATTCTAGTCAATGTATCTGAAGAAAAATTAAAGTATTGTACGAAATTCGAAAATCCTAAAATGCCAATCCAAAGGAATTAATTATTAATAATAGCAGATATTCAAAAAATGTAGTAGATTGTTTATATATATATGATTTCAATCTACATCGCTGTAAAAGAAAACCTGTCTCAATTAAACCAATTGCCATGACTCTAATCGATGTATCTGAAGAAAAAGTAAATTAATGTAAAAAGTTCGAAAATCATAAAATGTCTATCCAAAGGTAGGAATTGAGAAGAATAGCATATACTCAGAAAATGTGGTAGATTGGTAGATTGTTTATTCTATTTTAATCGCCTACGCTGTAATTAAAAAGTCGTTGCAAGAAAACGAAAAATTTCTCTAAACTATTTTAAACTACAATTAAGCTGTGACTAGTTCTTAACGAGTTGAAAATTTTTTTCTTCTCACACTTTACAATTCAGTGAGATAGAAATAGAAAAATTTAAGTCAATATTTACCTAATTTAAAATCTACTATCACTTTAAAATAACATATCGGGAGAAAAAAGTCTACGTTATAGTTACCTAACTATATCCCTTTCTTATAAACACATAAACTTATGAACTTAACGGTTTATTGCGATGAAAAAGTTTTCAATGGAAAAAATTCCAAGCTGACAGAAATATGCAGCGAAAAATAATTTCTCGGGAAAATGTCTTCTTCCAAGCAGACAACCTTGCATCAAAGGACTGAGAAAGCCCGAAATGTTATTAATTATCCGAGTAGATGCCTCCTTCTTTAAAAAAATATTTTTCCCAGTCTAAAACTTTTTTTTCTATTATTACATAATTCACACGAACTAAAACTTTCTACGCAACTAAAATAATTTAGAAAGGGTTTCTGTGTAGTAGAAGTTTCATTATTTCCTTCCGTGTCAGGATGACACTGTCGCATTCTAGAAAAATTATACAAATACTTGGGAAAGATGAGCGATTTTTCTAAATATCAGGAAAATAGTGTATATATACTTAACCGTCTCCAGTCCAATTTTCCAAAATTGGAGAAAAGTATTTGACATATTTATTACCAAAAATAAAAAGGGTGTTCACACATCTTTTCTAATGATTTTGAAATTGTTTGATTTTTGATAGCGTTCGATAACTAAGAAGAGGACTGTAATTTTTACTTTTAAAATATCTTCAAAAAAACTAATTCGACTTCATAGCCCTTAAATAATTTTCTTTATTTATTGCTGGGGCTGAACACCCGCTTGCCCAAAGACGACTACTTAGTACAAAACTTAAACAAGATTGACAAACTTTGGCGTCGAACACCCACTCATCTCCAGAAACTTGCATAGGAAAGCACTTGGAGCATAGCATTTAGCATGACAGATATGTTTATAAACGATAAACATTTTATTTTCTAACAAGCTCAATATGATACATGTTTATGTTCACCTACCATATTGCATTTTGATTTCTAAGATTGGCTGATCACCAGGACTACAACCAACCATCAAAGGGTTTCAAATGCCATGGTGACCTGGTACATCCACATCCACCGCCGAACTATATTTAGAACATTGTTTCTGCTGTTTGTACATATTACTGCAACATTACAGGATTTTCACGATTTCTTACATCAATAGATTCAATTTCAAATCAAATTAAAATAGTTTTGACTGTTGTTACATTTTATAATCTTATATTAGTATGTATTATATTTTATACATTTTCCATAATTATTATAGTACTTGTTTTACATTATTACGATATCGTTTACATCAATTATACATATGGTATGTACGAATTGTATTTTGAAGCTAATTTTTCTATTCATCCTATCCTTATATAAAGAAAGGAAAAATAAACTACATATACTCCATACACTTATATATCAATTAACAAAAGATGATTCTGATTTAATATATCATAAATTTGATTTAGTTTTTTCTCATGTTAGATTTATTATTATTATCAATACTTTCAAAATATTTACTTGGTTCTGCATTGCT
Organism: Pardosa pseudoannulata; assembly: GCA_032207245.1. NCBI lineage: Eukaryota > Metazoa > Arthropoda > Arachnida > Araneae > Lycosidae > Pardosa > Pardosa pseudoannulata. Next base: position 47,443,195 of record CM063508.1, read on the forward strand.
CTTCTTTTTTATTTCTATACCACAAAAACTGTATAACTTTCATGTATAAAGTGTTTTCGGCTATCTAATATATCACACAGACAGTTATTTGGACACCGTAATCTGCCTATTTTGTGTAAACAGGAGGGAAATCTGCCATGGGCTGCAATACAATAAATTGTTTCAACAGTTCTCAATCTTAATTTAAAATCTACGCTTTTACATATTTCATTTGTATATCTACCACCTCTGGCCATGGCACTAATTTTCAATTGATTCACCAATTGATTTCTTAGACACTAGAGCATTTTTAAAAACATCAAGTTTGACTTTCTTCTATTCATCCTTCCCAATCGGTCAGGATCTTACAAAAAATTTGGGATGTCACTTATTAAGAAATCATTTTAGTAGTCTATATTCAATAGGATTCAGGGGACTTAGTTAGCATGCATTTCAAGGGAATAGTTTCAATTCCAATACACTTCTCTTTTTCTCAGAAGATTTTTTACAAAAGCGGGGAACTTCCCTTTATTTGTAATTTATCACACAATCTCCTTATTAGTTGCCCTTTTTATTATAGGAGTACCATATAGGTAGGACATAATCGGTCTTTATGAGGGTACAACGCAAAAAGCCTTCCTCGGGAATCGAATCCTAACCCATCGGGTGGGAACACAACATTCTGATCACTATACCCTATGGGCGGCTCTTTTACAAAAGTAGAGCAGTAAATTAAGATGTATGTGTCGTAGGTGAAACGGAAGTATCTTAAAGCAGTCAAGATTGTTTGAGTAAAAGGATGTAATTTCTTTTTTAAAAATAGGTGTACGTACTTCTGATAGTAATCAGAGTTAATTTTAACATTTTTTAAGTTTAGCTTTATAAGAGAATACCCCAAACTAGCATTTTACTAGATATGCAAATCTAAATCTCATTAATTGTAAATACATACTTCCGTGGCATGTAAATTATGTTCGAGGTCACAGTGTCCTTCAAGTTCTCAATTAATACCACTGGGGGTGGCAGGCTAATTCTATGGGTCTTCTGATTGGTCCCTGCTTCACACTTACGAGGACCTACTTGAGCGAAGTCGTTCTTTCACCTTAATGGTGCTCATTAAAACGAAAGGCGCACCCCTTGGCCTTAATACGAGAGCCTGCAGGCTCAATCGTGCTTGGTTTGTCCAAGTGGCATGAGAAACAAAGACAACAATAAATTTCAGTTCGTTCTCATGCCAAAAAAATTTCAATCAACAATCATCAGTCTCAAGCTAAAAAAACGTATTTTGACGTTAGGCTATGAACACCATTTTTTTTTCTTTTTATTATTTCAAACATCATTTTCATTAAATTCATTCATTTAAAAATTACTTCAAATATTACTTTTGCCTACAGTTTTCAGAAAGATATTCAAAGATTTTGCAATATTTTCTTTTGTGAGGGAATGGTTTACTTTCAAAATATGAGATTCAACTTAAAATAATATCAGGTGTACGTACCTTTGCTAGGTATACAGTTTTATGCCTTTTTCCCTATCAAATATTAATTTGGATGTTTCTTAATTTTGTATTAAATACCTTTCTTATTTTGCAGACATAAATTTTAAAACCTTGGTTTTCACATCGTTTTTTAATAATAAGTGTATTTTTCTAGGAAAGCACAAAAATACAGCTTTCGATTCATTGTTTCTTTTCCAGAAATATTTTAAAGCACGTAATCTATGTTATGCTATAGACAGTATTTAAACCTTGTTCCAATTTGATGCCAGTCAAGTTTATATATAAGAATTTTATTATAATTAAATTAAATTAAAACTCAACTCTTATTTGGTTTTCCGGAGCAAGCAAATCATATAAATAATTCCATACCTCTATTAAACCCGTACACTCAAATCTCAAAATATTGTCATATCTAAAAATCATAAAATTGGCCCCGACAACTATTTAAGCGAGATGTACATGTTTTGAGGACAAACAGCGTAACAGAAGTTGCCTCAATAATCTATGTTCATTTTGATCCCAAATTTCTCTTTGTGTTTTTCCACTCGACTAAGATTCACTATAACTGTATGAAATTCCAGATGAACTCGCTTCCCTTTGTGATGAAACAAAAATCTCTTTTCATATATTAAATCCTTAATCAAATATCACTGTTTAATTTTGCAGAACTCTCGAGTATATAGATAAATTGTAAACAAATAAAAAAAATAAAATTTACTATATCTAAAGGTGTAAGAGTATGTTAAAACTTTAATTAAATTCTAAATTATTTATTTCTTCAACAGGAAAGTGTAATATCAATACATCATCAAAGGCAAATTCCATTCAGTTATAGTAATATATATCCTCTCTAAAAGTGATGTGTAGACTTGAAAATATACCGCAACTGTAATAAAAAATAGAAGTCATAAGCAGAATTCATAATAAAATATAACTGCATTTCTGAGTTGATTTTTTACTGATCTTATACCGGTATCTAATTATCAAGAAGTCCAAATTCTGCTCATACTTTATCATGTTCTTTTCGATTAACAATTTAAATTAAAATAACTTTGAATTTATATTCTGCTTTTATGCATTTTTCTACTTAAAAGTTCATTACTATAGTTCTTTAATCTTTGCTTTTAACATTCTATATATCCAGAAAATGGTCACTGTATTTTATATACGCACATTTTTATATACTTCTACATTTATCAATCAACATTTAATTGAAACTGAGCAAATGTGTTCTGCAGTCAGTCAAAATTTATGTCGTAGTACAAACTTTTATACATGCAGGATACTGTCACAAATATTTAAAATTGTAGGAATAAAGAATCCAAAAATATTTTATCGAGAATTCATTTGTGTATTCAAGCAGAATTTGTATGGAGTTAGCACTCAACAATTTCATTTTTTTTTAAACTTTCCCATTTCAAAGTTAAACTTCTTTGACGTTTATTGAATACGAAAATAAAATTTGGAACTGCTTTTCACCGACTAGACCTTAAGCATTAAGGTAAAAAAAATATTATTTCTTTGAAATAAAAAAACACTTAATAGCACGTTTCAATATAAGCACATATCTGTGTATGTTGTTATATAATCAAAGCACAATCTTGCTCTTGAAAACTTTGATTATATTACATATGTTTACAGTTTGACTTAAAACTCTTTTATAAGGAGTCATGACTTAAATTCTAAATTATACGATAAATACTATACCTAAAAGAGTTAAAAAGTTCTTATAGACTGATGTTTGAATCTGATATGATGGGCTATCACTAATTTTGAAGGAAATCCTCTGAATGGTTTGCAGAGGTTGAAGGTTTTTTTGCTTCATTCAGTAATACTCTCCTTATTGCTAGAGTGTGGTTTATTGTACTACAAGCGTAAGAGATAAATATTGGCTCCTAAATTCTTCCCTGATATCTTTGTTACTCTTATATGGGACTTATGGATTATAGATTTGATGTTTAGAATCAAATATTGATATCCGCCTTAAAAATAGTAGTCGATAAACGACACATACAGGTTGATATGTCAGAGCGTCAGTGACTAAACGCAAGCTTGTTTCTCGTCACTTACCATCCAAAACTAGTAAGCGCTATAATGTAAAGTCGTATATTGCTGGTTGAGTACTGGAAATTTTACTGAGTAGTAAGATGCATGTCTTACTCCCATGTAATCCTCATCTCATTTCATGAAATTTTTTATTGTTTCCTAAGCTGAAAGAACAATTTAAAGGCATTCGTTTAGAAAACAAAGCCTGGAGAAATTATAAGAAGGAGGTTTTGAAACAACTCTCACAAAAGGCCTTTAATATGTATGAACAAATGAACAGAACGTTGAGATAAATGCATTGTATCTAACGTAACGAAAAGTACCTGGTAAATAATGACGATTAGTGGAAGTCTGTTTTTTGTATAAATATAGTCTTGTCACTCATTGAATAGCCTTCATCTTTAAACACTGGAAAAAATGCTTTATGAATTATTTATCAATGTCCACAGAATTTTAAAAAGTAAGTAACAAGCAAAGAAGTCATAAAAGATAGAAGTTGGGTGTAATTCATATACGATTCTATGTGTGCACTATTATAGTTCTTTTTAAATCACTGCCAAATAACTTAGAGACTTTGTTTTAACTTCCATAGAGTGTTGTCAATGTAAATAAATATAAATTCAACTTTTTGATTATTCCAAACAAAAAAAATTTCTTTTAAAGTATTTTGACAAGCATTTGTCAAATAAGGATAAAATGTATCTTGCTCTATTACGTAAGTTCATTCCAGGTTACGCTTTGTTTTAACTTCCAAATAGTGTTATCAATGTAAATAAATGTAAATAAATTCAATGTGTTGATCATTCCAGATAAAAGAAATTTTCTTTTAAAGTATTTTGACAAGCCTTTGACAAATTAAGATAAAATATATCTTCCTCTAATACAGATGTTCATTCACGGTTACGCAAAATCATCTAACAATTCTATAAAACAATATTGTATTTTGAAAAATTCAAACAATTTATTACAACAGACATTTAAGTACCCATACGGCAGTTTTTCCTTGTGGACGATTAGGAACTGAAAGGTGTTTGAAAGAAAATATTAACATTATAATTTCAAAAGCTTAAGAATACATTTTAAAATTTTAACTCTCATTTTCACACCTTCTTTTTATTTTCTTTTATTCAGATAATATAGAATTTTTAATTTTTAGTTCCGGGGCTGTTTTTACAAAACTTTCTTCTGAAAATTCTAAATAAAAAAAATTTACTCTAACCTCATTTTTCACTTAAGAAAAATTCAAGGTAATAAGTAGCAGACTTTAGTCATGAAATTACTAATTTTATATTTTTGTAGAAAATGTGGAATTTGCAGTTTGAGTGATATGATTTTTGAACATTTTAATCCAAGAACAATTACCAAAGAAGCGTAGAAACATACACACACACACACATATATATATATATATATATATATATATATATATATATATATATATATATATATATATATATATATATATATATATATATATATATATATATATATATATATATATATATTATATATATATATATATATACATATATATGTATATATGTATATGTATACATATATACATATACATATATATATACATACGTATATATATATATATATAAACATATATATATATATATATATATATACATATATATATATGATATATATATGTGTATATATATATATATATATATATATACTATATATATATATATATATATATATATATATATATATATATATATATATATATATATATATATAATATATATATATATATATATAATATATATATATATATATATATATATATATATATATACATTATGAGTCATTAAAGAAAAATATCACAAGAAGTATATGATTCTATTTAGTTTAGATAAAGCAGAATAGATATAAGTGACATATTTGTTTTTCATTTAAGCTTCGATAAACTTACATAATTCGCAAAAAAGGGTAATCTTATAATAAATATATGTTTCTGTAGCAGTGCTTTCGTGTGTAATACAGGAATATATACTCCTATATTACAGATGTTCATTCCAGGTTACGCAAAATCATCTATCAACTCTATAAAACAATATTGTATTCTGAAAAATTCAAACAATTTATTACCACAGATATTTAAGTAACCATACGGCAGTTTCTTCTTGTGGACTATTAGGAACTGAAAGGTTAAATTCCAGCACGGATGGAACACTTAACCCTAGGACAAAAAAAGGACGATAGAGAAAAGTTCTTTTATGACATTTTCTTCTGGGATAAAAGCCTCCCACCAGAGGAATAAGAAGTTCTAGAAAGGCCGTTAATGTTGTTAATTAACTGAAAAGGTTTTCTCCCAGGACTAGTGATTTACTTGAATTAATACTCACTTTTTCATTCTTTCGTGCACTGCGTGTGCAAACACTTGACCCTTACATAAAAGTGAACTAATAGCCTTTCAGCAGAAAGTCTACCCAGAAAGTAAATTTACATTCTCTATTGAAAGAAAAATTGGGAATTTATTTAGAAATATACTATTATCTGTTAAAAGTTTTAGTAATAAATAATATAGACAATGTTAAACTATAAATATATTTTCAATGCACCATGCTTTACAAATGTTTATATAAATGAATATTATTTAAATAATCGTAAATTTATAGCATCCCTGATGTTACTGGGTGTGTTTTCCCTTTCTAATAACACTTACATTTTTTTAAATGTATATGTGCTATTTCCCAGTGGAGGTGATATTTAGACTTCTGTAATCTTTTATCAA
>CM063508.1:47454463-47661432 GCA_032207245.1 Pardosa pseudoannulata
CCCTGATTTAAATCCCATGGAACATCTGTGGGATACTTTCGGCAGCCGAATTGCAGCACGTTTACATCTTCTGGAGAACACCGAACAACTCAAACAGATGCTGATTGCGGGATGGGCACTCCTACCGCAAGAAATGTTGTACCAGATGGTTCTGAGTATGCGGAGACGGTGCGAAGCAACCATTGCAGTTAGGGGAGGGCATATCCCATATTAAGGAACATCTGCTTGTTGTTCTTCCTCTTGGATAGACAATCATGAGTCACGATACTATGTGTTCAATAAAGCTTGTTTTTGTTTGATTCCATACCGTATGCATTGTATTCCTTTTTCAGCGCCGATGCTTTCGTCATCCTTTACGTACATAATACTCTCCCTCATTTCTGAATTTCATGTCTCTCAGATAATTTCTTGTGGAGTTATGGCAAAAAACCCACCTGTTGCTTAAGTTTTACACACCAGTGTATTATCCCCAATTAACTGAGGTAGCTCGTTACCGGAGAGTAGCGAGATCGAGGTTCGATCCCACTACGATTAGCAATTACGATTCCGATAAAGATCTGGCATATCCATAAAAAGTGACTGTAGTACGTAGAATAGGTTTGTGGTCACACTGTCCTCCAGTTCTCAAACGATACCTCTGGAAGTTACAGGCTAAGTCTGAGAGTTTCCCGCTGGGTTCCTGCTTTTAAGTTACAATTACCTATTGATGTAGTTAAGTCAGTCCTCAGCACTCGGGGTTTCTCACCCGAAGTGAGACTGCATAGTCCTTAGCCATGGACCAGTCGTATATTGCGACGGGGTCTATTGGATCTAGTGAAGGCTCTCTTACATCAGGGGATAAGTAAGAACAACAACATTATCCACAGTTTAAAAAATATTTGGAAACAGGTGTTTGATTCTATTTAAATGACGAGAAATAAGGATAATTTATCCTCTGACCGAGCCGAAGCCATACAGAAACTAATGACATAGTCCCCACGATAGCAACCAAAACAAGTATAAAGCTGCAGCTGACCTACGAGAGGTCCGTCATGGCTCGAGAATTAATTTGGTCAACTCCGGTAAGGAACAAGCACTACAGAGGCAAGTTCTGGTCAACCAGAGAACACACTAGAGAAAGATAACTCGGGTGAACCCCGGGCTCGTGACACCCGTGTATACCTAAAGGGGGTATACCACTGAGGTTGTCTGTCATTTAGCACTACCCAGAGGACACTTACGGCTTGAAGCTAGGGGCCGCGGACGCGAGAGACGTTGTTCCCCGAGAAGAAATAAATAAATATGGCCTATTTGTTTGATTTTTAATTAAGCCTTGAAAACAAAAAGAGATATCCGGGGAAGAATCATACCTGAATTCACATTTTTAGTAATTGGCTTGAAGGCAAATTTTAACTGTTGACATTCAAAATACTTGCTGTACTATTCATTCATCTAAACACTCTTCCAATGCTATGAGACCATGTTCCGAAAATAAACAAGTCCTCCGCATATTATTTCGTAAGTCGGCTCTGGCTTATTTTGAAGAGGAACGTTGAGACAGTACGTTGAGACGGTACGGGCCGTTATATTGGGTTGATACTTCCCGAATAAATAGTTAAAAATTATCTGTAAAATCTTAAACATATTTACATCAGTATACTTAATTTTTGAATGATTTTAAGCTAGGAAATATTTTATCACACATAAATAGCAATTATTTTTAAAAAACTCCCTTTTGTGTTATACATGAACAGTTTCCAACCAAACTACACGAAACTTGACAAAAATTAAGACAGAAGTTGAAAATTACGTTAAGAATTCAATGAGATATGACAGATATGGAAGTTAATGGTTTTAGAAACATAAATACTATTTAAACCCTTCGGGGACGTTCAGGATATTACTTCCCATCTGCATGATCTAAAGAAATACACTTGCGAGAAGCACAAAACCCAGTAAAAACCAGCTACCCTCCCGTGTCGTATTAACTCGTTAAGTAATAGACTGATATTCTTCAATAAAAAGGAAAGTACTTCCTCCTTGCTATCAGACAAAGAAGTGTTCTGTTCCGGATGATGTCAGTATAGGAAATCATATCTGAAAGTGGATATCTAACTGTAGACGATGTTTAAATGTATCACAGACGCTCACGTAAAGAGTACATTATATGTATACAGAATGTAATGTAGACTTAAGAATTGAAACATGCTTTTCTGCTGTCCATGACAAATAATTGCCATCAAATTTAATTTTCTGTGTGACCGAAAACGGTTCTAAAAGAATTTTTAAAAAAACTTAACAATAAATGACCAAAACGGAACACAGAAACAATATTAACAATCCAAAACAAGTATTATAAGTGATGAAATGAAAAACCAGGGAAACATACTGAGAAGTTTGTTTAGGAAACGTACTGCAGTCTGTTGTAGGAGAAAACTGTCGAGATTTACCTGCTTGGAAAGAATTTTTATACAAAAAAGGTTAGAGTATAAAACTTTTCAGATGCTGTGATGTTTAAGTCGATGTTTCCGGCTGTACTAATGATGATCTCTTTTGAACGTGCGTTATTAAAGACGCTGCTTTACAAAAACAAGAGAAATACTTGTGCTGCAGCTCATTAATTTTATCGTAGAAAGAACCTACAGTGTGGTACAATGTCTCCTAGAGGTATTCGGGCCATGATTAAATAATTTGAAAAGGCTGGAAAATTAGGAGCTGGACCTGGAAGAAAGCGTAAACGTATCACACTGGTACTTGTCACAGACATCAAAGTTTGGGAAGTGTAGCGCTCATACAGTTTCTCGAAAGACAGGCTATTCTTACAGAACCGTCCGAAAAGTACTCAGAAATATAATGCACTTCTTCCCATACAAAATCTGCCATACTGCGCAACATCTCTCATTCTCAGCAAGTTTTATCAACAGAATGACTGTTAATCTGCCATGGCTTTGGAATATTCTGTGGAGCGACGAGATTCATTTTTACCCCAAAGGGACAGTTAGCACATAATATCCTCATTCGGGCTGGGCTAAGGAAAATCCCCAAATCCACACTGAAACTCCTTTACAATCTCCAAAGGTCATTGTCATGTGTAGATTCATGGCGACATGTTCCGTTACGGGCTATCGGTACCATGAAATGCTACAGACGTTTGTTGTGTCGCAACTAAAGGAAAGTCGAGTCCTTACATCGACCATTTTCGTTCAGGATGATTGCTTCCTCCATACATATGCATGAATCCATGAAAACACTATTAGTCCAATACTTCACAAAGAAGCATGTTATTAATCACTCCTTTCCTAATCTATGGCTACCACGTTAACCGCATGTAACTCTGTGCAATTTGTTGTAGGATTGTTTAAAAAGTCTGGTGTGTCGTGGATTTGTTGCGACATTGAATGGCTTAAAGAACTCCATAACGCTTCACGACCTAATCATCACAACTGATCAGTTACGATTTGCTGTTGAATGCACTGTCCATCGACTTGAAATTTTCCAGAGGAATGAGGGTAGTCACTTGGAGTACCTTTCTCTACATCGTCCTGGACGCGATTAACAACTGTTCGTCTTGTGCAATTTCGCTCTAATCTGTTCTTGTTTCTGCGAACTGAACTGTTTTTGCTGCTCCCTTACCTTTGCATAATGTGGTTAAGAAACTAGTCAATAAATGTTATTCAATTTCGGCCATTTATTAACTTATATTTATGTTTTTCTCCAGAAGGCGCCCTCTGGTGAACGTTTTGGAACTAATTTTTTTTTTTCGAAATTCCTTGAGTGTATCTCGTGTAGAGCTCATATACAAAACTTAGTTTCATTCCGTTTACCCATTTGCGCTGGGGGGCAAAGTCTCTCGCATACGTGGCCATTAGCGTCAAGCCGTACGTGCCCTCCGGGTAGTGCTAAATGAGAGACAACCTCAGGGGTATACCTCCTTTAGGTATACACGGGTGTCACGAGCCCGGAGTTCAAATAAGTGATCTTTATTCTTCGTCTTCCCTGGTAGTCCTGAACTTGCCTCTGTAGAGCTTGTTCCTTACTGGGGTTGACCACATTAATCCTCGAGCCAAGACAGAACCTCGCGTAGGTCAACAGCAGCTCTATAGCTGTTGTGGTGTGGTCGTGGAGACTGGTCTTCAGTGAAAGCTGCTGTATGGGCGAAAAGCCTGGGTCAGCTGAGAAATTGCCTTACCCATTTGCGCTATCCCCCAGGGGCACACTTCCTTTAGGTGTGTACGGGATTAACGATCCCGGGGTACCTGAGTAATTTTTTCTAGCGTTCTTCCTGGTAGTTTCGAGCTTACCTCTGTAGTGTTTGTTCCTTACCAGGTCGTACCACATTAAACTCCGACCATGACGGGCCTCTCGTAGGTGAGCGGTGGCTTGGTAGCCATTTATGGGTCACTGTTGCAGCACGGTCATCAATAGTTGCTGCTGTATGTCTTCGGATGGGTCAGCGTAAAACACACTTACCCATGCTACAGGATGCCGTTTATAAAGAAAGTTGAATTATAACCACCCAATATGAATTATAACTACCCAATGCATTCCAAAATTAAATTTTTATTAGAATTAAAACTTAATTCAATATTATATATTATATAAGAGTAACAGAATAACAGAAGAGATATTACAGAACTCTTCTATATAAATACCGAGACGGAGTTCTATGTAGCTAGACTCTGAGATGCCCTCACTTCAGAGAAAGATGTACATTTCTCTTGAGAACACAATCACCAATTTAACAGCTAATAAGTGTTACACTATGGTATGCCAACAGTTACATATTTGTAACGGTTTCCTATAAGTTGTTACATCTATTAGTTTACGTAAAGAAAAGAAAGGGTATTTTTTATATCACATTTATAGAACTCTGCAATAAGCATTTAGAAATATTTTATATAAGAACACACTCACGCTAGGAGTCTCTTTATAGAATAATAATTCAATCTTTAAAAAATGCTCCTTTATCAAATCGTCTTTCTTTCAATCCCAATACTTTCACATGAAGGTTAAAAAATTTAGGTTAAAAAGGGTTGCATTAAATCAATGTGATCTGCATGTCTCTCATTTTTCCTTAATCAGGTGGGAATGTAACTGAATTTTTCTCTGGAAAAAAAAGAAAGAATTTTTCCTTCAGAAGTTTAAATTCAGATGTACATCGGAAACATATGTTACCTATACTTCTTCTCTATCACAGCAGTTTTCCATGAAAAAATGCATAATTCATGACGAATCGTCTTTCATCGGTGAGAATCATCCAGATTTTCAAAGGAAAATGTTTTAACCCGACGGTATTTTCGATGGCTATGGAGATGGATCCTGAATTTACATTTTCACATTTATGCTAAATCTGCAAAGTTCTCGACAATCGACGAAAATATCATTGCTATTCCATGACTAATGATAAAGCAAAATCGCGATGGAACATGAATCAGATGTGTGTGGCATTTTCCACGCAAATCGAAGCCGCGGAGGATAAAGTGTAAAAAAAAAGTGTTACTACGAATGTGTATAAAGGTTTCACCGATAGCTTTGACAATATTGTTATTTTGTTGGACGTAAAAATAGTTTTTTTTTGTGAAATATTTGTCGCAGAGGTAGGACGTGAGAAAGCGCTTGTGGGATATGACTGATTTGTATATTGATTTTTTTTGTCATATCAAAATGCCACCAATCTTTCTGTATTCGATATATCGAGTTTATATTGTATATTGTTTGTTGTATACTGTTTCATATAAAAAGAGTAAGTTGCAATTAACCCCTTAACCTACACGCTCGAGTTAATTCGATCGCGCTAAACTGGCCAAACTGTGCACACTCGAGATAATTCGAGCTCCTCTGTACTTTATGTTGCTATAATTTTACACACTCGAATGCAATCGAGAATTGAAAATAACAATATGAGAGCAAAAAAACAATCATTTTAAAGATATTTATCATTTACATGGCAAGCAATGCAAGTAACTGTAAGCAATAACACGTACTTATTCAAGTATAAAATATATATATTTATATATATTTATCACTTACGACTTATCTCTTCCTTGTGAGCCACTTTCCGACAGCGTATTCATATTCAGATTCTGATTTTTTCAATATGTATTTACATTATAAATTGTGTTTTTTACATTTATAAAATTGATTTTTTTTACCCATTTTCAAAAAACATTGTGCATTAAGTAGTTAAGAAAGTCATTTTAAACTCCATTTATTGACATAAAATCAAGGATAAACCATCATTACACGTTCTCAATTTATTTTCTATAGAAAGAGTATATGCTCTGACAAATCACACACTCATCCAGCTATCCTTATTTAATCCTCTGCTGTTAAAAGGAGGATGAATTCACAACCTAAAGATACAACCTAGGCTTTTCCACAAAAGAAAAATTATTACATTAATGAACATCTGCTGCTGCGGACAAAACTAACTCGAGGAAGAAAAAAAACACGATAAACAAAAAGAACAAACATTTGCTTTCACCAGGAAAACACACAAAAAAGCAGTATTTTTGTTAGTATCGCAGAAGGTGAATTGCCACGTTGTTCATCGTCGTTTCTTTCTATATTCTTAAATTTCTTTTTGATAGTCAAAGAAGTGCTTCCTTACGATATATTTTTTTAGAAGAATATACGTTAAGTCTTCATGCCATGGACAGTTAAATTTTTTTTAAATAAAACACACGCCTAGGGATTTTTTATGCATGTATATATATATATATATATATATATATATATATATAAATATATATATATATATATATATATATATATATATATATATATATATATATATATATATATATATATATATATATATATATATATATATATATATATATATATATATATATATATATATATATATATATATATATATATATATATATATATATATATACATATGTATATATATATATATTTATTTATATTTATATATATATATATATATATATATATACATATACATATACATATACATATATATATATACATATATATTAGTTATAAAACAAGTGTTTAGACGACACGGGGCTAAAGTAACATGAATTATAAAATATCCTGCATGGACATCGCAAGAATTATTCGTGCACCTCTTGTAAATTCGCCTTTTTCATTTTCATTGCACGATGCGTTATCAGAACTATAATTTCTTTATTCCTCTAAAAGTTCAAAGCAAGGTTCGTTTCTCAGTATCATGATGTTGTCTGAGGAGTTGTTGTCTAAGGTGCAAGTACTGACCTCTCTCGAAGAAGACAACTTTAACATCCGTTACATTGAGATTCAGTGTTATGTTGACATTTTTTTACAATCACAAAGGGATGTGAGCAAACTAGTTGTTACAACTATCCTGTAAAGAATTTGGACCCACGACCTGTTTTTCGCAGCTGTGCACCTTTCACTATATCTGCAAAATCGACCCCATTGACCCCCTCCACCCGGTGTTTTATGGGGAAAATAGGAGCCCGCCGGCTAAGACGGCTGATAAGGTTTTTGGATGTGTCGCTGTTTTTTTCCCCCACGGCGGCAGCTCATTTAAAAAAAGGATTCCTTTTTCGGAAGGGATCAAGTTCCAGAAGACCCCGAAGAAATGAGGGAGGATCTAGGGGCAGTGCAGTCAGGGGAGTCTATGGAGAGCCTGCGAGACGAAGAAATCTCTCTGGTTGGAGGGAGAGAACGCAACGCCTGTCTTTGGTGTCTTTGGTGGCCTGTCTTTGGTGAACTGCTCGCCCACCTGATTCGGGTTGCGTTTAAGTCAGGCTCCGGGATGCCAAAATATTATTTTTTTTCCTATCTTTTAATTATTTAATTTTGCAAATAAAATATGTGTTGCCCTTTCAAGCTTTGGAAGTATTATTTGTTTATGCATCCCAGAGACAACTGAACCATACCTGTCCCAGTAAAATAGGAGAGCAGGTTACAAGCAGGCATAGCGCCACAACAAGTGGTGATTCTACACATCCTAAATATAAAGTTTATACATTAATAGGTTAATCCTTTTAGAGAGCAGCGGTAGCTCAGTCGGCAAAGGCAGATATCTCGTAACCGGAGAATCGTGCTATCGAGGTTCAAACCGGCCAAATATCCGGAGTGTGCATTACTAGCTTCTTGGACTCGTAAATAAGTTCGTGATCTCCAAGTACTAAAACGTTACCCCTGAAGGTGGCAGACCTATCTTAATGGTGTCCTACTTGAACCATGGTTCTAAATTACGAAAATACATTTGAAAAAAAAGTCATTCTTTCTCCGTAGAGGTGCTCCTCAAACAAAGGGCGAACTGCTTTTTGAGGTTTATTCAGTCTTCAATCTTCGTTCCTCACTCAAGTGAATGTGCATATGACCCTTAGCTACGGACCAATCGCATATTTTCACGGGGTCTCTTGGACCTGTTGGAGGCTTTCGAATAACGGGGGGATAGGTAACAAATGCAACAATTGTTTTACGGCCAGTCTCACTAAGGTCTTTGAAGGCTAACCACAATTAATCTCTGTTTAAAAGGAGAATTGCGTTCCACCGTTGATTGGCTCCATGGGTTAATTGCGGTCAGCCGTTAAACGACTTTGGTGAGAAAGGCCATTAGAGTTACGTGATATACGTACTTAATATGTTCAGATATTACTTCAAGACTCGATTCAAAGATGCTCAAAAATAAATATTTAAGTTTTTAAGTGTTTTTAAGTATATAAGTACAGTTGTAACGTTGAAACTAGTTACAAAATTGCATGTCAAAAAGGATATTTTCTTTCAGATCTGCACACCGAAAGTTTTCACGGTTACAATACTTTCCTTACTTCGTAGAGAAAAATTTGAAAACCCTCATATGAACACTTCATGACTTTCTGCTAAGCTTATCAAATTATATATTTTATTTTATTTTGCCTGAAGCGTCATCAGAATTATCATTCGCACTTTTCAATCAGGATTCAACGTCAGTTCCTTTTCTCAAGTTCATTATATTGACTGGTAAAAAAGAATTGCTGGCATTTCAAGGCTACTTGCAGCATTAATAGCCACAATACATTGAAATTTTTGTCTGTATAAATATTTCGACAAAGTCTCAAATTTTTCTCAGTCACAATACTTCTTTTACTCTATAAAGTATTAACCGTAAGAATTCAAAATTGTTCTACTTGAATGAAGAGGAATAAGATATTGTTGTTTAGTTTTATTTAAATCTTTGATATAAGTTACTTAAATACGTGAACTATATTTTAATGTCCCTATTAACTTAAGTTTATTAACACATTTTATCAACAGGGCTATTTTTCCGTTTTGATTGTTCTGTTTCTGTTACGGAAAACATGATATATTTATATATTTATACAAAAATATTTATATCTCAAATTCTATGACATTTTATCACAAATATACAATAGTATAAGTTATAAAAGAGACTACAACCTAGAAGTCTGTTCTATTATCTCCGGCAATAACGCTGTATAAATATGAAAATTTAGAGTTTAGATATGAAGTTTGGGTCATTATAACTTTAATTTTCAGTACTACTAAACTTAAAAATTGAGTCATATTTTAGATAATAGTCTATTTAATTCATAGTGCAATTACAAATAAAATGCAGTTTTTAAAAATTAGAATTTCCTTTGCAACTTTAACTATGGTAGTTTCTGCTTGTTGAAAGTTTTTTTATATATTTTTTCACAGGTATTTTGAATTAATGAAAGAATCACATGCTTAATATTTATATTTCTCATTTCTCATGTTAAGGTTTTATTTTAAGATAATTCTTGATATTGAAAGTGAAAAATATAAAAGAATAACTCGGAAGGATGTCAATCCCTTAATATCAATAATTATTTTATATTCTGATGATAATTACATTCATTATAAAAACTAAGGATATTAAAATCAATTTTTGTAAACAATGCTTGTATATTTCACAAATCAGTGACATAACTATAAAATATTAAGCCAAATTTAGCTCAGCTGCAGATCTATTCTTGCCTGAATACAAAAAAAACTGTAACTATAAAAAACCTTGATTTTAAGATATACTTTGCATAAATTTGTAGCATTTCAGAAATGTTATCTCACATTTATTAAAAAATAAGAGTCTATATAAATCTAGAAATAGTGTTGTGAAAGAAATGTTATATATTTTTCATATATTTCAAGATAAGGCATCGAGAAATGAACGTTAAATATTAAGAAAAAATAAGAGATTGCAATCTAGCAACAACGACATTTCGCCAGCAAACAAAATTTAGTCTGCTTATTAACGATAGCTGTCACTCGTGTAAGATAAATATGACTAGGTTCCCTACATATCATACAGATATAAAAATTAGATAATGTTTTAGAGAAATAGCTGATGCTATCGGGACAACATTAGCAAGTAATTTTCAGATGATGTAAAAAACTGAAGACAATGAAAAAGTATTTTAGCATTTTGGAATGATCTAAAAAATGGGCTGTGATGGGTTTCAAGAAAGATAATGTAATGAAATTTAGATTTAAAATCTTTCAAGAGTCATAACAGTGCCCTGTTTGAATTATTAAGAATATCCTGAATCCTTTTATATAGCGTTCTTATATCTTTTCTTTTATATTTTACAAAATATTTAAACTTATATCACTATGTAAAGTTTCATGACCGAATATTTCATTTCGATACAGTGTCCATAGGTTCAAATACGGTGGTTGACCAAAGGAAAAAATCCTCCATCCATAGCTACTTTAAAAAGTAGTAATTAAAGTGGGAAAAATGAATATATTTAAACTTAAATCTCTGAATAAAGTTTCATGTCAAAATACTGCAATTCGGTACAACGTCCATAGGTTCAAATGTCATGGTTGGCCAAACAAAAAAATTCTCCACCCATAGCTACTTATAATTAAATAGTGAAAAATAACCACCCATACCTGCTTATAATTAAATAGTGAAAAATAAATCAGTGTTACTACCAACACATTATATACAATGAAAAGTTATTTATACATTTATACGAAACTCACTTAAGTTAAATATTTAGTTATACAAAGTACTTCCCATTCTCTGGTGAAACTTCCGTTTATAAATTATTCACTTATAAGAATATTCAGTTGTACGAAATCTTCTATTATATGAATTTTTGTTTCCCTACCTAAAATGTCGAATGTAAATTTTATTGGGTTATAAAAAAAAGCTAAAACATTTCGTGACAATTTCTTGCAAATTTTTGTATGTATTATACATAAAAAAGAGAGTATTTCATTCCTGTATTCTATTTCTTTTATCATTTAATGTTTTGCTTTAAAAATGTTTTATGAAATGTGTAGCTTTTATGTATTTGCTCCTGTGTCTAATAAACACAGAAAATACATTTAATGTAGACAAAAAATTAACTTGGTTGTTACAGTTTAGATATATTTTTATAAATATCATTTTTACCTTTAAAGTGCATTGAAAGTTTAAATTATTTATTGAAAAATCAGAAATGCAGCACAATACTTTTTTACGTTTAAATAGGTGGAAATGACTACTATCCACATTTACAAAGTATTCACTTAAATGAGTTATCCCTTCCCCCTGGTCTTCTTTCACTATTTCGACACACAATTTTTACTACTTCTAGTTTCACATTAACTACCTCGGATTCACATTAAATTTCAAGTAAACGAAAAAAAATGTAGTAATACCAAACTAAATGGTAAACAGGTGAGGGTGTTTAACAAAGGTATATAAATTACGAATATAATATTTTAAATTTTGAAATGAAGGTGAAATTAGCCACAATACATTTTGACGACATTTCTACATCAACGATAAAGGCGGTTGACGGCAAATAAAGCTTTTCTTCAGATTTTTCCACATCTTCCTATAATTTTCCGATGTATATTATTGCGCAGTTTGATTTCTGTCCAAAAAATCATGACAAGAAGACCATCTCACGGGCCACTGTAGCTCAGTCGTGAAGGGCAACGATCTCGTAACGGAGAGTTGAGGGTTCGGAACCCGAGCCGGCCTAAAGTTCCACGGTGTTCTTCAATGGTTACTGGAGCCCATGAAATATGTTCGTGGTCACAATGTCCTCCAAGTTCTCAATCAATACTCTGGGAGGTGGCAGACCAAGTCTATGGGTCTTCTACTTGTTCCTGCTTCAAAATTACGAGGACCTACTTGAGCGAAGTCGTTCTTTCCCCTTAATGGTGCTCATTAAAACGAAAGGCGCACCACTTGGCCTTAATACGAGAATCTGCAGGCTCAATCGAGCTTAGTTTGTCCAAGTGCTATGAGAAACAACAACAACAACAGACCATCTCATTCTTGTCTTGTAAAAATTTTATGTACCTCCCAAAACTTGTGCTGATTGTGACTTGAGCTTGAAATTGTAAGCAGTATATAAAGTAGAAGATATTTATTCTTCATACTTTGTACTTTTGAGACATCGCTGAAACAATCAACACTATCAGTCTGAATGGTTTGGTGATGTTTAGAGAACTGGATCAAATTCTGAAACAAGATGGTTTTCAAACCATGACCTGCGTCTTAAAGTGGATTCAAAACCTTTACAAACATTCCTGTATGCAACAAAAATCTACCAACAATTTCTGATACTGAAAGGCAGCATACAACCGATTTCGAAATCGTTCGATCTTGATTAGGCTGAAAAGATAGTTATTTTCTCTACCCAGTAAAAACGACGAAGTTTAAGTGTCAGATAAAAATTTCAGTTTAGACTTTCTTGTACATACCATATATAGAGTACATAGTTTGTTTCATTAAATAAAATTAAGGAACTTTGAATGTTGAAAATTCTTCTTAATCCATTTTTAGGCAGTTTTTGGTATTTTTATCAATGACAATCATTACATTAGATATAGGTGTTTTAAACAAGTTTATTTTAAGACAGTTAAGGAACTTTTTTTTTTCATATTTTTAGTATGATGCAAATGGGTTAATGGAAATTTCAGAAATACAAATTCTCCTCCTATTTCCATGAACAGTAAGGTTTAAATGAAGTTTTGTTAGCCTTTTAGAGAAAATCTTGGAGACACATAGTCTTAGAGAAATCTTAGAGGAAAATAAATTATCTGTATTTTAAACAATTTTCATTTGAAATGTCTACATACATTGACTGTCTCTACAGCTTACAGGATTTAATTGTCAGAAGCAATTTCATTTAATCATATATTATGTTATTTAGAACTCTAGCTTTAATATATAACATTTACGAAAGAGGATATACATTTAAAGAAACAAAGCGTTACTAGATAAGCCGTATTTAGCTTATCTAACATATTTCTCCGTACAAAACAACGAGATTTAATATTAAAAGATATATTATGAATTATCGTCTGTTCGGAAGCTAAAAAAGCTCTAGAAATGTATTATTTACGTCTATTACAAGATAATCTAATCAATTGTGCTACAGACTGTTTATTAAAATTTTGAAGCAAATAAATCTGCTGTTTTGTTTTTCTAATTTTACTTTGAATAATTTTATTATTATTAGTAGTAGTAATAGATCATAATTTTTATTCATGCATTATATGTGTATGTAACCAAATATTGAGGACTACCATATAGCCCATCATATGACTGGATCAATAAAATTTTTAATCTTCCATAGTTGTAAAGTAACCCTTGAGGCTGATTAAAAACTGGTTTGTTTTTTGGCTGAGAATTATCTGGTACAAGCTCAATAATTTGTTTATCTTCATACTCCTCAAAGTCTCCCTATATTGTGAATGCAGTTTAGAATCACGTTGAATTCATTTAGAAAGATAGTTGACCACTGAGGAATGTAATTGGTTCAAAGATATGGGTTAGGGGAATATCTTCCAAAATTTGCCGAAATTCAACAGCTATACTCGTAAACCGATGTCAAAAAGCGAGGGGTATAGTTAATACTCAAACAGCGAAAGAGCTGCATCAGTGATATAGCGATCAGCGATGAGGCTGTTTGAGTGCAGTCTATAGTTCAATGTACATTGTATCAAAAAAAATGTTTGTGATTGAGGATCCAGATTCAAAAAGACAAGTCAAATAAGACAAGAAAGACAAATAATTAGGGTTGACTTCTAAAAGAGTGTGCTTGAAATGTAAGATACGAAAGCGATCGAAATAAATATCGTCCCCAACTATTGCAACGACTGTATGGGGAACCATTTTCCCTTTTTATATTTAATAAATATTGTTCCATTTTACAATTATGCTGACTAAATGTTATTCATTTTAAACTTTACTCTCTTTGAATTTTGCTAACCGTAACTCATCAAGAATCCAATATGGATATCTAACCATTCCAGGTCCAATCGCTTCATAAATTAGAGGACAAACGGACAGATAACTTAGACTATTATTATATAGGGCATGTATTCACTTCCTTATTGTAACTATTCTCAGTTATACTTAAAGAACATTTATATATATATATATATATATATATATATATATATATATATATATATATAATAAGCAAATCTGACTACTATGAAGTCATAGTTGACATTCCAGTCAAGGAGACACTGTCGTTGCTTTTCTGCAGTGCAGTCAAACTGTCAAAGAACTGAAAACGAAATTATTTTTTAACTTTTAATAACACTTTTATCGAGAGCTACTTGTATGCGTTTTTGGTCTTTCCTGTGTATGTCTTACAATATGTAAAAATATAAGTTTTTTCTAGTATTGCAAAGGAATTGAGTCTGGTTTGTTTGACGCATTTTGATATTCCAGTATTGTAACAGAATTATATTAAATATTCCGAATAGCGAAATTATTAGTAACTAACATACAGCATGCGAATTTGTTAACACTAGGTTAACGGACGTTTCTTGTGTACCTATCTTTACGAACACTCGTCAATTTGACGTATGAACGAATACATATAACAACACTCAGAAAGCAATGTAATTATACACTATCAGTAAAAAATGAAAATATGAGGTAATATTTAAAGAAAATTTTTATTGTTCAATAATTTTACTATACATTATTTCAATATTTTACATTTCATTTTTGAATTCTCGAACCCAGCAACTAAAACCTTCAAAATCTCTTCACACTCTGACTTCAATTGACATTCTGCGTTTCGTTTTTTCTACTGTTGCTTATTGCTTGTTTCATTTGAGATAACAATATCGGATAACGGATCGAAGTATTGTCGGTACATTGCTATTTATTATTGTTGTAATATTTACATGAGTAGAGCTAATTTACTAAAAATCTTGTCTACATTACGATCGTGTCAAATTGGTACATATCCGTAGGAATATTTATACGACATAGAAAATTTCAATATTTCAACGCTTTTAAAGAAAATAGACTTCAATGTATATTTACCTCATTCAATGGATAAAAATCAGTACAAAAGATAAAATTAAAATGCAAAAGTTTTTTGTAATTTTCCTTATAAAATTCGAAATGCATCAAAATGACGCGTCCTGTAAACCTTGTGTTGATATTCCATCACGTGGTACCGCACCTTAATGTGTGTACTGCATCTTAAAGTGTTTAGTTCTTTTGACTTGTTTAGTAACTTGGTGTATAAGATTATCTTAGCTTTGAAAACCAAACTAAGCTAGCAAGTACTGGTTACAATTACAACCGAAAATGAAAGCGTAGATAAAGAATGGGAAATTAAATAAAAATTAACAACTTATCGTTTTGTCCTGGTTTCAAATAAACATTCAGATGATTTGGCACTAAATTTTGGAAATAACAGAAGTAAAATCACATGAAAAGATGACTTTAAAGATTTCCATAATAACACAGAATTTATTCCACGAACACACTCAAAACATCATGTAGACTCCAAACTATGGTCAATTGTTGACCACTTCCTGGTGGTGACCTTGAACGATAGTTTACGGGTTGCATCCACACACTGGGCCACTAAATGAGCCGAGCTCGTGGATTTGTCCCTAGGGTCTACTGCGTACTTTAGTTGCGCATCTGACTGCCTTTGATCTTTGGAGAAAAACCGCCTCCGAAGCCATCGTCAGCCAAGGCTATTTTATCGTTTGCCACCATCAACCACGATAGAACATACCCCGTCCAGACGATGGAGATGGCTTGCAGTGGACCATAGTGTGGAAGGAGCCTTCAGAATTAAATAACATGGCATAGAGAGCTCCATCTAGTGGCTGGCTAATTACGGAACTCAAGACCGAACACTCGGAAAAATTGTAATATAGTAAATTAATATCATAAAAATTTAAACTACGAGGCTATATCAATAGTATCCCACATGAAAATTTTCCTTGTGGTAATAAGTTATATAGTAAAAATATGAATGGACAAAATAGAAAGTTAAATTTTCTGCATTCAACCCTACATAGATTTTAGTATTAAAAGTATAAATTAAACGACTCTCGTATATGGCTTCCAATTTATTATACATTACGAACTGGTTTAATTTGGTTTGGTTAGCAGTGCTATGGTCGATTGTTTAGTTACATGAGGATAATGACTCTAGGATTTTCTGATTAAAGTGATTCCAAACGGCTACAAAACTCCATACTAGCAGTGGGATTCAAACCCATGAACTGGGTACCGACTATTATCATTACAAGATGGTAAAATTAAATTGAAAAGTCAATTTCTCAGATTTTTAAAAATTTATACAGAAACAAAATTATTTCGTTTAATTTTTGCCTTCTTAACAATTTGTAAGGTACTTTTATAGCAATAAGAATATTAATATAAAATTTAGCATTTAAATGCATTATAATTTGTTTAATGTTTCTTAGATGCACGTATATTTGCAATTCTTCCTCCTTCAGCCATTTAAGATTCTTGTTAAGCTCCTAGAATTCTATTTATTAGAATCATGCTGAACAAATTCATTTTTCTTACATAATCTAGAAAACTAAGTATAATAATTCACAAAACATATTTTATCTTTGATTTTCATAGAAACAACGAATGAAATGGATGAAAGAACAAAAAGCCTCATTTTGCTAAGTTTAACATTAATATTCAGTGTGATGTGTAACAATTCATATTTCATTTATCCATCCATTTAAATATAAAACGTAAATATTCGGATAAAAATGTGACTTATTGAAAATATGTCTATGTTTGGAAGAGATAACAATAGTACGTAATTTTTATGAGTTACAGATATTACTTTTGTTAACATAGTTTTACTTTACGAACAAAAATGTGCACTGAATTTGATACTCTCACAAACAAAGCCATGAAATCATCTATTTTTAAAATTCTGAACAACTATTCAGCAAATAGTAATCTGAAACTTTATTAAAAGCGCGTTTATTGTTAAAACATATGCTCTGCCTCATGACAATAATCCAATCAATAAATAAAAGAAACTTTGTAGGGATTACGTAAATATATCACGCATAGATTAAAGGTTACACAGGAATTAAACGAGTAAACTTAAATCTATAAAAACGGTTGCAACTTTTCCACATTTTAATATTAAAAAGTTTCATAAAGCTTAATAATCATGAAATTTTAAAAAATAGAAATTGTAGTTTTAAGGATTGTTATTTGTAATTCATTATTATTTTATTTTTGAAATACTGTTCATAACTTATTGTAACAGTACCAGATGCTTGAACTTCGTTATAATTTTAAGAACAGTCTATCTTTTTGCTAAACCTCTTTCCCCGATTGAACTGTTTTTTATATTAAACCTTTAATGCTAAACTGTTTAATATGAGTTATAAGTCAGAATTTGAGTAACACTGATAATAATAGTTTATTTATTAAATTCAAATGTAAGGCTATTGGTTACATTTTTTTCTAGATTATTCTTCCCTTTAGGTTATGAAGGCGGGATAAAAAAAACGATAAATTTCGGTTCTGAAAATGCATGGGTTCCAATTCCTTTGTAGAAATGGATGCTCGTTTCCAATTGAAATCGGCATGTAGTCTGAAGTCTTGTTCTAATTAGTATTCAAGTTACTAAAAATTGACTATTGTGCTACAAGTGAAACCAAAACAAACCTTTATTAGATTTTCTTGACACTTCTTTGTGGATATACTATTGTGGATGTCAGAGTAAGTCATTACGGTACAGATGAATTATAGACGCCGCGTTTTTTTGTCGCCAAATTTGGCGATAATTTTGGCAATTTCACGGGGTAATAAGTGGGTTGGTGTATTTGCCCTGACTTTGGTGGTGGGGTATGGCAGCTCTAATGTGTTCTTGCATCCCCCCCTTGGTGCACGTGATTTCTGACGTCAGCACCCGGCACTATTCCAGAAATTTGCATCTTAGCTGTTCTTTTGGTTTACAGCCTAGGTCAGGTTGTATCTTTTTTTAATCTTATCATTTTTTTGGATTTAGTAAGTAATTTTTTTTGTGCTTATCATTTTTTGGGTGTAGTTATTTCGGTTGGTTCTTATTTCTTATTTTACTATTTTTGAAATTGTTAAAAGTATCAGGATATTTTAAATCAAACAAGATGTTTTGGTTTGGAATATTTTTGTTTTATTCTTATTTTCTGGCATTTAGTTATGACGGGTGAAGTTATTTCGGTTCTTACTGTTTTTGAAATTGTTAAAAAGTATCAAAATATTCTAAATCAAACAAGATGCTTTGGTGTGGAATATTTTGTTTTGTTCTTGTTTTCTGGGATTTGAATATTAAAAATTGACTATTGTGCTACAAGTGAAACCCAAAACAAACCTTTATTATATTTTCTTGGCACTTCTTTGTGGATATACTATTGTGGAGGGCAGAGTAAGTCATTGTTTCAATGCTTTTCCCGACATCTCGCTTGTTCATTAAGGGACCAAAATCATTTTTGAGACTTTTTAATAATTCCATCTTGCCTAAACTACCTATTCTTCTAAGACCGTTCTTCGGCCTCGCCGTATGTCATACGTTTGTTATATTCATGTGACAAAAATATAAATTAGATGAAAGTGAATTCATCTTTGCTGATACATTTCATTGAATTTCGGTATTGTTATCTGCATTAAAAAATATAAGAACACTACACGGCACTTGTGTACACAGAATTATGTGAAATTTTAGGCTGTACTAGGTTTATAAAACTCGTTTTTAAAAATAAGAGTCTTTTTCCCATACGTTTTTTTCTTAAGAAATCTTTTCAGACAGATGTTTATCTCAGATGTTCAGACAGATGTTTATGCTAACAGCAAACTCCAATACTTCAAGGGAAAAAAATGTTTACTGACAATAATATTTTCCTTTTTTTTTCAAGATAGAACTTTTATTAATTTTCATCAATTAAAAAAATATCTTTTTATGTTTCGGGAATTAAGAAAAAATAATCCGACAGAAAAGTGGTTCGATTTAAAACATATTTCCAATAAAAGAAATATTATTCATAATAGTCTTTCTAATAAAAGAAATTTTAGTATATCTATAGCATGGTAGTGTATTAAAAATACTAACGACAAAATTAGAAAAGAAATCAATCAGGACTAATAATTATGGCTGAAATACACACACACACACACACACATATATATATATATATATATATATATATATATATATATATATATATGTGTGTGTGTGTGTGTATGCATACATTACAAATAAACTAAACAAAAAACTAAGTAAATATTACGAACATGAAAATATTATATTGAAAAAATATACTTGGTAAGAGTTCATTATAAAATATCTTTTTATATCATGAATCTTATTATTACGTTATTAATTCAAAAACAATAGCTCTGTGAAGAATTCTTTTGTCTGAAACTAACTTTCTATATACTCTAATGCTCGTTTGAAAACAACTGCTTCAAACTCTGAGCTTTCAAGCTTGACCGCGCAGGTCGCTATGCAAAGAGCTCATTACTGAATATACGAACAACGCATTTCTCGAAAAGTTCTTTTCGATAAAATGAGTAAAAAAGAGAAATCTTTATATTTGCATTCAAGCGAATAGATTAATTCAGATTTTCATGGTCTTACTTCTGTTTGTAAATCCCAGTTTCGCTACGTAATATAACTAAATAAAAATTGGCTAGATCACAACTAAGATGTTACCTTCTCAAAACCATCTTAGTTATATTTTTGATGAGGGAATTTATGTTTGCATACACGTATAAGGAAATTTACGTCCTGGTTTAAATATATATATATATATATATATATATATATGACTCCAAACATACAGATTAATTCAGATTTTCATGGTTACTTCTGTTCGTAAATCTCTGTTACACAACGTAACATAACTAAATAAAAATTGGCTAGACCACAACTAAGATGTTTCCATCTCAAAAGCATCTTAGTTATGTTTTTGATGAGAGAATTTATCTTTGCATACAATTATAAGCAAATTTATGTCCTGGTGTAAATATATTTATTACTCCAATCAAATAGATTAATTCAGATTTCCATGGTTACTTCTGTTCGTAAATCTCTTTCGCTCCGTAACATAACTAAATAAAAATTGGCTAGAACCCAACTAAGATGTTTCCTTCTCAAAAGCATCTTAGTTATGTTTTTGATGAGGGAATTTATCTTTGCATACATATAAGCAAATTTACATCCTGGTGTAAATATATATATGACTCCAATCAAATAGATTAATTCAGATTTTCATGGTTACTTCTGTTCGTAAATCTCTGTTTGGCTATGTAACATAACTAAATAAAAATTGGCTAGAACACAACTAAGATGTTTTCTTCCCTAAAGAATCTTAGTTATGTTTTTCATGAGGGAATTTATCTTTGCATACATATAAGCAAATTTACGTCCTGATTTAAATATATATATACTCCAATCAAATAGATTAATTCAGATTTTCATGGTGTTACTTCTTTTCGTAAATCTCTCTTTCACTACATATTATAACTAAATAAAAAATTGGCTAGAACACAACTAAGATGTTTCCATCTCAAAAACATCTTAGTTATGTTTATGATGAGGGAATTTATCTTTGCATACATTTATAATCTTTGCATACATTTATAAGCAAATTTACGTCCTGGTGTAAATATATCTATGACTCCAATCAAACAGATTAATTCAGATTTTCATGGTGTTATTTCTGTTCGTAAATCTCTTTCGCTAAGTAGCATAACTAAATAAAAATTGGCTAAAACGCAATTGGATAGTCCTATCCCTGCACAAAAATGGCTAAGTTTAAGTTTATATTAAGATCCACTTTATTTTACTTTATATAGCATAGAGCTTATTTTGTATCTTTAAATGCCTAACAAAGGAGAGCATTTTAGCGAAAATTCAATCAGTTTTCTACCTCCTTGTTTTTTTTTCATAGTAAATTTGGTGCGAAATACTTTTATATAAACTAATTCACCCCCTTATGAATCCTGAGAGGACTAAAGAAAGTCAAATTAAACACTTGTGAAAGAAAATTAAACATTTTTCTTAATTATGACTAGAGTTGTGAGCAGTGGAATAAACCGAGTTTTTTGGGAAGGGAATTTTGAAAATTTCTAACACATGGGAATATTGAAGTATTTTGAAGTTGTCAATTCCTGTGACACAATGAGAACCACCATTTTTTTCTATCTTTGTTGTAGACCTCAAAAGTTGATATTTTCACAACATTTTACTATTATATGCTATGAAAAAAAAATTGAATAATTGACATTAACTAACTATATTTGGCAAGGAATCATGTTTAGCATGAAAGAATGAGTATATTTTTCCTTTGAAAAATATCCAATATTTTTATTATTATATAAATATTAGGCAATAATCTGTAGTGTCACAAAACCCATAAATCATTATTTTTCTTGGATAACATCTCTCTCTCTTTCTCTCTCTCTCTCTCTCTCTCTCTCTCTCTCTCTCTCTCTCTCTCTCTCTCTCTCTCTCTCTCTCTCTCTCTCTCTCTCTATATATATATATATATATATATATATATATATATATATATAATGTGTGTGTGTAGCAATAGGACACAAAATGCAACAGTGTCATTTGATTACACCTTTAAATGATATATGCATTACAAAGAATAATAAACTGTTATTTTAAATTTAAAGATATTTATTTCTATATTATAAATGGAGGGAAAAAAGTTTAGCATAAAGAAATTTACATAATAAATAAGGATAAAAAATAATGTATATAATTATTATATTAGCAATTAAAATTGAAGCAACCAGTTAGTTATGTGTTTGATAAGACTAACAGAGTAATTAATTCCTTAAGTACTGCTATAAAATCCTTTAAATGTTCATTGCTATTATTTCTTGAATATATATAATATATATAATATATATATATATATATATATATATATATATATATTGTATGTGTGTATATGTATATATATGTATGTATATATGTATGTATATATATATATATAATAAAATATATATATATATATATATATATATATATATATAAAAATTATAATATAAAATATATTTATTTTAAGTAAAAAAAAATCCGTACAAAATACAATTCTAAAAATGTTCTTAAATAGCCACTGTTTAAAAAATAATAATATAAACATGTGTTAAAATGATTTTTACAAATTCTAAATTCCATACTGGATTAAGTTTTATTCTTATATGTAAAATTATTTACAAAATTTATTAATTAATATTAAAATACGTAAAAAGTTTTTATTTATAAAATATATTTTTTTATATATATTATATATATATATATATTATTATTTTTTATATATATCTACCAAAAGTAAATCTCTTAAAAATAATATGCTAGTTCTAATACTGAAAAAAACTATAAACAGTTAAAATGATTTCTTAAGTAAAATTCCGATCAAAAATCCTTTTTTGCATCTATAATTATCGTATTATATTTTTCTATTTGCATATATGTAAAATATTAAAGTTTGTAATTGGTAGATTCTTTCCTAATAACCCTGAATTTTTATTTAAAAATAGCTCTCGTTATATACTCATATATTCATTTTGCGACAACTGATTCGTACTCTGTTCTTTTAATCTCTACCGAGCAAACACTTCCAAAACTCTTCCATGCAAACGTCTAATTACTGAAAATACTATCAGTGCATTTCCTGAAGAAATCATTTTCAGTTATATCAGAAACAAAAGAAATTCTTATACGTTATTCGTATTTGCTTTCAAGCGCAGGGATTAATTGAGATTTAGATAGCGTTTCTTCTGTTTGCAAACTTTGTTTCACTACGGAACATAACTAAGATCTTCCATAGAATAAATTTCGTCCTTTTTTTATACACAGCAAACATCTCTCGCTTCTAATAGATGTTTAAGATGAAACATTTTCAGGCTAAGTCTAATCTATCAACGATATTTTTTGATGACAAGAGAAAATGTTACCTTGGGCATTTATGCTCGTCATTTGATCGTATAAATATATTTTATTAATTAAAGAACCCGAAAATGTTCGTGTAAAGATGAGGTTTGATATTTTGTTTAGATTAAAGTTGATTATTTTAATTTTAAGTGAGTGTAGCGAAATTTTACGATGGTCTAATAATCTGTAATTTTTTTACACACAAAAGAAACTCTTTAATGCAAGGATTGATTAAAATAGTATTTTATGTTTGTATATCCGGGGATTAAACAAACTAAATATCTGGCTTGAAGAAGTAAAAACGCTGTTTTCACTTGGCAGGGTGTCAAGATATGCTTTTTCGTTCAATAGTTTAGGAAATGATCCTCTCGTGAGAATTTAGGGTGATATATTAGTAACATCAATAAAATTTGAAACTCTGAGTTAAGCCGTTTATTGTTATAGTTTTCTAAGATAGATGGCGCTGGGGCATGTGATTTGTGTTTATCTTTTAGGGTTATGTTTTTCTGATCCAGAGAGTTGAATTAATGTATGAATCAGTGGCATGCGGTAGGTGTTCATGAAGGGTGTGCAGAGAGCAACAAGAACAATAATAATAAAACCATAAAAATGTACACTAAACACTTTTTTAACGTTTATTATTCATTTGTACACAAAATCCATACGTCTATCCGTATTACTAATAAAATAACGAAAAGCTTATATTTCCATGAAAAACTTATATTTTCAGCAAACGTAGCACTACACTGAGCCCGCCGCTGCGGTTCCTCATCAAAATGCTCATTGGTGCCGACAAACCGAAAGTCTAGTCCACGTGCAGAGGATGTCACTTCACGCCAGAGCAATAGAACACACTGTTTCTCGTTCGGTCAGTGGATTAAATTATATTTATTAATTGTTTTTTAACATTTGGAAATTATATATTCTGTGAAAAACATCTTCACAATTTTTAAAAACAAAACCAGGGATATGGTGTTACAGATATAACTTATATACTGCCTGTAAAACACAATGAATGGTAAAATTTTGGACTGTTCTGTTAGAATTCGTTTCTTTTTCTAACAAAACAAAGTTGTTTTTCAGCGAATTATTTCTATAAATATAATACATCACCAAAATTACTTTACCCCACTAAAACATTTCCCTTTATATTGATGAAATACTTCTTTTATATTTCCATGAAAACAAAATCTTACAATATATAAATTTAAACATTAACCGTCTGCAAAATCGTATGGCCAGTTAATCAGTTAAAAAACCAAAAGATCTTCAGCACGTAAGTCCCCGCTCAAATCCAACGCCTAATAACCCGTACCTTCGGATGATTCTGAATGCCAAGTGCAAAAAAAATAGCTGCACTTGTCTCAGATCTATAGTATGCTGTGCTTCTCTAATAGCCCATACATATAAAGCGTGATTTTCTATTAGTACGCAGTGCGTACACATAAAAATTTCTTATGTTTGTTTGCTTTTGAACGCGCTACGTGGTGCAGCACCTAGTACCGCAAGCACTGCGAGAATACAAGCAAGCAAATCAACATAATATTTGAATATATTGTAAATATTATTTATTATATACCATATAAAGTTAGGTAGACATAGGTGCAGAAAATTATTGCCGGTCATAATTTTGCTAGGGTGTGCAGTGCACACCCTAGCAAAATGGACCGCACGCTACTGGTATGAATATACCATCTGTGAAACCTCATAGGCTAAATCGTGTCGTTTTTAACCCTCGAGGACACATGCTACCCGCAGTTACACTAGGATGCGCGCTTGGCCTGTGCAACTGTTCTCAGCCAAATACCAACAAAACTGCTTTCGGTTATGAACAGAAAATGTGTATTGCCAAAATTACTTTATTAAAAGTCTAAAATATATTTCGGATTATTTAAAATATCATTTTTTAATAATATAATCTTTTGGGACTGTAGATCTTTTATTAGCATTCTGAAAGCACAAGCATAAGACACACAAGTTAAATCTTAAAACTTAAAAATCTTAAAACTTAAATCACATCTTTATATTTCTTCATTTCAATCACATAACTGTGTATTTTTACAGCATTTATCCTCCGACCACAAACACTAAATAAAAATGCAAAACTGTATGCGCATGCACTATGTCTGTGGAGCTCTATAACAGATAATTACGCTTCAAGCCACTATCAGATGAGAGTACTTGAACTCTACTCAGACGACAGTTATCTAGAGAAGCGAAACTAACTTTTAATATTGAAAGGAAAGTACAAACACTCTGATGACATATTATAGAATAAAAATTAAAAATTGCACAAAAGAATAAAAATTAAAATAGAATAAAAATTAAAAATTGCACAAATTGCATAAAAATTAAAAAGTGTACAAAAAGAAATCAAGTTGTATTCACATCAACTTTTTACTATTTCTTTCGTGTAATAGACAGATATTTGTACAATTAAAAGAAAAAAAAGAATTACGAATTAGCATATAAAACTGACCGGCATAAGAAAAATCTATGTGGTCTGTCTTAGAGAGAATGTAAGAACGTAAATTTACGTGGATCGTTTCAGTCATTAAGTATCAAGAAGTTTTTACTGAATAATATTAATTTGTAGATTAAATGCATTAGCAGAATCAGTAGCGTTCGCAGAATTTTTTCAAGAGGGGGTCATAATTCTAAAGATAATAGCCAGCATAATTTCTACTAAAATTTTTATTTTTGCCATTTTTTCTGGGCTCAAGGGGGGAGGAGTGTTTAAACTCCTAACCTCCCTCCCTTGCGTACGCCCAGGAGCATAATGTCACATTTTCTAAAATTGTTAAAAACTTTTTTTTGCAAATTTAGATATTTTCTAAATATGCAGAAAACTCTGGAAAATCGTTAGTCAATAAACATGTGTCCACTTATTTTTTATAGCTGAATCAGATCTAAAATATTATTTTATTGCACTTATGTTCATCGAAATTTTTGCCTTGATGATTTTTTATTGCAAAAGTGTCAAAACTTACTGTGGTCGAATTTTTTTTTTCTGATTGCATCCTATGAAGTGAATTTTGATGAAATATTTCCTCTGTTCTATGTGGAACTATCTTTTCACCTCTAAATTCAAAAACCGAATGAAATACAGATCTGACTCAGAGAGCGTCAAAAGCGTAGATCAGTAAATAAAGCGAGCAGAGAAAGATATCTGTGACGTGACAAAAGCGAGAAACAATTTGGCATTTGCGTTTCAAACGAAAATACTTCCGCATGACTCCCACCTAAGAATGAGCAATTAGTCAAAACTAGACTGTCTCACGCTCTTCGTCAGATGTCTTTTGGAGAGAGGAACAGTTAACCCTCCCATGGGAATTGCTCTATATTCAAAACTGCAAGTTTATTTTGAAGGGAGAAATAAAATTCTATACTCGGCAAAAGGAGTAAAACGTAAGCAAAGAACACTTAAACAATTCTCTTCAAATGACTTTTAACACATTCTAGTACGTTTTCTGACGATTGATACTTGAGCGGGGGTCATGTACTAGTACGGGTTAGTGTAACAAGATGGTTTGTTTGAGGGTACAAAAATAACGGTATATACAGGAAAACGAAGCCGAATATTCTTCTCTACTACATAGATTCTGGAAAAATTTAGACAAATAAAAACTAGCTTTAACTTCAGTCGATGCGGAACCACAGAACGAGAAGGTTGATTAAAAAAATCAATTTAGATTTTAAATTAACTTTTTATTTATCCTTGCGAAAATGATATTATATATATGTATATTTATATATTATATATATATTTGTATTTATATATATATAATTGTTTATTTGTCTATTTATATATTTGTTTATTTATTTCAATATAAATTACGAAAAGTTGGTTAAAAAAATTATATAATTTTCGATCTATTGAGATTTAACTGAATAACTAAATTTAGGCGCAAAACGCCCGCTTCTGGTACAATTCCGCTGCGAAATGTACCGGCACAAAATGGGTTAATTTCTTGAATTTTAGCAATGACAAAAATATTCCACCAAAGTCTACGGATGAATAGATGTGCTACATACTCTACGTAAAGGAGAAATTTTCATTCATAGATCAGTCGTAAGCAGAAAATTGTTTACTTCAAACATTTTGATCCAAAATTTGCTCCTCCATATAATCGGGATGTACGATAGCCATATGGGTTGTAAAGAAAAAAGAATCAAATAAAGATGTCAATGAACAAAAATCCACATCAAAAAGTTATATTTCATCCTTAATTAGACTTCTCAACGAAAAAAAATTACATCTTATTTCCCATGCTAATATTTGATTGCAGAAAAATATATTTAAAGTGTAATCAAGTTTTTTACAAAAAATCTTGATTTTAATCACATTTAAACGAAATTAATGAACTATTTAATTTCGTTCATATCAAGATAATATAAATCAAGCAACTATGATAAAAGTGGATGTTTAATTTTCATGTGCTTGAATTTTTCGTGCCAAGGGCATGTACCCCGGATGCCAGTGTGATTTTCAAACCCTGTCCAGATGTCAGTTCCACACGAGAAAACTTGGCATACAACTGGAGGCATACAGATCTCTAGAAAAAGGACGGTTTATCTAATACGTAGATCTAATTTGTTAGAAAATAGCAACATAAATAGCAAAATTGTAATCATACTTAGTTTTAAATACAAGCATTTGTCTTTTCTGCCTTTATAAATTCAAATGAATTTTCATCATTCGTATTTACTGTATATGTATAGTTTTGCTTAGATGTATGTATAGTACTCATATCATTCAGTTATAAAAAGGAAGTTTATTAGACTTTTAGACAATAGATAGCTCATGTGGATATTCTAGCTCTCAGAAAATATTCAAAATCGAAATCGGAGTTCTAATAAAAATGAAAGAGACTACTGGCCTGATTCCGCATATTAATTTTGAAGCAAAAACACTATTAATTCAAGAAACTGTAAAAATTTTAACTGACACTAAAAATTTTAAATCTTAAACTGCAATTAATTGCACGGTTCATACGAACATCCTTTTAATTGAATTCTAAAATAGCAAAACAATTACATTGTTTATTGTAATATATAAAATTAAAAGGGTTTCGTGTTGCCTTACTTCTATGAAAAAATAGTGTTTTTTATCCCACATAAAGAACCTGAATGCTGCTCTTATTGACTTCTTGAGTGACCATTTATGCTCTAATTTAACATTTTAGAAAGTATCGCCATCTGTTGAAAGAGTTTAAAACTAATGCCATGTATATCGATTAAAAAAATAGCGCATTTTTCATCAGTTTAATGGATAATAAATTAGACTAGAAAACAGATAATACCTTTAGGTATTCTAGAAACCTATTGTAAATTAATACATAATAATAATGATTAGTAAAACTGAATAAAAATACAAATACTTTAGATGTTGGATGCAGAAGGATATCGAAATTCATATCCACTTGTTTCGGTTTAAGAATATTTTAGTCTCTTGTGAATATCAGTAACTCACACGATATTTAATTCTATGTGTATACTTTCCAAACATATTTTTTTATTCTTAGTTTGTACTTCTATTTTTCACATCAGATGGAATCATTTTTGAACTCAAACCACAGTGATGTTTTATAATAATAACGATTTTTTTTAATTTTGTTTCTTTTACAAATATCTGATTTATTTAAATGAGGTTCTGTTTATCCTTCTAAAAAATTAAACAAAGAGATAGTAACAAACGTGTAAATTTATTGTAATAAAAACTTTGAAGCTGCCCAGATTCTACATTGACTAACATACCTGGAGACACAACGGCTCCGAGTTCGATTCCCGAGGAAAGACTAGATTGTATTAGTTATGCAACTTCATAGGAAGCGATATTGCCTTTCGTCTGTGGTGCTTCCATAAGAAAATAAGCAACAAAAATCCAGATGATTTTGTGGCAAAATGAATAAGGAAAAGTGGCCAGCATCAGAAAAAAAGTTAGCTTTTAATTAACTATTTTATAAAACGAATTCAGAAGAATAATTCGAAAAAATAACCTGTACTTGACAAGAATGTCCACAATTAGCTTTATATTTACGTTTGAAAAACCCTACATCTGAAAATTATAGAGGAAAGAAGTTTTATCATTACCTGTCATCAAAAATATTGCACAAGTTATTGAGACTTCTGTCAAAATATTATTAAACTAAACTCATTGAAGCAACAGCCATTAGGGGGCCATGAGGTAGAGTGATAATCTCCTTTTCCGAGAACAAGGGCTCTGGGATGCAAAGCATATGGTGGTCAACCTCACACGGAACCCCCAGTGTTCTGCCAAAATATTATTACCATTGACAAAATACCAATTACCCGTGACAAAATATTATTACAATTGCTGAGTTCTCTAATATATCGTGGTTAAAATACACAAATGCTTCATATGAAAGGGAACTTATTACCATGTAATCAACCACGTCAAGACATGTTAAGGAATAATGCAGAGTAATATTTTATAATAATTAATTTTCATTACCGTGCACCTCAACAATTTCTGCAGTATCTAGTAAACAGTCTAAGAAAAGGAAAATCACTAAACGTGAAGATTTACTAATAATATTAAATAAAATTGGAAATCGACATTAATATATTATTAAAACATAACCAGTCTCAATCTTTTCGTGATTTTTTCTATTTGTTATGAATTATATATTTATTTTAAAGTTTTAAAAAGCAATTTTACATTACATTTGATGAGTATTTTAGTTATTAGATACATAGGAAAATAAAACAGGTATGGATAATATAGATCAATAATTTAATGTTTCGTATAATTAACTATTATTAAAACGGGGGGACATTCTAAAAAAGAATTTTTTAAGAAGGTAGTGGTCCAGAAAAAGTTGGGAAGCTCTTTTTGAAAGAGATATTCATATTTTTTGCTGCAATGTTTTAAATTATACTTAAGACTTTCTGTGTTGAGCGATATTTTGGTTTAATAAGTGTTAAAACTCAATATAACTTTTCAAGTAAGTATGTGGATTTGAATAACAGATGAATATTACAACAAATATATCACTAAAATCACGTGTGAATAGCAAATTTTTGTGACCCAAAGATTGAGTTTTGAACCCCAAAGTTTTAGAAGAAGCGTAGTACAGGGCTAGCCAGAAATAAATTCCGCACTTATGAGGATTCTAGAATAAGTTCTCTTTGTTCAAGTGAGATACAATTGGAATTACAGATAATTTAAATAATGCGCTTGATATTTATTACGTAAAACATTTAGTACAACATTTCACCTCTAGGTGGCTCTGTGATACATATTAACACGTTTAATATGCTTTATAAATGCTAAATAAAATTTAAAAATAGCATTAAAAGTGCTCAATATGTCCCCCTTCATGTTCAGTAATATGATGTAACCTCAGAACCATCTTTTCCTCACGTGACTGAAATGAGTCACGTGACTGAATGCTGGCGATCAAATCTGATACAGAGGCTGACATTTGTCAGTAGATCTTGTCATTCATGAAATCTCACAAAAAGTCACAATGGGTGATATCTGCCAAACGATCATCTTGGGTAAAACATGAGCAAACATTTGAGCTCTTCCTACCCGGTTCATGCCATGGAATTATTTTAGAGCTGTAAGGTAGTTCTGTTGGTTCTGGTAAAATACTTTTACCACTAGCGCTTTTTCTTGCAACAGAGACATGATGTGCAGACAAGAAACTAATGGTCGACTTACCTTAATGAAACTAAATAAATACTATATGTGTATCTGCGCCACCTGTAGGCGGATTTGTGTACCAAAATTTATATGTAATATATGTTTAGTACATCATTTGAATGATCTGTAGTTCCAATTGTATCTCATTTGGACCAACAGAACATATTCTAGAGCCCTCAGAAGTGTAGAACATATTTATTGCTAACCCTCTATATGAAATAACCCAAATTTCGCGCAAGCGCGTTTTACATTGCGTCACTTTCCTGAAGTCTAAAAGCCTCTTAACACTTACGTGCGTCATCTACCTACTTACAATTTTAACTAATTTTCATATATTGCAGCACGAGCATGCCTGTACTTCATTTTTCTGAGGAACTTTCCATTTCTCCAAAATAAACGTAACCATATACTTGCGAAATCGACGCACGATGTATATTTTAGGAATGCAGCTGCGCGTGATTATGACGGAATGTAGAAAATACATTTTACTCCAGTCTCTGCCAGATACAGAAGTAATTTGTGAAAACATTGAGTATAATTGTACATATTTTGAGAGATGAAGGGATGTTCGCGCCGTTTAAAATGGAAAGTTATCTAAAATATTTGAGAGCTAATAATAGCCTTTTAAAAGAACCTTCACACTTGAAATTTCATTTTCTTAGAAATGTTCAGTATCTGCATGCATATAAATATACAAACACGCATATATATATAGTGTGTGTGTGTGTATCTATCTATATGTATGTGTATGTATGTATGTATATATGTATGTATATATATATATATATATATACATATATATATATATATATATATAGAGAGAGAGAGAGAAAGAGAGAGAGATATGTATATATATATATATTCTTTAATATAATTTTTTATAGAAACTGAATAAATGTTAATATAAATATACAAGCAAGCATATATATATATATATATATATATTTATATATATATATATATATATATATATATAGTGTGTGTGTATATATATATATACATATATATGTATATATATATGTATATGTATATATATGTATATATACATATACATATATATATATATGTATGTGTGTATATATATATATATATATATATATATATATATATATATAAATGTATATATGTATGTATATATATATATGGAGAGAAAAAGGTATGTATGCATATATTCTTTAATATAATTTTTTATAGAAACTGAATAAATGTTAATACAATATAAGGAATTCTTACGGATTCATATAATACGAAATTTTTGAAACCATCCATTTTGCCACTGGAAAAATATGCAACCTTAAAGTGTTATTATACATTGTGTATTTATACTTAAATTCCTGTAACACTACATAAATTTCTTTGTATATGGGATAATAAACCTATTCTAAATAACGCCGAACAATGGCCGAATGATTAGAATGCTGGCCTTCAGTATCGGAGTTCGTATGTTCGAATCCCACTGTGGAATGTATGTTCGTAGCCGTTAGGACTTGGCGTTAAGCAGTAGGTCCCGATCTCATTAGCCCTCATGTTGCAAAAAAGTAGACCGTAGCTCTCTGAATCTAGAGAAACCTATTCTAAATTTCCTATTCTAATGTCAAAATCTTCTGTTTAAATCATATTGACTCTGTGAGATTAACGGACTTTTTATTCTCTAACATTGTGAGGCATGATACAAATTCTGGTGTTGTTTTGCTGTTAGAAGTGATCTCTAATCTATCTACACATATACAAAGCAAAACACAGTAATGTTCACTAACTGCTAACAATTATCATCAGCCTATGTAACAGAATATCGGCTTTGTAGAAATCATAACATTAAGTTTTATGCATAAAAAGACATAGAAGTTTGAAACATGTTATTAATAAGGTTTGAATGGAGTTTGTTGCTCTGAGAACACACACACCTCCACATTTCTCTGGGCTTCGACATCATAAACTGACATAATTCCTCAGTAATTCCGCCAGGATCGGTTAAATCCATAAATGTTTTACATGACTAGATGAAAGTTTTATATATACCTATCCAAACCTCAACAATAATTTGACATGGTTTGGTTACTTGTATTCAGAAAACTCAGTCGGGATGAGTAAAAACTATTAATAATTCAGTATGATTTCATCCATTGCAATTTGACAATCTTTGCTTAAACATGGAATATGATATAATTTGGTTCACTAATTAACTAATTTTTCCTCACCCTAGTCCCCCTGGTCTAGTGAAGGGAGATCAGTCACCGTAGACCATGGCCCTATGTAGGCTTTAGGCCAGAAAGTCTAGTTAACTAATTTGATACTTTTTTGGCACTGTGTTTTATATACTTTTGTGATATTTAGATTTAAAATAACCTATGCAGGTGTTTTATAAAGTATTAGCCTTAAATATACAATATCTGGTATTTAATGAAATAGTTCTTCCTACTTAACTATAGTTTGTTCCCAGTAAATGCTGCTGGAGCATTATATGATTTGATTTAAATCTATATACACATGTAGGGTTTTGGTGTCTAGGGGTGTCGTTAGACGAATTCGATGACAGACTAAATTAACAATAACAAACATTTAATGACGTAACAACACAGAAAACATTTAAGCACAAAGACAAATAGTTAGATAACGGTGAAGAAGCGGTATAGACCAGACTTCCTACTCAAAGTTTAACATAGGCAAGACATCCTATTCCTTGTTTAACATAGAAAATACACCCTACTCGGTGTTAAATAAATTGGGGGAGATCAAGTGCCAAGGGTCCTTGACTCGACCAGGTCACTCCATCTCCTCGACTCCAACTAGAATGTCCTCTGTCGTTCCTTACTTAACCGAACAATGGCCGAATGGTTAAGGTGCTGGCCTTCGGAACCGAAGCTCGCGGGATCGAATCCCACTATGGCATGGATGTGCGTAGCCGTTCGGAATCCGCTTTAAGCAGTAGGTCCCAGTCTCATTAGCCCTCGCGTTGCAAAAAGTAGACCGTAGCCAAACCAAACCAAGCGTTCCTTACTAACCCCACTCAGAGATGAGAACGCGACCTTGCGAGGACGCGGTACACTAAATCCTACATACATATCCTTACTGCAACAATAATTTAATGGGACTTAGTTGTTACTTCATCATCATCTTTTTATGCATAGTTGATCTCACAATAACAACACAACACATTACAACAAGAAGAAAAATTACGAATCACTATTTTTTCATAGATTTCAACAGCTGAATAAACACAATACGTTTATTTATTTTTTTCTATTCTCAAAAATTATTCGGTACGATAATTTTAACTCTTGAAAACGGATAAAAATAATATTTCGTTTTCATACCCCTAAAGGAAATTGACAGGAAAGGTTAGGTATGAAATCAGGGAAAAAAAATTTTGTTCCAAAATAAATGAACAAGTTATCACGTGCTATGTATTCATCTTACTTAAGCAGAATTACAACTTTATTCCTCAGGACATTTGTTTACTAATTATTCACAAAAACGTCTAAAAGCAATCCCAAACCATTTAAAACACTTAAGTCATGCGCTCTAAGTCGTCACTTCGGCAATCAGAAATCTTAAAATTGCACGTTCTCTTTGAAAATTAAAAAGAAAAAATTAAATACATTAACGTCATTATGGCAGCTTTTATTCCCTACGATAAAAGCTTTTAATCCCTTTTGCTTGTATGCCACAATGTCGTTGTCAAGTCAAATATTTCGCCTTCACATTCGCTTCGATCTCTACTTTAAAGTAGATAATTTGTGAAATTCTTTGAATTCGTGTTTCATTTGCGAAAGCACCTGGTAGTGTTCAATTTCCTATTCGGAGAAAATGAAAATTCTGCTTTTAAAATTAGGGCGAAAATTCTATATAAGTATTACTGATTAAGGTCGCTCTCTACTGTATTTCATTCTTGCCATCCATTACATCATATGTCTAGACTTAAAATATTTAATGACTGCATTTAAAAGGTTACTTTACATTTCACTAAATTCAAGCTTTGTGTAGCTAACCAAAAATGATAGGTAATCTTAAAAATGCAATTATAGTCAATACAATAATAATGACATTCAGTAGGATCCCAATTATCAAAATTCTAATTATCATAGGAATTTCAGATTGGAAATTTAAGTCGATTAAATTTAGGTTTCATTGCGAACGCATCATCTAGCATAGAGGGTATTTACACATTTTCGTAACTATTTTGCAAAGATATATATTTATATGTATATATATATATATATATATATATATATATATATATATATATATATATATATATATATATATATATATATATATATATATATATATATATATGTATATATATATATATATATTATATATATATATGTATATATATATATATATATTATATATATATATATATATATATATATATATATATGTATATATATATATATATATATATATATATATATATATATATATATATATATATATATATATATATAAATATATATTTATATGTATATATATATATGTATATATATGTATATATATATATATATATATATATATATATATATATATATATATATATATATATATATATATATATATATATATATATATATATATATATACATATATATATATATATATATATACAAATATATGTATATATATATATATATATAATATATATATATATACATATATATATTATGTATATACTATATATATATAATATATACATACAATATGATTTT
Source organism: Pardosa pseudoannulata (assembly GCA_032207245.1). Taxonomy (NCBI): domain Eukaryota; kingdom Metazoa; phylum Arthropoda; class Arachnida; order Araneae; family Lycosidae; genus Pardosa; species Pardosa pseudoannulata. Next base: position 47,490,001 of record CM063508.1, read on the forward strand.
ATATATATATATATATATATATATATATATATATATATCTACATAATATATATATATATATATATATATATATATATATATATATATATATATATATATCAAAATTATTTAACTCCATTATTTCTTTAAAAACCTTTTTTCTCCCATTCTAATTCCTTTAAACCTGTTTCCCAGCCTCTAAATAGTTTAATCAAAGGAGTGTTTTCCACTTAAAATTCTTCATAAAGCTGTCTATCCTGAAAATGTAAACTTTCTGTCTTTTCAGCACGTTTCCCAGGCGTCACCGACAATGGTTTCACGTTTTGCTTATCTTGCATTTAATTCGCTTATTAAGGTTTTTTTTTTTTACCCTGGGAAAATTCTTTCTGTCTTCGCTCTTGGGTGCACCTCTGTTCGATCAGAGTGATCTCTGTGGCTTTTCTTTGTCTGTTGTCCAGTAGAATAGATGTGCGTTGTAGCAGCTCTGGAATAAAGTTTCAATTAGACTTCTGCCGTTCTCTTCAATGTCGGCCCGACTGCATTTTTATTACTGCTAGCTGTTGAGCTTTCTCCTTGTCAAGGAGTTTTATAAAAAATGAATTACATATATATATATATATATATATATATATATATATATATATATATATATATATATATATATTATATATATACATATATATTATATATATAGTATATGTATATATATATATATATATATATATATATATTTATATATATATATATTTATATATATATATATATATATATATATATATATATATATATATATATATATATATATATATATATATATATATATATATATATATATATATATATATATATATATATATAGAATGAGAGAGAGAGAGAGAGAGAGAGAGAGAGATAGATAGATAGATAGATAGATGTAGGCATGGTACCCTTGGCAATGTCAGAGAGGTGAATTTACTCCAAGCAAGCGAAGTTTTCGTTTTGCAGTTTGGTAAAAACTCTTCCCAGTGGAACTCAGATATAGACGACATCGTGTGCAGACGCCATTTCTCGCTGACCGCTAACTGACCGCCAACACGGGCGCTGATGTTGTGCAGACGGGCACAGAGGTCCAATTTTATTTTAAATCTCCCTAGACACCAGTTTTGTATATAATGTGTAAATAGTTTAATTAAATAAGTTCATTTTAGTTGAGCTTTTGTGTATCTTTTCCACCGTGGGAATAAATCACCCCACATATATATATATATATACATATGTGTGTATATATGTATGTATGTATTTATACAAGTTGGGGAGTGTACATTTAAAACTTCTTACTCATATAAAACATTACTGAAAAAAATTGTTTAAATTTTAAATTTCAAAAGTTTTATTCTTCTATAAACTTTAAAATAGTTATCGAGTCAAAATCGATTTCGAGTACACTAAATCTAACTGGCTGAGATGAGCTACTTGAAAATGTAAAATTAAACCTCCCATTTTTGCATTTAATCACCCTACCTTACACTTATTCAGTTCCATAATAAATTTGCATGCAGCAGTAAGCAAATAAATGGATGATGTTACAAGATAATTCCATTAGGACACGGGGAAACTGTCATAACTGAGAACATGCCTCGTTTGAGTAAACACAGGTGGTTTTTTAAAATCTGTTTCACTTTAAAACGCTTGTTCGTACTGATAGACTTAGCAGTAAAGTATACTAGCGTTTCTAAGCAAAAGTTAGGTAATTTAACAATATTTATTCTCTTTTAGTAATTAATAATGTGTCTAGATATTATACAGTTTTCAAATGATTAGCCTGAAAAGTGACCTCGGGTTCTGTTATATTAGTTTTAAGGGAACGTTGTACCTTTTGAGATAAAAAGTCTCCACTTAAAGGGAAAAATACACCTACAAATCGCATTTTATCATCTAGCCAAATTTGCTGATTTTGTAGACTCATCAAGAAGCAACAGTTAGAGCAAGATAATTTGCTGTTCCTGTATAAATTGTGATCATTTAATCTTTGGTAATATTTTAATCTGTAAATATTTGTTAAAAAATAATGAAAAAAATGTATTACATTTTTAGTAAACTTTTATATTATCATTAATAACATTTACAGGGGGTCAAGGGGGGTAGAGCCCCCCTTGGTTAAAAAAATTTATGATAACTCAAAAATTTATTTAAAAAATTAAAAAGTACTAACCTTTAATTATTGTTTGAAAATCAAAAAAAAAAAATCTCTGCGGATGCTTTATTTATTTTTTTATTTCTGATTTATCTTTTAAAATGAATTTTTAATTGTTTTGTGTGTTTAAAATCAGGAAATATTTTAAGAATATTAAAAAACAAAAATAATCAATTCTTAATATTTTAAAATTAACAACCAATTAATATTTAAAAAAAAATAACGTGAATAACCAAATTTGTTTTAATATAAATATAATTTTACGCTTTTCAACTTTTATGCCATTAATTGCAAAATTAATGTATTATTTCACCATAAAATAAGTCAGTTATTTTAATCACGCCGAAAATCCTCTCCCGTTTAAAACGTCAGCCTTTCGGTAACTCCGAGCGAAGGAGTTGGCGCTATTGGCACCATTAAAAAATCGCCAAAAATAGCAGGGGGAACCCAGTTCTTAAGTCGACCCTAAAATTGTTTAAAATGTTATATTTCTTTATCTTTTCATTTGAAAATTTTGCCAAAACTAATGTTTCATACAGCTTTCAATAGTGCTAGCTGTGATATTTCTTTGCATTATTTTATTTATAATTTTTTACAGTCTATTTAAGTTTGTTACTATAAAATAATTACGAAATTTTCAAAGCATTACACTTATTAAAGTAGCAAGCAAAATGATTAGAAAACACAGTAAAATAGATAAAAGTTCTGCTATAATAAGATAAGCAAACCAGTGCTTGAGATTAATGTTGTTAAACATTCTGCTTGTGTCATACCCAATATAATTATGTACGATTATATGCACGATAACAAATAATTTTAATAAAATAACTACCAGGCGGATGCACGACTACTTCAAAAGGGTTCTTATTTCCCTACTATTCTAAATTAATGGCAAGCTGTACATAACTCGTAATTCAACACTCTTTCGTATTGGATACAGGTGTAAATACTCTTACTGACAGCGCCTACTCCACTACACAGTTGCTTCCGATATATAAATATATATGGACATATATATATATATATATATATATATATATATATATATATATATCTGTGTGTGTGTAAGTAATATGGGCGAGGCTCATTCAAAATCACAACACAGTTTATTTCTGGTAAGAAACATGAAATCCGTACAACAGGCAAAACCCCTTTACAACTTCGTGCATCCAGTTAATGTGTTCCCGCACATACACTTTTCAAGTAGGGATTCCTCAGGAAAAAAGATTACGAATAATCCCTAAGCACAATTGATCGCGTGATTAAAAAATATACATGCTTAAATTGAAAGCGCTAACTATTGGCTAAAGTAGTACAGACAGAGGCCGAATTAAGTCTATAGCGGGTCTGGAGGGAAAAATCAGAATTACAACTCAAACCCCGAACTCACTTTATGAACAAAAGTTATTAAATTAATATTAAAGTACGTAAATAAGGGATTTTAATATTACACACACACATATATATGTATATATATGTGTGTGTGTGTGTGTGTAATGAGACGGACTTCTGGGTGGGTGGTTGCAGAAAAGGCCATAAAAATGATACCGTTTCAGCTAAAGAACTTTATTAAGATAACATTGAAGGACGGGTTCCAACTTCATCATAGGGACAGGAAAAAAACTGAAGGGTCAGCTAGCATGAAGTTCTATGTACAAGACTCGTAACACCTGGGTCAACATCTGTGGGAAAATATCTCTAGAAAAATCTGTCTCCGACAGCCTGTATCTCCTTTTTATTTGGAAATTTCCTACATTGTCCACTAGGGCCATGTAGGATTTTAATTGGTCAGGCCCCTTCTCTGAGGCCGTAAACCGTAGCCCCAGTGGTCAATTTAGGTTAGGGGTTAAAAAGGGGAATGGAAAATGACGCTGGGAGCTCCCAGACAACTGGTTTAAGTTTTGAAAACCCCTGAGAATTTTCCTTACAATATCCTCCCCGGGCAAAAAGAAAGGGGTGAACGAAGTGAGAACCTATATATATGTGTGTGTGTGTGTGTGTGTGTGTGTGTAATGTCGTGATCCAGAGTTAAGGCGAATGGAAAACAGTCTTCTTGATAATAATAAGTTTATTTAACTCATCGTTCTTAAGGAAAGCAACTTGCGCCATTTTCATTGTTCGTGACGGAGTTATGCGTGGAATAAGAGTTCACAGTTCCATGTCCACCCACTGACTGATCTGATCTGTTTGCAATCTCATCAAATTCTTCCAAAATGCTTCCGCCTGACCGGATGATTCCAAAAACTTACGCGAGAGTGGGTCTTTTTCATTTATTTTATTATTATAAAAGAGTTTCCTTTTTAAAATGGTTTTTAACTCACGTAATTTCCAACTACCCCTTTTTTAGACCTGACATATATATATATATATATATATATATATATATATATATATATATATATATATATATATCTATCTATCTATCTGTCTATTAATTACACTTCTGTGCGCTATAAATATACTTTAATGCCTACGAGACCGCTTTTTCTCATTAGTACTCAAACATCCAATCATTTTATTTCATCTTGAAAGTGTGGAGTTTATGGAAATTAACTGTTATTGTAAGTAGCATGCCTCTCTTAATCGATAAAAGATTTTTGAGTGTTTTGGGTGGACAACAGGCCATAGTCCCTCGACTTTATTTGATAAGCAGAAGGATTAGAAATTTCCAGTAATGGTCGGCTATGACACCCGAGCTGTGGAATGAGTGAAACAAAGTCATTGCCATGATTAATTTTTAAGAGGGAGGTGATTGGCAAATTCAATGTGAAGATTGTTTTCATGTGTCAGCCAGACACCAAGTGCTCCACCATACCACTAACGACAAAGGTCAAAGGAGCGAGAAATATTACGAACCCTGATTCCAAAGTTTCTTGGTGAGGGGAGAAAAGATCTGGAGGAAGATGTAGGTGGACTGTAGGTGGTAGGAGGAAGATGTAGGAGTTTTTTTGCGTATTCATCTGATTGAGCTAGAGATGGAGTTTTGCAGAATTTGCTTTCTCTGCTGGTTATGCCATGATGTTTAAGCCATTTCCTTTTGTCTTTTATCTTTCTAAAAAAAATGAATTTATATTGTTGAAAGAAGGCTTCATCTTTTTGCCATTAAAAACTTCTATCGATTGGACATAAGCTTCGTCACGCATGGCAGATTAAAGTGTGATAAAGGATAGATTTAACATTTAGACCCCTTAAAGTTACAATTATGCCATCATTTAATCACTTATATAGCATTGCTAATGTCAGTAGTTTCACTCACAATCATGCCTCTCTTACAAGTGATTGTACATTAACCCTTTTTTTTCCTTGGTCATTTAATTATCAAGTATTTTGCTTCGGAAAGCATTCAGTGTTTCTATTTCCATGCCTGTTCAAGAAAGGAGTAAAATAAAAAAATTAATACTAAACCTGCTAAAAAGGTATTGAAACGCTAATAATCAACCCGAAAAATTTAAGAGAGGATAAACATCATGTGGTAAGGAGGTATCCTTGTTTGTTTTTTTTTACTAACAATCTCTAATTCCAAAATATTTGTTCTATACCTTTAAAACATTTTAATTAATTTCAGTGGGAATATCTGAAAATTTTTAAGTTACTTCTTGATTTCCTCTAAACAATCATCGAATGCTAATCATCGCATATTATTTCTATGTATTGCACTGAAAATAGAAGCAAAGATTATCACATTCCTATTCGAAGCATACGCACTTCCAAATATGCCTATATTTATCTTCAATGTCTACAGTCCAAACCAAACGTGCATCCCCCTGTCTTGAAGGAAGAATTCGAGTTTCTTAACTATACCTCTTATTCTCTTCATATTTTTAAGAAGCATACAGGTTGTTGTCTTTAAAAAATAATGAATCTGGGCCCTTTAAAATTAATGGCTCAAGTTTTGGAACCTTTAAGAACGTATACGACTTCGTTGACTAACGCTTACATTCCCTCTTTACTTCTTGGAAGCACAAAGGCTGACATTTAAATTTAACTCTACAAACTATTTGTTAAGAATCTTCTCCGAAAACATCTACCAGAGTAAAATCATATAATCCATGGTACTGTCTTCAAAAGGCAAAACATTTTTGCCTCTCACTACGTGGGATTCGGTTTCTACCACCCACGTTTAAAATGTTCTTTAAAGCGAAATAACTGGAATTAGTGACAATTGCGGAAATGTGTAACACTAAACTTGAAGGGTTTCGAAGATTAGAATCTTAAATCTCAAGGTATTTTAAGACTGCAAGCAGAAAATTGGGTTTAAACACAATCGCTCTGACATACATTCTATAATATTGCATAATACAATTCTTTCTTTATACAATCTGAAAATGTACAATCTTTCTGAAATCCGCAATCTGCAAATTCTTTCTTAATGCAAAGAATCCATAATACTGCAATTCTTTCTCGTACGCAAATCAGTGAAAAAATAATTTTGTAAGTTTTTATGCTTAAAATAATAGGAAATTTTAACATAATCATCCATCAGCATAATTCAAGAAATACCTGAGAGAGAACTGCAAATTAAACAACGCAGACTGTATTTTGTGTATGTGTTCTATGGAATCTTAAGGTCAAGATCTTTCAAGAGTTCCTCGAGAACTTTTTAAGGATCTTCGAATTTTTAAAGGTAACACATAAATTGATTCTCTAAATTTTTCCTTGATTTCTTTCATGGGATTAATAACAATAATCAACACACCAAAAACGCAACAATAGACTCGTTTACATTTGCCCAAAAGCAGTTCAAACGCAGAATAAATCCTTGAATAATACTCCCCTTTCAAGACTTATCCCTAGCTAGAGTAAAAATTAAATTGTAAAAAAATTTCTCCTTTCTAATTGCAGAGTTTAACCATCGAATTTTTAAAGAAAATGCATAAATTGATTCTCTAAATTTTTCCTTGATTTCTTTCATGGGATTAATAACAATAAACAATACGCCAGAAACGTAACAATAGCCTCATTTACATCTGCTCAAAAGCAGTTCAAACGCAGAGTAAATTGCTTAGTCGTACTCCCCTTTCAAGACTTATCCCTAGCTAGAGAAAAAAAAGCAGGTGTAAAAAAATTTTCATCTTTCTAATTCAAAGAATAACCATTGAATTTTTAAAGAAAATACATAACTCCATTCTCTAATTTTTCCCTGATCTCTTCCATAGGATTTATAATAACAACCAATACGCCAGAAACGAAATAATAGCCTCGTTTACATCTACCCAAAAGCAGTTCAAACGCAGAATAAATCCGTGAATCGTACTCTCCTTTTAAGACTTACCCAGAGAAAATTTTCACCTTTTTAATTGCAGAGTTTAACTTTGTATCTCGTGATCTTTTAACTTTGCTAGCGCTTCATTTTAAAACAGCCGAATTTGCTGTTGCAAAATGGGAAAATATTTTCCAAAATGCAATTACAACTGATAATGACAGGATAAAATTAATTCCTTGATTATCCTCCTTACTCTTTTGCTTTTAAAATGTTCATAGTAATTTAATGAATTTTTCTTGCAATTCATTAAAAATAGAGAACAACACATGGAAGGACAGGATTGCACTCCCATATGATCATATGCTTTCTGACAACAATCCCGGCACAAAATTAAGGTTAAAATCATTGCTCAAGTAAACGGGTTTTTCTGAACCTCCAAGTAAAATTCCTTTTACCCGGTAAAATGAAGGTATTTTGACTGGCACATGTAGACGGAGCTAATAGAGAACAGAAAAGCGATGTGGCAAACAGTCATTCAAACCACAAGCTACAGTACAGCACAAGAAGGGGTGAAACAATCCTCAATATATCATCTTACTCATGTAATTTTATTAAAAATTCTTCTGAAAATGTCGGTAAATTGTCGGTAAAATAAGTGTAACTACTGGCACACGTAGACGGAGCTAGTAAAGAACAGAAAACCGATGTGACAATCAGCCATTCAAGCCACACTCGATGTTACAGCACAAGAAAGGGTGAAACATTCATCAATGTATCATTTTACTCATAAAATTTCATTAAAAAATTCTTGTAAAAATGTCGGTAAAATGAAGATAGCTTTACTGGCATATGTAGAAGGAGCTAATAGAGAACAGAAAAGCGATGTGGCAGTCCGCCTTTAAAGTCACACACAACAGTACAGAACAATAAGGGGTGATACATTCATCAATGTATTATTTTATTCATTCAATTTCATTAAAATTTCTTGTAAAAATGTCGGTAAAATGAAGGTAAATTTACTGGCACGGGTAGACCGGGCTAATAAAGAACAGAAAAGCATTGTGACAATCAGTCATTCAAACCACACGCAACAGTACAGCAAAAGAAAGGGTGACACATTCATCAATATATCATTTTACTCATACAATGTCATTAAAAAACTCTTATAAAATATTGGTAAATTGTCAGTAAAATGAAGGTAACTTTACTGACACATGTAGACGGGACTAACAAAGCTCAAAAAAGTGATGTGGCACTCAGCCATTCAAACCACACTCGACAGTACAGCACAAGACATCAACATTCATCCATTCATCATTTCAAACATTCATCATTCATCATCAACATTTCATCATCCTTTTTCATCAACATTCATCATCAGCATCAACATTCAATCATATTTCAAACATTCATCAGTGTATTATTTTACTTTTACAATTTCATTAAAAAATTCTTGTTTAAAATATCGGTAAATTGTCAGTAAAATAAAGGTAACTTGACTGGCACATGTAGACGGGTCTAATAGAGAACAGAAAAGCGATGTAGCAATCAGCCATTCAAACCACACGCGACAGTACAGCACAAGAAGGTATGAAACATTCATCTAGGTATTATTTTACTCATATAATTTCATTAAACAATTCTTGCTTCCATGTCACGTTTTGTAAGATCTATCTACATTTTTATATTGTTTAGTTTGTACATTTATGTCTAGTCAGTGATAAATAATACACCCATAGTTTCTCCTTAAGAAATATTAAATTCAGGGGTCAGTTGCTATGCATGTAGCAAGAAAATGTTCCATAGGATTAAAAGTTTGAGACCCACTGAATTAGAGGATAAACTTTAAACTTATTTAAGTTTTACTTTTTACAAATGTACAAATGATATTTTTAAAATATTAGCTGTAGAGTGATAAAAATTTAACACAAACATATTTTGTTTCTTCTATTCAATTCTTCAGAGTTTTCAATAATTCGAGCTAGATCCTGTCCCGTCTACCTTGAATCACCAAAACTCTACTGTAATCCTCAGAGTTAAAGCATATTATATTGAATTTTTTCATTATGTAGAATGTTCCATAGGATTAAAAGTTTGAAACCCACTGAATTAGAGGATAAACCTTAAACTTATTTAACTTTTTACAAATGTACAAATGATATTTTTAAAATATTAGCTGTAGAGTGATAAAAATTTAACACAAACATATTTTGTTTCTTTTATTCACTTCTTCAGAGTTTTCAATAATTCGAGCTAGATCCTGTCCCGTCTACCTCGAATCATCGAAACTTTACTGTAATCCTCAGATTTAAAGCATATTATATTGAATTTATTTTTTCATTATGTAGAATGTTCCATAGGATTAAAAGTTTGAAACCCACTGAATTAGAGGATAAACCTTAAACTTATTTAACTTTTTACAAATGTACAAATGATATTTTTAAAATATTAGCTGTAGAGTGATAAAAATTTAACACAAACATATTTTGTTTCTTTTATTCACTTCTTCAGAGTTTTCAATAATTCGAGCTAGATCCTGTCCCGTCTACCTTGAATCACCAAAACTCTACTGTAATCCTCAGAGTTAAAGCATATTATATTGAATTTTTTCATTATGTAGAATGTTCCATAGGATTAAAAGTTTGAAACCCACTGAATTAGAGGATAAACCTTAAACTTATTTAACTTTTTACAAATGTACAAATGATATTTTTAAAATATTAGCTGTAGAGTGATAAAAATTTAACACAAACAACATATTTTGTTTCTTTTATTCACTTCTTCAGAGTTTTCAATAATTCGAGCTAATTCCTGTCCCGTCTACCTCGAAACACCGAGACTCTACCGTAATCCTCAGAGTTAAAGCATATTATATTGAATTTTTTCATTATGTAGAATGTTCCATAGGATTAAAAGTTTGAAACCCACTGAATTAGAGGATAAACCTTAAACTTATTTAACTTTTTACAAATGTACAAATGATATTTTTAAAATATTAGCTGTAAAGTGATAAAAATGCAACACAAACAACATATTTTGTTTCTTTTATTCACTTCTTCAGAGTTTTCAATAATTCGAGCTAGATTCCTGTCCCGTCTACCTTCGAATCACCGAGACTCTACCGTAATCCTCAGAGTTAAAGCATATTATATTGAATTTTTTCATTATGTAGAATGTTCCATAGGATTAAAAGTTTGAAACCCACTGAATTAGAGGATAAACCTTAAACTTATTTAACTTTTTACAAATGTACAAATGATATTTTTAAAATATTAGCTGTAAAGTGATAAAAATGCAACACAAACAACATATTTTGTTTCTTTTATTCACTTCTTCAGAGTTTTCAATAATTCGAGCTAATTCCTGTCCCGTCTACCTCGAAATACCGAGACTCTACCGTAATCCTCAGAGTTAAAGCATATTATATTGAATTTTTTCATTATGTAGAATGTTCCATAGGATTAAAAGTTTGAAACCCACTGAATTAGAGGATAAACCTTAAACTTATTTAACTTTTTACAAATGTACAAATGATATTTTTAAAATATTAGCTGTAGAGTGATAAAAATGCAACACAAACAACATATTTTGTTTCTTTTATTCACTTCTTCAGAGTTTTCAATAATTCGAGCTAATTCCTGTCCCGTCTACCTCGAAACACCGAGACTCTACCGTAATCCTCAGAGTTAAAGCATATTATATTGAATTTTTTCCTTATGTAGATTGTAGATTATAATCTAAAAAGAGATGCACAAGAAGATGTTTTAACAGTCTTAAAGAAGAGATAATTAGTTTTTAGAGAACTATTGTAAAAGAATTGATAATATGTCTTATGATCTAAATAAACATAAAAAAATTCATAATAAACATGATTCCCTCTTTTCATTTATTTTTTCTATTTTCTGATTTTTAGCTATTTTTTATTTTAATTTTTAAAAACTTATTTATTTATTAATTTATTGCAGATAAAATTTTTTATGTTAAGAAAGGTAATATATTTAAAAATAGATAATAAAAATGTACCAAAATTTTGATTTATTAAATATTGTAATTAAATGTTTATATGTAAAAATAAGAAAATGTATATCTATATAGTTTGTAAAAATTGTATATATATTTCTATACTATGTTACTGATATGACTCTATATTATTGTGCTATGTAGGTTAAATTATTCTGTAATAAAGTATGGTAGATGTAGTTTTTCCACATTCGCATTTGGCGTCGGCTGTTAAAAACCTCCTGGTTGGCAGTGAATGTGGGTCACTTCAATCTTAAATACAAAATTTCAATCTTTTTTTACTTTCATTCTTTAACTAGCATATAGCCCGTCATATGACGGAATCAGTAAAGTTTTTAATTTTCCAGAATTGTTAAGTACCCTATAAGGCAGATAAAAAATGGTTTCTTTTTTGGCTGAGAATTATCTGGTACACGCTCAATAATTTGTTTATCTACATACTGCTCTAAATTCTCCCGATACAGTTTAGAATCACGTTGAATTCATTTAGAAATATAATTCAGAGTTTTCTTAGTTAAGTCGAAAATATAGTTAAGTTCTTAACATTTTTTTTGCTACAGTAATTAATTTAAGTAAAGAATGAAACTATCATTTCCACTACACCTTGGAGGTAGATACAATTTGTTTTTAATACCCGGGATGAAATTTCCATTGCAACAAAAAATAATCGATGATTAAATTTAAAATTATTACATATGTGACTAATCTATTATTTAAGCCAATTATAAAAGAAAATTATTTACGTAATATCTAAGTTAAGTTATAAAACGTCTGAAAATAATTCAAACGATAATAATTTAAAGTAAGAAATGATTAAATGAGATGGTTAAAGAAATGACGTTTTAATGCTAGAAAAAAAAAATGTTATTTTTACCTATTTATTATGGGATAAATTGATAGACTTAATCGCCTCCAAACCGGGAAAATACCGCTTGAAATAATGGCATTAAAGGCTAGAAAAGGAGGAAGGGGTGGATTTCGAACGTTGCTAACCCTAACTGAACAAAAAATCCAATATGAATGCCTCTATTCATTCCGGGTACAATTGCTTCATGAATTGGAGGACAGACGGACAGATAATTTAGGCTATTATTAGAGGATTACATTAGATATATAGGTACGTATGTACAGACAGAAAGTAGTTAAAATCCGCTCTGGGATGGACGAAATTAACATTTAACGGATCATACGACTCTTAAAAGACGAAAGAATTATCGTTTTCGACATATAATACTTAGAAAATCTACCAGTTTAACGAACATAGTTTTTACAACATAGTTAAAACAAATTATTATGTTTACACACGTATCTCATTCACATTTCACACATCATCACACATTTATGAAACATGAAAAATGTTTTTGACACTTAGTTGTTAACAAAAATGATATCAAGGCTGAAGCGAATGATTACTAAAAATTTTATAAGTTTAATACAAAATTATTGTTTTAAAACATACTACAGATTTTCAAAATAACTTAGAACCTAAATTTATATATACAGATACATACATATATATATATATATATATATATATATATATATATATATATAATATATATATATATATATATATATATATATATATATATAATATATATGTATAAGTATATATGTATATATATGTATGTATATATATGCATATATACATATATATATATATATATATATATATATATATATATATGTATAAGTATATATGTATATATATTTTATGTATATATATGCATTAAACATATATATATATATATATATAATATATATATATATATAATCTATATATATATGTAAGTATATATGTAAAATATGTATGTATATATACATATATACATTATATATATATATATATTTTTATATATATATATGTAAACATATTCCTTTTTACTGCTGAACAGTTCTACTCCAGAGCAGCAGAGTCGAGTGCCAACATGTTCGACTTCCGATGACAACGGTTGTTTTGAAAATGAATGCTTATACAATTCCGAGTTCTGAGTGATTTTGTGAGAGAGAGAAAAAAGATGATTGATCGAGCCATGCTTAAGTTTATCCCTAGACCCCTTGTATATATAATTCCCTTAATTGTTCATTAAACTAATTTTTATAATAAGAGTTTGTATCCGAGTTTGTGTCCTGAATCTCTCTCCTTCACAAAAAATGGGGGCTCGTCTCGTCCATTGAACCCCATCTGAGTTAATTTAAGTGGTTTATAAGTCGTTAATAATTACGTTGTGAGTATTAAATTTTTTCTGCTGAATTCTGAGCCATCACTTTTGATTCGAGTGAAACCAAAAGTGAAAATCATCTCGAGTGCACGTGTTCTGATTTGGATTTCGACGTTCGAAGATTATTTTTTTTTTCATCAGTGTTTTTCATCAGAAAATTCTTTTTGTCGCCGTTGATTTTATTCATCAGTGAAGTTCTGTTTCGTCAATTTCAAGAATATATAGTAAATACGAAAGAAAATTTTTTTTTTCTCTCTTCAATGTTTTTTGAATTTGAGTGTGTACGTCATTACAGTGCAACAAAGTGTGTTTGATGAAGTATTCTGAATGTGATAAAATTATTACATCTATGCTTATTATCCGAGATATTTAATATTTTTGACATGGATTTGGGTAAGTTATGATTTTATTATTTTGATTTTGAGAACAATTTTGAAGTTGACCTACTTTCGATTTCGAGATTTTGATTTACAGAAGAAAGTGACTGAATTAATATTGACTTACTGATGCCAATTGAGTATTTTACAGTGATCTGATTAATTCAATTCTATAGATATGTACTTATTTTCATGTGTTTGCAGTATATTCTATTGAATTATTTGACTACTTTGTTCATCTGACTTTAATTTTTTATGCAAATTTCCCACTGTTGTTTATATTTACTGCAATTTTATATTGGTTTTTATTCAGAAAATGGCCCTCAGATTAGTAGACATCCCTCAGATTGCCTATTCTCTAAAATTTGCCAGCACTAAAGCCATTACGTTACTCAACAGTATTGTTTTCGATACACCCCATGATAGAGCAACAAGGGCGAAATTACGCGAGTTTACGGGTTTTCCCGTCGAAACTAATTTAACGGAAAAGATTCAAAATGTTAAAGAATCTTTCTCATTAGCAGATCTAGTGCAAGTTGCAAATATTTTGCATATCGAAATTAGCACAGACACCAATTCATTGTGTGATTCTATATTTATGTATCTCAGAAATACTGCTGAGTTAAAGAATGCAATTTCTGTTGTTAATTCCGAAACAGAAGAGCACACTGTGCCTGTCGTACAACAATTTCCTACTCATCAAACATTACAAAATAGTGCTTTATCACCAACAGTGTCTCATTCTAACACTACAGCACTTAATTTTAATTTTGTTGAACATAGTGTTTCACCTGGGCAGCAAGGATTCAATGTTGGACTCAGCATCAAAGACATCGCGGATGAAATTAAAAATTTTGACGGTACCTGGATGTACCCTATTGACCATTTTATTGATTCAATAGAAAATATTTCAGTGTTATACAACTTAACGGATATACAGACTTTAGCAGTGGCTAAGCGCTGTATTACAGGTACTGCGAGAACGTTTCTTAACTCTCTTCCGACTGTTACATCTTGGAAATCCTTTAAATTTTATTTTCTTGATGAATTTGACCAGCAATACACATCAGCTGATATTCATAAAATGCTGTCGGAACGACATTTGCGCAGAAATGAAAATTGTACAGATTATTTACTAAAAATGAGAGAAATTGCTAATAAAGCCGCCATTGATGAAAAATCTGTTTGCCAATACGTAATCAGGGGTTTGCCAGATTCTCCCAATAAGCTCCTCTTATACGGTTGCAACAATTTTAAGGAATTAAAACAAAAACTTTTGATTTTTGAACAACTTCAAAATGACAATGGTACCCGTACACATCCTAGGATTCACAACAACATCTCTGCTTCAAATCAAGATTTTTCCAGACGAGTTTTTGGTTATAATAAACCTGGCGCTACTCAACCTTTGGCTTCTTCTAGAAACAAAGTTCCGAACACATCTAATTTCAATAGTCCCGCAACTATTTCAAATAATAAAATTAAATGCTATCAATGTGGAGAAAACAATCATTTAGCTTCTACTTGTACGTATCAACAGATTCGCTGCTTCTATTGTAAAAATTTCGGCCATAAAATCTCCGCTTGTCCAAAAAAGACTAGCATGCATTCTACTCGTCCTCTGATTCCACAAACAGACGCTTCAGCACATCCAGTTGCTTCTCACACCGCCCCTCTACCATCAATGACTCTACCAATATGTATCTCTGATCTCTGTCTCTCTGCACTTGCTGACACTGGAAGTCAATATACATTACTTCGTGAATCTATCTACCAAAAATTAGGGTCTCCTGAATTGAAGAGTACCTCCCTCACTCTCACGGGACTTGGATCAACTATTATTCATCCCATTGGATTTTTTCATAGGAATTTCAAAATACAAAACACCACATTTAAGTCCGACTTTTTCGTCATTCCGGATCATTTACTCTTAGTTGATGTTATCCTGGGCCATAGTGTATTACAACAGGCTGAATTTAAATTAGATAAAACAGGTATTAAACTCATTGAACCGGACATTATTAAGAGAAATACTTCTACTGCCAATTTGTGCATTTCAGTTAATTCTCCAATCTCTATGATGACACTTTACCCTTCTCTAATGATACATTCTCAGGTGTCGTTCAAGACAATACTTTGCCTGATCTAGTTCATGTGTCTGATACTGCCATTCGAACTGAACTTATGCAATTAATTACCACATACAAGCCCACAAAAATAAAATCTCCTGCTGTTCCGATGAACATTGTTTTGTCTGATGATATCCATCACAGACCTCGTCCTCTTCCTCTAATGGAACAGAAAATAGTCGATGCTCAAATTCAAGAGTGGCTTGATAAAAAAGGGGTATTTAGAAGTTATGTAAGTTAAAAACGATTTTAAAAAGGGAACTCTCTTATAATAATAAAATAAATGAAAAAGACCCACTCTCGCGTAAGCTTTCAGGATAATCCGGTCAGTCGGAAGCATTTTTGAGCTATTTGATGAGCTTGCAAAAAGATAAGTGTGATTTGGAGTGTAGACATGGAGCAGTCAATACCTTCAAGCATAGCTCCGCCACGAACAATGAAAATGGCGCATGTTGCTTTCTTTAAGAACGATGAGTTAATAAAACTTATTATTATTAAGAAGACTGTTTTCCACTCGCCTTAACTCTGGATCACGACATGTCATATAATATATATATATATATATATATATATATATATATATATATATATATATATATATATATATATAGATATATATATATATGTATGTATGTATATATGTATATATATATATATATATATATATATATATATATATGTATGTATGTATGTATATATATGTGTGTGTGTAATATAAAAATTTAATACTTTAATCTTAAACTAAAATTGCTCACTCCTACATTAAAACAACACTAAATCCTCGATTTCGTTTTCTTCTTAGTAGTCTTTTGGCGTTAAATTCTTTTGTCTTAAAAAAATCTCCTTCCTGTTGGCGAAATTACCTAAACAATCTACTTCGCTGATTAAGCACATTCCTTTTCTCAAGCCTGGTGCATTCCCAAAGTTATAAAAGGCCGCACGACCATTTTTTGTTGGACTTTGCTAAACAAAGATGTTGCTAAGCTTTTCCTGATAAATCGTATTCTTTTCGCCGACAACTACACCCCTTTGACCACGTTACATCCCTGAAGCATGACATGCTCCGCTGTGCTTCATATATATATATATATTGGGAAATATGCAAGAAAATTTAGATTCAAAAGGATAAAAATTATATCCTATACAACCTGTAAAAATTTCATGAAACAAATTACAAACTTTTTAGAGATAACATGAGCGTTACTTGGAAAAAACACAATCTTAGAAAAATTAAGTTAAAGTTTTGTAAGATTAAACTTATTTACAATAAACGGATGACTCGCCTTTATTCATAACTTCTCTCAATATTGGAATTTTTTTACGCAGATTGTTTTAAAATGTTCAGAACTGAATTATTTTTCACATATATTTTTTCTGAAAAATCGAATTTTTTGTCAATTTAACAGTCGTATGATCCCTTAAAATTTCCAAATTAATGTTAGCTTCTATATACATAGAGAAGTAAAGCAGAAACTAGTCAAAATGGATTCGTGAATTGTTAAAATGGGTATTTCTGCTGAAATCTGGAAGCTAAAAGTTTTCGCTACTACAATATTTCCTTTATTTTGTACAAAAAAGTATGAAACTATCAACAGCTAAACGTGGTATTTTGTCGATAATTACCTGTCACTAGTTCTGTAAAGGAACGTTACCAGAAAAGCAACATGAAAAAAGCATTAAAAAATGCTTTTAAATAAAAAAAACATTTTTGTTTGCAATCAGGAATCTGCTTACGACATTTCTAATTCGATTGGGGAGAGTAATTTGCGATATAGATTGAAATTATTAATGCATATTGGAAAACAAATTACAAGGCTCCACATATCTGACAACGTGGCAGTACTTGGATTAAATAACTGCCCTTAATACCTGATCCTGGAAAATTTCTTTTACTCTTTTCATAAAAATCAAATACTCTACCATTTTGCTTTCTGCTATTTTTTGCTGAAATTGCATATTTTACCCTGATGACAAAATCAATCGCTTCTAAATTAAGTTGGCCCAGCTCATTTCATTTACTTGAGAAAGAATATATTTTTTCTTCTTTCATAGCAAGATAATGAAGAAATAGTCGAATAAAACAAGCTTATTCCTGATTTTTTATTTTCTTTCTTTCATTTTGAGAAACAAGCGAAGTGTAGAAAGAAAAAAAAGTTACCTTCCTGACCTACACTTGACATTTTTTATTAATACTAAATTATACATAAGTCGATAAAATAAGTTGATATAAACATCCCAGAAATTAACGTTGTACCTCTGAGTAATATAATATTAAAAAATTTTCTTATAAATGTATAATTATATAAAGTAGAATGAATACATGTGGAATGTGCATATGGAAACAAATATTAGCTCGTCTATATGGAAGAGGTTTGCTTTGGTTTAGATCTTTACCATCAACCTTTTGCAACTTGAAGGATAGTTAGACCAGGACCTATTTCTTAAATCCAATTAGAATGACTACAAACCTATTTCCTATAAGTACAGATTATACCTGCGTGATTGTAAACTTAATCATAGAATATTAATAATCCTCATGACATTTAGTTTTTATTTGCTGTATAGTATAAGTTTCAGATTTAAACGATATTGATTATAATTAATCATATTATACCAAGTAAATTATATTAAAGTATTTTTGAAAATTCCTTTTATTAAATCTGGACGTCTGATCAATAGAATTGTAACAAACCTTCTTAGAGCTCAATAGATTCTTAATGATTCAATCAGTTGGTTCTAAAACATCATTCATTATGCTAGCAGATAGATCAATCCTTTCTCTTTTCAGTTCAACCCATTCTGTTGATGCGAACACTTTATCAGCGTGAAAATGCACAAAACACCTCACGCATTCCTTTAGATACTCATCATTGTTTTCATCTGCGATCTTTAAAACATCGGGGACGCTGTGAACCGCTAAAAGACTTCCTAAGATGCGTGAACATTTATCCGTAAGTTGCTTAATCTGGTATTTATGAGCTGCTCTATACAAATCTGTGATATGGCATTGGGATTCTATCGGTAGTTCTCCACAATACATGTAGCAAAGCAAACATTTTATAACGAATGGATCGCAATCATCCAATACTATTCGACTAATTCCGTTTTCAGGAGTGTTATCGTTAAAAATGCTAGAAAATACAGGAGACCTTGCTGAAAGGATCACTTTGTGAGCTGGGATTAGTTCTTCTCTTACATGCAGAGAGCAGTCAGTGTGTGAATTGTCTAGATAAAGACTTCTTAAATCCCTCTGAAGAGCCCATAAATTCATAGAAACTGTAGAAAATTGACCTCGTTTGTTTTCTAAACATCTGATGCACTCATACTGTATTGTTTCTATGAGATCAGAAATAATAAATTCCAAGCGCAGTTTCAAATTATCATCTGGCAGGAGTGCCTTGTTGTCTGTAATAGCACTAACTTCAACGAAACACGGTATAGTCCAGTGTCTATCAGACCGAAAGACGTGTTCGAATGTTTTAGAATATTTTCCCTCTTCATCATTGACGATAGATATAGTGCACATCATATACATCTTATCCTTTTGTTCATTTCGCTCTATTTTGAACGCTATACAAGGTTTTTGCTGATCCTTTCCACGTTTGTAGAGCAAAACTTTTATTTTAGTCCACTGTAACTTCTGGTCTATACACAGGGTATTGACTAAAACATTGTCTTCCTTCAGAGAACTAAATTTGGGAATATGCCAAACAAAAGATCCATACTTTGAACACACAGAGGTAGAAGCATGAATAACTCTCGGTGTTGGATAAAGAACATGGTCCAAGTGGTCGAGTGGAGCATTCTTAAGCAACTCATGCAACCCAAACGGAACACTTCCAGTGTCTATGCTTCCACTGTATAGGTATTGAGTAAGCACATCAATTGCATCTTGATTGACCCGCAAATTGCATTTATGTTTCGCCGTTTCGTCTATTTCTAAACAACTCGCTAAGTTCGCGTAACGAGTAGCCAAGATACATTTGTGCAGAGACACCGACCACTTTCCTTCTATACTCCAGAATATCAAGTCACAGAAGCGCTTTGATTTCAGAGCTCTGTTTAGATCAGAAGACAATATTTCCAGCTCTTTCTGGTTACAACCAAACAAATCTTCACTTGGGATCTCGTTTGAAGGTTCAATTTCTAATCGTACTCTGAAAAAACCGTGGAAACAACATTTCATTCTCTTTTTTACAGGAAAGGCTGTTTCTAGTAAAATCGTTTGTTGGTTGACAAAACGGATTGTTTCTTCTACAAAATGTTCTTTTTCGTCTTCGTCGGCAAGGAACAGTTTAATACGAAAGGTAATTGAAATGGGTCCACAATATGTTTCATGCTTTGATAGATACAGGGAAATGTAGTTATAGAGTTCAGATTCCTTTTCGGAAAATATATTGACGTAGAACATGGTATTTCTGTAATAATCCACACTAAAACTAGGGCTGCGAATATCGCACCCTAGTGAGAAATTTGGGTACTTAACTCTCCAAATAAAAGTAGTGTTTAGTACATTGCAGTAGGTTTTCTTTGAAAGGTTTCGATGAGTTAACTGTTCTGATGACAACTGAAAAAATATGTAAGATACAAGAGTTTCAATTATCAGTTGATTTAAGAATTATTGAGTTATATTAACACATTGTGTGCGGGTACATTTCGCGGGCGTTTTGCGCATAAATTTAGTTATTCAGTTAAATCTCAATAAATAGAAAATTATTTAATTTTTTAACCAACTTTTTATATTGAAATACGTATTTTATATTGAAATATATAAACAAATATATAAATAGAAATATATAAATAACAACCATAAGATTTTTATAAACAAAAATTATATTTTATAGTGAATAAAGTAATAATAGTGTAGTAAATATGAAAAATCAAATAGAAATAGTAGTATATAGTTTTAATTTTTTCCGTTCTGTGGTTCCTACCAAATTAAAATCCTGACAAATTAAGCCGAACGCTGGCCGATTGGTTAGAGCGCTGATCGTCGGTACCGGAGTTCGTAGGTTCGAATCCCACTATGGCATGGATGTTCGTAGCCGTTCGGAATCGGCTTTAAGCAGTAGGTCCCGGTCTCATTAGCTCTCGTGTGCAAAACAGTAGACCGTAGCGCTCCAAACCAAACCAAACCTGACAAATTAAAACTAGTTTTAATTTGTCTAAATTTTTCCAGAATCTATGTAGTAGACAAGAATATTCGACTTTGTTTTCCTGTATACACCGTTATTCTTGTACCCACAATCAAACCATGTTGTTACACTAACCCGTACTAGTAAGTGACCCGCGCTTAAGTATAAATCGTCAGAAAACGTACTAGTACGTGTCTCGCACACAATGTGCTAATACTTCAAAAGAAATACTATGTTTAGTATATTTTCTTATATATTTCAAGGTTTAAAGGAAGATAAAGGGGATTTCAGTTTTCTTTGCAAAGAGTTTCAATTATCAGTTGATTTAAGAGTTATTAAGTTATAATAACACATTGTGTGCGGGTACATTTCGCAGCGGAATTGTACCGGAAGCGATAGTTTTGCTCATAAATTTAGTTATTCAGTTAAATCTCAATAGATAGAAAATTATTTAATTTTTTAACCAACTTTTCGTATTTTATATTGAAATATATAAACAAATATATAAATAGAAATATATAAATAACAACCATAAGATTTTTATAAACAAAAAATATATTTTATAGTGGATAAAGTAATAATAGTGTAGTAAATATGAAAAATCAAATAAAAATAGTAGTATATAGTTTTAGTTTTTTTCCGTTCTGTGGTTCCGCATCGACTGATGTAAAAACTAGTTTTTACTTGTCTAAATGTTTCCAGAATCTATGTAGTAGACAAGAATATTCGGCTTTGTTTACCTATATATACCGTTATTCTTGTACCCACAAACAAACCATGTTGTTACACTAACCCGTACTAGTAAGTGACCTGCGCTTAAGTATCAATCGTCAAAAAACGTACTCGCACACAATGTGTTAATACTTTATGTTTAGTATATTTTCTTATATATTTCAAGGTTTAAAGGAAGATAAAGAGGATTTCAGTTTTCTTTGCAAAGAGTTTCAATTATCAGTTCATTTAAGAATTATTGAGTTATATTAATGCCTCAAAAGAAATGCTACGTTTAGTATATTTTTTTATATTTTTTACGATTTATAGGAAGATAAAGGGGATTTCAGTTTTCTTTGCAAAGAATTTTAATTATCAGTTCATTTAAGAATTATTGAATTATATTAATGCCTCAAAAGAAATGCTACGTTTAGTATATTTTCTTACATTTTTTTATGATTTATAGGAAGATAAAGGGGATTTCAGTTTTCTTTGCAAAGAGTTTCGATTATCAGTTCATTTAAGAATTATTGAATTATATTAATGCCTCAAAAGAAATGCTACGTTTAGTATATTTTCTTACATTTTTTTATGATTTATAGGAAGATAAAGGGGATTTCAATTTTCTTTGCAAAGAGTTTCAATTATCTGTTCATTTAAAAATTATCGAGTTATATTAATGCTTCAAAAGAAATGCTACGTTTAGCATATTTTCTTATATTTTTTACGATTTATAGGAAGATAAAGGGGATTTCAGTTTTCTTTGCAAAGAGTTTCAATTATCAGTTCATTTAAAAATTATTGAGTTATATTACTACTTCAAGAGCAGTGCTATGTTTAGCATATTTTCTTATATTAAGGTTTAAAGGAAGATAAAGGAGTTTTCGATTTTCTTTGCAAAGTCTTGGAGTGTCATTGTTAATAAACCTTATCCTTATGAGAAATTTTAAAAAAATCATCAAATCAAAGCACCATAACAAAAATTTATAATTTTAAGTCCCTGCCATGATATGTCTGATGAGTAATAGTATAACTAATTACGAATAGTTTACGGGATGCTGACGTGTCAGCGACAATGACAGTTTACTTGTACAGAAGGTAGAATGTTCATTCTACCACCTCTATACTTTGCAACCAAGAGCAAATATTAAATGCAGTAAATGCCTCCTACAGTCAGTGCAAATGATACGTTAGACTCCGTGTAAGACTCATATCATAGTTATGCTTTAAAAACTGGCCAGTAAAAAACTTTGTTAATATGTTTTCTTTTTAAAAAAAATTAACTTCCTTCTTATTAATGTTCTCAAAACCAATCCTTCGGAAATATTTCGATATCTGAATACTAATTTTAAGATACATCTGTTTAAATGTCTCAATTGGTTTATTGTTTAATGTACCTTGAAATCGCTCATATATAAAAAGATGTACGCCACTGGTAATTTCGAATCGTTAACGCCGAATATTTTATTATTGATTGTAATTCGAAATTCGAGCTCGTGTTTAACGAGGTTTCACTTCGGTTTATCGCTCCGTTAATCTTCCGAAAGATCAATTTTATGTTGAATTTACGTGAATTTTTATACAGATGAGAAAAAGAGATATATTAAAGTGCATTTTAAAAGAGCTGTAAATTTTCTTCATGCATTGAAGATTGCTGGAAATTCTTCAAAACATGAAAATAAAATTAAATATTCTGGCTAGTTGTGAAAATATTGCTAATGAAAAATATAATTAGTTTTTAATTGATAATTAAAATGTAAAAAATGAAATAGAAATATTAGTTCATGCATAAAATTCTCAAAACTGTATTTTTAAAAAAAATGTAGAAATTAACGTTGCGTTTTGGCAACAAAATGGTTTAAAATCGCACACAGCTTGAGATAAATAATGGAAAGTGTAATCCCTTAAACATCTTCTGGAAAATGATAAATTTTAATTGCGGAAACAAAAAATAACATTTTTTGCCAGAGTAAAGTGTTAATTCCCAATCATTTTTTATTAACTTGTCATTGGTCACACCACATAACTTTTAAATGGTCTCATTTAGTCTTAGAGCCTTCCTGAATGAATACTAGTCATATGCTTAATCTATTTGTTTATAGTTTTTGATTAGCAAGAACATCAGATTTAATTTCAGAACAACAAAGTATATTAATACGCCCCTTTAAAAAATCCTATTTTTTAAATTTATATTTCTTTTGTTTTGTTTTGTTTTTACATAGTTTAAAGTGACTTAAAGTGTTTTAAATTTTTTTAGTTATAATTATTCTTATGGTCATAACATTTTCGTGTTATTTATTTAACATGTAAAATTATTTTTTAAATTACAGTTATAAATCTATACATATAAAATCTTTTGTATGTGTGTATGTTTGCTATGCATTCCGAAATGGGTGGGCCAATAATAATGATATTTTGCATAGGAAATCAAGCAAATGTTTGAGTCTCTTTACATAACGACGTATTACATACCTTTGCTTTTCATTTTGTCAAATGAAAAGATAAATCGCTACATATACTGTGTGTCTAAAATTATAAGGAAAGTGTAAATAAAATTTGTTATTTGTTTTACAAAATTTTCGAATTTCTTAAAATTGTTATTGTAATACATTCTAAAAACTAATTTAATTTTTAAAATAACCATCACTTTTCATTAGGGAATTTTAAATATGAAGAACTCGTCGAAAAGAGACTAGTACTTAACATAACTATTGTTGCGCGATCAAAGTAAATTTGCGTTAACAAAAAGTAAATAAAAGAAATGCCCCTTTACAGTTTTTCCTTTCATGAATTGCTAAAAAGAGTTCAATAAATTGCAGATAGTTTTATTAAAGATATTCAACTGAGCTTTTAATATAACTGTATAGAGTTAACAATGAAAATATTAGTTGCACAAAAATATATATTAATATTTAGCACTTACGAAAATAAAAATTATTTCGTTTAACAGCCCTTATATTACCTAAGATTTAATACATTAATTTAAAATTTTAGTTCAAAAGTACTACTATTGTTTGTAAGATAATGTGTCCGTTTTCTTTAAAATCCGGTTAAATATTGTGCACGTTGAGCAAAAGTTCTGAAAGAATAGACATTTTTTTAAATAGACATCTATTTCAGCAGGTAAAAATGCAGTTTAAGGTGCCCCTTGTTGTTTTGGCGATGTTTTTTGGCGACAATAGTGCGAAAATGCCATTTAAGATGGCAGTGAAAAACTTTCGTGAGAGCAATAAAAATACAATAAAAAGCATAAGATATAAGTATTAAAATAATAAAAATCAGTATATATAAAATTTATACACTGATTGTACTAAATTTTCAAATTTGCAATTGTATGGAGAGCATTTTTAAAGTCTTCTAAAGCATACTGAAACTTTAGAGAAAACATGGGTTATTTCTTTATAAATGCAATTAAAATTCTATTAAAAGTATAAACTGTATGTATCAAAATATTTAAAACAGTATTACAAAAATTGTATACTCAATTGCAGTCGGACTAGCCCTAAATTTGCCGTATGTGAGAAAACTCACTTGGCGTTGATAAATATAGATAAAGAGCCGAATTCCGCGGTCATCCTAAACTGCAGTGAAGCCATTGCAGCATAATTAACTGTTATTTTTCTCACAGAAATTCATACAACAGTTGTGTATTCTTCTTCACCTACACTATAGCCAATCTACCGGCCAAGAACGTCTCAACAAGATTCCTTGAGTGGACTCTTATCAAGCGCTAAAGTTCTCCAACGATTGATTTTTGAAGTCTAAGAGCGCTTTACCACTTACAGACACGACAACGTCTGTATCGGCCAGTAAATAATGAAACGCCAAAAAGGTATCGTGTCGTGTAGTAAACAGTTTTTTCACTTTACCGATATCGTTACCCGATGCCGTGAAATTTTCTAATATTTTCATTTAAAGATGGCGGTAAGTTCTCTCAAGTTTTATAATTGCTTGAGTAGCAACTTTTAGACTACAACAATTGTTGTTAGAAAAGTATATTTTAACGCTGTTTCGTTACACACATTTTAAAAACATTAGATGCTAATACTAGGCACCAATTTCTTATATTTTTTCCTTCAGTTGTATGCTAGTGAAACTTTAGCTCCGCCTCTTATTTGTGATAAGGTCAATTTAACACGCATCGTGTGAATCGTCTTGACGTAGTGTTAGAGAGTTGCGCTTTTGTCTTCTAGTCTCGGGTTCGATTCCGGTTGTCTTTTTTTTTACTATTCGATTATAAAAAATTTAATTTTACCTTTTCTGTAACTCTCTTAAATCTGTCAAAATTCTGGCTTACCTTCTAATAATTAAAATGATTTTTGTTTAAAACAATAACATATTTAGAAAATATGAATAAAAATATTTTTAATTTTAATTGCTCTAGTCTAATTTCACTTAATTATTTTTGTCCTTTTCATTTCCCTTTTAAAATCTATTTAATTTTAACTATTAACACATTTACTAGATCATTTTTTTGATTTATTAACTTTACATCTTTAAATTTATTAAACAATCTTAAAGCAAAATTTGATACAGTCAGTAATTTGCTTTCAAAAGTAACAGGATGGGATAAATGAACTTATTAATTGTTGCAATTGAGAACTTAATATAACAGATGAGAAATTCAAACAGTAATAATAGCAAATCTACAATAAAATTGCATTTTGGGATCAAGCTTTAAAATTTTAATCTAATATTGATGCGAAAGCAAGTGAGAATAACATAAAATTAAAATCTGAGCAGAATGAGTAACTTTAATACGTAAGAAATCTAAGCATTTAAGTATTTTATTAATAGCAACTTTAAAAATAAAGTCATGTAACAACTGTATTGCAAAAATATATAATTAATTAATCCAAAGCAAAGTGAGTAGTGATAGCTCTCAAAATGTCTGACCGATTCAAAGGAATAGCGCGTGCTGAACGATAAAACTGCCCGATAAACAATATCGGCCTTTCGAAAACGACAAAATAGTCATTTAATCGGTTGGTGAGAAAGCAAGTAGCTTATCTTAGTGCATTTTACGTGAGCCGATGTCGTTAGAACGACAGTCGTCTAAGATTTATCGCTGTTGTGTCGGTAAATGGGAAAGCGTCTTAAGGTCTGCCGTTACACAGTCTATCCCTTTTGTTCAAGGTCCTTCTTTTTCCTGATTCCCTCTACATTTGTAAAGGTCACTTTTTTCACAGGGTTCGAGTTCTCAAACCTAAAACCTGTGTCCAAGTCATCTGATAAGATAACATTTGTTGACTTGGACGATTTGTTGACTTGGTTACATTTTTTATAAATTTCTTGATTAAACAAGATTCTTCATTTATCACTTTCTCGAATTGTATAAGAAAATCGAATATCGAATGTGTAAGGAAATAACTTCACTACCAATAGTTAATTTTTCCAAATACTTCATCAAATTGTTCTTTAGAAAATTGAAAAAAAAAAGTCAAGAAATGGTCACATTAATGTGACTGGACCCTATATGTATTAGTTTTCTTCTTTTATTTGTTTATTAAACAAAATTAATGTTTACCGCATTTTTTTGTACATGCAATTGTACATTTATTTGTACAAAATGTCATTATCTGCATTTTATTACTGTATGTGTGTGATTTTCTCAGATTCCATTGCAGCCATCCAAGCTATTTCTGCACAGATCGTCGAGGAATCCAAAATCGTTGAATCATGTCGAAGAGATCTTAGTTGTTTATCCTCAAAGTGGAAGAATGTGGTTTTGCAATGAATACCAGCACATGCTGGAATAGCTAGGAATGAATTAACTGATAAATTAGCCAAAAGGGGAACAGAAATTTTGCAGGTAGATGATGGTGATGTACCATTTACATCAATGAAAAGAATAATAAATATACTTCAAGGTAAAATTATGATTCTAAATTAACTTTAAAGATGAATTATAAGAATTGGAGGCATTCTTTTCGTGAAATTCTAGATTTTCCCAGATCCATCACAGTTGAGGTATTTCGTCTGGAGACATGTCGCAATTGAATCTCCAAACACCTTTACCACATAAAGATATTTAATAGCCACTTATGCACTCTGTGCTACCAAAATTGTGACATGGACAAAGACTACCTGGCAATTTGTCCATCTTTAAAAGAGGAAAACCTCTACAATCGATATTGGGAGGCAAAAGATATCATGCGGTCGACACCCACAGATTGATTTTCTTTTATTTTTTATGTTTTTAATATTTTATAGTTCATGTTTTAATGTTCTTGTTTTTTATTGTAGTTTTTATGAAGTTTGCTGTTATGTTATCTTTTAGTAATTATTTATGGCTCCAATCTCATACATCTGAGATGTATAGAAACCAATGATGTAGAATCAAAAGCTTCTGGAATTTAAATAAAAACTGTATGATTATAACAAAAGTTTATCAATAATCAAAATCATAACAATAAAAATATGTAGACATAAATAATCGCAGCATAAATATTTTTAAGACAATATTAATTGTTTATATAATTTAATAAGGTTGAATATGTAAAGATATTAATAAAAATTAAAATGATGGCATAGATAAAGAACAGTTCTACTCACATTATGCCCATAAGATGACGTCATTACTTCTTTTCACTAAAGTCTGTGAACTCTGATCCTTCACGTCTATCTGCCTTATTTGTGCCGTAAAGTGTGTATGCTTTAATTTCGCCTCACTTCACACACTAAAGGACTGTTCTGCAAACGACTCGAATGTTTGGTAAGAAAACTCAGAATAATTCCGAGTCAGCCTCTTTTGCTACCTGATTTCTTTCCCTTCAGCATAACTATTAGATCAATGTAGAATTTATTGTGGGATCGCCAATACAAATAGTAGGCACTCTTCTGCTGTGGAAGAATTTATATATGAATGGATATGATTTTAACGTTAATTTTAGTAACTGACTATTAAAATACAAAACAAACAACAAGGAAAGGGTGAAAGTTTTAGAGATCAATGATAACAGTTGTTTTTACCGTTTTTACATTGTTAAAACATAAATAGACATTTTTGTTATGCTGTACAGTAGATTTACACTTACTAGTAAATACAAACAAAGAACAAGAAAAGGACAAGAAAAGGCATTTAAAAATGTAAAAAACCAAAACATCGTATTTTTAAAGGTTTGTAGTTGTTGTGTCTCCTTAAAGAATATTAAAGAACACACTACCTTTCTAAGGTGGTGTGTTCCAATACTAAGAAGCATTCTATATAATAGCCTGTTTAGGGTTGAATATAAAATAAAAGTTTCTGCTTTGTTTAGACTTAAATTTTTTCACATCATTTAACAGGGTTTAACTTTTTAAAAACTATTTAGTTTTATCACAGGAAGCAATGCATTTTAAAAAGAGACCTAAAACATATACACCAATTGAAAAAAATCTAAATCCACTTACCAGTAGGCACTTTCAAAATCTGTAAATTAGAAATTAATGTTTCATGCCAAATAGGAGCCAATTACCTTTTTTTACTACTCTGTGAAACTTAATTATACTATAACTATGAGCAATATATTTTATTTTATAGCACGGTAACGTCTAATTTATTTTCAAATTTTTAATTTCTTAATAGTTTTAGTGCTTTTTAAATTTTAAAATGTCCGATACATTTAAAGTTTTCAATCTACAGAATAAAAAATAGGCCTTTTATTTTAGTTAATAACATTTATTTTCTATAAACATTTATTTTTTTCTTCATCAAGTGCATGTTCCTTATGTTATTTTTAAAAATATAAGACTTGAAATAACAGAATTAAATAATTTCCTCAAAGCTAGAACGTTATTAAAGAACTTGTAAAAACACATGCAAAAGAAAAACATTTTTTTATGATGAATAAAAACGGCAGTTATAAAAAATGATTTATGTCAAGAAAGGTACTGTTTCCTTAACCCTTTATAAGGCTGTAGGATGTATACTTTCCACCAGTTTCATTAATTTTTAAGTGTCAATGGAAAACTTTTCCCATCTATTACTAAATAACTCCCTCCAAGAAAAAAATTGGTCTTTAAAATCAATATTTTTTAGATAAGCAAATTAATTTCTTGTTATTAATTAATTTACTCCCAAAAATATTTTAACATAACATTACTAGAAAAAAATTCCATTTGACGGGTTAAAGTAAAATCCAAAGTGATAACAGACGAGTTGATTCCTATTGCAATAATTTTAAGGTTTGATATTAAATTCCTTTTCTTTTCGTTTAAACGAAAATCTTTTATTTTTCTTGTAGTGCCGATGTGAAAATAGATATTTATATTTTAACACGTTGACGGACTCTTGCGTCTATAGCCGTCAAAGCGAAGTTCACTCTGTGGCATGACGACAATAGCCGTCCAAAACGAAACGGTCGTTTTTAGACACCACGGCTATAGGGGCACAAATGTGCATTTACCGGCGTGCAAATAGAAGGCTAGTGTCATGTTTTGGAAACAATCTTTTAGGTTAAATTTCGTTTTCCACCTGTTACACGACTTGCAGCTTCAGTATGCACGTGGTTATGAAGGGAGTACTGCGATCATGTTTTCTCTTGAATTTATAGTTGTTATTGATTTCGTGTAAAAAGTTGAGTTTCATCGTAGGTCTACTATAAATACTAAAATAAAAAAGCAACAATGAAAAAAGTAAGTAGAGTTTCATCGTAGGTCTATACGAAATGTGTGCAATATTTTTTTTTATTTACAGTGTGCACAAGTTGAAAAATCCCCGTTTTTATAATTTCCTTGGAAACTATGATATTAAATGCAAAGATTTATAGTTTTACAGGTTCTAATTCAAACATATCAATGGAATTTCCTTTGCAGAGTTCAGAAATATCCAGAGATTTTTAAAATATAATTCAAAAATGTCATGTTTTGGAAACAATCTTTTAGGTTGAATTTCGTTTTTCACCTGTTACACGACTTGCAGCTTCAGTATGCATGTGGTTGTGAAGAGAGTAGTGCGATCATGTTTTCTCTTGAATTTATAGCTGTTATTGATTTTGTGTAAAAAGTTTCATCGTAGGTCTACTATAAATACTAAAATAAAAAAGCAACAATGAAAAAAGTAAGTAGAGTTTCATCGTAGGTCTATACGAAATGTGTGCAATATTTTTTTATTTACAGTGTGCACAAGTTGAAAAATCCCTGTAAACTTGCCGAGCGGTTTGCGATGTTTCTATTTCCGATTGTAAGTCATACTCTAGTAATTTGGGTATGATTTCGCATGCGTCTCGTATAAGGAGCAGGTATGGAGACGAAATAATCAGCCGTAGAAGATTTCAAACTTAACAATGTTGATTTATTACAACAAAAGAAAAAAAAATTTAAAGAAATATATACGTAAAGTCGCCCAGAGAGGAGATTACTCTAGACAACCTGCTCATCTCAGAGTTCAGCCGGGAGTTCCCTCCCGTTTCTTCTTTTCCAAACAGGAAACCTCGGTTTTAGGGGAGATCGACAACCCCCCCTCTTTGACCTTTGTCTTTGGATTAGCTGAAACGGCCTTTAGCTGCCAGCCGACGCGTTCACACAAAACACAATTTCTTTTCTCTGTCGGTGCGTTGACAAAAACGAACATTTGACACCTCTAATCGTTCGTGCATCAAAAAGACCATTACTGGTTCAATACTGCCGTTTTCAATTGTTCAAAAGAATAAAAGTTCGTCCGATCGCCGACAGAGACGTAAGCGTCTCTTACAATCCCCGTTTTTATTATTTCCTTGGAAACTATGATATTAAATGCAAAGATTTATAGTTTTACAGGTTCTAATTCAAACATATCAATGGAATTTCTTTTATATATCAGAAATGTCCAGAGATTTTAAAAATATAATTAAAAAATGTCATGTTTTGGAAACAATCTTTTAGCTTGAATGAGGAATTTGCACATGTGGGGGATTCGAACAACTTAGTGTTTTTCTGATAATTTCAGACTCGTAGATTCCAAAAATGTTCTCAAAAATGTAAAAAACTGGGCCCATCATTTAAAAAATTAATTTTAAAGTTAAGCGAAAATCACGTGACATCAAAACGCTCCGTGATTGGTTGTGATGTCATCGTTCATGCAGACCAATATTTTTGTATTGCTTTTAAGCGCGAACTATTTTCCGATTTTGTTTTTGCAAGTTCCTGAAATTTTCTAGCTATCAAAATTTATTTTTATTTAAACCTGAAGGTTTATTTTATCGATCTAGATAGCTTAGTTATCTCAATTTGTCATAAATGTCTCTTCTACCTGGATTTACCAAAGGACAATCAGACAACCTCCCGAAAATTGACAGCATGTCAATGTTTTCTTTCTTGGCAAAAAACCCATATTTTATGGTAGCAGAAATACGAGGAATTAAAACCCAAAGGTGTGTAAAATCATTTATATTTTTTTCCAATTTTACTTAACATGTATTAATACTTTATACATGCTAAACACAGCTCTTTTGTTTGTAAACACAAACAAGTCAAATAAATATACATATATCATATACACACACATTTGTAGTAGCATCGTTTTTTATAAATAGAGACGGATGTAATATTAAAATAAAAATTAGAGGAGGTATTTATTGTGAGATCGGTCTCATTAGCCTTCGTGTTGCAAAAAGTAGACCGTAGCACTCCAAAACCAAACCAATTCTTAGGTATTTTAAATATGATGAAAAGAAATTTAAAATCTTTAAACGGCTTTACTTAATTATTTATATATTTTTAAATAGCAATACAATTTTATTGCCTTTAATATTAATGTCAAATTAAAAAATGTATAAAATTTCTCAAATTAAATTTAATTTTTAAAGTAATATTATTATTAAGTATTTTAAAAATATTATACTTTTTTTCAAATTAGTCACCAATTTAATCGAAATATATCATTGTGATTTGATACACAAGAAAGTATGCATCTCTGAAGAAAATATTTATAATACCTTGAAAATACATAACCTTTCCCTCCCCCGAGTTATTTATTAGATAATTATATGCTTTCGATATTTATATGCTTTATAAAATTTTTATTGTACTTGAACTCTGTGATAATACTCGAAAATTAGCGGTTTTTAAAGCAGTGGTTAATCAACAATCCTTTTAAAGGTATAGATGTATTTTTATATACTTTAATTGTTCTAAATTAGTAATATTTAAACAAAAGTAAGCATTTACTTATCGAGAAATGGTCTTTACAAACCCATAAATATGATTTATATGATAATTTGGGGTTTCATTTCTCATCCCTTTTCATCGCAGTTGTCCAGATTTTACGTGTATGTGAGTCTTTCGGGACGCTGAAAAATATCTTCTCATTGCAATTAGTTGTTGTATTTTTACAGAGTGGCATAATACAATATTTAGAGTATGATTTTTTAATGCCAGACATAAAAAAAAATTTCTATTATATGCGATACTTTACACAAAAACAAATTTAAAAGTCGCCTTTTAACATGTAAACAGCATAGGCGCTCGGTGTCGACATGAACGATGACGTCACAAACTCGGCGGAGAAAAAGTATCGTTTTTGAGAGACGTTAAAGAGTCCGCTATAAAACCCATTAGAAATCACTCATTAGGCCCCCAAATGAAAGAAAAATAGCTACTGTCCTGCTTACTTTTGTCTTCTATCCTTTAAAATCAAAATTAGAAAACGTGAAAATTCCTCATTTCGTTCCCACCTGTTACATGACTTGCAGCTTCAGTATGCACGTGGTCGTGAAGGGAGTAGTGCGATCATGTTTTCTCTTGAATTTATAGTTATTATTAATTTTGTGTAAAACTCTCAAAAATACTTTGTTGCACACAAAAAAATTGCTGATTTGAGTCATTAAACCTGTCATCTTCGTTTTTAAATTTTTGCTGTTATAGCCGCTATCGTCCCATTACTTAGTGTCTAGAGTCCGCTGGCTCCATAACGGTTATAGTCGCAACCTAATTAAAGGTGCTGAATTAATCAAAATTAAGCTTATTTAAGCAGAAAGAGTAAAACTATACTTCGAGTATTATAAAAACTCCAAAGACATTAAGTGTTAATATTTGAACTTCACTTGTTCCTACTGTCCGTTAAGGTTTTAATAAACTAACAAAACTGGAATGATACTATATCCCCTTAAAGTAATATCAAATATGACTATAGGTGAATTATTTTCTATTGCAATAGTTTCAAAGTTTGATATTAAATTTCGTTTTTTCTATCTATGCGAAAATCATCCTTTTATTATTATTGATACTAAAATAGATATTTTTATATTTTAATTAACAAAAAGGACTGGAAAAATACAATATCACCTTAAAGTAATATTAAAAAGGATTATAGGTGAATTATTTTTATTGCAATAATTTCATGGTTAGATACTAATTTTTTTTTCTTCTTATGCAAAAATATTTTTCTTATATATTAATACTAAAATAGATGATTTTTATATTTCAATTAATTAACAAGAGTGGAAAGATACTATATTCCCTGAAAGTAAAAATCAGAAGTGATCATACAAGAATTTTTTTTCTATTGAAAGAATTTCAAAGTTTGGTGTTATTTTTTCTGTTTATGCAAAAATATTCCTCCCGCTGCTGGCATGGATGTTCATAGCCGTTTGGATTCAGCTTTAAACAGTAAGTCTCTTTAGTCCTCGTGTAACAAAAATGTAGACCAAAGAGCTCCAAATAAAACCAAAACTCTTCCTTTTTCTTGTAGTATCGATGTTAAAATAGGGTACAGATGCATTATAGACGCTGTGTTTTTTTTGGTCGCCAAATTTGGAGATTATTTGGCTATTTAACGGGGCGATGAGTGTGATGGTGTGTTTGTCCTGAATTTGGATTCGGAGTATGGCAGCTCTAATGTGTTCTTGCACCCATTGGTACACGTGATTTTTGACCACAGTACCCGACATTATTCCAGAAATTTGCATCTTAGCTGTTCTTTTGGTTTACAGTCGCATTGTATGTTGTATTTTTTTGTTGTTGTTTTTCATTTTCTGGGATTTAGTAAGTAATTTTTTGTTCTTATCATTTTCTGGCATTTAGTAAGTAATTTTTTTGTTCTTATCATTTTCTTTGATTTAGTGAGTAATATTTTTGTTCTTATCATTTTCTGGGATTTAGTAATTTAGTTATAGTAGGGGTAGTTATTTCGTTTCTTACTATTTTTGAAATTGTTAAAAAAAATCAGGATATTCTAAATCAAATAAGATGCTTTGGTTTGGAACATTTTGTTTTTGTTCTTATTTTCTGGGATTTAGTTAATTTAGTTATGACGGGTGAAGTTGTTTCGGTTTTTACTATTTTTAAAATTGTTAAAAAGTATCAGGATATTCTAAATCAAACTAGTTATGACGGGTATAGTTATTTCAGTTCTTACTATTTTCGAAATTGTTAGAAAGTATCAAGATATTCTAAATTAAACAAGATGTTTTGGTTTGGAACATTTTTGCTTTGTTCTTATTTTCTAGGATTTAGTTAATTTAGTCATGGCGGTTGAAGTTATTTCGGTTTATATTTTTGAAATTGTTAAAAAATATTAGGATATTCTTAGGTGTGAAGTGGGTTTTGCATTTCATTCTAAACTCCAAGTGTGAGGGAACAACGTTATTCCGAATCTCAGTTTTTTTTATTTGGTAAAAAAGAATTATTTCAAAGTTTTTTTTAAGGGAGGTAGGCGTGTTGAAGAATATTTGTGGCGCTACCCATTCCAATTTTCATCTGTTATTAAATTTATTTTGCATTTCTATTATTATAAGGGGGGTTTGAGGGGGGGACCACCCCCTCACATGATAGATTCTTTATAACATTAATGCTTATTAAAATGCTATATATTGTGTTTATTCTGTTGATATAAATCATAAATATTAGTAACCTGTTATTTATTTTTTAAATAACGCAAAACCTGATAATTGTTATGCTAATTTTATTTTAATAATGCTTTAAATTATTAATCTGTTTTTTTTCTTTTAAAGTTCAGTTTTGTTAATGTTGTGTTTCAAATATGCCATGTGACCGCCGCTATGTTTTTTTGTGACCTTTCAGAAAACGAGTACAGCCGCCATGTTTTTCTACTTGGCGTTTTTCTGTTGGTCAAAAAAAAAAAAAAAAAAAAAAAAAAAAAAAAAAAACCATGGCAGACGGGACCGGCGTCTATAATACATCTGTTCCAAAAGTAATTATAGATGAATTACTTTTTATGGCAATAATTTCAAGATTCAATATTAAATTTCTCTTTTTTCTGTTTATGCAAAAATCTGCTTTTTTATAGATTATATAGCATTATTACTTTTTATATCTTTAGTATAGATACTAAAATATTTTTTTATATTTTAATTAACAAAGTTAGAAAGGCAATATGTACCCTGAAAATAAAATCAAAACTGTTTTAGACAAATTATACTCTATTTCAATAATTTCAGGGTTTGCTATTATATTTTTTTTTCGATTATGTAAGTCCTCCTTTTTCTTGTATCGATAATAAAATATTTTTTTTTTATGTTTTGACTAACAAAACCCAAAATATCTTAAATTATATGTGAAATAAAAAAAAACTACATCACAAATGACAAAAGAAAAATATTTTAACATTGACGTCATATTAAAAACTGTCTCTCCAACGATGTAATAATTTACTTTTGAAAGAAAAAAAGTTATTAAAAACAAAAAATAACAAATGGTTATGACATCCTTTAGTTCTACGACATTTTTTTGTTCGAGGAGGAGAAGGGTTGCCCATGTGAATTAATTGAATTTTTTTATGCTATATTCTCTAAATCGCAAGTAACTTTGTGGTTATTTTTTCTTCTCTACTAGTTGAGAAAAAAATTATTCCATTATTCTCCGTAAATTTATCTCAGGTGGAGGTAAATGTTTCGAAAAGAAAGTTCGAATACAAATTTCTTGATTGAAAAATCAATGTCGTCTCATCTTAGTATCTTGTCGAAGACGCCTGTAAGAACATTTTTGCGAAATGTTGAAAATGTAAGGTTATTTTCCACCTTGATTGAATAACAGAATCGTTTCTATTAATAGAATCTAAATTCTAAATTTATTCCGGAGACAACCGCAGTTGATAATACGGTTTTAAAATCATTCCGGGACCAAACTTGATAAATATAATTAAAACCAGATGTCTCACTTCAGCATTAATGGGTTGAATTATAAGTATATATTAACTAGACAGCAGAATTTCAAAATGAAATAATTTTTAAAATTTCAAGGAAAAATCTTATTAACTTTAAAAGTATAATCTTATACTTTTAAAGAGTCTTTTTTTCTTGTATCGATAAAAAAAATACATTTTTTTTATATTTTGACAAGACCCAAAATGTCTAATATTATATCTGCAATAAAAAAAGGAAGAATTGGATAACAGAAGCTATTTTATTAACAGAATCTAGATTCATTCGGAAGATCCACAGGTGAAAATACGGTTTTAAAGTCGTCCCGGGACCAAACTTGATAAATACAATTGAAAACCAGATGTTTCGTTTCAGCATTAATGGTTTGAATTATAAGAATATATTAACTAGACAGAGGAATTTCAAAATGAAATAATTTTACTTTTTACCAATCTGATTGAAAATGTAATATGTTATTAGCAATATATTTATATGAAAGCGTTTACAATTTAAGGTAAAATCTTATTAACTTTAAAAGTATAATCTTATACTTTTAAAGAGTCTTTTTTCTTGTACCGATAATAAAATACATTTTTTTATGTTTTGATTAACAAAACCCAAAATATCTAAAATTATATGTGACATAAAAAAAGGTGTACAGAAAGGACAAAAGAAAATATTTTAGCATTGACGTCATATTAAAACTGTCTCTCCAACTATGTAATAATTTACTTTTGAAAAACAGAATGGAATGACAAAAGCGATTCTATTAATAGAATCCAAATTCATACCGGAGACAACCACAGTGGATAATACGGTTTTAAAATCAATCCGGGACTGAACTTGATAAATATAATTGAAAACCAGATGTGTCACTTCACCATTAATGGTTTGAGTTATAAGAATATATTAACGGGACAGCGGGATTTCAAAATGAAGTAATTTTACTTTTGACCGCTCTGCTTGAAAATTTAATACGTTATTAGCAATATATTTATATGAAAGCTTTTACAATTTCAAGGTAAAATCTTATTAACTTTAAAAGTATAATCTTATACTTTTAAAGAGTCCCTTTTCCTGTATCGATAACAAAATTCATTTTTTTATGTTTTGACTAACAAGACGCAAAATATCTAAAATTATATGTACAGTAAAAAAACTGTATCACAAAGGACAAAAAAAATATTTTAGCATTGACGTCATATTAAAACCGTCTCTTCAACTATGTAATAATTTAATTATTGAAAAACAGAATTGAATAACAGAAGCGATTGCATTAATAGGATCTAAATTCATTATGGATATCCGAAGCTGAGAACACATTTTAAAATCATCCTGGGACCAAACTTGATAAATATAATTGAAAACCAGATGTCTCACTTCAGCATTAATGGTTTAAGTTATAAGAATATGTTAACTGGACAGCGGAATTTCAAAATGAAATAATTTTACTTTTGAGCAATCTGCTTGAAAATTTAATATATTAGCAATATATTTATATGAAAGCGTTTGCAATTTCAAGGTAAAATATTATTAATTTTAAAAGTATAATCTTATCTTTTAAAGAGTCTCCTTTTCTTGTACCGATAATAAAATATATTTTTTTTTCCTGTTTTGACTAAGAAGAACCAAAATATCTAAAATTATATATGCAATCCAAACAAACTGTATTATAAAATAACAAAAGAAAAATATTTTAGTATTGCCGCCATATTAAAACTGTCTCTCCAAAGATGTAATAATTTACTTTTGAAAAACAGAATTGAATAACAGAAGCGATTCTATTAATAGAATCTAAATTCATGCCGGATATCCACAGGTGAGAATACATTTTAAAATCATCCTGGGACTAAACCTGATAAATACAATTGGAAACAAGATGTGTCATTTCAGCATTAATGGTTTGAACTATAAGAATATATTAACTGGACAGCGGAATTTCAAAATGAAATAATTTTACTTTTGACCAATCTGCTTGAAAATTTAATATGTTATTAGCAATATATTTATATGAAAGCGTTTACAATTTCAAGGAAAAATCTTATTAACTTTAAAAGTATAATTTTATACTTTTAAAGAGGCTTTTTTCTTGTACCTATAATAAAATATATCTTTCTTGTGTTTTGACTAAAAAGAACCAAATTATCTAAAATTATGTGTGCAATCAAAAAAAAATAAACTCAATCACAAAAGTCAAAAAAATATTTTAGCCTTGACTTGATAAGTTCATTCGAAAACAAACTGTATCACAAAAGACAAAAGAAAAATATTTTAGCATTGACGTCATATTAAAACTGTCTCTCCTAGGATGTAATAATTTACTTTTGAAAAACAGAATTGAATAACAGAAGCAATTCTATTAATAGAATCTAAATTCATTCCGTAGACAACCTCAGTTGATAATACAATTTTAAAATCATTCCGGGACCAAACTTGATAAATAAAATTGAAAACCAGATGTGTCACTTCAGCATTAATGGTTTAAATTACAAGAATATATTAACTGGATAGCGGAATTTCAAAGTGAAATCATTTTACTTTTGATCAAACTGCTTGAAAATTTAATATGTTATTAGCAATATATTTATATGAAAGCGTTTACAATTTCAATGACTTGTAATCACGATCTTTGATCTGAAAGATTTCTTTGAATCAATCAATAAACATTGAACTATCGGGGCATTCAAACCATCCTACCGCATATTGCTGTATCACTGATCTAGCTCGCTCGCTGTTTGGGATTTAACTGTACCCCTCGTTATTTGACATCGCTTTCCGAGTATCGTTGTTGAAAGTCGGCAAACTACGGAAGATTTCCCCCGAACCCACATCTTTGAACCAATTACATTCCGTGATGGTTAAAAGACCTGGAATAGATAGAAGAATCCATATTGGATTCTTAATGAGTTAGGGTTAGGAAAATTCAATGTTAATAAAATTTAAAACGAATAATTTTTAGTCAGCATAATTGTAAAATGGTTCTTGTTGTTGTGACCAATCCTTCAGGACCTAGTGGCAGCTAGATCCGATCCATGAGACCATTAACCCCAGCAAAGTCCAGCACCCGAAGTGGACTCGCATGGACATCTTCCTAAGCTAATCTCAAACAATCGATATGTTCAAAGGAAGCCGGCAATAGGTGAAACCTGGAACAAGTCTGGAATACCTTTCGGTTAGATTCGTAGGTCATGCATTTCAAATGCCCACTGAGTAATCTGAACACAGCCCTGTGATCCTTTCTGTCCTTGCGAAATTCCAAAGCACTCCCTGGGCTTTTCCTACCTATCCAGGGAAGGTCGTAAGGGGCCTTCCAGACCTGTTTGTCCTTAATTTTCATTAAGGAGTAAATCTCTCGATATGTGAGTGCTTAATCAGTGGTCACAATTTCAGAGTAGCCTCTTTTGGAACACAACTTGTACATAAATGGAACAAGAACTTGTAAAATGTAAAATCAAAAATTTTACTGTTCCCTCCATATGACGGGCTATACGCTAGTTCTTTAAAATTGTGTTCAGGATTTGAGTTATTTATTGATAGTACACCCTCGAATGTAATTTAAATACTATACATGCCTTTACATAGGCATGTATAGTATTTCAATGTCAATCATTTATGGTCATAAATTTATACAACAAAATTAGAATAGAACCTTCAGTTGCTGTTTCACAAACGATCATTTTAATTAACACAATTATAAAAATAACTGAATTAATCATTATCTGTTAAAGACAAACTTGATCTATCCTTCAGACACGCACGAACAATCATTCATTTCAAAATTCCTTTATCCTATTCTTGCTGCAAAGTGAAAATATCCTCAATAATTCGGAAGAAATTCTCTTCCTAAAATGAATAAAAGCTACTCCGTCGTTATTCATGATTATGCTCCTTCCACTCCATTGTTTAATCATTAGCAATGCATCCACGGAAAGAATACCCAAGTGGCCATTTTCAGCTTTCCTTGTTTGGCCGGAATAAACGGACGACGGCGTCCTTAAAGTGTCTTGGCGAGTCACGAGGGACGAAACTTAAATATCTATATGCATTCGATCGGCGCCGAAAAATAACCAAATGAATAATTCTTCACTAAAATATAAATGAGTATATCGTGTGGCCAATTTGGCGCCATTTTCTTATATTAATGGAGAACTTTAGTACATGCTACAAAAGATACGACTCTTCGCCAATACATAACTCGGTTAAAAGAAAATTTGTAAGTTTTTTAATAGTATAGTGGAAAGTTTTAACGCTATTCACGGTCGATTTCTTAAACTATCATTGGATATGTTACATAGAAGTACATAAAATAGAGAACTGTCCTTGTTACAAGAAACAATTGTTTTAAGACAAAGTTCATACTTCTAAACAAATTCTTAATATAATTAATTATTAAGAATATTAAAAATTAATATTATTAATTAATAATATTATTAAATTTATTATTAATTATAAATATTATTAAATTTCATATTAAATTTATTATTAATTATTAATATTATTAAATTTATTATTAATTATTGATGTTATTAAATTTATTATTAAATTTATTATTAATTATTAATATTATTAAATTTATTATTAATTATTGATATTATTAAATTTATTATTAATTATTAATTATTAATATTGTTAAATTTATTATTAATTATTGATATTATTAAATTTATTATTAATTTTATTATTAATTATTAATATTATTAAATTTATTATTAGTTATTGATATTATTAAATTTATTATTAATATTAATATTATTAAATTTATTATTAATTATTAATATTATTAAATTTATTATTAATTATTAATATTATTAAATTTATTATTAAATTTATTATTAATTATTAATATTATTAAAATTATTATTAAATTTATTATTAATTATTAATATTATTAAATTTATTATTAATTATTGATATTATTAAATTTATTATTAAATTTATTATTAATTATTGATATTATTAAATTTATTATTAAATTTATTATTACTAATATTATTAAATTTATTATTAAATTTATTATTAATTATTAATATTATGAAATTAATATTATTAATTACGATATTAAAAAATATCGTAAGTTAAGTATTAAAATGGCATGTAAATATTTCTCTAAATTTTTTATTGTCACAGACGTATGATTTTGCGATAGCAGACTCTTTCTTTCGATGCAAATATTTTTATTTAATTTTTTCTATTGGTCCAATAAACGGCAAATTTACTAGCTTAAAATTCCAACTTACTAACCAGGAAAAAGAATTCAGTTCTGAACATTTTAAAACAATCATCGTAAAAAATTTCCAATTTTGAGGGGAGTTACGAATAAAAACGTGCCAGCTGTTCACTGCAAAGATTTAACTTATAAAATTTTAACTTGATTTTTCTCAAATTGTGGTTTTTTTCATGAAATTTTTATAGGTTGTATACAATATAGTTTTCATCCAATTCAACCTAAATTTTCTTGTATATTTCCCAAAATATGTTTTTTGGCTATTGTAAAATTTTAACTTTTAAGGAAAAAATTCATTTTTTTTTTCAAATTTTGTATTACATACAAATTAAGGTTCAAAGTTGTTTTGAAATATTGTAGCATGTTTTAAAACAATAAGTTTGTCTTTAACTTAATTATGTTTTTAGTTATCATGCGCGTTATATATTTTTGTTAATAACAATGTGTCTCTTATTTAACAAATTTCTAGCAAAAAACTTTTTATGATTGAAAAATGAATGAGATATGTAAATAAAGATAATAATTTGCTGTAACTACGTTAAACATTTATGTTTGTAAAACTGGTAGTTTTCAAGCTGTGAAAAGTCAAAAATGATAACTATTTTACATTTTTTCTACTTTTTTAGAGTCGTATAACTCCTTCAAATAAAAATTTATTTTTCTTCTTTAAGTATTGTTTTTCTACTTCCCTTTAGATATTGCTAACTTTTTTATGTAAATGTATCGCTTCCTTAGTTAAAATAATACCTTAAACTTTTCAACTTTTTCGAATGCGCAATTACTGAAAGCTATTCTTGGCATTGTACGAAACATGGCGTTACTGAATATTCATTATTCTTTCGAACATTTCTTTTGTGGATATCTTTTTTCTTCATAACTGTCCGAATTACCAGTGATCCGGGTAACGGGAGTTCAGGCAATTCTCTTTTTACTGCATATCAGTTTTAAAAAATAAGAAAATTTTTCTCTTATATTTTAAAACTGCATTGTTTTGCTTTTAGAAAAAATATCCCATTACCTCATTGGAGTTACTTTTTCATTCAACTTTGTTTAAACAAAGGTTTTATGTATTTTGTTGTATGTAAGAATTACCTCTTTACTCTAAATTAGTGGTCAAACTTGGCTTTACTTGGTTAAAGTAACACTAGTTGTTTTTTATAATGTAAATAAATGCAATATAGACTGTAATTAAATATTAAATGTAATTATCTTGATCTTTACGAAAAAATGTTTTGTGCTGACGGCAAACATTCTGTTTTATATATGTTCTAATATTCTGTACATGTCTGTAATTTTTGTTAGAAAGACAACTATTAATAACTTGACGCCACTTAGAAAACGTAATTATGTCAAATATCATTTTCAACATTATGTGGCAACAAAAATGAAATAAGTTAAAAATCTTAATGGAATACCAAAAATGCATATAAAGGTAACATCTACAGGTTGTTTAAAAAATTTACCCTAGACTACTTTCTATAAACGATGATGTGAAAGTTGGTTCTATATAGGTAGAGTGGTTTTATAAAA
The DNA here is from genome assembly GCA_032207245.1 of Pardosa pseudoannulata. Taxonomy (NCBI): domain Eukaryota; kingdom Metazoa; phylum Arthropoda; class Arachnida; order Araneae; family Lycosidae; genus Pardosa; species Pardosa pseudoannulata. Next base: position 47,533,763 of record CM063508.1, read on the forward strand.
TGTAATTAAATATTAAATGTAATTATCTTGATCCATGTAAATTTCTTGATCTTTACGAAACATATGTTGACGGCTAATATTATGTGCTGGATGTGTTCTAATATTCTGTCCATGTCTGTAATTTATGTTACCAACGCAACTAATTTGATGCCACTTAGAAAACATAATTATGTCAAATATCATTTTCAATATTATGTGTCAACAAAAACGAAATATGTGAAAAACCTGAATGAAGAGCCAAAAATTTACATGAAGATAACATCCACTGGTTGTTTTTTAGGCATTGTTTGTATAAACAAATATACCCACATACTACTCTCTATAAGCGATGATGTGAAAGTTGGGGGTTTATGGGTAGAGTGGTTTTATAAAATGTAAATAAATACAATATAGAATATAATTATCTTAATCCATGTAAATTTCTTGATCTTTACGAAACAATATTTTGTGTTGGCGTCTAACATTGTACTAGATGTGTTCTAATATTTTGTCCATGTCTGTAATTTATTTTACCTACACAACTATTACTAATTTGATGCCATTTAAAAAGCATAGTTATGTTAAATTATCTGGCAACAAACACGAATTATGTGAAAACCTTAATGAAGAACCCAAAATTCACATGAAGATAACATCTACAAGTTGTTTTTATACGCATTGTTTGTGTAAAAAAAATATACCCTTATACTACTCTCTATAAGCGATGATGTAAAAATTTATGCTTTTATTTAATGAAAGAAATTTAATCCGAGTGGAACACATCGAAGAAAAAGTCTCCAAAATATACACTAAAGGTTAACTGTCAGTGGCCAAAGTGTTCCATGATTTTTCCAACACCCTTTGTCGACTAGAATGGAATACGGGAAACCAACCCTCGTTATTGTTCCTTTTTTTCCGGTTATAAATAGACATATAGATATTAGGGATTGTTAATTTTTAATACACATAAAGCTCGTCAAGTCTCGAAGATCATCCCATAAGAAATAATGGATTCTAAAAGTACAAATAAAAATATTCTTTGAGAGACTTGTTTATATTTTTTTTCATCAAAAGTCATCCAAGATATTTAAGTGGTGCAATTAGAGATACATCTGTTACCGCAAACGAAATACTTCGAAACAGAGATTTACAAAGCCATGAAAAGCTATCAGCGTCTTTGTGCTTCAAGGGGTAGAGGTGCATCCCTCAATAAATGCCAGTCAAATAAGGGTGCAGTTCCCAAACAATCGACCTGACCAAAACTTCATGGGTGAAAGCACTGACAGAATTGTACATTACATCTATTTTCGGAGCATTTTGGGGGTAAAAAATTCTATGTTTTGGCTTAAGACATCATCGGTTTGGCGGAATTGTACGTGCGAACCGCTTAGAGGGTTAAATTATATAAGTTTTAGAGTTATCTGTATTCATTATTTTAATTAAAACTTCCAGCACCTGTATAATGTAACTAACACTTAACTTCCTTAAAGTTTTGGAGAAAGGTGTAGAGTTCCGATAAAAGATCATTTAGTTATATGGGTAGAGTGAATTTTAAAGCTTTAAATTCATTGCTCTAAAAGGGATCTAAATAATAATGTTTTTACTCATTTAGAATAACATTAAAAATTTCTAATATCAAACGGAAACTGTTTAGAAGACATAAGGTTTAAGTTTAACTATATATTCGAAACAATAATGTGGGTGCAATAGTATTTTTTGTATTTTTAATTATAATAAAAACGGAACAATAAAAAAGTGTGCATTGTAAGCCATTGGTGTAAGGTGTTGAATTGCATATGCAATCAATTGCAATCAAACTATTTAAAATGTTACTTTATGCATAATTCATAGTAAATAAAATAAATTAAATCTAAATAGAAACTGGGATTTTTGCTATAGAACACAAAAATCTAATAAACGTACTTGTTCAAATTACTGTAACTCTCATTATTTAGATTTCTTGAGATCGGTTACACCCCTAATATGACATATTGTTCATTAAATTTAGGATCGCTTCATAATGAGAAAAAAAAGAAAACCCTAATTTGAGAATGATTAATTCGCTGGAAACTAAAATACAAAGGGACACATAATTTTCAAAAAATATATTTGGAAGTGAAAAGATCTCTTTTAGATAGTCTCTAAGGATTATAAAACCTCTTTTGAAACCTAATTAAATTGCATTAATTGTTAAATAGGGTTGCTGCTAACTAGGTATTACTTCAAAATGAAACTCTCATCACTTGAGAATACGATATTTTCATGTTTAATATTTTGCAATAAAAGAATTGAAATACAAATCTAAACTCCGAATTTCGTTGTCGATTACTGTGAAAAGAAATAGTAAGCACTGTTTATAAAATTACAATACTATCCTCTATTCAGATGCCTTGCAAACAATCTGCTTTTAACACCCAAATATTGCTCGCAAAATTGAGGTTGATACAAAATTGCTTAACTGCGCTGATAAAAAGAGGACAAAATAGTCTGCAATTAAAAAGTCTTAATTGAATGAGAAAATAAGATCTCTAGTAAAACTTATTTAAGTCGAAATAATTGTTTCGCTATACAGATATATCTCCGATGAACGTCTATCACGCTAGATTTGCTGAAAGAAGAATCTTCACAAGTGTTATGAGATAAATGTTCATCCATCCGAATAGCGTGAATATTTAAATTGCATTATCGAGAGCCCCCTAATTAGGAATCGTTCAATTAGTCCGATAAATTCGAATAATTTATTTAGTTATTGTATCAATTGTTTAATTTAGATGGAATTTTTTCCATGTTTGCCTAAGTCACGTTAGTTGCGTTAAAACATTACTATACGTTTTACAATCTTCTGGAAAATATTTTTACTAGGCAAATATTCCTATTTTAACTAAACAGTTGACTTGTTGACTATCCCAAAATCTTTCTTTTGCTGTTTGCAGCAAGCAAATACAATGTTTCAGAAGAATAATTAACAAGCTTTGGAAGTTATCCGCAATTAGTTGTCAAATTTGGTGATAAAAAAAAGCTACCATGGCTACAAATTTGATGAGTTTTAGCGACTAAATTTTTATATACCAAAATAAACTTTAAGACAGCTGTAGAAGCAGTATTTTTAAACATGTACCACACATACTTCAAAATTTTAAAGGAAACTTACCTAGCAGTTCGTAGTAAGTACAGATCCATCGGGTAAGGTAAACATATTGCAATTAATGAAATAGAAGATATTCTGAAATTAGTTGGCGTTTGTGAGCTATTAGATGATTTTATGTTGTTATTTGTGGTTTGGAATCGGGTCAGTCCAGTACAATCTGAACTATCGTACAGTGTTAAAGACACTTTTTTAAACTGCTAATTACCTGTAATTTCTCAAAAATAAAACTTTTACATCTTACCAATGCGATATTTATATTTATCATTTATTGCAAAAAAACATTGGAAATACAAATCTAAAATCCAAATTCCATTGTCAAATAATGCAACGAAATCTCATAGACTGAGTTTATAAAATCTTAACAACAGCCTCTGTTCAGATACCTTGACCTACAACAACTAAATATTGTTCGTAATTCTTATGTTGCGATAAGGTTGCGGCGTTAAGGCGTTAGGTTGCGGTTAGGTCAGGTTGAGTATTCTTAGCTGAGGTTTATGTTAGGTTAAACATATTGCATTTAATGAAATAGAAGTTATTCTGAAATTAGTTGTCATTTGTGAGCTATTAGATGATTTTTTGTTGTTATTTATGGTTTGGAATCGGATCATTCCAGTACAATCTGAACTAAAGTTTTAAAGACACTTTTTTAAACTACTAATTACCTGTAATTTCTCCAAAATAAAACCTTTACGTCTTACCAATGCGATATTTATATGTATCATTTATTGCAAAAAAACAATGGAAATACAACTCTAAAATCCAAATTCCGTTGTCAAATAATGCAACGAAATATTATAGACTGAGTTAATAAAATCCTAATAATAGCCTCTGTTCAGATGCCTTGACCTACAACAACTAAATATTGCTCGCAATTCTTAGGTTGCGATAAGATTGCTGCGTTAAGGCGTTAGGTTGCGTTTAGGTTAGGTTGAGCAATTCTTAGCTGAGGTTTATGTTAGGTCAAATGCAGTTTGCATTTTCTGCCAACAACACCTAAATATTGCTCGATGTAATGAGGTTTATATAAAATTGGTAAATTACGCTGTAAACGAGATTACAAAAAGATCTGCAATAAAAAAGTCTTAATTTAATGATAAAATACGATCTCTACTAAAATCTAATTAAGTGGCATTAATTGTTTCACCGAGTGATACAGATAGTTCTCCTATGACCGTTTGTCATGCAATGCTACATCTGCTGAAAGAAGAGCCTTCACAAGTAGTATAGAAAGAAGGTTCATCCAGCCAAATAGCCTGGATATTGAATTGAAATTATTGAGCATCTCCTAATTAAAAATTGTTTATATAGTGCAATAAATTCTTAAAGTTGGCTTTGTTAATGTGTAAATTATTTTATTGTGGATGATTTTTTTTACGTTTGTTTTAGTCACTCATTTTAATATTGCGTTAGAATATTACTCTATGTTATGCAAACATGTAAAAAATGATATTTTAATGTCGATTTTATTAAGCAAAAATTCATCTTTTTAACCCGTAATTTGGTTAAGTCTGGCCGCTACACCGGACATGTATATCTATAAATACTATATAACATAATTGTCAGTGTTCGCCACAGCGGACATTATCTCAAAAATGGGAAATGATATATTTCTTTTGTTTGTTTTACAGAGATCCTAATGTCTATACAGACATGGAAAAATAACAGAAATTAAAAAATATTTGAAAAAACATCTTGTCAAATTAAGGCTTAATTAAATCGTTGACACTTGTTGACTACCCCAAAATCTTCCTATTTGTAATTTACGCCAGACAAATACAGTTTCCTCTGTGGCATAAACATTCTTTGGGAGTAATCCCCAATTTGTTGCCAAATTTGGCGACAAATCAAGAAACCTTAACAAACCAATTTCGTGTTGTTGTTTTTTTTTTAAGTTAAATCTTTATATACCAAAAAGCTTCAAAAAATTATAGAAGCAACACTTTTAGGAATGTATTACTTCTAAGTTTTAAGCATGGGAGCCTCAGTAGGTCAGTCGGAAAAGGCAGCGATCTCGTAACTGAAAGGTTGTGAGTTCGGGGCTCTAGCCGGTCTAAGATCCACCGTGTTCGTTAAAGGTGTTTGGGGAACGTAAAAAGAGTTCGTAGTAACAATGTCCTCCAAGTTCTCAAACGATACCTCTGGGAGTGGCAGGCCAAGCCTGAGGATCATCTGCTTGGTAAATTACGAGGAACCAGTGGGGTAATATTACTCGCGTCCATAACATACCTTAAGCTTCATGTGCTCCTTTATGGTGCTAAATGGGTAACAGCTTCGCAGCCTTGTGTCGGTATAAAGTCATATAGTGCTTGTATTGCCAGTTGCGTTAGGAAAAAAATTTAAGAATGGCTCTATAGTCTGAGTAGCTAAAAGCGAAATACAGTAGATCCTAGTACAATTAATAAATGGAAGTTAGTCTTACATTAGTTGATATTTGTGGGCAATCAGAGCATTTTTTGTGGTTATTTCTTCTTTGGAACCTCTTCACCTTAGCATATTCTGAAGTATTGTGCAGTGTTAGCACATTGTTGACCGGTCACGAATTAACTCGTATTTTTATGGCCGAACATTGTTGACCGGCCACGAGTTAATTCGTGATGCGTTTTTTTTTCGAATAGCTGTTATATCCTCTGTTGGCGACCATACAGTGCAAGTGATGGCCAGTATAACACAAGCTGTTTCTCTCGCTTATAACACCCGCCAAACCTTTTGTTGTAAAAAATATTTAATAATTAAAAAACGATGACGGAACGTAATGAAGAATCTTCAATGATTTATACGCGGATGCTTTATCTGATTTTTCGAGTGATTACGAATCAAATTGTGCTAATGGCCGGTGACATGAGGTAAAATTTCAGTAAAATTGCTGGTCAACAATGTGTTAAGATAGTAATGTTTTAAATATAGTTGCTGCTAATTAAGTATAATTACTCTAAAATGAAACCCTTATAGCTTAACGAATATTATTTCCATTTATAATTTGCTGAAATAAAAATATTGAAATACAGATTAAAACTCTGAATTTCGTGCAAATACTGTGCAAAGAAATCTTATAGAGAGTGTTCTTAAAATTAAAATAGCATTCTATGATCAATTTCCTTGTGAACAGTTCTGCCTCTAACAGCTCCCACACGTTCGCTGAAATGAAATTGATATAAAATTGCTTAATTATGCTGCAAACGAGATGGACAAAAGGATCTGCAATTAAAAAGTCTTAATTGAATGAGAATATAAGATCTCTACTGAAAGCTAATTAAGTCGTATTAGTTGTTCATCGAGATATACAGATATTTCTCCGATGACCGTTTATCACTCCCCGCTACATCTGCTGAAAGAAAAGCCTTCATAAGTGTTATGAAAGAAATGTTCACCCAGCCGAATTGAGTGGATATTGAATTTTGCATTATTAAACTCCTCCTAATTAGAAATCGTTCAATTAGTCCGATAAATTCCGATAATTTATTTTGTTGATGAATCGATTGTTTTATTGTGGGAGGATTTTTTTTTTCATATTTGCTTTAGTTACTCGTTTTCATTCGATTGGTTGGAACATTACTCCACATTATAGTAACATACGAGAAACGGTATATTTAAGTCTATTTAAAGGCATCGTATGATTTTGTTTAAATTTAAATATTTGAGTCCATTTCTTTATTTTCGATTAAAATAAATTTACAATTGGTTTTTTTTTTTCTTTAAATCGTTAACACCTAATGCACCTAATTGAGGTCAGTTAAAAGAGAGCTTTAAAACTTATATGTTTCGTTAAATCATTTTTTTTCATTTAATGACAGTACATAACAACCTAATTAACAAGGTTAAGTATATATACTGATTAAATTCATTAATATAACTAGGAAAAGATGAGATAGTAAATTTTTGGACTACAGTATAAGAAGCAAAAGTTTAGAGTCCTACAGTCTACTTTCTTATTAGAGAATTAAGGAGACATACTGAGGATATAGATACTGCCGAATACTGGCCAAGTGGTAGCATTCCATCAGTGCCTGGCCAATCTTTCCGATAAACTGAAAGTTTGTATTATATAAGCAAAACTTTAGTGTTCTATAGTCTACTTTCTTTCTACGCCAGAATGAGACATACTGAGGATACCGATACTGCCGAATACTGGCCAAGTGGTAGCATTCCTTCAGTGTCTGGCCAAACTTTCAGATAAATTGAAAGTTTGTATTATATAAGCAAAAGTTTAGAGTTCTACAGTCTACTTTCTTTCTACGCCAGAATGAGACATACTGAGGATACCGATACTGCCGAATACTGGCCAAGTGGTAGCATTCCGTCAGTGTCTGGCCAAACTTTCCGATAAATTGAAAATTTGTATTATATTAGCAAAAGTTTAGAGTTCTACAGTCTACTTTCTTGCTAGAGAATTAATGAGACATACTGATGATACCGATACTACCGGGTACTGACCAAGTGGTAGCATTCCTTCAGTGTCTGGCCAAGCTTTCAGATAAATTGAAAGTTTATATTATATAAGCAAAAATTTAGTGTTCTACAGTCTACTTTCTTGCTAGAGAATTAATGAGACATACTGAGGATACCGATACTGCTGAATACTGGCCTAGTGGTAGCATTCCTTCAGTGTCCTGCGCCGAACGCTGGCCGAATGGTAGAGCGCTGCTCTTCAGAACCGGAGTTCGTGGGTTTGAATCCCGCTGCTGGCATGGATGTTTGTAGCCGTTCGGAATCGGCTTTAAACTGTAGGTCCCGGTCTCATTAGCCCTCGTGTGCAAACCAGTAGACCGTAGCGCTCCAAACCAAACCAAACCAAACCTTCAGTGTCCGGCCAAACTTTCAGATAAATTGAAAGTTTATATATAATAGTTTTGTCAAAATCATAAAAACTTTCTTTATCTAGTAAGCTTTAATAAAATGTATATTATGCAAAATATATTATGCTTTGCTTTCGAATACTGCTCCCAAAAGAACTATTATTGCTAATAATTCTTTTGTCTTTTGACTTGACGAAAGCGCTTATAGATTCAGGGTATGCAATGGTTGAAAATACAAAAATGGCTCTATTACATTATCTTTCAGATAAAACCATTTAGTTTAATTTTTCTAGTACTCTTCTATGATACTATAGGAGTCAAGATTCATCCTAAATTAGGTTTTCAATATATTTATCTCTTTCTATCCATTGAGTCTGAAAAACAGAATTTTTTTAAGAGAGACGAGATAAGGAAAGTACCTATATTTTCTTGTAAATCTCCGTATGATTGTAAAAATTTTAAAAATTGTTCTCCATTCCTTAGCAAATTTAAAAATTTGGAACAACCTGTATATAAATTTTATCTATACTGCGTTTTTTACTAATGTAATAAGTATAGTTTATGCTTTATATTGTTCTTATAGATGTTTAACGCCACCATCTAAAATGTCATGTTGGCATTATTGCGCTAAACCAAATCATCAATAAAACAAAGGGCACCCTAAACTGTATTTTCACCATTAGATGCGTGTAGGACGTAACAAAAGAGTTGCACAAGAAGAACCGGATATCAAAATAATGTAAATTAAAATACAGTAGAACCTCGATTAACCGAGCTTCGATTAACAGAGGTTTCTGTTAACCGAGTCCATCAGGAAGTCTAATTTTATTTTTCTCCTTTCCAAAATGAGCGTGGAAAACATTATACAGATTTTAGTTCGTTGTCTGTGTTACAGGTACTTCTTCCCCACAAAAGCACTCAACTTCCACGAAATATTACACCCTTTTTAAATCTTTTTAGCTGTGAAACATAAGTTCATATATGTTTATTTTTATTTATTAAAGAACGTTCTATTATTTTTTACTTTAAAACTTAGTTAAATTCACAAGCACGGAAGGTTGGTTTCTATTAACCAAGATTTCCGATATCCTATGGTACTGTAGATTTCCGATGGAACTAGTGGTCCCAGTTATCTCGGATAATCGAGGTTCTACTGTATAGATAAGGCGAGATCGAGAGAAAAATGTAGGTTGTCCTGTTTCGTGCTTTATCGCCAAATTGGCGAGGGTACTCTATTCTGATGTCAAACAAAATAGCTGATAGACACAACCCGGGCTTGGTAATGTAGTATGAATCATCTTCGTAACAGTTTAAGAAAGTATGAATCATTTTCCAAAAATATCTTAGTTTATTTTTACTTAGTGCTTTTGCGAATATTCTTTTAAGTTATCAAAACAATTTAGAGATGCTTACCATTTGCCTAAAATGTTAAACTGGTATAATTTGCAGTGAGATGCCTTTATTGGTGAGAGAATTTTTCAGGGTGCCATAAAAATTTTAGCTTATGTTTCTGTATTAATCCAATGTAACAATACTTCAACAGAACCACATAATCATTATTGCTATTAATTATTGTAATAATAATATATATGAAGCCTTTATCTCCCCAACAATACTTAAAAATATTAACTGTAATAACATGTTTTAATAAAACCCGTCGCGGTACAACTAACTTAACTTTTCCCAAATGATAACTTTTAAATTGAACTTTAAATGACTCTAGAAAAGAGAACTAGTTTTTAGGTTATACTAAAGACGAAAATGTCCTTACGAATATTGACTACAAATTTCCTTAAATTTCTAAATATATGTTTAAGCCTGTATGCTTCATTTCTTTGTTATATAATTTACAGTAATATGGTATGATAGTATTTTCTCTATTATATGGGTGTTTCCTTCCTTTATTACTGTAAACATTGTTATGAATGTTTTGAAACAACTGGTAACTCTTTTATATTTCTTTTTGTCATAATATAATACATTTTAAGGCTTATTTAAATATCCCCAAATGTACTTTCTAAGCAAAAACATTAAATTAAATAACATCTTTTAATAAAACAAATAACCTTTTTTTGTTTAAAATTAAACACTTTTACACATTTTTTAAAGAGTAAAATCAGAAAAGACCTTGAAAAATCATTGAAAAAAATTTAAGTGGATAAATTTGAATTTCGAGAAAAGAAAAGCGCAAGTTGATCAAATAACTAATACGAAGAAATTTCAAAAAAGCCGCATAAACACATATGTTAGTTTTTGAATGACGTACATACAGACAAGATAGAATGTCAAATTTGGATGTAGAATCAAACTTTTAATTAATTGCACTCAGAGTGTTACTTAAATTATCTGTTATAATTTTCATATTGTTATAGTAAAAACTTTTTTTATCCCATTATTCCTGAGTAATAAAATATCAAAAGTTGGGGACTACTTAAGAACTGGGTTCTCCTTGGCAAATTTGGTGAAAATATTAGCAATATTTACTAAAACACAAAGGTAATTCATCCAAAAATTGTATTTCTTGCTTTTCTGGCGACTTTAATACACAATGCACCATCGTAATAGAATTATATACTCTTACTTAATTAAAGAAAACGACTTGGGATCTGGACATTTATATTTACGAGCAATTAATCCCTTAATAGTTTACAAACAGAACAACTCTAAATTATTAAAAATCAGCCATAGTGAACCATTAATGGTTTGTTATATCTAATTATTTTAAGCATTGCGCACTTTTAATATTTAAGAAAAGAGTTACACAAGGAGAGCTGGATGCAAATATCATAAAAGTTATAATATAGATACAGATTGTTTGGACACAATGAGAACAGGAGAAAAAATTACGCGACCATGCTTAAACCATTATCGCCAAGTTGGCTGGATAACCCAGTTCTCCCAAGTCAAGCCCAAAAGTTGTATTTAAAAATGTTTATTACAGAAACTTTTTACAAAATGTTTATTGTCATTTAAAAATCTCCAACTTTATAAGTTGGAATATAACTGAAATCAACAGCAAAAATATTTTTTTATATAAAAACTCAAATTTAACAACTTGTTTGCAAATAAAATACATTTAAATAATCATTTCTGGTAAGAATAACTCTTACAACTTTTTCATATATCATAAACGCAAAAAAAATGTTTAGGAAAGCTATCATTGGGGCCTTTCAAATGAATAAACATAAGAAATTTTTTAATTTTTCAACAAAATCCTTTTTTTAAATCTAATCGGATGCCTTAATTTAATTTTTCACTGTTTTTTGGCTTTACCACCTATTGATCTACTAATTCCAGAGTCATATATCTTGTGAATTTGTATTAACGAATATCTTAAACTTAAGTTATATGGTTTGATCTGGCTTTGAGTGCTACGGTCAACTTTATTGCAACAAGAGGGCTAATGAGACCGGGACCTACAGCTTAAAGCCGATTACGAACGGCTACGAACACTCATGACACAATGGGATTTGAACCCCCGATCTCCAATTTCCAACATCCAAACCATTTGCCATCATTCGGCTAATTTATTATGGACTTTCTAAAAGCAAAAGAAACATGATATTGGGATGAACAATATCATGAATTGAACATTATGAACATGAGAACATTACATACAGCTGAACAAATGTAAACATTACATGCAGCTTGCCTTTATTAGTGATCAGCTGTCAAACATCATAGATGCCATTTATAAAAAAAGAAAAACTTCTTAATAAGAAATTTATTTGGTATAACATATAAGCGCAATACTGTTGTAAAGTAAAGCTTTATAAAATAACATCTTTTAATAAAACAAATGACATTTTTTAGATAAATAGAAGATAAAGCTATATGCCGAGGTTTTAGTCAATGCAATTACCAAAAAATTAAATTTATGTTCGAAGAACGAAAACTCATAAATTGCCGATCAAGGTTATAAAATTATAAATAATAGAAAGTACTCGGATTTTAGTAAACTTTCTATAGGATTGCCATGTACTTTCTACGTACATCACGAGCAAAATTAACGATTCTACATCTATATTTTAGCTGTCCTTATAAAGGGAAGCGGGACATCATTGGGTTAAGCTTGTTCTAACTTAGTTTTTTTCTCATAACTCAAGATTAAGATAGACGTTAATTGGAAACTTAACAATTCTTCAAACTATTTTTAATCTGTCAATAATAAGAGAAGCGATGCATCAATGAGTTAAGTTTGTTCTATCTTGGATTTTAGCTCACAACTCAAAGTTAAAGATTAACAATACGTAGAAAATAAATAATTCTACAAACTATTTTTACCTGTCCCGAAAAGGAGAAGAGAGACATCAATGAGTTAAGTTTGTTCTATCTTGGTTTTTAGCTCATAACTCAAAACTAAAGATTAACAATACATAGAAAATAAATAATTCTACAAACTATTTTACCTGTCCCAAAAAAGAGAAGAGAGGCATCAATGAGTTAAGTTTGTTCTTTCTTGGTTTTTACCTCATAACTCAAGACTAAATATTAACAATACGCAGAAAATAAATAATTCTACAAACTATTTTTAACTGTCCCGAAAAAGAGAAGAGAGGCATTAATGAACTAAGTTTGTTCTATCTTGGTTTTTAGCTCATAACTCAAGACTAAAAATCGACATTACGTGGAAAATTAACTTTTTTATAAGCTATTTTAGCTGTTCCTAAAAAAGGGACTCGAGGCATTAATGGGTTAAACTTGTTCCATCATGTTTTTAGCTCATAAATCGACCTGGGCAGCGACTCGTAACTCGAAGAACTTGTGAATTGATGGACCTCGTAGTTTGTAGTACCACTGAATTACCCAGATACAAACGTATATTTTATAATCATAGTTTCTACTACAGCTTCTTTCCAATATCAATCGAAAAGTATCATTTTTCTCTTTAAACGATTTTCTTTCAAGATAAGGATATTTGAAATACACAGAAAAAATTCATAAAAAATACATGTATTTTTCGTGCATATGAAAATAATTCTCATCTACCAAACAAATATTGTATTCTCATGTAGTTGTTGGATATCGCTGTCAGTTAATGGAGAGAAGTTTAAATAACCTCATTGCAATAATCAATAATACAGATTTTTATGTCTAAAACACAATAGGATCACAAAAAAAATAAACCCCGTGCGATTTATTATTTTTAGTTGTGGCATAATTACGTAACACGCAATGAGCGTGAGACACGTGAATAAGGGAAATAAAAGCTAAGTTTTAAAAAACAGTTTCCAAAATAATTGTTATGTCCCCGATATTTGTACCAGCTCCCGTAGGCAAATGTGCGAGCACCATAGATGTTTCTTTTCTCGAAAATAAGGGTGACATAAAAAATAGTCGTGTTAGAGTTGCGGCAATATGTGTATTCATAATATTTCAACTAATTTCTTTTCTTCACTCTTAGAATTTTAATAGAAATTGTATACCTACAATTTAACAGGAAATATATGATTGGTTGGCCAATAAAACGAGATATAAGATATCAAAGTAAAAAGTGTAGATAACATAGAAATGCAACCTCTGTTTCAGAGAAACCGTTCTTCACAGCAAGCATTGCATTCCAATTTAGATAAGAACAACATTCAAAAGAGCAGTTTTCAAACTTTATCCACGATTTTCAAAACGACAGGCATTGGTGCAAGCAATAGCTTAGGCTCTTGTTCTACCTTAAAGAATTTTTTACGCCACTTCTATCTTGTATTCGCCTATTTCGCCGTTTTGGATGTAACTGCAGTGTACACCATTCACATACAGGTTTCTAGCCTACCAAAGTCGAATACGGCTAGCTTTTTTCTCTCCATAATATCCATTGCTATATGGCACTCATTGAAAAGAAAGGAATGGTCACTGAACGACATTTTCCAAAGACTGCACAAAGCCTCGAAATATTTTCAAATCCCTGAGATACCCAGCTCATTGTTCATCATATTTGTGGTCTTGCTTAACTTCTTTTTAATCGTATTGATGATATTAGTCCATCTGTTGGATCCACCTGAAGCCAAAATGGCATGTGTAGTATTTTCCTACTACATACTGGAAAATTGTGGAAATAATATTGGTATATTGGTGTTGATTCTTTCGAAGATGTTTCTCTTCGTAATCGTATCTACGTTCTTCATCAACATCAACGCCCTTCTGTACTGTAGTATTTGCTACCGCTGCTCTGCCCTGTTGCGAGAGTTTCGAAGGCGCATAGAGAAGATTTCGTCAACGGGAGCTTACCACATGTTGAGACCGGATCTTATCAAAGATTACGCAGATTTAAGGATTATTACAGATCGTGTTCAAGAAGTGTTTTCACTCCCTTCTTTCCTCACCATACTAGCCTGTTTCATGCACGCATTCGTCTTGCTGTCGGGAATCATAGCAGATCCGGCGAAAGTAATACGTTCCTATTACTTAATGATGAACATCATCTGCCTTGAACTTCCTTCGGGATGTTTTGCACTTCTTATACCAGCCTGCGCTGCCCAAGTCTCAAGAGAGGCGAAGCGAAACACAATTGCCTTTCACAGACTCCATGAGCGCATGTCATTTCATCCTCAAAGAACAGCCAGTAAAGAAAATTTCAACGTGATAGGGATCATGAAACAAACTCCATCAGTAAGATTGTCAGCTTGGGATATGATAAATTTCAGTGGCAGCACAGTGCCAGCAGTACTTGGAACTCTGCTTACATACGGATTACTCATACTGAATTTAAAAATACAAACGTGTTAAGGTAAAGTAAATATGATCTATACGTAATTGACAAAATGTGTTGTTAGTTTTTTTTTCTATTTCCAGCCCAGAATGTTTAGCAAAAAATTTATATTGGTGTTCTATTCACGAATAAAAATAAATAATTCATTAAAAATGAAAATACAAATATTTTCTGGGCTATTGGAAAGAGTTGTAGAGTAGAATATAAGTATAATGCCCCTAGGTATTGGATTTCGTTAGATTATTTTATGAGATATGACAGAATAAAATTAAGTCAGAACGTATAACCTAAAATAAAAAATTACAGGTAAACATTTATGCCCTCTAGAATTAGCAAAGACACAAAATATAACAGTTCATTAACAGTCAAAGAGGATAAGATTATACGAATTGTATTTATTGCTTCATTTGTCATTGCATGAATTTAAAACAGAGTTTCATTGAGTCTACTTTAATATCCAGTGAGTTAATAGACCAGAACAAAGCTAATATCAATACTTTTGAAGATAAAAAGCTTTATATTAATAAGTAAGATTTTTATAGAATATGAGGGCAGTGCTTAAAGATCTTATTAAGAATATCAAATTTATAGCACTGAGATCTATTGAAGATTTGCTTAATAATGCTGTTTTTACTAGCAATTTAATAAACTATGTTACGTAAGATAAGACTGTAGCTGTAAATTAATATGAAGGAGTAATTTATAAACAAATCTGGTATTTGCTGTGCATCCATGAATTGGTTTGGTCTTTGTCAGTTTCAAGAATCATTGATGGAATATAAAGGCCTAGTCGTTGTAATATTTTTAAGAGTAAATCTTCTTTGGAATGTTTTCATGAGATGTTGTTCTAAGGTGTTTATACATATCATGATCAAAAAGTTACTTCAATGTCTACTCCATTGCCATTCTTCAGTCGACTTCATTTTGTCTTCTTTATATGAAATAATGTAATCGATAATTAATAAGTTTTGTTATTGCGAAAAATTTCAGTTTGTAGATATCAACAGAAATTTCCCTTTTCATCATGTCTAAATCAATTTTGACTAGTTTCGACGTAACATATGTACATACGTGAAATTGAAATTTTAATTTTAAACTTTAAATATCCATTTTGACCATCCCTGAATCCAATATTATTCAGTTACATTTGCACATGCGTATATACATCTATACGTACTACAGTAGAATATTGTGATTTTAAATGTCAGCTGTTGTTCCTGTATGGGATCATAAAGTTTGTTCCTGAAAGCTAATGCTTGATGAAAAGCTAAATGAAGAGTTCTTTTGGGAGCTAAACACCATAAGAGGAGACTGCCAATACAGGCGTTGTCTACAAAACGAGGTATAAGTATCGACGAGCTGAAGCGGTACATGTGTCGGCTATAGAAGAGAGCTCTCCTATGATGAATGCGATGGATACTCCATCCCATGTATAAATAGATCGACAGTAAGGAAGCTCGGTTGTGGTGCGGGGTACCGGAAGGTAACTTCCCATACCTTTGCGAACTATCTTGTGTTGTTGTTGTTTCTGATACCACTTAGTCAAACCAAGCACGATTGAGCCATATGCTACTCGCATTAAGGAAAAAGGATGAGCCTCTCCAGCACCATTAGGGTGAAAGGGCTCCTTTAATTTAATTGTGCAGGGACCAAGCAGAAGACCCATAGGCTTGGACTGCCACTCCCAGAGGTATTGATTGAGAACTTAGAGGACATTGTGACCACGAACATATTTTACGTGCCCCAGTCACCTTTAACGAACACGACGGATCTTAGGCCGGCTCGGGCTCCGAACATTCAACACTATAGTTACGAGAGCATTGCCTTTGCCTTCTGAGCTACCGCTGATCACAGTCTTATGACTGAACATTACTGGTGGAGATCGAACACGAAGAGTAGTACAATCATCTTCGCAAGTTCCATCTGAACTTTTGGAATAATAACTAAGTTTTGAAGGCTAACAGCAGTAAAAGAACAAATATTGAGCGGAAAGAGGGTGTTTCGCAAATCTCTAAATCATCGGCAGTGATAGGCCAAGTGGTAGATGGTTTGCTGTCCGGAATGAAATAGATTCGATCTCGCCGAACATATTATTTCATGGTCTGGGTTATTCTATGGTCAGTGCGGATTTGACAGAGATAGAAACAGAAATTGAACTTCTGCAGACTTACTTTCGAGAAGAAAGTGTAAGTCCACCTCCCTCTTCTGGAATCTCTCCTACCACCTTTACTCATCAGCCTTCTTTAATCTCCTGCCAACTATCAACCATAAAAGTTAGAAGTTGCTGTCAGTCTCCAGCTCTTGAATAGTATACTACTGCAAGAAAAAACGAAAGAAAACCTCCAAAAAGAGTACAAGTAAATGATTGCTCCAGTGCTTAATCAGAGGTCAAAATAACCAGGTAACACATCAAAATGACGGCAGACGTGGTAATTCATAGATCATGATGTGCGAACACCTGAGACTTTACCGAGCAAGAGAGTCTGGGTCCAAATTTATGTATGAAATCGATGGCAAAAATTACGATAGGTCGTAATACCCAGAACACTTACCATTCAATGTAAAACTAAAATTAAAGATGGACAGATAGATTATTAGAAATCTGAAATAGAAGACGGCGGGATGTTCGAACTGCTCTCGATAAGTAGCAAATAAAAAATAAATAGTCGCGGAAGTGAACTGGTGAGAGAATGACTTGGAAGGAAACGTTTCGAGAAATCCGTCGATATTCCCCTTCTCCAAGCCCAGTGAGTTCACAGCCCTCATGTACCGCCATTGACTTTGAAGGCTCAATGAAAAATCCCAGATTACTTTCACTGCCCATACATTAGTGAGTCATTGTTTTATGTCATTCTCTTTGGCACACATCACTTAGAGACGTTTTATATTTTTAAAAGTAGATGTCATAATAATTACCATAATTTGTAATCAATATTACTAGAACATTAAACGATTTAGTGTAAGTTAACAGAGTTGTTTTATACTTTGTATGTGTGTGTGTTTGTCAAAGTTATTTTCTAGGCTTTTTTAACCCTCCAGGATAAGAACTAGGAAGAACATGCGGTTAGAGCTATAAGTTACAAGAATATGCCATTAACCCTCCGAGTGGAACAACACATCGAGGAAAAAAAAGTCTCAAAAAATACGCTAAAGGTTTACTGTGTCAGTGGCCAAAGCGTTCTATGATTTTTTTCCTTCACCCTTTGTCGACTAGAATGGAATACGGGAAACCCATCCTCTGTATTGTCCCTTTACTTACGTTTATAAATAGATATATAAATAGATATTATGGATTGTTAGTTTTTAATAGACATAAAGCTCGCCAAGTCTAGAAGATAATCCCACAAGAAATAATGGATTCTAAAAGTACAAATAAAAATATTCTTTGAGAGACGGATTTATATTTTTTACGAAATTCATCCAAGATATTTAAGTGGTGTAATTAGAGATGCATCTGTTACCGCAAACGAAATACTTCGAAATACTGATTTACAAAGCCTTGAAAAGCTATCAGTGTCTTTGTGCCTCATGCGGCAGGGGTGCATCCCTTAATAAATGTTAGTCAAAGAGGGGAGCAGCTCCTAAACAATCGACCTGACCCTCCTACCGCAAAACTTCATGAGGGAAAGCATATTATATTACATCCATTGTATATTACATCCATTTTCAGAGCGTTTTTGGAGGTCGAAAATTGTACGTTTTGAAGACATCATCGGTTTGGTGGAATTGTACGTTAAAACCGCTTAGGGGTTTAATGGACAGAAACTTGCAAACTCTCTATATGTAATTTGCAGCATATGTACATGTCTTCCACAACTAAAAAATGATTTGTCATAGAATCTTGAAATTTTGTATATATGTTTGAGTTACGAAAAATCTGAATACAAAGGGTAATCAGGGCCCGATTTATACCCCTGTGGGCCCCGGGTCAAGTCCTTATATGGGGGCCCCCCATACATCTTACCTTTCTCAAACTCAATGATTTTATTTTATAAGCAAGATCAGTTTAAATACTCCTGACAGGTATTCGTAACTTAAACATTTTGTGTATCTAATGAAATGAAATATTTTTTTAACTTAGAATTCCACTAAACTAACTTCAAACATATTACAGATATCTGTGCAATCTAAGTACAGTATCTGACTTTAACGATCAAACTTATATTCTTGAGTCAAACTCAGAGTACATGCAAGACTTTGTGAGAGTGCAGCTATGTTTTACATAAGGTTTGCGAAACTGATTTTCTCGCCGCACTCGCACGTTGTGGGTTGCGTGCCCAAGTATTTTTTCGCGACTCCAGGAAGCGTGTGGTGTGAAACCGAATGCACTTAAACTTAACCAAGTTTTGGAGAGTTGTGATTGGTCTCCAGGAGGTGATTCAGGACCATCCTTAGAGTCCCGGTTCTTCTGGACAGATCCGGGAAAGGAAGCATGTCCACAGGACAATGGAACAACGAACGCATCAGCACAGGATAATGGAAAATTTCTAGGATTGCTGGAGTAGTTCAGAAGGAAGTAAAAGCGTGGACTTTGGCAATTTTTTCTTTCGGGTGTAGCACGTGGAGTGCTTCTTTTACTTTTTAATTTTTTATATATTTTTTAGCATATTTCCTTGTTTTTTTGTTCTATATATGAATATTGTAATATAGATTAGTGGCATTTTACAATAATTGAAGACGATATAAAGCAAAATTGGGTCATTAGTGGCTTTTAAATAACAACAGCAATGTACTACACCACAGCACACTTTTTAAAAGAAAAAGTACTGGTTTAAATTAATAAAAATTACCATTTTAAGTAAACTATCATCTGAGACTTTGTTTTACAAAATTCCAAAAATTAATTACTTTTATTCTTAAATTACTAATTTTAAAACTTTCTGTTCATTCTCGAATCTTAAAAAGAGAAAAAAAATAGATATCAGATGTTTTTGGATAAATATATTTTCTCTGATTTTTTAACTACTTCAAGAGGGAAAAAAGTAGTTCAATTTTTTTCCATCTCAGAAGGGATGAATTTGTAAAATTGGTGTCGTATATGGTTGGTATTTCAATCTTTTGAGTAATATACACATTTAAAATGTTAGCATTACTTTAAAGTATTTTTAATCAAATAAAAGCTTACTTTTGGCTTAAAATTATAGAATAAATTTAATTTACTGACTTTTGAAGTCCACCAACAATATACAGGCTTCAGTTTTTCATTAGTAAAAGAAAATTCATGTCTTCCGGCATACTGCTGGAAAACGAGCGAATTTTGAGATGCACCAAAAAATTAATGTGTTTATTTAAAAATTTGGGGGCAGTGTCCCAAATGCTCCTCTGTAAATCAGGCCCTGTGATAATAGCAAAGTGTCCGTTGCATGGCAGTACTTGACTTCTACAACAATACGATAGAGAGATCTGTATATTATGTAGTAATGATGTTTCCCAAGTCTAACAAAAACAAAAGTATAAATGCATTATTTGCAGAGGATATATTTAAACTTTTATCGTAGTCTCGAGTAAATTATTGTCTAATATAATTAAAAATAAAATAAATTAAATTTTTCGGTTTAGAACGAAATATCTATGAAATGAAAAATCTCAAAACAATGGTTGTTAATGGTGCCAGTCGTCATCACATGACAATACTTCAATTCAGCGCAAACTACACTGTTACCATGAGAAATGTAACTAACTTTGAACCTTGGAAATGTCATCATGGTGATTCTGATGACATATCACACAATCAAAATATAAATAATGTGTATTATTTTATAGGATATCTAGGAAGGTTTGTAATGTCTAAATAAAGTAGTTTTTTCTCACATATATTTGTTCCTCCAAGAATCAGTTTTATGAATCATTATGCATCTACATTTGGTATTTTCTTAGCTCAGTCTTAGCCCTAGCGTTATTGTGGCCATAGACAACTCAAGAAATGCTGACCTTCCCAAGCCTAAAAAAAGTTTATTGTTTTTAACCCATTTGCATCATACGCGAATATATGCGCTAATCTACCTGGTTATTATAACAAAAGCGCATACATGCCCAAAATGTTTAGGCAGTTTTCAGCATTTCTAACAAGAAAAATATTACTTTGATTAAATTTTCAAACAGATTCATTTTGAAGCAATAAAAACAATTTTTGCTTACAACAAACATTTTCCATTTTTTTTGGTGTGACGAAAATGGGTTAAAGAGTTTTAAAAGCTACAAAGTTATAATTCATATTTTTGCTTTGTTTAATCCCTGCATTTTCCAGTGCTAAAATAAGGAGTTGCAGGTGACGCTTTTAAGAGTTTTAAAAGTAACAAAATTATGGTTCTTATTTTACTTTGTTTAATTCCTGTTTTTTCCAGTGCTAAAAAAAGAAGTTACGGGTGACGCTTTTAAGAGTTTTAAAACTACAAAACTATAATTCCTACTTTTGCCTTGTTTAATCCCTGCATATTCCAGTGTTAAAACAAGGAGTTACGGGTGATGTTTTTAAGAGTTTTAAAAGCTACAAAATTATAATTTCTATTTCTGCTTTGTTTAATCCCTGCATTTTCCAGTGCTAAAATAAGAAGTTACAGGTGACGCTTTTAAGAGTTTTAAAGCTACAAAATCATAATTCCTATTTTTGCTTTGTCTAATCCCTGAATTTTCCAGTGCTAAAATAAGAAGTTACAGGTGGCGCTTTTAAGAGTTTTAAAGCTACAAAATTATAATTCCTATCTTTGCCTTGATTAATCCCTATATTTTCCAGTGCTAAAGCAACGAATTACAGATGACGCTTTTAAGAGTTTTAAAAGCTACAAAATTATAATTCCTATTTTAGCTTTGTTTAATCCCTACATTTTCCACTGCTAAAATAAGGAGTTACAGGTGACGCTTTTAAGAGTTTTAAAAGCTACAAAGTTATGATTCCTATTTTTCCTTTGTTTAATCCCTACATTTTCCACTGCTAAAATAAGGAGTTACAGGTGACGCTTTTAAGAGTTTTAAAAGCTACAAAGTTATGATTCCTATTTTTCCTTTGTTTAATCTTTACATTTTCCAGTGCTGAAATAAGGAGTTACGGGTGAAGCTTCTTGTAGATTGAAGGAAGTCAGAGAACGTGAAAGGAAAGCTGATGAAACAATAAAAACGAAACCGTCAGTTGTCAGCAATAACACAAAGTGACTAACACATAAAAGGGGGAGAAAAAGAAAATCAAAAGAATAGCCAATTGTCAGCCATGCACAGCATGGACAGGACAGAACAGCAAAAGAATAGTCGATTGTCAGTCATGGCACAAAATGGCGTACACAGAAAAGCAAAAGGAACAAGATAACTTTCACGACCCACCTAACTGGACTTAGATTGTGTTAATTTCGGTGTTGCAGGTCAGCTACAATCAACAAAATAGACTTTTAAGTTCGCTTTTTAAATGGCGTTGGCTTGTATGTACATAGAAAATCTGCACTTTTTTATCTTGGTGTTGGTTAAAATTTAATAACTATAAATAATGTAAATTATTTATAATGTAAATACAGCTGTAATTAATAAGATTAATCATTTCTAAAAGCATTTCAATAGAATAAGGCTGGAAAAGAGTTTTAAAAGACACAAAGTTATAATTCCTATTTTTGCTTTCTTTAACCCTTTAACGCATTTGCCCGTGTCTGGAACGTGCGAAATTCAAATTAAACATGTAATCAAATCGTTTGCACTTTGTTTGTATAACAATTTGTTATATACTTTTTACTCTTTCCCCGCTCCCTAGTCACCCCCAAAACTGAAATTGCAAAAAATAACTTACATTGTACATATATATCCCTTTTCTGTGAAGAAAATATGTCATATTTTATAAATTTTTCTAAACCAAACTCGTGCTTTAAGGGGTTAATCTCTGCATTTTCTAGTGCTAAAATAAGGAGTTACAGGTGATGCTGCCAGAAAACCAAAATTAATTAACCCCTTCCGGTATGATTTAATAATGAAAAACTGTGCATGAAATAACCATTTAATTTTTATTTTAAAAACTTGTTTCAATTTACAATTCTTACATATTCTTAATTAAAATCCACTTTTTACATAGTGTCAAATAATATCAGAAACAGTAAAATTAAGAAAATATCAAAGCAAAACATTAATAAGGTATACAGATAATAGTCTTCAAGCTAGTGGTACTTTTCAAAACAAAGTGCAAAGGAATTCTTAATTGTTTACACCGCCAAGTAGTCTCACTTTTAATTTGATTCTTGTAACACACACGGCATTTCTTAGTAGGTTTTCTTTTATTCTGACTCATTAATTTGGCAATGACTTGTACCAAGACATTCTAAGTAAACAATATGCAATAGTGACTTGTGATTTTCACAAGTGATAAAAGTGTTGCCAAACTCAGTACACTAGAAATTTTAAACTAAATTAATTATCATATTTAACAGTAACTTTAATCGCATGACGAGTGTAGCTCGTCATTGTGCGGTATGGAATGAAAAACTAATGACGAGCTAGACTCGTCATTTTACCGGAAGGGGTTAAAGAACATAAAAGGAGAGCTGCTGAAACTTAAGAAGAATCGGTAATTCTCAGCAATAGCGTAAAATGAATAAAATATAAAATGTGAAGAAACAGAAGAACAAAAGAATAGCAAGTTGTCAGCCATGGCAAATCATGGATCGGACAGAATAACAAAGGAATAGTCGATTGTCAGTCATGGCACAAAATGACCAATACAGAAAAGTAAAAGAAACAAGAAAAGTAATTTTCGCGACCTGCCAAATTGGATTTCAATTCTGTTAATTGCAGTGTTGCAGGACAGCAACAATAAAGAAAATAAGACTTTTAATCTCACTTTTTAAATGGAATTGATTTTTATGTGAATTGCAAATATGCACTAGAGTGATACGGAGGGTTTAAGGCAAACGGAAAGAAAAAAAAAACACAGTGGTGGATGGATTTACAACTTAATCCGCGATGGAGGACGAAACTCAAATTACTAATATGTCAGATCATTGTTTTCCAATGAAATAAACTGAAATACCTTTAATCAGTTTGCGTATTTCCTTATCTCTAAAATAAAATTATTATCGTTTCGTTACTCTCCTTATCAGGTTCTTATAAACTGAAAAGGCTGTATAAAATCACATTTCAGAAATAAACTAGTTTTATCAAATATAACATTCTGTATTTACCTTCTAGATTAACTAAAAATCTTGACGGAGTAGAAGAGAAAGAAAAAAAGTTTTTATTCTCATGCGGGAACGTTTTTTTGCCTTTATGTATCATTTGCCTCTACAATGCCTCAGATTTTCTGATAAATTTATTAAGGAAGTTGGTTGATCCTCTCCGCCCGCGGCATGTTGCCGCCAGGTGGCTCTGCATGTGAGGCACAGCAGTAGTTGTAAGAAGGCCTCTGTGAGGTATGGTCGCATGAGACCCGATCTGATATGGTAACATTTAACTGCCATGTGGCAGAAGTTAACAAGTTCGTAAACAATTTTGTAAATATTTTGTTTCGTTAAATTAAAATAAGAAAAGGCATTGGACAGTGTTTTTATTGGAATGAACAACAACAAGATCTAGTGGAAAGATCCGATCCAGAAGTATTATAAAAGTGTCTAACATTACTTCCTATGGACACAAAACTAAGGCACGAAAGCTCTTCGGGGGGAAGCAAGCTAGGCTAGACATTACAATTTGGACGTCAAGCAGAAAGAACTGGGTAATGTTAGATTAACTTCACCACGGAATACTAGATGGCACTATGAAACGAGGGGGTAAAAACCAAACTATATGTGTAATAGAAAAAGCCGTTGGGATTAGGCTTTGGATTTTAAATGTAATTCTATTCATATTCCTGTATTATATTCTTATTCATCTGTGAAACGTGTTTAAAGCTTAACATAATTTATAATTCCTTATTCATTGCTAAGTTTATTCTCCATTTATCGTGAAGTGTTGCGTAATAAAAAGAAAGTGTGTTCAACAGCTGTTTTCTGTTTTCATCCCTAATTCAATTTCTACAGATTCTTCATGCAAATCCTAAGAATAAACAAAAGGTAAAAAGTTACCTGATTTGATTATTCATTACTATTGAACATTTACATTTATTATTTAACTTCAAGATAATTCTTAAAATCAAAGTTCAAGTTTTGTGACTATTCAAATTCGAAATTCATTAACTATTCTATCCAGGTAATCCAATGTCAAATCAATTTCCACCACTTAAATGAATCGAAATGAAACCAATTAATGCAGGTTTCCTAAAAATCATTTTAAATGTTTTGTTAAACATTGGAAAAAAGTATACTGTTCATTATAGGCATTATAAAATAGAAGATAATTTAATTAAGGATTTTGTTTTTATAATATGCACTTAAGCTACATTAATAAACAAAATTACGTATTTTTCAATTCTCTTTAGCTAGCTCGTATCTCAAACTTTAGCTCTCAAAAAAAAATAATAATCGACTGATCCGACGATTTGTAACTCAAAGAAACCTAAGTTTTATCACTCATATATTGTGCTTCCACTGTACTATACAGATACAAAAACCTAGCTCAAATTCGAAATTTTTAAAATTTTTCCAATACCAAAAGGGAAGAATGTATTTTATCTTGCAAAGAGCTCCTTTATAACTTAGGGTATCTGAAATGCATAGACAGAAAAAAATCCTAAATGATTTATATTTTCTTTGTGTATATAAAAGCAGATATAACTATTAAACCATTGTTATTGAGTGATATCTCTATAACATAATGCAATGAAGTTTGAATAGCCACTTTCCAATAATCAATGTTACTTGTTTTTTATGTCTAAAACACAATAGGTTCTTAAATAATAAAAATATAACACATTGTCATTCAAATTTGAAGGGTATAATTCCGTGACATGTAATGAATATGAGAAATGCGCACAGTAAAAATAAAAGTATATTATAAATAAACAGCTTTCAAAACAATTTGCATGTCTTAAATAAATGTATTAGCTTTTCTAGGCTGTTTATTTTGAACATTATAGATGTTTCTTTTCTAGAAAGCTGACGTCATTTAAAACTCGTCAAAGCAGTAATGCAACAATACTTATATTCAATCTTTTATGTAATTCTTTCCTGCTCTCTCAGTGTTTCCGAAGAAATCATATGCCTATGTTTTAACAAGAAAATAATAATAGGTTGTCCATAGAATAAAGTATTATTAATATTAACGCAATACCTTTAAATAATTGATATAGAAATGCAACCCCTGTTTAAAATAAATCCTCAATCCCAGCAAACGCCATCTTCAAATTCAGAGGAAAAACGGGAAAATGACAACATTCAGAAGGACAGTTTTCAAACGTTATCTACTATTTTCAAGATGATGGGCATTAGTGAAGAAAATAATCATGGCACTTGTTCTACCGTAACAAAAATAATAAGGCATATCTATCCTGCATTCGCCTATTTGGCTGTTCTGAATTGGACTGTAATATACGCCGTTAACATAAGGGTTACTAGCCACCCACAGGCGAATACGGCTAACCTATTTCTTTGCATAATATCAGTTACTCTATGGCACTCAATGAAAAGAAAACAAGGATCACTGTACGATATGTTCAAGAGGTTTCACAAATACCGAAAATATTGTCGAACTTCTGAGACACCGAGCTCATGGCTCATCAAAATTATAGTCGGTTTTAATATCCTTTTAATCACATTGGATACATTATGCTACCTACTAGAATCACCTGAAGCCAAATATGTTTGCAGAATTGTTTCCTACTACATGATGGAAAATTGCGGAGATACCTTCAGTGAATTATTGTTTATTCTTTCGAAGATCTTTCTCTTATTAGTTGTATCTTCGTTGTTCATCAACATCAACGCCCTCCTATACTGCTGTGTTTGCTGCCGGTGCTCTGCCCTGTTGCGAGAGTTTCGGAGGCGTATCGAAAAGATTGCGTTGGTGGGAGATTTCCACTTGTTGAAAACAGATCTTATCAAAGATTATGAGGATTTGACGATCATCACAGATCGCATCCAAGAAGTGTTTTCGCTGCCTTCTTTCCTTACCATAATAGCCTGTTATATGCACGCATTCATCGTACTGTCGAGATTCATAACAAATCCAGTAGGAAAAACATCGTCCTACGTTTATATGATGGACATTATCTGCTTCCATCTTTCCCCAGGATGCTTTTCGCTCATCATACCAGCCTGTGCAGCCCAAGTCTCAAGAGAAACGAAAAAAAACAAAATCGCATTCCACAAACTCCATGAGCATATGTCTTTCAGCCCTCGAAGCGAACTTACTGAAGAAAATTTGAATGTGTTAATGATCATGAAGCAATCTCCATCTGTAAGTTTATCTGCTTGGGAGATGATCAGTTTTAGCGGAAGCACAGTACCAGCAGTACTTGGTACTCTGCTTACATACGGATTACTCATTTTGAGCTTGAATAAACCAACATGTTAAGGTAATTAAAATATGAATCATACTTAATCACAAAATTTGTTGATCTTTCTCCCTTTTAATTTCCAATCATAAAATGCCGAACGGAGGTCGAATGGTATGGAATTGCGCTTCGGTACAGGAGTTCATGAGGTCGTATCTTGCTTCATGCATGGATGTCCAGAATCAGCAGTGGGTTCCGCTCTCTTGTAGTAAAACAGGAGACCGCAGTGCTCAAAACCGTTCAAAAATGTTTGGCACTATATTTTTATTGTTTTTTTTTAACTTATTAAAAGTAAATAACATATAAAAAACTGAGAACAGATATATTTTCTGGACTATTAGTGGTATCTAAACATTTGAATCTACATTTAGAGTTCCGAATTTATTTCATGGAATGTCAGAGAACACATACTAGACAAAATATATAGTAAACAAAAGTTTAAAAATAATCCTTGATGTTCTTCAGTACAACAAATAATTTCCAATAAAAACATCTTATTGGTTGTAGAAGGGACTAAGCTTGCACTTGCTATATGTATCATTTCAATTTTCAATAGCATAAAATTAAAAGCATAAAGAAGCATTAAGACTTAGTTACTCTCTAATCTCTAATGAGTTCACAGAAGATATTTTTTAACATATTAGAAGATATCTATTTCTGAAAATTGAAAAATTAATCTCTTTTTATATATAAAATTTCTTAAGTAATGTGATGAAGATTGATATTTTGATTGGAGTAAATTAAATTCTGAACTATATATGATCAGGCTGATGATGTATAATTAATATGATGGAAAAGTGATATATAGAAAAAGAGCTATTTTAGAAAATTGGAAAAGTAACGCAGATTAATCTCATTATATATATTAATTATCTTAATTACTGCGATGTATTAAAGATTTTCTTCGGACTGATGTTTTATTGAAAAGAAAGATGTCATACATGTTCAGGCTCAGAAAAAGGACGGAAACATGATGTGTAAACTATCCAACTGTTTAGTATGTTTAATTTTGCTTTTTAAACAATCAGGCTTGTCAGCAACTAGATGGTCGAAATGTTTTAAAAGGACTGCTTGAGTTGGAAGCACATTTTATAAATATTTAGAAAACTTAGTAAACACTTATTTTTTAGATACAAATAACGACCTTAACATAAAAAATACATATCTATATAATGGCGACATTTTCATACAATTTCAAGATAAAGATAATTTTGTGGAAAAATGTGTTAAAATTAACCAAGCATTCTGTGTATTATTAAATCTGTTTCAATTTCCATGATACCTTGTGTAACAAAAACACTTATGTGTTATAAAATAAAAACACTTATGTGTAATAACTTATGTGTAAGACTTATGTGTAAAAAATAAAAATATTAGTTTCACAGCACACTTATGTTGTAAATTCATGTGTGGTGTGAAACGAATGCTTTTATTTTATTTTGGAGTTGATTCAAATAAGTAAATTACAGAGGTACTGTAAAAGATTTTAATTCATTTTCAGAAAGCGTTATATATTCTAGGGTATTACTCATAGAAATATACGGATGCTGCATGAAAATGACTGCAAATTCCATGCACACACTACGAATGTTCTATGTTCACCTGCATGAAATTGGACATGTCCTGACGGTAGTTGAATTCTCTCCACATATTTGTAGCTCCATCCTATCAGTTGTCAACACTACAACATTGTTCAGTTTCCTATGTATTCCAATGATTACGGCAGCAGAAATCTGGTCCTTGATGTGCTGCAAAAGGGAATAGTCATAATTCAATATATTAGCTGTTCTGGAAGATGAGCAAGGGAACTGTTGTCACTCCGTCAAACTAAATTCTAAAAAACTTTAAAGTGACAGTACAAAATATTACGTATACAAATTTCTTACTCTTTTACCTGGTGAGATTCTTGTTTTAAAGTTTGAGTATATTTTTTACCGGTATAGTACTCAATTTTGAGTCCTTGACATTAATTTTTTTTCACAAATGCGGAGTACTACTCTTTATTATCATTCTACTACACAATCCGATGATTTGTTGCACTTTTTATTATGACAGCACCATATAAGTACAGTAACATCGCTCCCTATGAGGGAGAACAATACGCTGCTCCTGTACAATCTGGGCAATAAACACACACTAAACATAATACAGGAGTTTATACTACTTACAGTTGTTTAAAAACAATTTGTACAGACATATTCATACGACGTTCAGCAAGATAAATAATCGTAAACAAAACTTAAGATTAACAAATATTGGCGTGTTGCTTATATCAAAAACATATACAAAAGGAGTCAAACCACCATGGAGTTTATGACAGAACCAGAGCGAGCTTAATCTTACCAACACACCCAATCCAGCGGATACAGATGTTCCAGCTTCCGGTATAGAAGAACACTGATCATGATGAAAGAGATGCACACAGAACATCTGTATAGTGTGCAGAAAATTCAATAAGCATGCAATTATTTTCATACATCACTCATATCTGTACATGTAATGAATGAATGAAAGGATCTACCCCGTGTTGTAAAATCTGGGTGTCAAAACAATTGCCACTTTTTTCCTACAAATTTCTATAAAAAAAGGTGAATTAAAATAAAAAGCTTAGCACCTAGTTCAATGCTCAGCAAAATATATAGTAAATATCATGGCAAAATTTTAATGCACTTCATTTAAAATTTTTTGATTAATCAGGTTTCACGTAGGTTACAGTGACTGAAAGACTAATTTTTTAAGAAAATTAATTTAAAGAAATAATTTTAATGAGAGAATGTGATTTTTTTATTCTGTATTTGGTATTTTGCGCTTATAAAGATTTTATTATTTGAAAACAATAATTTTTAATTTTATGACTGAGTTTTCCTTTCTTTTCATTCCTCTTATTTTGTATAAATAAGCTTATTTTGCTTTATTGTACCTTAACCATATATTTACTCATCGGTTTTTGCTCTATGGATTATTCTGAATTTTCTAAAGTAGGTAACAATCCTAAGAAATCAAAATTAATTAACTAGTAACATCATAATATTTAGACCTAAATGTAAATTTCGATAGAACAAATTTGCAAATTTTGATAGCACTGCTCCCTATACATATACACATACATACATACTTAAATATATACATATACATATACATACATACATATATATACATATACATATATATAAACACACGCACACACACACACACACACTATATATAAAGAGCCGCGGTAGCTCAGTAGACAAAGGCAAGCTCTAGTAACTTGTGAGTTGAAGGGTTCGGAGCCCAAGCCGGCCTAAAATCCGCCGTGTTCGCTAAAGGTGATTGGAGCACGTAAAATATATTTATGGTCACAATGTCCTCCAAGCTCTAAATCAAAACCTCTGGGAGTGACAGGCCAAGCCTATGGATCTTTTTCTGCGGTCCTGAGGTACGTCCCGGTCTCCGCCGGTATACATCGTGTAGGAAACAGCATCGGCTTTAGTCGCATGCAAGATGCCGCGCAGTTTGGAGCTCTCA
Source organism: Pardosa pseudoannulata (assembly GCA_032207245.1). Classification (NCBI taxonomy): domain Eukaryota; kingdom Metazoa; phylum Arthropoda; class Arachnida; order Araneae; family Lycosidae; genus Pardosa; species Pardosa pseudoannulata. The sequence continues at coordinate 47,564,287 of CM063508.1, forward strand.
GATTTGGAGAAAGGTATAATTATCGGGTATCACAAATGTGGCCTATCCTCAAGGCACATATCTAGCTATCTGAAGTACTCAAAATCAACAGTGGCCTATTGTGATTAAGAAGTGGAAAGTGACCAGTGATTGTCGGAATGAGCCCCGAGTCGTCAGACCTCTGAAACTGGGATATAAAGACCGACGAGTGCTGTCCAGAGATATTCGGAAGAACCGCACCCAACCGATGGCCCTCATATGCGAGAAGTTGTTGTTTCAATGAACACCATCCATAAGGATGCACATCTGCAAGTCCAACCGCCCTGCTTGGTTAATGTGCTGCAAAGCACATCGAAATTGGACCGTAGATCAGTGGAAATGAGTTTTTTGGAGCGACGAATCAAGGTTCATACTTTACCGTTCAGATGGCAGGGTCTGGGTCTGGCGTCTGCCTGGAGAACGTCTTCTGCCAGAATGCATTGTGCCAACAGTCAAGTTCAGCGGAGATGGAATTATAGTCTGGGGGTGTTTCTCCTGGTATGGACTGGAACCCTTGGTCCCCATTCATGGTAAGCTCAACGCCGATGCCTACTGCACTATTTTGGATGACAATGTGCTTCCTATGTTGTGGCAGTTTTACTTTTTGGACCCCTGTTACTTTCAATAAGATAATGGCAGTTGTCATGTTTCGAGGTTAACCATGGCTTGGTATGGTGTCAATGGAGTTCATCGAATGGATTGTGTTAGAAGTTGCAGCCGAATTGGCACCTTCCGTAACTTTCGGTGAATCCCGGCAATTTGTCTTAGTTCGTTTATTTATTTAAGTCAAATGAGGCAGGAGATTTGACAGCCACCTTAATCGCCAGTTAGATTGTTTTTGTTAAGGAAGCTGACTCTCGCAGTTATTTTGTTCGTGGCGTCTGCACGGCAGACGCTAATGTGGCTTCAACTCTCACTCGGCGGCTACGATCTGTAATTTTGTGATTGGCTGAGTGGGGGGAGGAAGCCGCATGATTATGCTAATTAGCATGATATACCTGCTACTGGATATATATAAGGCTGACAAGCAGGAGGCAAGGTATCCCTTTTTTGGTCAGCTGTGAGGGTAGCAGTATTAGATTAGAAAAATCCCTTTTTTTACTTTGTATTTTTTAATGGTATTAGGTTAAATGTTTTTCTGTAATAGGTGATTGTTAAATTGAGTATGTTTATTTTGTTAACTTTTTTTGAAAAACTTTTAGAACTTAAATAAAAATATTTAGTTCAAATACTCGATTTTTTATTTCTTGTCATTCTGCACAAGTCATGCTAGCTTCCACTTTAAATATCTTTTGTATCAGAGATATCCAGCACTATTAGGTAGCTGGTCATCAGATTGGCCTGCCCAGAGCGCAGACCTGAACCCTATCGAGAACCTCTGGGACGAGTTGGATCGCCGAATTAAGAGGTGCACTACCCGTCCAAAATCGGTGAAAGAACTTGTATGTCTATTCCAAGCCGAATGAAAGACAATTCCACTAGCTGTAATACAAAGACTTGTGGAAAGTATGCGCCGGAGGGTTCAAGCTGTAATTGCCTCTCGTGGAGGCTCTACCAACTATTCATTTTGAATAAAATTAATTTTTCTTTTTTATCACAGGTGTCGAAATACTTATTGGTAGACAGTGTATATATATATATATATATATATATATATATATATATATATATATATTGATGTGGGAATTCTTAGATGTTGAAGAGTCCCTGTAGCTCCCATCCTTAAAGCAGCTCGCTGATAACATGTAGCATTGTTATCGTAATTACATACTTATCAATGTTTCAAACAGATGTTACCACTATATATGAGTGAAATTTGGATTCTCAGGTTTTTTTACACACATTCGGGTCAACTTAATATGAATAAATAGCATGAAATCTTTATATGTTACGTATTGAAGAGTCCGTTTTACTTCCAACTTTGTTAATCTAGCTTGATGGTACCATATTATTATATTGTCATCGTAATAACATACTTTTGAAAGTTTAAAATAGATGATACCACTAAAAGTGGGTGAAATTTGAATTCTTATAATTTTTAGTACTCAATAAAGTCCACCTAATATAAGCATTTTAAAAATAATTTTAAAGCAGAGAATTGTGTGATAACACACGTTTCACATTTAATTAATATTGTTAAATAATTATATTATTATTTTAGATACATCTTGTAGATAAATGTATAGAGAACAAAATTTCCTCATCTTGTATATTTAATGTAACAGTATAATTTATTATACTAATATTGAAAATAAGGTTAATCGTTGAATATTTTCTCCCTTAATACATGAAAAAGAAAGAATTCATTTGGTGTTTTCTTATCCTTAAATGGTAATCTCGATTATGTATTAAAAAATAAATTGTTCATCGTGATCTTATTAAATACAATTAAAGGAGACTCAGATGAGGTTAGGAGAAAATATTTGCAAATTCATATTCTCTTAAAAAATTAAAGAAAACAGAAATCGCATTTAGATGATAAACTTTAAACTTATTTTAACCCTTTGTATCTAAAAATTTACTCAGATCTCAATATTTGCCCAGATGTTAAAATACATCACTTAAAATATGTAGAAAATAACTCATGTTTAATATACATGTTTCTTATAAATATTTAAATTATTTTACACTAAAATTATGTTTACATAAAGAATTTGAAACTGCCTTTATGCTAAATATACTTCTTCCGAATTTCCACATATTTTTATTATTATTTAAATTATTTCATTTATAATCATGCGCATCCAATGAAACGAGGAATGAAATTTCGATATGAAAGTTAAATTTAGAATGGCCATTACGTAAATATTCTACAAGCCAATTATATTAGTTGCAATGGTGCTGTGTCATAATTATCATCAAAACTGGCTTTTAAAGCTCACTGTTTTAATGACATCATATTTTGTACAAATTACAAATCTACAACACAGTGTTATAAAGAGTTAATTATTGCGTCGTGGATAATTGTCTCTTTTCTAATAATGATTTTTTACAATACCCTTTTTTTATAAGTTTTCGTTAGAAAAGAGATAAAGCTCAAATGGAAGCAAAAATTTTTCATTCTGTATTTATTCACTTCAACATATGAGACACCAACTTTTTCATCTTATACTACCAACTCGAAAACTACATCGAGTTTAAAGTCAGATATGAGTCTAAAATAAACAAGAGGGGCCATTAATGGTAAAAGTTTATTGACAAACTATTTTAACCATTTAACGGACAGTGGTTTCGTAGCAAAACCACCTATTAAACATCTTTTTTTTTTAAACTTTAATTTTTGGATTACTTTACTTTATCTTTTTATAATTATTTACTGCTCCAATCTCATACATCTGTGATATGTGGAAGCCAATGATGTAGAATCAAGAGCTTTTGCTATTAAAAAAAACTTTTTGGAGGCATGGATGAGTTATTGATTATATATATATATATATATATATATATATATATATATATATACATACATATACATATATATATATATATATATATATATATATATATATATATATATATATACATATATATATACATATATATATATATATATATATATATATATATATATATATATATATACATATATACATATATATATACATATATATATACATATATATACATATATATATATATATATATATATATATATATATATATATATATATATATATATATATATATGTATATATATATATATGTATATATATATATATATATATATATATATATATATATATATATATATATATATATATATATATATATACATATATATATATATATATGTATATATATGTATATATATATATATATATATATATATGTATATATATATATATATATATATATATATATATATATATATATATATATATATATATATATATATATATATACATACATATACATTACACATTTTATATATACATATTATACATTTTATACATATTATATTTTTGATATTTTAAATATATAACAGGTGATAGTTCTACGTTTAACTTATTTATTTCTTTTTTCTATTGAAATATATGTATTTAAACTTTCTGTACTTGAGAAGTAGATTAAATTTATCTTACTTATGACCTCAAATAAAAGTATCTATACAAACAACACTTTTAAGTTGTTAAGCTGTTTATTTATTATACCAGTTTAAGGATTATCATTTATTGTTCTTCCAGTATAGTTAAACTTTTAAAAAGGCATAATGTTCAAGCTGTACAAGGGTAAGGGTTAGTCAGATAAACCACTTCTCAAACCCTAATTTGGTATCCTCTAAGGCAAACCCTTCTAAGGAATGTAAAAAAAAAAAAAATTATATATTTTACATATACAAGGCTTATAGATAACATTTATAAACAAATTACATTAAATACCCGTGAATTTATTTTGGTGACCTTTAAAGGGTTAAACTATTTTGTGTTACCTAAATGGATACAGTACTCAAAATATTTTCAAAAACACCGAAAAAAGTTGCGATACCTAAAATTATTGTGTCAATTTTTTTAGGTACACTCATGTTCAGTTTTAAATTTCTAGCTTCAGTGTTTAAGTTATTTACACGTGTATGGTTTTATTTGTGGGGGATTTTCTTTAACATTTGATAACTTTAAATCACTCTTTCTCTCTGTTTCTCTAATTCCCTGAATAAGAAAGAAATGAATCAATAAAATTGCGCTCATGTACTTTTTCACGATAGACAGCATGTGCACACACAGCTGCGGACTAGATTTCTAAGAAAAATATGGAAGCAGCTGTGAACTTCGAGTTCTAAAGGCCTCTCCACACTATGGTCCACTGCAAGCCATCACCATCGTCTGAAAGGGGTATGGTGTATCGTGGTTGATGGTGGATAAAATAGCCTTGGCAAATGATGGCTTCCAAGGCGGTTTTTCTCCAAAGATCAAAGGCAGCCAGATGTGCAACTTAAGTACGCAGTAGACCCTATGGAGGAATCAACGCGTATGGCTCATTTAATGGCCCATCGTGGGGATGCAACCCGTGAACTATCGTTCAAGGTAACAATCAGGAAGTGGTGAACAATTGGCCATAGTGTGGAGGCTACGTCAAGGGGGACCTTTGCGGAGGAGTTATAGCTGATGGATTTGCAGAATTGTAGCGGTTAATGCCAGGCAGGATTTTTTTTTTTTTTTTTTTTTTTAAGTGCTACAGTCTACTTTTTGCAACACGAGGGCTAATGAGACCGGGACCTACAGTTTAAAGCCGATTCCGAACGGCTACGAACATCTATGCCAATGTGGGATTCGAACCCACGAGCCAAGGCAAGGATGCAGCCGTGAGATATGGGGGAAGTGACTAGGCAATAATGTCAATTTTCACCAAAGGAAATTACAACAAAAATATTTTAAGGCTTTTTTTTTTTAATCTGAGATACAAGAGTATAATTTATGCAAAATTTTTGCAATCTCTAGCTCCAGTATATTACTTATATATTTACATATAAGTTATCTAAGCATAGGTTTCCATTTCTAGTGGCTTTAATTAACAAATGAAAGCTCAAAATACTTAATTTCCCGTGTTTGTGTTTCCTTTACTCCATTAATTACGGAAAAAATTAATAAATTAAAAATGCTATTGATCTTTTTTATTGGAGACACAAGTGTTAAATTTTTATACAGGTTTTCTATGATTATGTGTATGGAATTAGGAGGCAATTTTTTTTATTTCTTATTTTTTATTCATACTTATTTTTTTTTAACATACAGAAAAAAATGATCAATTTTATTATTTCTAGTGTAAGCATAAATAAAAAATAACTATAAAACTACGTTTTGAAGATATCCAAGCAGGTAGGTAAATAAAACTCAATTCATATCTTTTGTAGAACGACTTGATGAAATCTTCTTTAAAAAAATGAGACAAAAATATCATTACATGGAAAGGATGTAAAAACTTTAAAAATGCTAAACTTTAAAATTATTTTAAATTTTAGTTAAATGAACAGTTAAAAATTACTTTACTTTCTTGAATATGCTTTAAATTGGATTCTAAAATGAATAATAATCACAGCATGTACTGTAACACTTAAAATCTAATTTTTTGCAAGGTTACTATGTCCCCTAAATAGGCAGCCTCTTTTGAAGTTCGTGTGTAGGAGAAGGTTTAGAACCTCTTAGTTTAATAATGACCCTTGCCCTCTTAACATTCCTAGTCCCAAAACCTTGCTACTGAAAAAAAATTTCGATTGGTATGTGTAGAAATAAAAATGTTATGGATTTGATTTTATATTCTAGTTTTATGTCTAGATTATTAAAAACTTCAATATAGTATTAATATATAATTTATTACAATAGATAGTTACTAAACATTTGCCTCTATTCTCTCTATTCTGTATGTTTGTTTACATATATATGAATGTATTTATACATTTATATATATATATATATATATATATATATGTGTGTGTGTATATATATATATATAAATGTGTGTATATATACATACATATATACATATACACACAAACATATATATATGTATATATATATATATATATATATATATATATATATATATATTTACATATATACACATACATTATATACATACGTCTATATATATATATATATATATGTATATATATATATATATATGTATATATATATATATATATATGCACACATACACATACATATATTACTAGAATACTAGATATACGTATAAATATGTATATGTATGTATATATATGTATATATGTGTGTATAAATATGTATATATGTGTGTATATATGTATCTATGTATATGTATACAAGTATATGCTTTGGTGTAATACATTGCTGTTGTTACTTTAAAGCCATTAATGACCCAAGTTTACTTTATATCGTCTTTAATTATAGTAAAATGTCACTGATCTGTAATACAACATTCAAATATAGAACAAAAGACAAGGAAATATGCTAAAAAATAGTTTAAAAAATAGAAAAATAAAAGAAGCACTCAACGTGCTATGCCTGAAAGAAAAATTGCCAAAGTCCAAGAGAACGCTGCATTCTTTTCCTTCCTTCTTTCTACGCAGGCAACTCTATACTTTTTCCATTATCCTGTGCTGATGCGTTCGTTGTTCCATTGTCCTGTTCACAATGCGTCTTTTCCCGGCTCAGTCCAGAAGGACCGGGACTCCAAGAATGGTCTTGAATCGCCTCCTGGAGACCAATCACAACTCTCCAAAACTTGGTGAAGTTTAAGTGCAATCGTTTTCGCTGGCCATACCACACGCTTCATGGAGTCTCGAAAAAATACTTGGGCATGCAACCCACAATGTGTGAGTGCGGCGAGCATATCAGTTTCGCAACCTTATGTAAAAACATAGCTGCACTCTCCCAGTATATATGTACGTATGTATGTGTGTGTATATATATATTTATTTATTTATTTATTTACATACATACATATAAATATATATATACATATCTTATATACATATATCTATATATATATATATATATATATATACATACATACATATAAATATATATATATATATATATACATATCTTATATACATATATATATACTTATGCACACATGTATATATTACTAGATTTTATGAAACAATATATATGTTTGTTGGCTTGCAGTCAAAATTACTCCAACAGTCGTTCTAATGTTAAAGCAAGAAGATTTTTCGTTGTTACTTTAAAATGAAGGGTAAATTAAAAGCTCTAAGATTTTCTAATGTTTCAAAAAAAAAAAAAAGAATATTGTGCTTGGGAGGAATAGAAATGGTAATTAAATTTTGCGTAATCTATATCTAGAAGAAGAATATGACTATAAGTGTGGATGTTTTTAGAAATAATTTTTAACAATCTTTACTAATAATCATTATAAAAGTGAAACATATTATTAATAATTATTAAAGACTCTATACTGTTTAGGCATATTTTGTTAATATTAATTACTTTAGAAGGGAGAATTTTAGAATTGTAAGTAAGGTGGAAGTTGCTTTTAAAGAGGATGTTATTGTTGTTGACAATCTTTTCGGCTGATGTATAATTAATTTCATTAAGGGTAAACTGAAGAGTAAATTATAACAAGTAGGTATAAGTATTCGGTTTTATCTTCATCGGTGTAGACATAATTATTCTTAAGGAATTTTTAAGTGAATATAACGACGTAGAATTAATTTTAAGATCCTGCATCGTCTCTCCGAAGAGATTCACTAGTAAATACATCGAAAAATAGATGCAAGTTTTTGTCGCCATAATAGCATTTTCCAATGTTAGACGTTATTTTTAATGTATTAAAGTTGAATAATGCTTCCTTTAAATATGAAAGAGGGATTATAAGTCTTACGACTAGTTAAGTGCTGCCATTCTGCCTTTTTCGATTCTGAAAAGTAATTCAAATGAATGGATTTTGTAAACCATTAACAGTGCAGAAAAACACTACAGTTTAAAGTTTGCAAAGTATAGTTACAAAAAATAGACGTTATGTTTGAACGTCGTCAAAACTTCTTAAAATTAATAACAAATGCGGGGTAAATTTAACATTTTTTTATATTTTGTTTAAATTTGACATCTTAAGGTTATTAGTAAATTTGACATGTTATCTAAAATCCATCAAATAAAGCTTTTAACATGTAAAATTGAGTTACATTCTGTTCAACTTTTTTACCTTTTTCCGTGAGCCATTGTCAAACACCTACAGAACAGGACCGGTTTGAACTAGAAGAAACTTCGGCCTTCTCCCAACCAATAGAAGGTCCCTTTGGTTTGGCAGGATTCTGACCCATCTGTTCTTCATGGAACCCTGTTTTTTCTCCGCGGGTCAGTCGGATTTTTTTAGAGGACAAGATTGTTACTAGAGGAGAAAAGAGGGCCAACGCTGCTGGTATCCACTGCATGCGGGATAGACATTTTGGAACGACACATAAAAAAAAAGGAAAAGCAACCCCATCTTTGCGAGACCGACGCCGAATCTAGAGAAGTCTTCCATATTTACAAATGATAAGTTGTATTCCAGTTGTATAATGGCCTTATCATACAGTAAGCGCGTACGCATATTAGGCATTTAATTTTATAAAATTATTTAATCCAGACATATTTCTCCATGTGTTTTTAATGAGTTTTAATTTCTTCTTTCTCAAACACTAGGCCAACGTAACATTATTTTTACACAACAGTCGGATTGAATAACAATTAAACTAAGCAGAGCATTTCCAAGCACGTTATCTTCCATACCATCTTACTTTTTAAACTTTAATTCACCATGGAAAAGACCAAGGAAACAATGACTATTAAAGGTTATCTTCCTTATGCATAGATACCATCTTACTGAACAGTCCTCGTACATTAGAGCGGTAAAACAAAATTAGCAACACGTGGCATATATATCCAGACTTACCTGATGTGTAGTCCTCATTTATATTTGAGTATTAACCTGTGATCAAATGTATAGTGGTATTTATTTTGATTGCGTTGTGTAATAGTATTTTAGTACTAAATTTAACCACAGGTTCTGAGAAACTACAGACATGACATATGAAAATAAACTAAAAGTTAAATTAAAAAGCATCTGAAACCAGCTTAAAATAAAAAAAAGTAAATTTATTATAATGATATATAAACATCTATGTACACACAAACTGATTCTATCTTCATAAAATATGCTTTATCTACACCTTCAAAATTAGGTGCCACTCTAAATTAGTTCTGACAATAATTTTTTATCACTTAAGTAATTATGTAAATATAAGAGAGAGGACCTAATCTCAATTTCAAAAATGTATGTAAAAGGGGGTGCCTTTGTGAGTTAATATGTTGTGCCCGGAACAATGCTGGTTGAGGCCAGATCAGAATTGGGTGTGTATGGATCTTCCGTCGGTCTGGTCAGGGGCTTCCTTCTGAGTGTTTGGGGTGCAGCCGTAATATTTGATACAGGAACACTTCCCGTCGGACTTGTCTGCTTGACTGGACTCTGGAACACGTTCCGTCGGACTTCTCTCCTCGTCTGGACTATGGAACACCTTCCGTCGGACTCTCTCCTCGTCTAGACTCTCGAACACCTTCTCTTTTTTTATATTTGTCTTATTTTATTAATTTCATCCTTGTACTCTCTTCCTTCTTATCGTCCAACCGGGATAGTTGTAAGAATCTGATTGGTCTGCTTAAACTCCGCCTTGAGACCGCCAACTTGGAAAACCTTATCCCTTCTAATTGGGCACTGTCCCTTAGGGACTCATAAATACTCCACAAAGGTACATTCTTATTTAATGTCAAGTACGGAGACGGGATTCTAATCTGGGACTGGGATCAGAACCCCGCCCGAGACCACCGCACAAGACAACAATATCCGTAGAATATAATTTTATGGTCCTCTGTCTTTTTCAAAGATGTGATGAGGTCAGATTTAGATCCCAAGCATTTTACTTCTTGTATGAATGAATCAATTATATTACTGATCTAAATCACCTCATCACACTGCCAACTTTTGAATATTGAAAATAGTAGCACTTTACAATTTTTGAAATCAAAAATAGTAGAACACTAATTTGCGAGGTAGGTTGGATGGCGAGTTTGTACACCATAAATCCTGGGCAATCGCAAGAGTGCCATAACATAATGCACATACTAAATGATTGTTGTATAATGTTTACTGCTCAAACAAAACAATCAATTCTAATAAAGTATCTGAAATCCCATATAAAATTTCAAATAGACAATATTGCATTTTCAAAATATTATATATATTTATATACATTCCTTAACTGAATCCTCCCATAAAAATTTAGAGGAATTGTTTTATTTAGATTTATTTTAGTTGTATTTAAATGTTATTTAATAAGTTAACATTTTTATAATAAGAAATAATAATTTTTGAAAAATCTCAGAAATATACTGAGGGAAGCACACAGAAATATGCTATTACATTATAACCAATATTATCAGACAAAAAATCTAATTTTTAATCCAAAAATTTCTATCTTCGAGAGAGTATGGTATCGTACCGTAGTTACACGAAAATTGATCGGAAAACTTTTTTGCGGATTTCCTTATATCGCTTGCTAAAATATATTCATTTATTTTGATTTTCCGGATGTGATGTAATTTTTTATTCTTGTATATATTTTTTGACGAAAACTTGCATTTTTTTTACTAATAATAATTTTTTTTACTAATAATAGCAAATAATAACGATCCTACGGAAGTAGAATCGTTATTATTTGCTAAAATCGTAGAAAAAAATGATTTTTTTCATAGCAGTTGGCAAGTCTGCATATATCCCACTTTTCAATAAATTAACACCCAAGTTTCACCAAGTTAGGTCACTGTTCAAAATGTAAATTGACTAAGACTGGCAGCACTATCTGCTATTGAATTACTGGAAATCATTACTTTCATTGCTTGTCATTATAGAAAACATGCAAGATTTGGTCCGCAAGCTGTACTCAGCTGATTCCTGCTTTATAACACAAGGGGTCATATGAAAGTAGAACAGTTAAGGATTTCTCTACTTTTCATAAGAACTCTATAGTTTTCATAGTTATTTTTGACAACTATTTATAATAAGGTTTAAACATTAAGACCTGTTTCAATAGATAAAAAGGCTGTGGACACAAACCGATACGAACAGATAAAAAGATCCCACAAACCGATATATATATATATATATATTATGAAACACTATTAACCCTTTAAAGGGTCATTTTAAAAGTAACTACATAAACACTTTGGAATTTAATGAACTTAGTTTATAAATATTACCTATGAACCTCATAAATGCAAAATGTATTAATTTTTTTCTTTACAATCCATAGAGGGATTTCCATTAGAAGATACCGCTGGAGGGATTGACCAGAAGGGATTCCCCTTGTACAGCTTGAACATAATACTTTTTAAAATTTTAATTATATTCGAAGAACAATAAATAAGTTCTCTTAAAAAGTATAATAAATGAATAGTTTAACAATTTATAAGTGTTGTTTGAATAGATATTTTGCTTGTGGTCATAAATGAAAAAAATCGAATTACTAACTTTCCAGGTACAGCAAGTTTAAATACATAGATTTTAAAAGAAACAATAAATTAAATGAAGTAATATCATTTATTGTAAGTTTTAAATATCGAAAACATAAAAAACTGAAAAAAAACCTTTCATATTTCTCAAAAACATATAGAGTAAAAAATATTTAACAGGAGGTTTAGCTGCAAAACCATTGTCCGCTAAAGGGTTAAGTGATTTAACTATTATGCTATATCTGCCTATATGTTGTAGATTATATAAATGAATATAAGCCAGATGATGCCACGGGACATTAAACCATGTTTTATTGATACTAAATCAATAAAGATGTGAAATCTCACTTAAATTTAGTATGTTTCTGTAAAAGGGAGAATAGAGAGTAAATTTATGCATCATCCAATACAACTGAGAATATCACAGTCGGTAAATAACATTTCTGATTCCCTCTTCAATACAACAGAAATGTATTATTGTTTGTTTGTTTGTACCTGTTTGTTTAATCTATTGCTACTGTAACAACCTTTAAGTAGTAACTATATTTTTAGATGTGGTATTTCTTATAAAACTATGTGGTACCATCCACAAAAAAATAAAAAAAGAAGTGATTATCCACATGTATAGAAATTCTTACATGGGAAATGAAGTGGGAAAAAATCGGGGTAGTTGAAGTCCCACTATGGCATGGATGTTCTTAGCCATTCAGAATCGGCTTTAAGAAGTAGGTCCCGGTCTCATTAGCCCTCGTGTGCAAAACGGTAGACCGTACAGCTCCAAGCAAAACCAAAACTAAACCTAACAACAAATTATATATACCTCCAATGTGTAATGGAAATGATTGTTTCATTCCTCTACTTCCATTAATTACTATGATTAAAAAATGGGAAAAAATTAACTATAATTTCGACGTAGGTAAGAAAACTTTCAACTATCTTTCTAAAGGAATTCAATGTGATTCTAAATTGCATTCACAGTATCGGAGAACTTTAGAGGAGTATGAAGATAAACAAATTATAGAGAGTTTACCAGATAATCCTCAGAAAAAAAAAAAAAAAAAAAATTGCTTGCCTCATAGGGTATTTTACAATATTAAAAAATTAAAAATTTTACTGATCACGTCATATGACGGGCTATATGCTAGTGTGAAATAATTTGGGAAAAATTAAGTGTCAATGTGAATTTCCGTAGTACCCGCGCTACAATTGGGATGAGCCAGTGTGGTACATTTTGCCTGCCCAACTTTAGCTCGGGAAAAGCTGGGAAGGTGTTAAAGAACGGTACATCCCTAACATTGTAAATATAAACATTTAAAACTAGTTTGCATATATGGTAGCTTGCTTCAAGTGTTGTATAGTTTTCTTTATATCTGATGAAACTATATAAAGCAACATAACCGATTCCATTAATTAAAAATTCAGGTATTTATCAATGATGTGACTATCACACTTTCATAAGAATCAATAGATCAATCTCTTGTTCAAGCATGATAAGTCTTTCTGGCAAAATATCAGGTATTTGACTTAGTTTATAAGTATCATATATTGATTCATTTTTTATATAGCAGTTTAATAAGTATATTTCCTGTTTTTAAAAAAGTTATTCCATAATCACTCTTTAAAACTAAAACATTAAATAAATTCAAGCGGTTTCTAAATAAAATTGTCTAATAAAAGTTAAAAGTTTTGACTTAATTTATGAGTATCACAAATTAATTCATTTCTTATTTAGCAATTTAATAAGTATATTTCTTGTTTTTAAAAAAGTTATTCCATATTCATTCTTTAAAACTAAAACATTAAAACATTAAATAAATTCACGCGGTTTCTAAATAAAATTGTCTAATAAAAGTTAAAAGTTTCGACATAATTTATGCGTATCATAAATTAATTCATTTTTTATTAACAGTTTAATAAGTACATTTCTTATTTTTAAAAAAGTTATTCCCTATTCACTCACTCTTTAAAACTAAAACATTAAAATATTAAATAAATTCACGCCGTTTCTAAATAAAATTGTCTAATAAAAGTTAAAAGTTTTAACTTAGTTTATAGGTATCATAAATTAATTCATTCTTTATTTAGCAGTTTAATAAGTATATTTCTTGTTTTTAAAAAAGTTATTTCATATTCACTCTTTAAAACTAAAACATTAAAACATTAAATAAATTCACACGGTTCCTAAATAAAATTGTCTAATAAAAGTTTCGACTTTATTTATGCGTATCATAAATTAATTCATTTTTTATTTAGCAGTTTAATAAGTATATTTCTTGTTTTTTAAAAAGTTATTCCCTATTTACTCTTTAAAATTAAAACATTAAATAAATTCACGCTGTTTCTAAATAAAATTATCAAATAAAAGTTAAAAGTTTCAACTTCATTTATGTGTATCATAAAATAATTCAATTTTTTTAGCAGTTTAATAAGTATATTTCTTGTTTTTAAGAAAGTTATTCCATATTCACTCTTTAAAACTAAAACATTAAATTCACGCGGTTTCTAAATAAAACTGTCTAATAAAAGTTAAAAGGTTCGACTTTATTTATGCGTATCATAAATTAATTCATTTTTTATTTAGTAGTTTAATAAGTATATTTCTTGTTTTTAAAATCGTTATTTCATATTCACTCCTTAAAACTAAAACATTAAATAAATTCACGTGGTTTCTAAATAAAACTGTCTAATAAAAGTTAAAAGTTTCGACTTTGTTTATGCATATCATAAATTAATTCATTTTTTATTTAGTAGTTTAATAAGCATATTTCTTGTTTTTAAAAACGTTATTTCATATTCACTCTTTAAAACTAAAACATTAAAACATTAAATAAATTCACGCGGTTTCTAAATAAAATTGTCTAATAAAAGTTAAAAGTTTCGACTTATGTTATGCGTATCATAAAATAATTCATTTTTATTTAGCAGTTAATAAGTATATTTCTTGGTTTTTAAAAAAAAGTGATTCCATATTCACTCTTTAAAACTAAAACATTAAAATGATTAATGCAAATCGTATAAAATAAACTTCTTTCTGAGTAAATAACAGTACTATGTTATATTCATTTTACTGTGTAATTAGTTTAACCAATACTCCTGAATAAATATTCCTTTTAAGCAATCGTGAGAAAGTCACAAAACAGATTTTTGTTATACTAATGAATTATTCATTCATGGTATTGTACAAATGTTAATTTTTATCTGAAATCATCGATTACTAGAATAATTACTGGATTTTTTTATTCTTTTGAAAAATACAGACTGTAAAAAGCTTGCACTGCACTTGCTTTGAACCAATGATCACTGGGGAGTAGTATTGGTCGCAAACGTGACTGATACGGAATGACAAGCGTCTCATGAAATATCACTGTGAAATTTTCATATCTTTATATGTTACATATTATTGATCAGTACGGTAAAATTAAAATATTATACCTACGTACTGTTATTTTCGTAGTAATAACATTTGCCGATTGGTAAATAGAGTAGATGTTTTCATTTCACAATGAAATTAACCTGAAAGTAATCTAGTTGCCATTGTTCGTTGCATAGTTTACCTTTATTTATTGATCAGTACAGTAAAATTAAAATATTATATGTACATACTGTTATTTTCGTAGTAATAACATTTGCCAATTGCTAATAAGAATAGATTTTTTTTTTATTTCACAATGAAATTAAGCTGAAAGTAATCTAGTTGCAACTGTTCGTTGCATAGTTTTACATATTATTATCAGTACAGTAAAAATTAAAATATTATACCTACGTACTGTTATTTTCGTAGTAATAACATTTGCCGATTGGTAAATAGAGTAGATGTTTTCATTTCACAATGAAATTAACCTGAAAGTAATCTAGTTGCCATTGTTCGTTGCATAGTTTTACATATTATTGATCAGTAGAGTAAAATTAAAATATTATATCTACCTACTGTTATTTCCGTAGTAACATTTACCGACTGCTAATTAGAGTAGATTTTTCATTGAACTAAAAATTAAGCTGAAAGTAATCCAGTTGCCATTGTTCGTTGCATAGTTTACCTTTATTTATTGATCAGTACAGTAAATAAAAATATTATATCTACATACTGTTATTTTCGTAGTAATAACATATATAAATTGCTAATTAGAGTAGATTCTTAATTTCACAATGAAATTAAGCTGAAAGTAATTTGGTTGCCATTGTTCGTTGCATAATTTTACATATTATTTATCAGTACAGTAAATAAAATATTATATCTACATACTGTTATTTTCGTAGTAATAACATTCAAATTGCTAATTGGAGTAGATTCTTAATTTCACGATGAAATTAAGCTGAAAGTAATTTAGTTGCCATTGTTCGTTGCATAATTTTACATATTATTTATCAGTACAGTTAAATTAAAATATTATATCTACATACTGTTATTTTCGTAGTAATAACATGTGCCAATTTATAATTAGAGTAGATTTTATTTTCACAATGAAATTAAGCTGAAACTAATCTAGTTACCATTGTTTGTAGCATAGTTTACCTTTATATAAATATATCAGTAAAGTAAAATTAAAATATTATATCTACATACTGTTTATTTTCGTAGTAATAACATGTGCAAATTGCTAAATAGAGTAGATTTTTTTTTTCACAATGAAATTAAGCTGAAAGTAATCTAGTTGTCATTGTTCGTTGCATAGTTTTACATATTATTTATCAGTACAGTAAAATTAAAATATTATATCTACATACTGTTATTTCCGTAGTAACATGTGCCAATTTCTAATTAGAGTAGATTTTTTTATTTCACAATGAAATTAAGCTTAAAGTTATCTAGTTGTCATTGTTCGTTGCATAGTTTTACATATTCTTGATCAGTAGGGTAAAATTAAAATATTATATCTACATACTATTATTTTCGTAGTAATAACATGTGCCAATTTCTAATTAGAGTACATTTTTTATTTCACAATGAAATTAAGCTGAAAGTAATCTAGTTGCCATTGTTCGTTGCATAGTTTACCTTTAATTATTGATCAGTACGGTAAAATTAAAATATTATACCTACGTACTGTTATTTTCGTAGTAATAACATTTGCCGATTGGTAAATAGAGTAGATATTTTCATTTCACAATGAAATTAACCTGAAAGTAATCTAGTTGCCATTGTTCGTTGCATAGTTTTACATATTATTGATCAGTAGAGTAAAATTAAAATATTATATCTACCTACTGTTATTTCTGTAGTAATAACATTTGCTAATTTCTAATTAGTGTAGATTTTTCATTTCACAATGAAATTAAGCTGAAAGTAATCTAGTTGCCATTGTTCCTTGAATATTTTATCAGCAAACGGAGAACAAAAACAACACACTCACTTTATGTAAAATATCCGGCATACAAACTGCATAAGCATAACCTTATTTCTTACTAGCATATAATCCATCATATGACGGGATTAGTAAAATTTTTAATTTTGGAATTCTGAAAGAATTCCAAAGTACCTATGAGGCAGGTAAAAAATTGGTTTGTTTTTTTAGTGAGAATTACCTCATAATAAATAGGAATCACATAATAAACAGGTAAAAATAACCTATTTTCTAGCATTATGAAGTCATTCTTTTAACCATCTCATTTAATAATTTCTTATTTTAAATCATTTAAATATCGTCTGCATTATTCTCATACGTTTTATCGCTGAACTTATATATTACGTAAGGGAATTCCTATACTGTCCCGGCACAAGGACATGCAGCACTGATAACTAAGTCGCATTGACAGCTCCACGCCATCGTACTCAAGTTCCACAGTTCAGGGGAAGTCCCAATCCGCTCTAGTCTGCTCAACTCCTCCGAACTCTTCACGTGCTCCGCGCTCAAACCACCACGAAGAGGACCATCCAGGAAGACTCCTAACAGCAGTCAGCTACTGGGTTCGTAATACCGAATTTTCCTATGTTCTCGGGTCTCGAGTAGAATACTTTATTAAACTAAAAAAATACAAAATATGAGTTGAGGAATACAATACAAGATACAAAAAAACAAATTAAACAAAAATACAAAACAATATACACTATATACAAAATTAGACATCTTCATTCTTGAGGGTTCTGCATCGCTCCATGATTTCTCGAAGTCCCTGAGCTGAGATGGTTGAATTAAATAGGTTCTGAATGGGGACTTCTTTGAAATTAGCTGGAAACTTCTTCTGTCTAATGTCGTCCATTTTGTTGCAGCTGTAGATTATTATATGATCGGCGTCACCATCTCCATGTCCACACCAACATCTGTCTGAGCCGTCAAAGAACCTCTGCCAGTTAGAAGAGAAAGCTCCATGTTGAGTTAGAATCTGGTTCAGCAGGAAGTCTCCATGGATTTTTCTGATGTTGACCTTGGGGTTGATGTTAAAGGTGATCCTTCCTGTTGAGAAGTTGGTCCATCTTCTTTGCCATGAGATGAGGATAGATGATTTGATCTTCTTCTTCATTTGATAATAGAGGTCTTGCATCTTTCATCTATGACTGTTCTCTTTGTGTCTTCTTTTGCAAGTTGGTCCACCTGTTCATTATGCTCTTCTCCAACGTGTGCCTTGATCCATCGAAGTTGGACGCCTTTGTTTGAACTGCTGATCATGTGTCTGATTGCTTCCACATCTTTCAGTTGTCCTTTGTTGCAGATGGCGTTGAGGGCGGCTCTGGAATCTGACCTAATTAGAACTTTCTCCTTTGTTGAGTAAACAATATGTCGGACCTCTGCTGCGATGGCTTTAAGCTCAGCATTGAAGACCGTCGCCTCGTCGTTGTTGGATTTCTGTTGTTATCACTTTGTTTTCAATCTCTATGAATGCGTAGACCACTTGATTGTCCATCTTTGATCCATCCGTGTACATCATTGTCGTGTAGTTCTTGTCTTCATCCTTGGCCTCCCATCCAATGTCCATATTCTGTCAGGGCGATTCAAAATAAAAAGAAGGCCAATCCACGTCCTCAGGATTGATTGTTTCTCCATTAACTTCTATTGTGTCCTGTTGTCTGAGTTTATGTATTTTGGAGAGATGTTCACAGATGATGTCTACTGGAGGGATTCCTGCAAGTATCTGTAGGGCGACCGTTGGGGCTGTCCTGTAGCACTTGGTGATGCGGAGAAGTGCAGGTCTCTGGATAGAGTTCAGGAGTCAATAAGTCCTCTTCGTGCCATCCCACCAGATTTCAGCACCGTTGGTAATCTGCTTTTCGATGACTGCATGGTAGATTCTCTTCATGATGTCAGGTGAAGCTCCCCAATTGTTTCCCTGGATCCCGGAGAGTCTGGCAATGTTCGCTGTGACCTTGTTCTTTAATTGATGAAGGTGAGTCGTCCAGTTCAGCTAGCTGTCGAAAATGACTCCTAAGTATTTAATGACTTTTTGGTATTTCAATTTTCTTTCTTGAAGAGCAATACTTGGAACCCTGGAGACTCTTTCTCTTCTTTTAATGATTATATTACGTAAATAATTTCCTTTTATATTTGGCTTAAATAATAGATTAGGTACATATGTGATAGTTTTAAATTTAATCATATATTTGTTTTTGTTTGCAAGATAATTCTCAACCAAAAACAAACTATTTTTACCTCCCTCATCGGGTACAATTTTGGAAAATTAAAAATTTTACTGATCCCGTCATATTAAGGGCTATATGCTAGTTTAAAATATAAGCCGATATTACAGGGAGACCTGGAATAGAACATGGACCTAAGACACAGTCGAAGCAAGAACTGTGTAGGAAGTAGTAAAATTTATTGTTTTTTATCATTTAAAAAAATATATAAATATCTTGACCCACTAATGAAAAAAATTGAGAAATTCATCTGCATTAATTAATAAATTTCTCATACAATCCCTCCCTTTTCTTAGTAATTAGAACTAAAACTGTTCCTTTCAAAGATTCATGATGAAATGGCCTCGCAATAAATATACTGTAAAAGTGCGCCTTGTAATCTAATAGATCAAAGGTACCAACGTAAATTTTTAGTTAAAATTCTCAGGCTTTTTCAAATCTACAAGCAAGGGTAAAAACCTTGAATGTATTTGCTTTTCCTCTTTTAACCCTTTCTGTAAACTAACTACTAAGGCTACAGTTCACGACCTTAGGCAGGAGATCTAACCAATCAAAACGTTATAGTGCCCTAGTGGCCAATTTCGAAAATTCTGAACATAAAGGGGATGCTTGCTGTCGGAGACAGATTTTCTCTTAGAAATGTAAATGTTACCTGCTAAAGAAAAAATTAGAGAACTTCATTTGCATTAATTAATATATTTCTCATAGTACCCGCTTTCTCCTATTGTAATTAGAACTCAATTTTTCCCTTCAACGATTCATTATGGAATGGCGCTCATATAATATTCTAATCTTCCTTGAATTCGGCTATTTGTATATATTTTATGGTTTTTAAAACAACAATTTTCTGTTAATATCTCTAGAACATAATGAAAGCTTAATTCTTTATGTGTTCACTTCCTGGAAAGTATACTTTGGGATATAAACATATTTTAAAAAATCCTAAACGATAACCAGCGCTCAAAATTAAACTGTAATAGTTCTGTAAGAAATTTGTGCGAAAATAAAATTATGCATTATATACTTTCCGTAAATGTAGATTGTGTAATGAGTGAACTACTTTTCCAAAACCAAAGCATTAATTAAATTTGAATACGATATTGGAAGCTTTTGCATAGCAGGATTAAAATAACGTTTTCGCTTGTAATTTGAGAAATGGAAGCCAGTAAGAATATTCAAATCTTTATTCAATCCTTCCTTTGTATTCCTTGGATGAATAAAAATTTACTTCAGGTGAATAGCTGAAGGCTTTTGTCAGCTTCTTTAAATGCCCACCTTCTCGAATAAATTCTATTTTTAGCAGTCAGTAACATAAATCTTCCTAGATTAGATTTTAAAAAGCCTTTAAACACGAAGATATGCACTGCGAACTAATGACATTTCTGGGATATGTAATTATCAGTATTAAAACAATGAAATTTATCACAAGCTACAAAATGGCGTTCTTCGAAAATTTCTATAAAGATTGTAACCAGTTAAATGGCTCAGTTAACAATTAGATAAAAAGCACTTTTTCAGAAACTGCAAGTTTACTGTACGAAGATTATTTTAATTCATATCTGTTGTAGATAATCGTCAATAGGTAAATTGAAATTGTCATATTTATACTTTTTTTAAACCCTGGGTATAGAACCTCACAAAGGCAATCGAATAACAAATTAGTTCTAGAATTTAAAATTTCAGGTTTACGATCACTAAATCATGTTTTTTAATTATTATCGTAAATACAAGGAATTTTAGCATTAGTTCAAGTTGAACTAATAGTAGGAATGACACAGCCTACCTTGTGGTGATAGACTTTTATAATGTAAACGTAAATAGGTTCTCGTAATTTGGAAGTTGGTCTGATTAAGAAGCCTATCATCTCCAGAAGTTCATTTGTACTTGGATGAAACTGCGACCACAAAACTATTTTAAGTGCCTCAGCTTGAAATAGGTTCAGTGTAAAATAAGCCAAAACTTTGGCCGGCTTGATCCTCGAACCCACAACTATCCGGCTTTGAGCTCAACACCTTTGTCGTCTAAGTTACCGCAACTCTAGGCTATGTGCGACACTGTTCTGTTTCAAGCGAGTACCATTTCCTGCATGAGTTGTGAACGGGGGCCATCATAATTCTTACCTGTAATTATTAGTATTTTTTTAAATGGTGGCTGGTTCTGTTTAAAGCGAGTGCCAATTACTGCATGAGTTATAAAAAGGACCATGATGCATGAAAATGCAATTCTAACGTGTAATTTTAAGTATTTTTTTAAATGGTGACTGGTTCTCTTTCAATCGAGTACCAATCCCTACATCAGTTGTGAGATAGGCCATGATGCATGAATGCATTTTGTTCCGTCCAACCTCCATGGTGCGACGGCAATTGCATAATGTTTTTTGTAAACTGTGTTTGTGTTGTAACCGTGAGGCGTAGCGCCATTAGTAAATAGATGTAATAGAAGAGTGTTCTGTGAGCGAGGGATAAAATCTGCCATATGTCCTGTTTTGTGTTGGTTTTATTAAAAGTAATTTTAGTCGACGTTGGGAGTGATAATAATCAAAGTCTATGTAAGTAAATGCATTATTCTTTTGAATCATAAATCTTATTGGGTTATCATTTTCCCAACGTTTGATCCAATTCATACACATTAAATTCTATGTCATTGAGTTTAAATATTTTGGTATCCCCCTCATTCAAATTATTCTAAAATTTTATACAGTCCACTAAGTCTTAAAATCTCACATAGTTTTGGTCAGTCGATGCCGGAGAGACAGTAGATAATGTTTTACATCTGTTTTTCCATTTGTTTTAATCACTAGTTTTGATTTCGTTTCTGCGCCATTTTGCTAAAGTCGAGCGTTTCACGCCAATCGTGCCAACTAGTTAGCGGAAGGAAGACGTATATTGTAAGTTTTTTTATTATTATTGCAAGCATTCAGAATTATTCGCTTTAAAATTGTTTAAGCATTATTCTCTATTCATGAAATGTTGTATATGAGATATTGATACTTTGTGATTTCGAGATGCCTAAGAGTAAAAGAGATACTAAGATTGAAGCCAGGTTTTATTTCACAATCAAAGAAATTGAGAGATATGTTGAAAGGGTTGATGATTTAATCAAGGAGGGCAAATCATTTATTTTGAAAGAAACAAAAACAAAACTGTGTAACCTGTTAAAATCTTTGGAAGAATTAATATTTGAATTGATTGAGGAAAACGAACATTTTTATAGTGAATATACAAAGGCAAATGATAAAGTAATTAATGCTTGTGCGGATATAGAAGTATTTCTTAGTAGAGCAAGTAATAATGTAAATTCTGCTTCTGGTTTCATTGATAAGTCAGTTTCGAATGAAAAACAAAATGTTCGGCTTCCAAAATTTGAAATTCCAAATTTTGGCGGTAACCTTGATGATTGGATTACGTTTAAGGAAATATTTTCTGCGACAATTGATTCAAATGAAAATCTGTCCTCACTTTCAAAATTCCAGTATTTAGTTGCCTCAGTGAGATCGGAAGCAGCGAAATTGATTAAGGGTTTTCCTGTTTCTGGGGACTTCTACAGACAAGCTTGGGAAACTTTAGTGTCTAGGTATGATGATAATAAACTCTTGGCTTATAATCAATTGGGTAAAATTTTTAACATTAAACAACCCAAAGTTTATAATTGCAAATCTCTTTTGGAAATCTTGGACACGTGCAATGAAGCAATACGTAATCTGGATATATTAGGGTTTAAAGGAAATGAATTGGTAGACTTGATTCTAATCTATACAATTCAAAACAAGCTCGATAACAACTTGCGTACTCAGTGGGAATTAAAAACTGAGAAAGGAAAATTTCCAACATTTGGGGAATTTTCTGCCTTTTTGGAAAAGCATGCGAGAAGCCTTCAAAATGTGAAGGATTCATGTTTTAAAACAGAGACAGCGGGTAAAGGTGACATCAAATCTCAAAAAAGGACCACCTTTTGTAATGCCGCTTCAACTTCAAAACTACCTGTTTGTATCAATTGTAAAAACTCGCATGCATTGCACAAATGTCCAGATTTCTTAGGGATGTCATTGGATCAACGATGGGAATTTGTTTAAAACTAATAAGCTTTGCATTAATTGTTTAAGAAGTAATCATTTGGCCTCTAAATGCCTAATAACCATTAGGTGTAAATCAGAAAATTGTCATAAAAATCATCACACTCTTCTTCATCGTCCAAAACTCATTCAAAATGTTGAAACTAACCTAAATCAAGTAAACGAAACGCAAAGTCCATGCCTTGCAAATAATATACAAACAGTGACAACGTTGTTAAGTACTGCATTGATCAAAATCAAATCTTCAAATCAGGACTTAATTACTTGTCGTGCACTAATAGACAGTGGGTCGCAAAGGTGCATGATTTCTTCTGCCTTAGCAACAAGACTTAATTTGAAAGTCAGAAGCACAAATCATATCATTCGAGGAATTACTAATTCTGTGGCAGAAACATCCTTGAAAGAGGCTAACATGACCATATATTCACACTCCTGTGACGAATCATTTGAAATGAATGCTCTAGTCGTTAAAAACATTACTATGAACCTACCCAATTTTCGGATGGAAATCACCAAGTGGCCTCATTTAGAGGGTCTTGTTCTTGCTGATCCGAACTTTCACATCTCATCTCCGGTTGAAGTTTTGATTGGAGCAGACCTATTCGTTCAGATCATTTCTGGTGAAAAAATAATTGGTCCAAAGGGAACGCCTTGTGCTATGAAATCTAAACTAGGTTGGTTATTATCTGGTCCCATCTACTCAACACCAGTAAGGGGAGAGATTGTGAATTGTCATTCTATAATCGATAGCGAACTCAGTGCTTCCCTGCAAAAGTTTTGGCAGGTAGAATCGGTTCCAGAATCATCAGTTATTGATCCAGTAAATGAAAATTTCCAAAAAAGTGTGAAACGAGATTCAACTGGAAGATACATTGTGAGATTACCATTCAAATCTACTCCCATTCTCGGCGATTCCAAAGTTCAAGCTTTGAGGCGCTTCCAATATTTAGAAGCAAAATTCAGAAAGAACACAGAATACAAAGCAAAATATTGTGAATTCATGAAAGAATACCTTTTACTAAACCACATGGAAGTTGTCCCTAAAGACCAAGAAGAGGTGTCAAATCAAGCTTTCTTACCCCATCACGGTGTTTTAAGAGAGGAAAGTCTAACAACAAAGCTTCGTGTAGTGTTCGATGCATCCAGTAGGGATTCAAGTGGAAATTCTCTAAATGACTTCCTTGAAGTCGGACCTAAGCTGCTCCCAGATATATTTAAGATCCTAGTAAACTTCAGATCGTATCGAATAGCCTTTTCAGCAGATGTCGAAAAGATGTTCCGCCAGATCCTGATAGCTGCCTCCCACAGAGATTATCAAAGAATAGTCTGGAGATTTGAAGAACAACAACCGATCTCCACATATCGTTTGCGCACCGTCACTTATGGAACAGCTTGTGCTCCTTACTTGGCAATTAAAACACTTCATAAGCTCTCTGAAGACTGCCAAAAAGAATATCCATTAATTTCTAAGATAATTAAGGAAAATTTCTACATGGACGATCTCTTGTGTGGAGCTTCTTCGTCCGAGGAAGCATCAAGACTCATTCTCGAAATAAATCATATTATGAAAAGTGGCGGATTTACATTGAGAAAATGGGCTTCAAACTGTCCTAAAGCAATTGAAAATGTAGAGGAAGAAAGAAGACTTAACAATTCAAATGGCAACGATAAAAGTGAACAAGTTGTTAAGTTACTGGGTCTGACATGGAATTCTTCTGAAGACACGATACAGCTACACATAGCAAAACCATCTAAAGTCGAAACAAAGCGAGACCTACTCTCTTTCATTGCTAGAACATTTGATCCATTAGGTCTGTTGTCACCATCTACAATCATACTCAAAATCTTATTGCAAGAGCTTTGGAAAGATAAGCTGTCTTGGGAAGATAAAATACCCCCAAAAATTTTACATGTATGGGAAAGTTTTCTAAATCAGATTGATTGTCTGAGAGCTATTAGAATTCCTAGATTTATAAATATGGATGAAAAAGAGGAGATTCAGTTTCAGTTACATGGATTTGCTGATGCTTCGACAAAGGCGTATGCGGCAGTCATCTATTTGGTTAAACTATGTCCGTTTGAAAATACATCTCATATCTTGGCAAAAACAAAGGTGGCTCCATTATCTCTGGTTACTTTGCCTAGACTTGAACTCTCTGCGGCATTATTACTGTCACAGCTTACCTTATCTGTGATGGATTCTTTACCAATTAGCCCTCAAGATGTCCATCTGTGGTCAGATTCTCGGATTGCCCTATGTTGGATTCACTCACCACCACTGAAGGGTAACCAATTCGTCTCCAACCGGGTACACAAAATCAGGTCTCTAGTTCCAAATGCTCAGTGGCATCACGTAATAGGAATTTGGAATCCTGCGGATTGCGCTTCTAGAGGAGTCCTTCCTAAGAAATTGCTTCATCATGAACTTTGGTGGCATGGTCCGTCCAAGTTGTGGGATGGTTCTCCCTATCCTACCTTTAGTCCAGATTCATTCTCTGATGATGCCGAAGAAGTGTTGGTCTATATCGGAGTAGAGAGAGAGATCCCTGAATTTCTTCTCGGGTTTTCGTCTTACACCAAATTGATAAATGTTATCGCCTATTGTTTAAGATTCATGCATAATTCTAGAAACAAACATGAACGTATTACTGAACACTTAACTGCCAACGAAATCAAGTCATCTCTCCTGCTTATAGTTAGAGTGTTGCAGACGAAAGAATTTTCAAAAGAGATTAAATTACTCCAAAAGAAATCACCATTACCTTCATCAAGCAAACTATTGACTCTTAACGTTTTTCTCGACAAATCAAACATTCTTAGAGTTGGTGGAAGACTATTGAGACAGCGAAATCTGACTAATGATCAGAAATATCCAATATTACTACCGAAGGAAAGCAGAATTACTGATTTGATCATTAAGTATTATCATGAGGAACATTTCCATGTCCACAGCTAACGTTATCTCTTATACGTCAAAAATTTTGGTTCACGAATGGCCGATCCAAGGTGAGACAAGTAATTCACCAATGTATTCTTTGCAAAAAATTGCGAGCAGAATCCTGCCAACAGATTATGGCTGACTTACCATCGGAAAAGAATCAACCCATCCCGCTGCTTTCAAAAAATCGGAATTGACTTCTGTGGACCAATCACGACTAAGCCAAATCTCACCAGGAGTAAAACAAAAATCAAGTCATACATATGTGTCATCATCTGCATGTGTACTAAAGCGGTGCACTTAGAGGCAGTATCCGATCTTTCAACTCAAGCACTACTCGCTTGCTTGAAGCGTTTCATCAGCCGTCGAGGCGTACCCTCCGACGTTTATTCCGATAACGGAAAAAAACTTTGTAGGACTTTCCAATGAGTTGAAAACTTTGTTCTGCAAGCTGAAATCTGCAGAAATACAACATTTTTCATCCTTTCGTGAGATAAATTGGCATTTTATCCCACCATATTCTCCGAATTTCGGAGGCATCTGGGAATCAGCCGTTAAAAGTGCCAAAAACTTACTAGTGAAAGCCAGCAAATCTGCAGTTCTCACTTTCGAAGAGCTGTCAACTTTTCTTTGTCAGATTGAGTCATGTTTAAACTCTCGTCCATTAGTGCCTATGTCCTCTGATCCTTCTGAGATAAATGCTCTTACGCCAGGGCATTTTATAATCGGCACCCCTTTGTTGGACATTCCAGAAACTTCAAATTGCACCATCAATTTAAGTGATAGATGGAAACTTTTGCAAAAGATGCGACTTGAATTCTGGGACCGATGGTCTCGGGATTATCTAAACCAACTCCAACAAAGACCAAAGGCTTGGAGTCAGCAACATCGGAATCTACAGATTGGAGATTTGGTGGCAATCCATGAGCCACAACTTCCTCCTCTAAGGTGGCTTCTTGGACGTGTGATTCAGTGTTTTCCAGGTGCAGATGGCCGTGTAAGAGTTGTTTCCCTCAAAACTGTTTCTGGTAATGTCAAGAGACCAGTTTCTAAAGTCACTGTGCTACTGCCCGCCCCGGAGGATGTTCCGTCCAACCTCCATGGTGCGACGGCAATTGCATAATGTTTTTTGTAAACTGTTTTTGTGTTGTAACCGTGAGGCGTAGCGCCATTAGTAAATAGATGTAATAGAAGAGTGTTCTGTGAGCGAGGGATAAAATCTGCCATATGTCCTGTTTTGTGTTGGTTTTATTAAAAGTAATTTAGTCGACGTTGGGAGTGATAATAATCAAAGTCTATGTAAGTAAATGCATTATTCTTTTGAATCATAAATCTTATTGGGTTATCATTTTCCCAACGTTTGATCCAATTCATATACATTAAATTCTATGTCATTGAGTTTAAATATTTTGGTATCCCCCTCATTCAAATTATTCTAAAATTTTATACAGTCCACTAAGTCTTAAAATCTCACACATTTCTTAACTGAAATTTCAAGTATTTTTTAAATGGTGGCTGGTTTTGTTTCAGGCGAGTGCCAATTCCTGCATGAGTTGTGAGAGGCGACATGATGCACGAAAATGTAATTTTTACCTGAAATTTCAAGTATTTTTTAATGGTGGCTGATTCTGCTTCAAGCGAGTACCAATTACTGCATGAGTTCTGAGATAGGCCATGATGCATAAAAATGCAATTCTTATGTGTATTAAATATTTTTTAAATGGTGGCTAGCTCTGTTTCAAGCGAGTACCAATTGCTTCACGAATTGTGAGAGGGGCTAATTCTTACTGTAATTTTAAGTATTTTTTAAATGGTTGCTGGCTCAGTTTCAAGAGAGCACAATTCCTACGTGAGTTGTGAGATGAGCCATGATGCATGAAAATGCAATAAGATGATTTCAAGCAGTAGGGCACATTTCAAATAGAGCAATTTGTCGCAACGTTACGAACTACTATTAATGCCCTTCCCATTCATTTTCAGGTTTACAACAGACAATAGACAAATAATAAACTGCCTTTCCGTTTGAAACTAAAACCAGAATTGTCATCAATTGAGATTTGCCCTACTGCGTGAAATCGCCTTATTATGACAATTCTGGATTTAGTCAGGCAGTTTGTTGTTTGTCTATTGGCTGTTGTAAACATGAAAATAAATGGGAAGGGCATTATAGTAGTTCGTGACGTTGCGACAAATTGCTCTATTCTTACCTTTAGTTTTAAGCATTTTTTAAATGGTAGCTAGTTCTGTTTCAAGCTAGTACCAATTTCTGCATGAGTTGTATTAGGTTTAGACTCCATGGTTCACATGCTAAATATCTCTGTGTCAATGGCATCGGGAAAAAATAAACAATTTCCCGCGAGCGAGTGTGCCGGTGAGTCATTTCACGGAGAATGAAAATGTAAGTGCGCATTAATAAATATCGTGTCGTATATTGGGGCTGCAGAGTTTAGAGTCTACGAATTTGAATACTGGTAGTATATTTTGCAGTCTTCAACATGTTTAATATCACGTTTTGACAAGTTGTGAGATGTGCCATGATGCATGAAAATGCAATTCATACCTGAAATTTTAAGTATTTTTAAATGGTGGCCTAAAGTTCTGATTCTATGGTATAAATAAAGTTCCGCCAATAAGATTCTAATTAAATCATTTTCTACTTTAAAGTAATAGTTGTACTGTGGCACTCAAAATTCTGAATATATTTATAACTTTCATTTATTTATTTATTGTAGTTACTCTAGAACAACTGCGATATCGAATGGCAACACCAAACTGGGCGTATTTGATTATTCTACCAGATGCTACAAGATCCCATAAACGGGAAAAGTTTTTAATTTTAATTGCTTATCAATAATTTTAAGTCTCGGCTAAATTGTCGCCTACTTCTCTAAATCAATATTTGGAGAAACTGAAATCTGCATAACATTTCCAATATTAACAAAGTTATCGTATCATAATCAAATAAATTTGATTGACAATTATGTTCTAAAATATGCATATATGATCGGCTAAATGTCATCTTTCCTTAAAATTCATACTTTCTTTAATACTTTGCACATTTTACATCTCGTAATGCATGTATTCTTTATTCACACGTCAGGTATAAAAGCTAAATCAATAGACTACGCTCCACTCTTTAAACTTTCCCCCATTAACGAGTAAAAGGAAAGTCTCGTTTAAAATGTATTTAAAGAATATCAGCTTTATATATTGTGTTATATTAGCACGAATTAACTTATGATATTAAGCAATAGTAAATCGGTAGTGTTCTTTCACCCCTTCAAGTCTTTTGTAGAGATTTTCGGAGCAGCTAAACTTAAAATTTGTAGCATTTTTGTTGCAGCCAAAATGTTGATTTGGAGCAGGATTGTGTGTTTCTGTAACACTTAATAAAGATTAAAAAAACTGAAATTTTCGATTAGTCCGACTAACAATTTAAAATGGTTGGTAGCATTCAAAATACCCAAATGTTTAGTAATTGGTGATATGGTTTGTCGGGTTTGGATACACACACACACACACACACACACACACACACACACACACACACACACACACATATATATATATATATATATATATATATATATATATATATATATATATGTAATCCAATAATTATAAAACTGCTGGACATTATAGCCTCTATTATTTTTACTTGCCCTGGCTACTGGGCAAGGAGAAGACCTAAACAGCTTAAATGTTAAATTATTTAATTATTTGTCCAAACATAATTTTAGCATGGTATGTTGTGAATTTGTTTTGTAAATTTCAGTACCTTTTTCTTAAATTATATTTGTTACAATAACAATACCATTTATCACCGATGGCCGGAAAATCTCACTGTGTCAGATAGTTATAAAATTTAGAGTCATGATCGACGTTTGATAACCCATCCTTGATAAGCGTTCTCTTTCAATTTGTATAATATACAAAAATAATGTTCTATCTCTGGTTAATGTCACGTAGATAAATCTTGAAGAACCTGTATGAACTAGCTACATCTAATTTTATAATCTTCGATGTATACAGTTAATATACATGCAGACATAAATTAATCTACTAATGGTTTCCAATAATGTACACATGTCAAACGTTCCATACTATTGCCCACTATTACAATTATAGTTTAGCACTAAATGGTGCCTATTTAAAACTCAGACAATGATTTTACTATTATTATTCCAGCTCATACGTTTGTATAGCCATCAAGCGAAAAGTCTTAAATTACTGATTTTTACTATATTATAAGAACAAGTGAATTACAAAAGCCAATATATTGTTAAAAAATCTTACTTACGTTTGCTAAATGTGAACTGTGAGCTGATTTACCATTGCTGCATAATAAGTATATTCTTTGTGTTTGACATGCCTATTAATTCAAATTAAGATAGGTTCATGATAATAACAAAACCAGAATGTTTCTCTTTATACATATGAGTAATCATAATACATTTACTTTATGTCTGAGCCTGATTTAGTGAGGAAGTGTACTTTTTACTTCGCGACAGGTTATTATATCGAATGATGGTTAGGAAATTTTAGACTATTACGATCATTTCCTACAGCACTGTAATTTTAATTCAGGAACTATTTAAGCATTAGTGTATCGTCCAAAACCATTCGAAGAATTTATTACTAGGTATTCGTCCCCGATTTGTAACATAAGATGTTTAAATTATGGCACTTAAATTTTTATTAATAAGTGAATCAAGTATAGTGGTTTAATTTATCTATTGATCTAGGAAGTACTTACCAATGTATTGAATCTCCACAACTTTTAAAATTTTAATCGTAAATTTTTCACAGGATTGACGTAGTGTTCATATATTACTTCACTTATTTGTCCAAACATAATTGTATCATGGCATCTTTCGAATTTGTTTTGTATATTCATCTTACACCAAGATCCATCGCCTAACCAAAAACTACTGAAATTTTTTTTAATAAATTATGTATTACAACTAACATCCGTCTTGTTTGATTTCTTATGTTTACCATGACCCTGGTTAGACGTTAGAAGAAAGTTAGTTGGTTAAAAGTGAGAAAGATTAGATCTGCTGTAACAGATGATAAGATTAATAATATAGCCAAAAGCAGTTTTTTTACTTTGATACATTACATTAACTTTGTCCATTTTACTAGTTGTTCCGTTCCGGATGTAAATTTAATTAGAGCTCCACCTAGTGAGCCTTTCTAAAAACAATCATTGTCTTCTTCAATGTAAAAATGTTAAGACCAATCAATTTACTCTCCCACCCACTTCACGCGGTGGTGACATATTTTATTACTAATTAATTAATTTCATATATTTGTGTGTTTTGTGTTATGAATAAAAATTATAAATTAAAATTACATTAGATGATTTAAACGAAACCCAGCGACCTCGTCGAACACTAGTGGTCTGATAGAAATTTTAGTTTAATAGTTTTCCAATTACGTTGACCATCGAACGTCGTTCATCGTTTTCCTAGACGTTCGAAACGTAATTCAAATATACACCTGGGAAAAATAGATTTCCGAGTTATGATATATTCGTAAATTAATTGTGAGAATTGGCAATTAATTTACAAATTGTGTGTAAATAAAGACAGACACAAAAGAATAATTATTTTTGCTACAAAAAACCAAAGAAAATAAAAAGCAATCAGGATGACTATACAGAAAATTGGCTTCGTGATTGATTTCTTCAATAATATTTTTAAATCCTTAGCGTATATCGAAACATAGAACTACTAACTTTCAAAAACTAACCTCACACAAGTAGGATAATGCAAATTAAATAAAAATATTCTTTCTTTTAACGCGGTATGCTTAATTCTTTTTAAAATCATTTTTAGATCTTTTTCTAAATGCTTTCATTTTAAAATCAGCATGATTGCTTTTAACCAATAACCCAGGTTCTTACACCGAGTTTACACGAGTCAAGTAAGTCCGTGCATGCGTAATTTTGTCTTACTTTACTTACTCACATACAGATTGAATGATCGCGTTTACACGGTAATCAAGTGGCAGGTCAAGTAACCTGCCTCCGTGCATGCGTAATTTTGTCTTTCTATTTACTTTTTTTTTCTCACTGCAACTTGAAAGAATGCATTTACCTGTATAAGTTGAGATTCAAGCAAGTAACATGTCAGAAAAACGTGTAACTGTGAAAAATTGTTTTATAAATTTAACAAATCTTTTGGAAGAAATGGAAGAAGTTATGGAGGAAGAAAGAAATTCCAAGAAGAGGATTTGGTGCCGGGAGTGGCTCACGCGCAGGGAAATTGTAGGTACTTCTAACAATTTGATAAGAGAGTTGAGATTTGAAGAACCTCAAGAATACAGAATGATGCTCAGAATGACTCCTAGAAAAGTTAACTATTTGTTGGGTTTAGTATCACCAGTGATTCAGCGAGAGAACACCAACATGAGAGATGCTATTAAACCAGAAACAATGCTGGAAGTAACTCCGAATTATCTTGCTACAGCAGTGTTTCTTAACCTTTAACTCTCTTTCTAACTTGGCCCAATGGACAACTTTAAAAATTTTAAATATGTCACGGACCCCTCTGTGAAAAAAATAATTCCTTAAACATCATTTATTACAAAAAAAATGCTGTTTTATAATTTAATTATTTTAATATTTTTATTTCAATAGTATAAAAAATTTGAAGAAATTAAAATTTTTAATGTGAAGGCTGTTGCTGCTTTTCCTTGATTAACAGATTGAATTGAGGGATGGTTTTCGACAAAGCAACGCGCATATCAAATTCGATATTCAGTCGATTTTGATGTTTTGTTTTTACTGTGACAAGTGTGGAAAATCCCGCTTCGCAAAGATATACTGTAGCAAACGGAATAATGGCTGCTATAGCTCTTTTTACAAGCAATGGGTAGGCTACTCTTAAAGAAGACCTAAACTCTCCAAGCGTTTTTGAATTACGTCACTTTATTTCCAAGTGAAGTAAAATTCAAAGGCTATTTTGTTTCTAAAAATTTCAAATTTAATATGGTTTGCGAATGTTTTTTTCCTAGTATTATAGAAGTCTCTATTGTGAAAGGGCAGACAGACGACTTACAGAAGTTGCCGGTGACAAAAAAAAGTTTCTTTTTTTAAATATTGATGCAAACATTTTAAAAATTAGGAGCAGTCGGCGGACCTCCAAAATGTAACCCATGGACCCCCAAGGGGTCCATGAACCACAGGTAAAAAAACCATGTGCTACAGAAAATAATTATAGAACCCTGTCCCATTTATTCCGAGTTTCTAAATCATATATATCTATCATGATTCCCGTAGTCTGTCAAACTGTATTCACTTGCCTACAGGAATTTGTAACGGTAGAGATGCATTCTCAAAATTTTTAACTATTTTTTATTTAATATAGGGAAAATTCTATAAAAACTTTAAGCTATTTATATATAAAATATGAATTTACAAAACATGAATTTACAAAACATGATTTATTTACAAATTATGAGTTTAAAAATAGGAATTAACATTGTAAAGATAAGCAAAATGAGAACACTATAAATACATATATATAAATGTTTAAAAATTATAAAATATAAGTATACAATTTATTCGCTGGATAAATTCCATGCCAGTTGGACAATATCCCCCATATCAGATACTTCTTCAAAATTTGAGGAACTAATTTGATTTATATTCTGTAATTTGTGTTTTTGTAGAATAGTCTGAATTTCCCCTTGATCCATTATTGCAGCAGAAGGGGGTAATTTATTTAAGCTTGCTGAAACGAACTTTCCAAACTCTTCGTTCCCATTTAAAGGCTGATTTTTATTGAGAACCTCTTGCACTTTTCGTACTTCTTTCACAGCATCAGCCAAACGCTGGATGTCAACGCCATCAGCCAACCCCCTTTTCCCTCTCGGTCCAGATTGTTCAGAGGAGTATGTGTCATTATTTGACGTACTTGGTTGGTCTTCATTTAATTGAATCGCTTCATCTTGATGACATTCATTGTTATGAGAGGCAATAGATATCTGCGATTCCTGGGAGGAATAAAATAATACATCTTGTTAATTTCATAATTATTTATTCACCTAATATATCTTAAAGTAATTAAAATTCTTTTCTTAAGGGATATATTTCTATGATATAATTCTTTTTTAATTTATTTATTTTGTCAGGTACCTGATCATGATGCATGGAAAGTTATAGCTAATGGTTTCGAATCAAGGTGGAATTTTCCTTTTCGTTGTGGCGCAATTGAAGGCAAGCATATTCTCATTGAGGCTCCTCCACACAGCGGAAGTGAATATTTTAACTATAAAGCAGGGGTGGTCAAATACTTTTAAGCGCGAGCCAAAATGAAATTTTCAAAATGTCTCCCGGGCCCGAGGACTATACCAAGTACGCTGTACACACGCCAATGTTTTAGGTGGAGTTTTTTCCCTGCCCAAGAAATGTTTTTTCGACAAAAACACTATAAGTATCATTTTGAAGCATTTGGACAGAGAAATTTGACAGTTAATAAAAGATAATAGTAACAATAAATTGTCTTACTTAGGTCTATATGCGAACAATTTGTGCCCAGTAAAATATGTCACGTAATTTTTAAAGAAATATGGTCCATTATGTTATGTACCATGTATTAAGTTTTTTGTAACTGTAACTGTGATGGTCTTGACCATGTGCTTTTAGTCTATGGTTCAGAGTGTCTCTCGGTAGTCATGCCGCTTAGCCTTAATAAAGTTGTTTAAGTTTTCATCTAGTGTTGTAGCTCTCGTCTAAGTCACCTACATCCATCTAAGAAACTTATCACATTATAATAAATTAATAATCATTAAATAAATCAGTTAATAAAAGATTTTATTTTAATATTTATTTATATCTTAAAGATACAAATTATTTTATTTGGATCATAGTTATTACATTTTCATATTTGTATTACAATTTGTAAATATAATAGTAAATAGAATTATAAAAAGAAAATTATATTTGCAAAATAACAAACATTAGTTTCAAAATAAATGACGAGTATGCGACTAGTGCTAAATCAAAATAAACAGTAAGCGTGATGCGGTCTGTCGTCCCTCGAAGAGTGCACGTTCAATTCTATGTAGTAAGCCAACCACACGCTTTGTGAGAGTATCTATGTTGCATACGTTAAAGTAGGGATATGGATACAGCTGTTCAAATTATAATACTCTTTATTATTTATATTTCTTTTCATTATTTATATGTACACTACACATACTGTTGATTTCAACAAAATCGCATCTAAGAGATTAAAAAAATTGCATGCAGGATTTTTCAACGGGCCGGATAAAGTAAGCAAAAGGGATACGGCCGCGGGCCGGCTTTAGCCCATCTCTGCTATAGAGGCTCTTTTAGTGTGGTTTTGATGGCAGTGGTAGACAGCAATTACTCTTTCTCTTATTTCAAGGTAGGATCAAAGGGATCAAACTCTGATGGAGGAGTATTTCAACACAGCGACATCTCGGATGCTCTAGAAAGAGGATTGTTACCTGATAGTTACTTTTTAGTGGGTGACGATGACTCCTTATTTTACGTATACAGACCACTACAACACACTTATACCATACAGTAGATACCGATTGCCACTCACTAATGAAGAGAAGATTTTCAATTATTGAGTCGAGCCAGAATAATAGTAGAAAACAGTTTTGGAATTTTAGCTAGCAGATTCCGTGTTTTTGATGGAAAAGTACAAATTGAAGTTCCCTCCGTTAGCAAATTAGTTAGTGCAGCCACTGCTATTCACAACTGGCTGTGTTGCGAACACCCCTCGCGCGGAAATAACGAACTATGTTGAAGCTACTATCGAAATTCCAATGTTTTCAGTTTGTATTCAGTTTTGTGGCAACGCTGTAAATTGTTATTCTTTTTAGTATTTAGTTTTGGATCGCTTCGGCGAATGTTGCTAGTTTTTAGAAAGTGAATAAATGTGTTATTATAGTTTTAAAATATCCATGTGAAATTATTTTGACTTCCTATTTACTTTTTTGACAGCCGTTAAGCATCGGATAGATGCACCAGAGCCCAATTAATATTTAGTTTTATAAATGTGTTACGAGATACAACAGGCTGCGAAAAACGTCATCAGCTAATTACTTTAAGGCACAGTTGGTCGACTCTGAAAACCAACACACTGGGGAAATATTACCAGGATAATGGAGAAGGGAAATACAGTAAATGAGAAACCTACAAGGTAAATCTGGAAGAACACCACCAGAAGAGGTAAAACATTTGAGAAATAGATTGAAAAATTACTTTTGTGTCTGAGGAAGGAGCAGTACCTTGGCAGAACAATTTTATCAATTAGATAATAATTGAGAAAAACATACCAAGTCATGAAAATAATTTTCCTATTTTTTTCAAAAATACTTCCTTACTTAAGGGTGGTTATCACTTTTAAATCTTCAAAAATTATTTTTATTTAACATCTTTAAAATGCTTCAAAAATTTTTAAGTTTAAAAAAACCGCATTAAAATGTACCTATTAGGAAGTATAAAGCCATCAATAAATTTTATTGAAATAATAATGAAAATGAAAAACGGCAATCTTTTTTAATTTTTTCGTACTCTAAATGTAAAAAATATTGCACATTTGGATTTGAAAATTTCAGGTCAATAATGATACAACAAGACGCTATGCATTTTTTCCATACAAAAAATTTTATTTGGAATTTAAATGCAATTTTTTAAATTCTATTTTAGCTGTATTTCGAAATACCCTCTGCTGATTGATATCTTTTATTATGCAGGTGTTCGATCTTAGCAGATGTTTTGAGTAACAGATGTTTAAAGTTTAAATTTTTATATTGATTATTCAGAGTGGGTGGGGTTTTAGTAAATAAAAGTAGGGAGGTTTAAACGAAGTCGTTTACCTAATATTCAATTAGATTCAAACGAGAAAAATTTTCGAAAAATTGCACAGTTGTTTTAAAAGATCAGTAAAAAACATCAAAGGAAACACAGTAAGAATACAAAATATGGCTATAATGCATCAATGGATGCTTTTAGAAATTTTATACATACGTTAAAATCACAATACCAACATTCTTTTTTAAATTAAATTTTGTAATAAATAAATTAAAAATAAGTAAATATATTTATCAATGTTAAGAATTTATTTAATATTACACTTAGCCTTTAAATTAAAATAACAATATTTCATTCCATATTTTGTGCATCAGTTCTCCACACAGTTTGTCAGAAAATTTCGAAATTTTTAAAATAATCACTTTACTTACAGGAACTTAAAAAATTTAATTTTTTCAGAGACAAAGTAAACAGAAAAATGCTTCTTTTTACTACATAAACATAAGTTGAAATTCTCAAGTAGTTTAAATAGCAATTTAAAACAAACGGGAAATATAATGGTATAAAAGTATAAGCCGAAAATCAATAATCCTTCCTTTTGCAGTTGCTTAAAAGTGATTAATCCCCTTAAATTAATATAATTTATTATCTACAATTTTACTGTCAAAATAAAGTCTATTTGTAAAAGAATATTTTGTTTTCACTTACTATGCTTTCTCCTTCGTTATCTAATGTTGCTTTATCCATTGTTTCAGCCATTAAACCAAACCATTTGATGGTTGGAATGTATACATCCTCTAGTTTTGCTCCAGACTTTTTGGACCTTTTAACTTTTAATAGTTCTTGATTAAATGTGGTTCTAATAATTCTTATCTTTTGTTTTAGTTCCAAGATTCCAAAACCCTCTTTTGTCATCGTTTTTACTAATTCTTCTTCCGCAGCTCTTCTCAAGTTTTTATTCCTGTAATTAGTGTCACTTTTCTTCCATAAACATTCTGTCTGAAAGTAAAGTTCAACAAATTTCATTGTTTCGATCTCTGACCATTTCATTTTTAATTTAAAAATTTGTCCCTACTAAAGTAAAAAGTGGGCTTGTTAAAAAATAAACGAACGGCAGCTGAAATAAAAAGTGGAAACCCGCCAAATTTATCCATTAGTGGTGCCCTCTATTTTACTTGACTCATTTGAGGCAAGTTACTTGTCCACCATGAAGAACTACTTGACGCAAGTAGCTACTTGACTTGACTAGAAATGTATACACGAGGCAAGTAGTACTTTCAAGTTTACTTGACTGACCTACTTGAGCGTCTACTTGACTCGTGTAAACACGGTGTGAGCTCAGACCAAATGGCAAAAATAAAAATTTTAGTAGAATTTATGCGAGCTGTTATTTTTTACAATTATGAACCCCCCGCCCCCTTGAAAAAATTCTGCGTACGCCACCGAGTCCCACCATTAGTTAGCGCTATGGGTTAATCGCGGTTAGTCGTAAAACGACTTTGGTGAGACCGGCCCATAAACTGTTATGATTTTGTGCAAATGTTTACAACAATTTTGAAGTCATATTTCAGATGTTTGAAAAATATCGAACTTAAGCGTGAATCCAGTAGAAAACAATATCCGATTTAAAATACGGAATTGTGTAACTGAACATCCGTTGTGAATGTTAAAAATCTTCCAGGATGCCTTTATTATTTCTTCGAATCTGGCAACCCCCAAAAATTTGTTCATGACCCCACCAGGGTTGTGATCCCCAATTCGTGCTCTATTGTTCTAATCAGATAAAGATGAAAATATATGTATTCAAAGTCCTTTGTCTGTATGTGTGTGTAAGTAAGTATGGCTGTTGTGCATTTCAAAAAAGCTGGGCGAATCATGATGAAATTTTGCAGGGTTATTCAGATAAACCTGTGGAAGGTTATGAACAGCCTAAATTGATCGAGGATTATGGGAAACGAGGGAAATAAAAAGTTTTATTGAATTCTTTTGGGTTTGGTGAATCTATATTTTGAGGTCGTTTGATATATTTTTCTATTCATAACTTACTAAAATGATTAAAACTTTTAAGCGAGTTAATTCGTTTTATAGTGTTTAAAATTAATTTTAAATTAAGTTTTGCTTCTTTTTGGCTGGGTTAGTTTGGAGCGTTACGTTCTACTTTTTTTGTAACATGACGGAGGATAATGAGACCGGGACCTATATCTTAAAACCGATTTCGAATGGCTACGAACCTCCATACCACAGTGTGATTTGAACCCATGAACTCTGGTATCGAAAGTTAGCTCTCTAACCACCTGGCCATCGTCCAGCTTTGTTCTTTTTTGACAGGAACCATTCTAGCTGCTTCATTTTATCGATTGGTATTTGGCATAGAGTCTGTGGGTATTTGGCTAATTTATTTCTTTTTCGGTTTCTTTCGACATCTGTTTGACTGGTAAAATATTCCGTTTCTAAGACAGTAAAACGTTTGCAAAATGAAAAATATTTAAAGTGTCTTTCATGTCAAGTGCTTAAAATTATTATTTGCAACTTAGTTACATTAAATTATCTCGCAAAAATCATATGCAATCTTCCATTACCTGAGTGCAAAGATAATTCACCAGGTACTTCAATTTTGTACCTTTAGTTTATATTCCTAATGTTTAGGAAAATATAAATAAAATGTAATATTCGTTTTCTGAAAGTGATTTGCTTTAAGAAGTTATATTTATTGCTGGTATATAACATAATCGAAACGCTATTTAAAATTTTACAGTTAAAACAGTAGAACATGGAAAATTTTCGTGATTAAAATACTTTTCAAACAAATAAAAGAGTATTCAAAATCTTACCAGTTATTATCTTTAGAACAAAGCAAATGAGGGAATATGGGAGTTGTAATCCTCCATTAGAATAAATAAGTATTTTTGCATTAATTTTGAGGTCTAAGTACAAAGGGTGAATCCATTCTGTCCAATTTTTCGCTAAGCTGAGATGTAGCCTGAAAGAAAGGCAAATTAACCAGACCAATGTGACTTAGAATGTGAAATTTTACTGCAGCACAGTTTTATGCTCATCAAGCACTTTTGTCTTGTTGCAACACGAAGAAAACAACACCTGCTACTGTTATCGTAAGGCCGTCCTCGAGCTGGCTACATTTTAAAACTGAGCTGTTCCTTTTTTTATCGCAGATATGTTGCATTGGTTTAATTGAATGCTCCTACTGTAGCAGCTGCTAAACTGCTTTGATCGAATAACACCCGGGCGTTTTTTAAAAGAGTTTTTATGACGACAGCAGTGTGTGTTTTTATTGCTACTTCTCTATACGTCTCTCTATATATAAAGTATTGTGATCACGATGAATTTCATAGCTCATATTGCAAAGAAAATATTTATTTTGATCATAACTTACTGAATTTTTACCT
The DNA here is from genome assembly GCA_032207245.1 of Pardosa pseudoannulata. Classification (NCBI taxonomy): domain Eukaryota; kingdom Metazoa; phylum Arthropoda; class Arachnida; order Araneae; family Lycosidae; genus Pardosa; species Pardosa pseudoannulata. The sequence continues at coordinate 47,605,065 of CM063508.1, forward strand.
GGGTTTCTTCTGTATATTTATTTATCTCCAAAACTCTGCACTCAGTCGTTAGATCTTCCGTGGGCATGAAGCCATAACTAAGTAAATGAAGTCTATCTTAATCCACATATTCTTTTATTTAACAATTGTTGTATACTGAAATAGTACGTATACTGAAATAGTACAAGAAATGTCCTGACCGTTACATAAAATAATACAAATATTCATAAATTTAGAATTACGTAAATCGAGTGTGCCAAACGTCTTCACACACTTAAAGGTGGCACATCACCTTTCAGCAACTATAAATGGAAGATTTTTTTTTCTTATTTTTCGCTATACCATATCTGTTTTACTTATCATAAATAAAGGAGATTTTCAGCATTGATTCTTTAATTTCCTTTAATTGATTTTGCTGAATTTGCTTTGTGTCCAAAAAATAGGAACTTTTCATATGAAGTGAAAAGTGAGAGCTTTGTTTAATTGTTTTTTTAATTCCTGACCCCCCTGTGAGCAGACTTGCAGACTTTCAATAACTAACGTGACAAGATGTCCCGTTTTGAACGGGACTGCCCTTTTTTACAATTACGAGTCCCGGTGTTCCCGAAATAAACTGTGGGACGCAAAATTGTCCCGTTTTCAGAAACCGCTCGAAAAATCTCTGGATATATTAATTGAAAAGCAATATATTGACTGTAATAAAGATACTGAAGTTTTTGAAGAATTTTCATCAATTTCTAATTACATTACATCGCAAAAAATAACGGAATGGAATAATTTAAATGTTTCCACGGAAACCCGTTAGACAGAAGTATTCAAACATTTTCGCGCCAACAATCTTCAGCATAAAAACTTTCCTACTGTAATTGAATATATTTTATGTTTGCCTGCTACAAATGCTCCAGCAGAAAGAGTATTTCCTATTATGAACAAATTGTGGACATCTGAGAAAACCCAGTTACAAATTTCAGTTCTAAAGGCGATGCTGATAATTAAGGTGAATATATATATATATATATATATATATATATATTTATTTATTTATTTATTTATTTAAAAAAAAAAAAAAACATGCCAAAAGTTTTATTCTTGCTTGAACTCGTCACCAGCTATATTAAAACAAATTTGCTCTTCTGATAAATATAAATATAACTAAACATTTTGGGTACCTATATTTAGAGATTCGTAACTTTTAAGCCAACTAACTTTTTCTGAATAAATAACTTTAAAAAAAGTGTTGTTTTTTCATTGACTACCTATGATTTGACCTAAATAAACCAATGTCCCGTTTTGAGTCAAAAAATAAATGGTCACGTTAGCAATAACATTAGTTTCATTAATAATTTTTGCATTTTTTGTAAACAATAATTATTAGGTATCTATTCTACACCTATTTAAATTTTTAAGAAGTATCAAAAATATTACATCAGGACATGGAATTTTTAAAAAAAAGGCTAAAATAATGTTTTAAATTTCTACTTCAGATAATAATATATAAATACTAAATGAAATAAACAAAAACTAAAAATGTAGATAGAGTTTCATCGCATATCTATAATGTATTTGCTGGGAATTTTTTTAAATTAATATGTACAATAGTTTTTTATTTACAGAGCGCGCAAGTTGAACAAACACCATATTTAGTAAAATGCATTTAAAGTATTTTAGTTTTTTTAACAGTAGATTTACTGGACCCATCATTTTGACGCATTTCGAACTTTATAAGAAAAATTACAAAAACCATTTGCATTTCTATTTTATCTCTTGTACTTATTTTTATCCAGTGAACGAGGTGAATATATATTGAAGTCTATTTTCTTTAAAAGTGTTGAAATATTGAAATTTTTTATGTGGTATACCTATCTCTACCGATATGCTTCAATTTGACGCAATCGTAATGTAGACAAAATTTTTAGTAAATTAGTTCTACTCATGCAAACATTACAACAATAATAAATAGGAATGTACCGACAATACTTCGATCTGTTATCCGATATTGTTATCTCAAATGAAACAAGCAATAAGCAACAGTAGAAAGAACGAAAAGCAGAATTTCAATTGAAGTCAGAGTGTGAAGAGATTTTGAAGGTTTTAGTTTCTCAGTTCGAGTATTGAAAAATAAAATACTAGATTCTTTTTTGAATGAGTAATATTATTGTGAACCTCAATATTATCTCATATTTTTATTTTTTACTTATAGTGTATAATTACATTGCTTTCTGAGTGATTTTATATGTATTCGTTCATGCATCAAATTGACGGGTGTTCGTAGAGATAGGTATATAAGAAACGTCCGTAAACCTAGTGTTAAAAACAATATTTAATGCAAAGATTCTATCGTTGTACGGGTTCCAGTTTGCATATATTTCATTCGGGTTTCTTTTAAACAAATCATAAATATCCAGATATTTTAAAATATAATTTAAAATCAAATTTTTTAAGGTTTAAAGCAGTGGCGTGCGGTCCATATGTGCAGGGTGTGCATTGCACACCCTGGCAAAATTATGAGGGGGGACAATAATTTTCTGCACCTATGTCTACCTATCTTTATATGGTATATAATAAATATTATTTATAATATATTCAAATATTATGTTGATTTGCTTGCTTGTATTCCCGCAGAGCGTGTAGCACTAGGTGCTGCACCACGTAACGCGTTCAGAAGCAAACGAACATAGGAAGTTCTGATGTGTACGCACTGCGCACTAAATTGAAAATCACGCTTTATATGAATGGGCTACTGGAGAAGCACAGCATACTATAGCACTGAGGCAAGTGCAGCTATTTTTCCTGCACTTAGCATTTAGAATCATCCGAAAGTACAGTTTATTAAGCGTTGTATTAGAGCGGGAACTTACGCGCTGAAGCGATTTTGGTTTTAAAGTGATTAACTGGCCATACAATTTTGCAGACGGTTAATGTTTAAATTTATATATTGTAAGATTTTGTTTTCAGGGAAATATAAAAGAAGTATTTAATCCAATATAAAGTGAAATGTTTTAGTGTGGGAAAGTAATTTCGGTGATGCATTATATTTATTGAAATAATTCGCTGAAAAATAATGTTTTGTTAGACAAAAAAGAAACGAATTTTAACAGAACAGTCCAAATTTTACCATTCATTGTGTCTTACAGACAGTATATACGTTATATCTGTAACACCATATCCCTGGTTTTGTTTTTAAAAATTGTCAAGATGTTTTTCGCAGAATATATGATTTCCAAATGTTAAAAACAATTAATAAATATAATTTAATCCACTGACCGAACAAGAAACAGTTCGTTCTATTGTGCAGCGAAATCCTCTGCACGTGGAATAGATGTTCGGTTTGTCGGCACCGATGAGCATCCGGATGAGGCACCGCAGCGGCGGGCGCCATGTGGTGGTACGTTTGCTGAACATATAAGTTTTTCGTGAAAGCCCGAAGCGTTGCTTTTTCGACGCCGATATGACACCATACAACAAAAGACATGATTTTTGCTTCAGTGCTAGTAGAATTCTTATAAGTTTAGCTGCTTTTATAGTTATAACTCGACTACTCGTAGGTAAATATTTTATTTATTGTAATCTTTAAATTTATATTCATAATAAATAACCCGTTTCAGAATGGAGAACTCAATAATGTCTCAATAATTAAAGATTTATTGGAAAATCCATGTTCTATGCACACCCTGCATGAAAACCTACCGCATGCCACTGGTTTATAGGTAATATTCCCAAACCCCACCCCCTAAAAATATGAGTTTAAAGATTATTTAATTCTTGAAACTATGTTTTATTAAGTAATTTCAAGTTTCTGCTATAATTTAAATGGTATTTAGGATTTCAAAACAGTCTGGTTTCGTGGCAGGTGACAGGAAGTTTATCTGTAACTTTTAAAATGGGGTAAATCTCTTTTTCACATGTCAAAATATACGTATTAGGTCATGATTCCTTTTACTGGTTAAGAATAAGCAGATTTCTTGTGTTACAATGAAAAATTTTCAACTGATTTAGACAACAGAAAGATATTGTGGAGTAAGGCATTTATAACAATATAATCCATTTCTGAACTGCTTCCAAAGTTAATCATTCAATTTGTTTTTCTCGTTCCTTATCTGAGAAAAGTGGAAACTTATAATTTACAATAAATAAATACAGTTCCTTTACTGGACGATTGCAAAACATTCTCTTTGCTTATTTTTCTAAGCAGGTAAGAGAATTTTTATAAAATCCTTATTAAAAAAAATTGCATACTTCAGAAAATAAAAGTTTTACTTTTTGACATGTCAATCAAAATATTTCTGCATTTCAACAGGCATACATGCATGCTACAGAAAAACAGAATTTGGTAATCATTCAAGCTCAAATCTCCTTGCAGTATTGAAAAAAAAAAATGTACCACAAAATTGAAAATGAAAAATCAGTAACATAGGTGGTTGTTGGGGTTAGGTAAGGAATACGTTACCATCTCTCTGTCTTGATTTCAAGCACAGCCTACTTCTAAATCTACTGCTCTATTAAAAAAAAAAAAAAAAAAATAGAATACGAAACTAGAAGCTATTCTTTTTAAATGCATCCCACCCACGTCCTTCGATGTTTCCTAAGTATTACAATGCATTCACTTTTAAAGTAAGCTCTTTGTAAGGACATATCAAAACAATAGATAGGTTCTGGAAGATTGTGATGAAGAAATGGGACAAAATTAAACTTGATGTTTTTAGAAATGCTCTGTTATTTTGGAAATCAAAATAAAATATGATAATTCAACAAAAGGGATTTCAGTTTGAACCTACCGCATAATAAAATTCTTACATTTGTTTATATATACATATATATTTATCTTTTCAAAATTTTTACAAAAAATGTGTGAATACCTTTTGTATATATATATATATATATATATATATATATATATACACTCACTTCCAAAAGTTAAACACGAAGATGAAAATGGTGATTTCTGGAAGCCAATCAGAATTGAAGAGGATGCAATTCGCTGCAGAGGTAGATGGAAGTATGCAAATATGTTAGTTAACAGTCAATCATGCTCTCATGTCAAGAAATATGTGAAAAATTCAGTCTTATAAATGCCAGCTTTATGAAAGGTTACAGAAGTTGATTGTAGAAGGGTTACAGAAATTGAATGGTGATTGCTAATTCTGCAGTCGTTGACCACCTCATTGAAAGCATGGTCACAGGTGTAAACTTTGTATACAGATGAGGGGGGCTCACATACCCTATTAATGTTCTTTTTTTCATTTTATGCTGTTTATTTTCACTTTATACATAACAGAAGTTTCCAGTATGTCATTATCTGATAACTTACAAAAATTTAATATTGTTTTCATTTCTGTATATAATTATTGATTTTGTTTTATGCATAAATATATATGCTACTTTCCTGCAGAATTTCATGTCAATCAAAGCAGTATATGTTGATTTTTTTGCATTTTACATCTTCGTGCTTAACTTTTGGAAGTGAGTGTATATACTTGTAATAAGATTAAAAAAAAAAAAAAAAACCCTTAAAAAATTGGCTTTATGAATCTGTGTCAATTTTTCTGAATACCCCTGTCTTCTAATAATTGTGAGATGAAATCGAATATTATAGCATATGATTACACCAAAGCAGTGATTAATTATTATAAAAATAACTTGTAATTACTGATTAGATTTAACAAGCTATAAAGAGACAGACTCCTTATAAATCAACCTAATCTGCTAGTTATTAAATGAAGAAATGAATGAAGTACAACATTGTTTATGTTTCAACTGAAAATAATTTGCAGTTGTACTAGATTTGATTGACACTCAAAACTTTATAAATACTGCACTGCAACTGTTTCTCTGTATTATCTGAATTAAAACTCACATTAGATCACTGAGAAAAAACAATAGTTTAAGATAAAAGTAATTTATTTATTTATAGAATACATAAACAACTAAACTTGACTAGGAGAAAAAAAAATAATATGATTCTCTGAAGGACATAATTAAACTGATAGATAATAAATTTCAAAATATGTTTATGAATAATAATATACAAATATATATCACAGTAAATTTCATCCATGTAAATCCAAATATTTAAAAATACTATAAACATATCCTGAGTACTTATTCACAATTTTTTAAGGGAAACAAACAAGCAACAATTAAATTTTCTTCATATAATAACTACAGAATTTGTTGTGAAGCAGGAAGACTGAATAAAACATTAAATTCAATTTTAATATATTTATGAATAATTAATACCTAAAAATACTTAATACTGAATCCATGCAATAATGATCTCGGTTATAAAGGACAAAAGTATTTCTATATTTCCCAGATCTTTATGCATAATATTTTATAAAGAAACAATTAAAAAAATTATTACAGTACAGATATAAAATCTATAATCAGAATAAAGACTACAAACTTTATAAAATACATCAGTAAATTTTAAAAGAAACCTAACTAAAATTAAGAATTAGTCACTATAGTATCCATATTTTAAACCAAAATCAAGAAAATTAAACCTATTAGGTTGTGCTATAGCTTAACAATATTTTAAGCATTTCAGACCATAATTATATTAGTGGTTTTTGTAACAAACACAGATATATATATATATACATGTTTATATATATATATATATATATATATATATATAAAAGACTCTAGCATTCTTTTCTTCAAGGGAAGGGGTCTCAGAACAAATTAATGGTATTTTAACTCATTTCAAAGAGGAAAAGAAATATTGGTATCGATATGAGACCAACATCATTTCTAAAGAGTAGGTCACAATGTTTTAGAATTCCTGTGAAACCTCATTAAACTAGTTTATTTCTGTACATTCAGTACAGAATGATGCCTTTTTTATGCAATATCTATTAATGGTAAGTATATCTATTATTAGAAAATAGATTAGCATTTTTAAAAAATATGTGTAAAAGACTAATTCTTTTCCTCAGAGTAAGGGGTCTCAGGGCAGATTAATGGTTTTTTAATTCATTTCAATTTGGAAAAAGAAAAAAATCTTGGTATCGATATGAGACCATCACCAATTTAATATAATGGCATGCACAATAGACCAAGGAATATGGCATAAACAGTCACTACTGAAACTTTAAAATACAAAGTTTTATTTTAAATGTTAATCTAAAAATTGAAATTTTAATAGAACATTATTCATTGCCCTAAACATTAAGAACACTGTATAGTTACTAGTCATAAACAGTCAAGTCGAAAAGAATATTATTTACTGGACTGCATATGTTTGCATATTTAAATCTTAATTAATTTAAACAAGTCTTCATCTCTTACTCAGCCAGTCCCAAGAAACACAAAACAGATGCAATAGTCACTGAGTGAAAGTTGAAGTACCTCTTTGATTGTCATCCCATTACATTCAAACAGCACACTGTAGGACTCAGGAATAATGTTAAAGAGACAGATACATAAGAATGAAATAGTTGAGGTATTTCACAAAAAGTTAGAATTGATAAGAGGTTATTGATTTTAAATTCTATGGTAATCTCTAACAAAAATTGATATGACAAATGAATAATTTGAGTTACATACTCTGTTACAGATTGAATTACTAATAAGTCAAAGGATTATCATATTTCATTCATAAAAACTATTGAAATATAAGCACAATGACAATATAAAACTAAAATAATATCCTGCTTTATTCATATACATATATTTTTGGTCCCTTTAATGAAAAAAGAAAAACAATGTGGATGGGAAATCATTGTATTCTATAATCTACCTAACTCTTCTCTAATGCTGCAAAATAATGAATACAATATCCTTTTTGTAGATAAATAAAAAAGACCAAGAGACACACATTTATAAATCCTAAATGAATACTACACACAAAAGAGAAAGCTTTAAAAATCTAAAAGATATAAAAAATAAAGATTTCTGAAATTTCCTACCTTGTACTGAGTCAAGCATCAAAGCAAATGTATTATGATAAATGTAATAAAGTATAGTTTTAACTTCATATCGGAAAACGTATTGCTTATATTTTTTTTTACACTTTCTTAGTTTAAAAGTTAATATACACTCAACTAACAACAAGAGCATAGAATTTAATTATTTAAGAAGTCACACCTATAGGATCATTTTCACTGATTTATGTAATGTCTATAACCTGTCCGGTTGTCATATCATTCATTGCATATATTATACAAAAGAAAAACTATTCAGCAATTTACATAAGTTTAAAATGGAAGACAGAAGTAAGCAAAACATCTTTTAAAAATTATGGTTTCATAATTTAATTATGCTAAAATATAGAGCTAGACTTTTATGTTCATTTTCATTGTAAAGCAATAAACTAAAATAAACCAGTGACTCAAGTTCAACTTCTACAGTAGATAAAAATAATTTAATTTACAGCTAAAAAGTTCATTTTTTTTTTTTTTTTTTTTTTTTGTATCTTGAACAGAACTAGACTTAAATTATTTAACATATATTAATATAATACTCCATTTATTTCAGTTCATATATAAAGCTTTCTTTCAACTCCAAAATCATCTTATGGCATTACACTAAATCAAAAATGTGGTCATTATTTGAACAAAGCTACTTTTAAAAAGCTTTTAAACTTTCTAATATATAGTTGATGATTCACAAGGGAACAAAATACAGAATACAGTCTTATTATGAATAATTATTTCACCTTTATTCTAATTCACATCACTCAGTTGTTAGTTATGAGTCTCCATGAAAGTGAGGGGCAATCAGTATCTGCTTCAAATAGAGGATATAAGGAAATGGACCCTAACTTTGTATTTTTCAATCATTACATTGTGATTAAATCATATTCATATACTGCATTCTTCTTGGCTACTCAAATACATGCAATATCTTTGATTAGCATTTACTTCATTACACATTAACTAAGGTTCATTCACTAAGGATATTAATTTTTTTTTTTTTTTAACAATTTTCTTCAGAGCATTTAAACTTGACTAAGTCACTTATCAAAAGAATTCTCACCAGTAGTGTAGCATAGGGAAAGAAAAGGGGGCACACACCAGGGCAGCACTTTGTTAGGGATTGGCAAAATTCCTATTGTTGAATATAATATTAAGGAAGCTTAACTTAATAAATGTGTGTGTGTGTGTATATATATATATATATATATATATATACACACAAAAGTTGATAAAAAGCTAAAAAGGATTTTCTTTAAAAAGAAAAGTTTATTATACTGCAACAGTCAGTAATTTTTTAATATATATAGTTTACCATTAACACTAAGATCTCTTAAATTAAAAATGTTTTCAGACAATAATACATTAATATTAGAATTTAATACTTTTTTAATGAATGATTTTAAATTATGAAGAAATAATACTTTTTGCAGTAAAATATCTTCCTCACTTCCAAATATTTTGTCTTTAAATAAATATCTCATTTCGTATGGAAGGAATGGCAAATTTTACAGATATCCATTGTGACAAATTTAGTATATACCCTGGGTGACAAATACCTATGCTACACCACAGATTCAAAAAAGCATGTATTTTTCAGTTATGAATGTCATGCCTGAAATTTGAGGTGCAATAAAAATATAACAATAAATTTTACATAGAACTATAATTTGGTACCCATATATAACAATATAAACAGTCGTATATAAGAATATTAAAACAGGATAAATTGCCTTCTCCCTGGTAAAATATCTTGCATTTATCTGAGCAGCACTTACTTTCTTAAACATTATCTGTGGTTTATTCACTTTTTGTGTTCATTATTAAGATATTTGCAGCTATTTATAATTTCCCCACAAGAGGCAAATTTGAATAAGTCCCTTGTTAAGGCTTTCAGACAGCAGGCATTTTTCAGTTAAGAACATAAAATTTAAAATTAAAAAAAAAATCAATCTAATGACATAATTTTGCATCCACAAAACTATAATTCAATAGCCATATGAATTCAATAACCATATGACATGACGAGCACAAATAAGCTTGGGTTGTAGGCTAAATGTCTTATTGTCAATCTTTTGTACACAAGGACTAATGACAATAAATTTTATCATTGTAAACCTATTTCATATAGCTGCAAACATCCTTGCCTGCAATGAGATTCAAACCCAGACTCTGGTTTCACTCGTTGAAATCTCTCAAGCAACACATAGTTTTCAACTGAGAACATCATACATGAAACTTGAGAGGCAAGAATAAAAATGTAATGACTTTATGGATTTTAAACTAACAAAGCTATAATTCAACAGCCATATAGGGACATGAGTAAAACAAATAAGATTGGATGGGTGGTAAGCTAGGATTTAAGTTTTTTTTTAACACAAGAACTAATGAAAATAGGTCTTATTGTAGAAAGTTCTACTCCAAATGATTGCAAACATCCATGCCTGCAGTGGAATTCAAACTGAAGGAATTTAACATTCATCCAACATTAATTTCGTAGCCATATAACAATATAATTAAAATAAATAAACTTCATTGGAGGTTAAAATACCCCTATCAACTTTTTGTACATAAAGACTAATGAGAATAGCTGTAAATATCAATGCTAACAGTGGGAGAAAAAACAACAAACTGGCTTCAAGCAACAGATTACTTCTTGGCTATGACTTAGTTACCACAAATAAGAACTAAGATAAAAAATGATATATTCTTGGAATTACACACAAAAATTAAATCAACAGTGCAGTAACTTTTTTCATATACAAGTCAAAATTTGTATAACTCAACCTATAAACTTAAAATTTTACAACCATCTTACTACATGATTAAAAAAGATAAGAAAGTTTATACTTTGGAGAATAAACTTTTCTTAAGTGATTAAAGGAAATCCTTTTTTCATAAACTCTTTAAAGGTAATAAATCAATATTCTTTGAGATTTAATAGAAGTATAAATATCAAAGAATGATCAATAATCAGGTTATAAATGTTATCTATAAACCTTATGTGAAAATCTGAAAAAAAAAAAATTTACATTCCTTTGGGAAGGCAGGGATTTAGAAGGCAGTTTAACTGTGAAACCATCCTTTTGTGCACCATGAAAATAATACTTTCTTAAAATGTTAAGCGTAATGGAAAAACAATGAATAATTATCATTAAAATAATGTAATAAACAAATACCAAACAATTTACTTAATAAATGCAAAGCTTTGTTTAGGTTGAGGTTTTATGGGAGAAAAATCAAATTAATGATTTTTCCAATTTAAACAGATTTCACAGAAAAAAAAAATTAATTATGGGCAATGTTGCTATCTACTGATAGTTTAAAAGTGTCAAAAACACAGAAAACCACCAAAAAATTCTTTCAGGCTTTTTAAAAGAAGTGAAAACAATTTTTTAGCAGGTGGTTTTACTGCAAAACCCTTGTCTATTAAAGGGTTTAAAAAATAAATAAAACTTAAATGCTCTCTAATTCTTTATAATAAATAACAAAATTCATCAGATTCATCACAGACAACTATGCAAAATCCTTTTTCACAGAATGAATGAATCTATTGCACAAATTCAAAGGTAAAACAATAATGCCTTCTATTATGAAATTGGATCTTGAATAGACATACGGTGGAAGGAAACAAATAAAAGTTACTATCACAGGATGAGCTACAGGACAACACTTGTAAGCTGGTGCAAGTGGGGAATGTATTGCAGCACAGGAACTTGATCGGACTTCAGATGAAAGAATGGAGACTTAGATCCAACAAGAAAAGATTGATTTTCATGAAGCATAAACCTGAACAGGGAAACATTAAATAAATTTAAGAAACAAACGCATAATCAAAGTCAGTTTTTTTCTAAATATTTAATTACAGTAGAGAACCTAATATCCAAAATTGTCTAGACCTTGCTGATTCAAAATTTCAACCATTTTCAGATTTAAGACACTTTGCAATTTTTTTTTCTGTAAAATAAAAAAGCAATAACAACATCTCCCCCCTCACAATTTGCATACACATATTATGTCTGAAATTCATTTACAGCACTAAGCAGATAAATGTTAACTCTGAAATCCAAGGAAAAGAATGAAGATGTAAAATCCTTGTTTTAGGTTTGGATTTGCAATCACTATTGCAATAGTTTTTGGACCAGTTGGCTTATATAAAAAATGTTCTTGAATGTTTCTTTGGATGAAACCTTCATTTTTTTTTCCTACTTTTAAAACTGATTTAGGGTGTAGAAATTTAAAATTTGAAATATATGAAAAGTAATAAAATGAATGAAAGTATGAAAAGCTTTGCCTTTCGAAACTGTTAAAAGAGTACAGGGCTGTCACTCCAGTTTAAAAATTCACAGTTGTAGCATACAAAATTATATAAATAACAAATATGTGTAGATAAAAATAAGAAAATGGAATTTTAAATACAAAAATATAAAATTTATAATTGATTTTTTATAAAATTGATAAATGGGATAATATCTGAATTTTGGACCATTCTTAATTTCAGATATTTGCATTTGAAGCACTCTATTGTATTACGTGTATTTAATGTGTGTGCGTGTATATATATATATATATATATATATATATATATATATATGTAATGATATTTTTAAAATAAAATATTAATCAATATAATTATGTATATCTTAATTATGTTGATTAATAATATTCTAGCAATTCTACCCTTTTCTGGTATCCTTTGCTTGCAACCGTGACTGACAATTAAAACATATATACATATAAATATGTAATATTTTTAACCTAAAATATAAATCAACATAATTATGTATATCTTAAAATAATATTCTGGTAATTCTATCCTTTTCTGGCATCCTTTGCTTGCAACCATGATTGACAATTAAAACTTCTAATTGGTTGGCCCATACAACTATAAAATCGAGATGTACACATGTTTTACAGACATAAGTCTATGAGAGAGCCTGCCTAAACTGTGTTAATTTTTATTCTAAATTTTCTTTGTTTCAATGACCTTTTAGCCACGATTGATTGCATACTAGATGGGTTTCTTCCCTTTGAGAGGTGACAAATAACCCATTACACACACACACATATATACATATGTAATGTCTCAAACTAGCACAGAATGAATTACTTAAAGAGAATCTAATTCTCTCATAAAAATAGAAATATTATTAACATACAAAGGGTGCATCAAGAAAAATAACATACATATGACATTCAGAATCAGAAATGGCTTGTTTCAGTCTAGTTCACCTTTGTCTGAAATAGTAGTATATTTTTGTAGCTATTTAGTGTTATTTTATGTAAATCACTTGCTCTCCTTTAACTGGCTTTCATTTTAATGTCTAGTTATTCATGTTTAATTTAATTATCTAAGATTACACTTCATAACTAAAAAAATTGATAATACTCACTGAACAATTGTTTAAAAATTATCTTAAATATTAAGTTCTGCACAAGTATAAACAATATTAAAAATTCATTTTAATAGCTGAACAGAAATAAACATAATGTATAAAAATATAACACAATAAGAAATGTACCTTAAAGTGCTTTTATACATTCCTCTTACAGGAAAAGATGGATGGTGAAATAATCCAAGACACTGAGTTAAGAATTGAACTGCAGAAATATCTTTCTCACTTTCTTGAAAGAAGTATATTACAAGTATTTGAGATGAAAAACTGCAAATGTAGAATTAAACTTTATATAATAAATTTAATAACATGTTGGCACTAGCAAATATATTAATAAAGATCAATTAAAAGATAATGCCAATAAAAATTACACAAAAGATTTATTAAAAATATAACCATGTAATAAGAGTGTCATATTTAGTAATATCCCTCTGGGGGAGGCAAGCCAAGCCTGCATGTCTTCTGCTTGGTCCCTGCTTCTAAATTATGATTCTGTTTTTCCTCGACTCTTTATCTTAATTTTTAAAGAAGTTATACCACATATCCTGTATTAACAAACAGATTTTGTATCCTAACTTTATAATAAAATAATTATACATAATAAAAATTCAAACAACTACATAGAAAGTATTCTTTTTCTTCATCAGAAACATGTTATCTGTCTCATAGTTGATAAAGATATTGAATTAGTTTCAAAATAAGATTTTCTTTAAACAACAATATAGGAAAAATAAACTTGGATGCTCTTACAGTTAAAATTTTTGTAAGGAAATGTCGATGATGGAACAGAAGAAGTTTTTTTTTTGTGATAGAACGATATTGTGTAAAAGTAAACTTAACACAACTTTACTTTCACAATAAATTACTCATAGGAGAACACTATCATCTTATTTGTTCATTCAATATCTTGCATTACTGCCCTAAGCTACAGTAGAATACTACAAAAACATATACATCAAAGCAATCATACATTAAAAATATAACAGATTTACAGTGTAAACCAGATTATGGCTGTCCAACAAAAGGTTAATTATCTATAAAGCTAATCACTGCTAACACATTCATACTTTACTAGACCAAATGAATGTTATAATACATACTTTGTGGTATTACTAATAAAAACAGGTAATTCTTGATACAACTTTTTCTTAAATTTTTCACTATTTTTTGTGCAAAGATGTAGAGATTCTGAATCAAACTCTAAAGGAGCTGCAGTAAGAATTAACATTTCCAGGTCTCGCTCATATTCTTCAATAAAGAGCTTCTCTGGGTTTTTCAAAGCGATATTTTGCTCACTGAAATAATAAAAATAAGAAACAAGAATTTTAATTTGCATAAACTTTGAGCAATTCAAAATGCATATCCGAAAAATGTCAATATATTTACAAACAAAATTAAATATTTTTTTTTTATAATGCAACCATTACAATAGCCAGGTAGTACCATATTTCAGCTTTCTGAAGAAAGTAAATCTAGAGCAAATTTAAATGTTATTGAAATCTGTATGCATTTGTGAGAACATAACTTCAAATGTTTGAAAATGATTGGGAGTTGGATTTGAGATGGGTATCAATGGATTTGGAATAATAAAAATAGGAAACAAAAATTTTAATTTACAAAATCTATAAATTAAGGCAAACAATTCAAAGTTCTGAATCTTTGGTGAGCAATTTGAAATGCAGATCCAAAATGTCTCAATATATTTACATACAAAATCATACATTTTTGTTTTATAATGTCACCATTACAATAGCCAGGTATTGTCATGTATCAGCTTTCTGGAAAAAGTAGATAGTGTAAACTCAAATATTATTAAAATCTGTATACATTATAGAGAACATAACTTCAACTCTTTGAAAATGATTGGGAGTTTGGAGTTGAGATGGGTATCCATGAATATGGAAAATCCTACAATACTCATTTTAAAATGTCTCATCTTTATAGGTTTTGGGTTAATAATATACACTTCAAGGTCAAGGTAATTGGGTTTAACAGAGTACCTAGTGAAGTGTATGGTCTTCACTTTAACCTCCGAACGTAAGCAGATCAAAACATAAATTTAGGCTTCTAGGCAAAAAGTGAACCAAACAAAAATTTAATACACTCCAGCTCACAAGGAAGCAAGGAGGTGAGGACGTTCTCATAAAAAATTATAAGTAAACAATGCATTGTTTAATTAGGGGATAATTAGGCTGTAACCTTGACAATGACCATTCGGTATGGTTAACAGCAATACATAGATTCAACAACATGAAGCTCAGAAATTATATAAAATAGCTAATACAATAATAAAAAATAGGGACATTAAAAAGTTGCAACTTGGTACGGCAAATGAAAATAAACAAAAAGTGACAGCACTTAATAAAAAGATATATTTTTGGTTTTTATAAAATTTTAAAATTTTCATTAAGCATTTTTTTTAGTTTTTTTAAAATTTTTTATAAACATAAAACAAGACAACACATTACGTAAAGCGAAATGAGAAGCATATACGAGAGCAAAGTAGCAGAATGATACGATACCCAAAATATTGGAAAATGAAAAAATTAAAATAAAATAAGCCAAAAAATAAAGAAAACGGTACTTCACCATAAAATATAGCAAATAACAATTAATTAGGCAGTAAAACATAATTTTAGGAAAATTTACAGGATGTGGTCGTCACCGGGGAAAGAACCATCAACCTCAGGATTGCGAGCGAATGAGAAGACATGCTACCAAGCATGCCACTCGTGCTTAATGAATTGTGTAAAAATAGCAAAATTAACAAATGCAAGAAAAGTTTCAATTGCTTCTCCTTCGTTTAGAAGGAGGAAGGGCCATGTCAGGATGAAATAATAATGCTCTAGGCCTTTTTGCCGAGCTTGGAACAGCAGGATTATACACAGGAAGGTTGTGAAGTACAGGATTCTGAATAAAATCAATGCTACGGTGAAAGCGTAAAGCAAGTCTTTTGAATTCAGGGAGAACAGGTCTGACTTTAAGATTAGTATGAATCATATCATTCCTCACGTACCAAGGAGCAGAAACACATTTTTTAAGGACAGAATTTTGAATAACTTGAAGACTCTTGAGGTTCTGCTTTATAATTTCATGTTTCTTTACAAAACCTAAGCTAGGAAAAAGTATACTTAAATATATATTTTACTTTCAAGTAAAAGTCTGTGCATTTATATTATGTTAAAATTTTATTGACGCATACATAATAAGTGTTATTTATTTGAAAATGTGATCAATATGCATTTTTATTCGTTAAATGTTCTATCTCTTTTTTAAGGATCCATATAATCTTGCACCCAGGGTCTCAGCTAGTCTTAATCCACATCTGTGGATCAACTGCTATTGATATTTAACGACACATGGGAATATTATTCTAAAAAGTTTTAAGCTTTTTTGAAAAAAATATTTTTAAGAATTTTAAGCTTTCAAAACTAAAAATGCAGTTACCAGAAAATTAATAATAAAAACAATAAAAATCCAAAGCATACAAATAAGTAAAGATGTTAAAAAACATTAATAACAATTAATTACTACATACAGAAGTTAATCACATAGTGTTTTAATACATTTTTTAACATTAATTTAACTAACAACTAATAAACATCTATGAAATGCACACAAATACAAATTTCTAATCAATAACAATAAACGTAACTCAAAATTAGATGAAATGTATTTCAATAAAAGCTAAATTTAAACCACATAGTCTCAAAATCTTACTATGTAACAGTTCTGTCATGGTTAAAGAAAACAGATGAGACATCGTTATATGAATTTGCAAAAGAAGATGATGCAGCAAATGTGACACGAGATACATCTGGAACTAACACATGGCCCGAAATATTAGAAGATATGTACAATGGATCGATCAATGAGCTGAAAAGAAAAAAAATATTATTAATCATACTATAAATCAGTGGCGAGCAAACTATAGCTCATACAAATTCAAGCATGCAAATGCAATATATAAGGTATCCGTCTATGTTAAAAACGTCGTTTTTTGCCAAAAATCATAATTTTTTTTTATTTATTGTAAGTTTCAACATTTAGGCTTTTAAATCTGTTTTTCTTTTGTCTCTATGGCTTTTTAAAGAAAAGTTACAGCTGTTTAAATATCAGTGACAGCTGTCAAAACAAAACTGAAGTAGCGACTTTGGAACCAGAAGTTGTGAATTTAAAGCCTTTTTAAAGAGCATTTTTGGACAAAACTTTTTAAATTTTCATGAAGATTAGTTTAAATATTTTTCTAGTATTTTTAATAATTAGCAACTTGGCAATTAGAAAGTTTTGAAGAAAGAAAGTGTGGGGAATTTTAAACATGTATTTTAATTTTTTAATAGAGTTGCTTTCATAAACTTCAAATGCGTTGTTCTCAGAACGGTATTTTTAATAAAATGTAGAAACTTGAATTGTGATTTCTCAAAAAGTTCTTAAAATATTTTGTTGAAAATTATTATGAATGCTTTTGATAGTACTTATTAGTGAATGACCTAAAAGCTTTAAATTTAGATAATTTTGAATGATGTTACACTCATAGTTAGATATAAAGGTAATGAAAATTTGTTAAAAATTCAATGTGTATGGTTTTGAAGGACCAAAATTTTTATGAAATGTAAATTAAGCAAAGATTTTAGATGATTCACTAGTCCAGTGTATAAGAAATGTGTTGCATCATAAAATACCGTCTACATTCGGAGAACTTTTTTCTTTAAACGTAGAAACTAGTTCATGTTTTTACATTTTTAGGTTTATTTTTTATATTATCATAGATAATTACACTTAAAAAATTTATTCCTGGAGAAGTTCTTATAAAATTTCTAATAAATGAAGAAAATTTAGTAAAAAAAAAAAGGGTTTTTCAAAAGGTCTAATTTTTTAATAAATTAAATTATTTCAATATTTTTTTGATGCAACACATTTTTTATACACTGGACTAGTGAATCACCTAAAATCTTTGCTTAATTTACATTTAGTAAAAAATTTTGGTCCTTCAAAATCATACACGTTGAATTTTTAACGAATTTTCATTACTTTTATATATAAATATGAGTGTAACATCATTAAAAATTATACAAATTTAAAGCTTTTAGGTCATTTACTAATAAGTACTATCAAAAGCATTCATAATAATTTTCAACAAAATATTTTAAGAACTTTTTGAGAAATCACAATTCAAGTTTCAACATTTTATTAAAAATACCATTCTGAGAAAAACGTATTTGAAGTTTATGAAAGCAACTTTAACTGTTAGAAAATTAAAACACATGTTTAAAATTCCCCACATTTTCTTGCTTCAAAACTTTCTAATTGCCAAGTTGCTAATTATTAAAAATGCTAGAAAAATGTTTGAATTAATCTTCATGAATATTTTAAAAGTTTTGTCCAAGAAATGCTCTTTAAAAGGCTTTAAATTCACAACTTCTGGTTCTGAAGTGGCTACTTCCGTTTTGTTTTGACAGCTGTCACTGATAACTTTTCTTTAAAATGCCATAGAGATAAAACAGAAACAGAATTAGAAGCCTAAAAGTTAAAATTTTACAAAAGAAAAAAATTAATTATGATTTTTGGCAAAAAATGACGTTTTTAAAAGTAGATGGATACTTTAAATGCTTCAATAAAATTGGTACATATCCCTGCAAAACACTTAAAAATCAGTCTACATAGTTATTTAGAAGGTATAAACAAAAATTTATGTACTTACTTATTATTACACCAGCTCTCCTTAAAAAAGTTTTTTCTAACTAAAAAAGCTGCACTGGAAAAGGACTCAGCACGATAAACCAGTGTAGGATCCCCAGAAACTGTTTTGAATCCTTTTAACAATAAAGATAAAATAATATAGTTGAAAATACACATACAAGACATATCAGTACAGGACTCAATACACCAGAGATAGGAACCTTATTCCCACTAGAGGTCAAATTTAAATTTGGCAGTAATAAAAGAAGCCACATAAATTGATACACATATAAAGGCAACAACTGTGAAATTATTATGGTTTTTTTTTATAGTTTTATCAATTTATCACATTATATAGAAATAATACACAAAAATTAATTTTTTATTGTTTAACATAAAATGTTGCAAAATATATTTGTAGAAACATAATAACTTGTTATATCATTAATAATTAGTTATTTCTTGATAAACTAAATATTTAAATACCACTTTAAATAAATATAATCAATTATAAGTATTTTTAGATAAATTTATTACATTATACAGAAACAGAATAAATAATAATAATATTAACTATACAAAAGTAATATAGCTACAGTACCATTTAAATAATTTCCAAATTGTTGTAATCCATATAATTAAATATTAATTAATACAAAAGGCTTTACTTTTGTAAAGGCTGCAGAAAAAATTTACAGAGGCTGTATCTGGCTTTAAAGTGGCATGCTCTCCATTTACCTACTACCCATTTATCTTCATTTTATTTATTAATAACTACTGCTTGTAAAAACTTTAAGAATACCAAAACTATTTTATAATTTCTAAAAAAATCAACCAAATATATGCTATATTCTCAATTGCTGGTATGTGGCAAAAGTCACAAATGATTGTGTGTGAAATTAAAATTATGAAAGACAACAGACTATTTTATTTGAAATGAAGATATTGAAAACAATGAACAAATGCTGAACAATTCCATCCATAATGCATGGTTCAAATATACTGGAAGTATATTATTTTTATAATTTAAAATAGTAAATGCTAAAAAAAAATTTTCAATTTAAAATAATTGATAGAAATTTACTGATTTAGTGCCTGATTATAAAGTAGCACTGAAAAATAAAGGTTTTTTTAATGTAATAAATAATTAAAGTAAAAGAATCCAAACATTTTCAAACATACCATTTTCATTTAAAGCAGAAACTGCTAAAATTGATGGATCAAACTTTAATATAGCCAACAGTTGGCCCATATAATACATGAAATCAGGAGCTAATACAGCATTTTCTCCGATGAATAATATTTCTTTCTGCAAAAGTGCAAAAATGTCAGTTAATATTCATATAAATTAACAATTACAAATGTAACAATTATACAAGAAAAACGAAATGATTCCAGTTATTTTAGATAGTTCAATTATATTTCAAGTTATCAAAGCTTAACCTTTTAGATGTCAGACTTATAACAATAGTACAGCTAGAATTTTTACCTGGAAATGGTTAGTGCCCAAACTGTACTTTTATGTAAGAATTTTTTGTAAATAAGTTCTGTAAAAAAGAAACTGATATTTTATTTAACTGCTGTCAGTTTCCAACTTGGTCTTGGGAAAAGATAGTAGATTCACTTACACACAATTGTCTGAAAGTTTTAAAAATCCCCTTGATAAAAATAACTAGACAAAATGAGACTATATGTACCAGTGCTATAATTAGTTTTTACTCTAACATCTATACTTTTAATTGTTGTTGACTATAATATATTGAACAAACATTAGATAGCAGTATCACTGACACCATAGTTAAGACATGGATTAGTTTTCCTCTTTGGTTTCATGAGCAAGAAACTAACATTACTAAAGGTTACATATTAATATCCTATTGCTAACAAAGTAATTAGCTATACCAATTTTTTAAAAACATTTTTTTTATTTAAAACTACCCTTATTTTTATTATTTTGTATTATCATAACATTATATTTAAATAGTTTAAAAAAATAAAATTAAAAAAAACTTCTAGCATTTTTAGAATCTTTATGACTGCATCATTGAACCCATATACAAACAGATATCTTGTATTGAGGTAACTATGCATTTAAAAAGTCTAAAAAAACTCCTCGAAGGAATTTGAGCCTCCTTAGCTTATCCCAAGAGTGCACCACTGATGATACATATATACGGATTCATCTACTATCAGATTTGTTTATAAAACCCTAAGTGTATAGCTTGTAAATTCTAATTCTGATTTGCAGCAAACATTTGTGTTTTTATGTTGGGACTTCAACATTCCAGGCTTTTATATATATATATAAAAGAGGTAAATGCAAACACATTTGTTACAAAGGCAACTCATACACATTCTTTACCTTAGTCCTTAACACTCAGAGAATTAACAGTTATGAATAATTAGGGGATTTTTGGAAGTTATTATTATTAAATTGAAACTTTGCTAAATGACATGTTCAGTTCATATCGCATAAAAAAAAATGGCCAGCCAAAAATGAATGCTTTCAAAGGTTCACATAGTATATTTTCATATATTCCATTTATATAAATGTTATTTCATTATAAATAACTAAAGTAACAAATATTACGAAGACTTTAACAGAAGACAAAATTTATTTTTCCTTAAACAAGAAAAAATGAATTGTGCTACACATATTGTTATAACAGCATGCTGACTTGTAGAGACATATAGTATGAGTATAACAAAGGTTATTTCATCATACCAATCATGGGTGGTATTACAACATGATTCTGATTATTTTGGGATCTTGATTTGTACTTAAAATTAATGAAATAGATATAAAACAGTAACTTACAGCATCAGGAAATAACAAATTTGTTCTTTCAAATGCTTCTGAAATATGCTCTGTAAACAAAAACAAAATTAAATACATGAAATAAGACATAACTAATATACATTTGACGGGTTTAACTTAGATTTCTACACACAAAATTTTCAACTTCTATAATATTCTCTTTGTTTCTTATCCTATTTTATTAACTGATCTAAACCTAAAATTATAAAATTAATATTTTTCCCGAAAGAAAAATATCAGAAAAACAGTTTCAAAAAATTATTACATAAAAAGTTCTTCAAAATGCAAATTTGTTTGCTACAGACAAAATAATCTGACACCCTAAGAATTTTGATTAAAAACCTTTAATTACATAAATTCCAAATTTTATAGACTTGTTTTAATGTCTTTTTTTTTTCCAATGTCAACATATGAAAAAAATGTCATCTGCTTTTCTTCATTTTAAAACTAAGTTTAAAAATGATTTAGATGAATTTAAATTTTAATTCAGATTCAGATTATAAGTTTCAAATTTAAATTTAACCTTTATGGAATAAAGCTTCAAATTTTTCTTGAATTAAAATTTTAAGCTGACATTTTAATTCTAATTACATTAAACATACAATTATGATTATTGAATATTGCTTTGTAGTATTGCTTTTAAATTAAATTTCGAAAACATATTAACTACTGTACAGTAGTAGTTAGAGAATGTAGTACATATTCTAAATATATTGTATGTTACACTATATAAGTATTACATTGTAAGTAAATACTGTAATGTACATAGTACTTTCATTGTAGCATTTATACAGTACTTGTATAATAAGTACTTAAATAGTACTTTTAATAAAATAAATTATAATATAAAAAATAAATATACATACAACTATTTACTACTACCATTATAAAATTGTTTATAAAGGTTTTTAAAATTCTTACCTTCTCAAAGATGTTTGGTGACCAATTAAAATGGATATTTGATATCTCTATCAGTATAATGCACATGATAATGCATGCATTATATTATATCAGATATAATTTAGGAATTCTGACTATATTTAAAATTTACATCTAATACAAGGAATGATACATTATGCATAAATATTGAAACAAATGACTAAAATTACCACAATAATTTGAAGAGTCAAACAATTCTTCAGACATGAATCCAAATAAGTCAGCTAAACTTTGAACCATCTTGTTATTAGGCAAATGATATACCTGTACATAAAAATTTTAAAAAATTTTGATTTCTAATGGGTTTTTTTTAATAAAAATATCTTCAGTATATCACAAAATACAGATTAATTAGAAATTTTAAGGAGGTTATTTTTGTTCAAATGAAGGAGTTAAAAAAATGAACAACAAAAATCTAAGAATGTTTTTTTTTTAAATATTTCAAATAAACACCCTACTTAAAATGACAGTAAATTCAAACATTAAAATCTATGTAATTAAGTTCTTGCAACTTAACTGATGTTGCAGAACCATTAAATAAAAGATAATTAATTTAAAAGTATTTCTAAATGGCATATTATTGCATGCTTTGGGTTTCAATTTTGAATAATCTATATCACAATCAGCAAATTAACTTTACTTATAAACATTCTTCTTAACATCATACTTACATTCTTAAATTCTGAAAGCAGCAAACTTTATTATCTTAAAACATATTTTAAATACTATTAGATGAATTAAATTACTTAAAGGTTTTGATAATTTTTGGATGTTATCAAAAGAAAAATATACTGATGCCTTAAAATTATTTATATAATGGTGCCTTGCTATATGGTCCCCAGTCATAATAGAGGATAAAAAACATTCTATCTATATCAAGATCTTGACTTGCTTAAAACATTTCTAGTTTATCTGAATCACTATGCACAATTTTCTGAATATAAATCTAGCCATTTTGGAATGAATAGTGAAATGATAGACATATATGTATATAAATGATTATATATACATATGTGTTTGAGTGTATAGAAAGACAGATTCAAATGAGATAAAATATCTGCAGTAAGAAGCTTCTTTTAAGTGAACAAGAATCATGAAAGAGAAATATATTTTAAAAATCATCAGGAGGGGATGGTTTTATTAACAGTTTCCATAACTCCCAAAATCACTATGACGCTAATTAAATCGAAACTTCATAAATAAAAGGTGCTTAAGATCAAAGTAACATATCTTCAAAACATTCATAATATGAAATAAAAACATAGAATTAAGCAAAGAAATAGTAAAAAGGAGGGAACTCAACCGAACTCCCACTAAATTAACAAATAGTACTTTTTTTTATATATAATGCAATTTTATTTTCAGAGAAGTAGAGTGTTTCAGCCATTCCTATGATTTTTATTCAGTGTATCTCCAAATGAAAGAACTCAATTTTTTTTTTCATAGTTACCGCAATAAAAGAAGGCTTGATCCCAGGCTGTCGCATCAAAGTCTCAAGAGTCAAAGGTAAAAATTCAGCTTTCTTTCCTAAGAAAAGTTATAAGTATTCTATATTATACATTACATGCAATAATTATTAAATTATATTATTATGCATTTCGTAAAATATAAACATCTTCCTCAAATTTCAAAATTGTATTCTATAAAGATTTCTGTAAACATAAAAATCAGTTTCTCCTCACAGGATATGGCAATGCAAGATAAAAATTTTGTGAGTATGCCTTATTCAGACATGCCAACATTCAGGCACTTGTGTCTGGAGCAACAGTGTGGTTTGAAATTTTAACATGCTAATTACAGATTATACATAAGTACATATCTTATTGGTTTCTAAATAAAAATTAAAATATTTACACAGTAGTAAATTGTAAAAGGTAAAATTTGTGCATTTAAAAATGTATGAGTAGCTTTTTTAGCTTTCACAACTTATTTTTTCAGAACAGTGTTTCTTATAGCAACATTGACCCTGATTAAAATATTTCCATTTTTCTATCATCAGGGAATCTAGAGTTTGTCTACTAAAATTTGACCTAAATTCAGTTTGGTTTTTCCGCACAGTACTGAAAACTTTTAACATTCAGTATTACTGTGTGAAAAGAGTAATATTCAGCAGTATTTTTTGCAAAACTTTGTATTTAATTACTGAATCGTAATTTTATAGCTATTCAAATGTTTGCTATTTTCCAGAGCAATCTGAGGAGTTTCCGGAGTTATCCATTTTTATGATTTCTCCGGAGTTGCTCCGGAGTAGTTGACATGTCTGCTTATTTTGCATAGCCAAATGATGGCCAAATGGTAGGCCCTGCTATTTTACATCAGAGGCTGGACTTCTGCTATTTGGTACTGGAAGTTCAAACTACTTGATAATATTTTCAAATAAATTCAATCATTTTTACTGTACATTAATAAATAAAATTATAATTTATGCATCTACATAATCAGTCAAAATAATTGATGTTTTACTCATAGTGTAAAAGGCTAAAATAAATTTAGTCATACCACTCATAACAATCACTGGAACTTCATAAATTTTATTGATAGATGCAGATTGTTTCCAAACAGGTGAAGGTGATAATGGATCATTTATAACATCAGCTGAAAAAGTAAGAAACCAATTAAGTAAATTTATTTTGCGTGAAATTTTGCTTTCTTAAAATTACTTGCATGATTATTTTAGTTCTTTCCCAGAATGAACAACATATAATTTCACTGTACACAATCATTTCAGATACTTTAAAACACTTTAAGTTTCAGAAAAGGAAACAATATAAAAAATTACAGAAAGCAAATAATTAGAAACTAAAAATTAATATATTACAAATTAATATAAATATGAAAAAAACATCTCAACAAATATATCAGTAATCAGGAAATATATAGATATACATATATATACTTACCATCACAGAATAAGGGCAAATCCTCATATTTTTCACAAAACTTGACTCTTTGAGGGTTGCTAGAAACAGGTGGATCAGGGTGGACTGTTTGTCCCTGAACTATTTAAACCAAGAAAAAAAAAACTACATTTAAATTCAACATGTACTAAAATCTAGAGTAATATTACTACTTTCATCAATGGAACAGTTAATACATTAAGACCTTGGAATTTCGTCAAAATCCCTATTCTTCAAAAATCATTTCACTAGCATTGGAAAAAATATAAATAAATAAAAATAGTTCATAAAATGATAAGGATTGCTTAATTATTACAATTTGCTTGTAACATAAAATTTGGACTTGGAGGAAAAAATTTTCCTGAAAGATATCCTCGTGGTGATGACACTTAATTATAACCAACAAAGTCATCCTGAATTTACAGTTGAGGGTGCCTGAATTTAAAGTTGAGAGATATTTACTTTTTAAAGTACATAAAACAGGTTTTAAATTCATAAACACTAAATGTTATAAAAAGTAGTTAATCACACTTTTTGTATAAACTAATAAATATTTGTTTAACTTATTTTATCCATTAAGGAGAAATCTTCAAGGAAAACAAAAATAAAACAAAAAATCATTCGGCAACAGACTGTATTTTTAGTTTAAAAGTATCCTCAGTAAAATTTTATTTTAAAAGCAGATCAACATCACTGGTTATCATAAAATAGGTTAAAGAATAAGTTTGAAATGTCTATAAATATTTGAGAAATAGGAAGGAAAAAAAAAAGGATAATGGGGAAAAGTCTGTTAAACAGAGAATGCACTTCACTACTTAAAGGTTATTTGAGGAGAAAATCCCAGAATGTTCTTGCTGCCAAGAAAAAGTTTTCAAAATACAGATTCATTAAATACAGGTTTGATGGTATTTCAATAGGCAGCTATTTTTAGTTAAAAAGAAAGTTAAAAATTTTTTCATATAAATTTACTCTAGACAATGTTAGATGGTTGATTGGTTAATGTTTACTGGTCCAAATTCCTGTAGGGACATGCTGAACTAAACAAGTTGTATTAAAATAAAATACAACAATAATACAAAAATTCTCCAAGTAATAATAATCTTGATGATGTTAGACAACTTTACAAGTATGTAAACTAGATTAATATGTTTTACTACTATAAGGTACTCTAAGGCAAAAAAAAAATATCAATGTTGAAAAAAAATCTAAACTTACTTTTAAAAGGAACACAAAACCTAACATCATGATGCTTAGGCCATCCATTACCTTCAACAAAATGTAGCTGAAAAATTTACTCAGCATTAATGACCATCCAAATTTGATATCGATTTTTTTTTACTAAGAAAATCTTTAACAGAAAATTTCAACATTATTTGAGAAAAAGATAACTTACATCTTCAAATGGAGAAAATCCATTTAGACCTTTCTGTGTGACTAGATACCAACTTCCTCGATAACTTAAATTTTGAACAAGAGAACTTCCTAGATCAAATAATAGTAATCTAGCTATACGAGACAATCTGAAAATAAAATTACAGGAAAAAAATAGAATTCATTTAAAAGTTGTTTACCAAATGAAAAAAATATTGTAAGCTATAAATTATGAAAATTTATTGAATTAAATTACATTTCTAGAATTTATTTTTACATCATATGAATATATCCATCATAGAATATCTTTACTGGATTTAACCTCACTTCATTCAAAATGTTAAATACAAAGTTCAATATTAAATTGCATACATTTAAAAGAACTTTTGCATCTTGATAACACCATATTATTCTTTTTCATTGACAAACAGGTTAAAAAAAAAAGCTAATTACACTGTAAATGTATGAGTCAAAACTTTTAAAAAACTATTGGTGGCCTAAATTCTTATATGTATATATTAATAAATTCAGCAATCTTAGTAGCTTTTTTAATTCATTAGCATAATTACTCTTTTAATAAAGATAGTGAACATAATGTAGTGGATTTAACCCTTTATAACTCTCAGTTATATAATTCATTAATTCTTTAAAAAATAATAAAGAACTGATGATTTTATTAAATATTCATAACAATAATGTTCATTTTGCAATGTTTAAATTGTTAAGAAATGTTCTAACTTTTAATATTAATATGTATACAAAAATGAAAAATCCTCTCCATTTAAATCATTCCTTTACATACAATACATAGATTGTGATACTACTAAACAAAAGATAATTGCTTTGGTCCCACCCTTGACAGGTCTCCCTTAATGATTGAAGGTGTTAGACAAATATCAGGTCAAACAGAAGAGTGCTAGCTAACAATGAATCCATGACACCTGATTTCAGGAGATTTGAAGAATCCATAGAAGGAAGAAAAAGAAAGATTTTGGTCAAAGAGAAGAAAGTTGTAAAATTGTCAGAGTTTTAAAAAAATCTCTTTATTGTTGGCTTACCCTGAGTCTGAGAGTACATCAAGAAAAATTTTTTGTAGATCTGACCTCTAATCTGAATTTTTAGACTTTTCAGGAGTGCTTTTGATAGACCTGCCAGGAGTAATTTTAACACCCTGTGCAAATTTTCACCAATCTGGAAACCCTGTCTCTTTAGAAAAACTGTTTTGAAAATTTAATTTATGCATTATATAATTATTTTTGCTACCAAATCTTTGTTTGTGATCTTTGATTGTTTCCATGCCTCATATGAGCTACCAAAAATAGATGATAAACCTAAACCCCAAGATGCCATAATATATATTCATTTATGATTATCATTTTGGGGCTCACCTGCATTAGAAAAATTGAGTAACAAAAACACTTAACAGAAGTGAGAGCCATGTGACCTGGAAAAGGTGCAAATAATATTGCCAAGAATGTTGCCAAATTTGGCTCCCTGTCAATGAAATAAATGAAATGTAAAGAAAAATGAATATAAAATAAACGTTTGCATACAGATGTTTATTAACTTTTTAATTAACTCTTTAAAATATGTCGTTTAAAACCTCTTTTTCTATACATAACATAGAAAAAAATAACTGGGGGTGCAAGGGAATTTGGTCTCTACCAAATAGGACAACGCCTAGTATATATATATATAGATAGATACATTGAATAAATACTTTCTGAATGAAAGCCTTCAAAAAAGCTAACATACTTTCTAGATGGCTCATCAAAAGTCATTAAAATCACTATGTCTCCAGGTCTCAAAGTTAAAAGCAATGTTTCCAGTTGTGTAGAATCTAAAATAAAAAAAAAAAAATTAATAAAAAAAATATTCTGAAATTATTCTTAAATCAAACAGATATTTAGTAGCAATATATACATTTATTGAATAAAATCAGAAAATAAAGTTAATAATAGCCTCTTAAAATATTATATAAATTATTATAAAGTTTTAATCCTTCATTACAAGTAAGATATAATAAAAGAAAGGAATGTAGAGTATACATAATTAAACAAGTATACACATAGATAATGTTATGACTTCTGTTGAACAGCCTCTCAAACTCTAACATTTTCCTAAAGTATATGCTTTAGTTATTTCTCAGCTTTATTTGGAAGAGAAAACAGATTCTGTAGATACATTTAGTTTAGGTTTAGCTTGATTCAAGGACCATTTTAACTGTAATATCTAAGACATAATTTCAAAATTGGAAATAAACAGTAATCAATTATTAAAATGCATATACTTCTTTCAATACATAGAGGTTTGACTTGGTTTAGAATACTATAATCTGGTTTTTGTTTGTTGGTTTTTCTTGCATAAAGGCTAATAAAGCCCAGGACCTCTCTCTCAAAGCTGATTTCAAATAGCTATGAGCATACATGCCAGCAGCAATATTTGAACCTGCAAATTTTTCTAAAACACAGTGACCCCTACCTGTTCAATCCTCACTATATTAAGAAACAAACTATTCAAGGATTTCTATACAAGCAGAGAAGAGTATGTATATATGTATAGTGACAAACAATAGTGCTGGAATGTTATAGCCAACAGATGTGGTTTGATTTACAATAGATACAAGAGTTACTATACATTTTTGTTACATGAAAAATAATTAGACTTCGACCTTCTGCTCAAAACTCATTCCAGATGGTTATTAATATCCATGCCTGCAGCAGGAATCATAACACACTGGTTTCTGTACTGAGATACCTTACTATTTCAACCATCTAATGATATTACAGTCAATAGGTTTGTGGCTATAGGAATAAAACTGTTTATACCAATGCAAGAGAAAGTATTTGTATTAGTAGAAATTATCAAAAGAAAGTACATGTCTTTATAATCATATCAAATGTGAAATTAAGATGAGCTGAAAATTATATATTAAAATTAGTCATGGGGAAACAAAAAATCTAATTATTATTTTACTGACAGTTTAATTTGGTTTCGACTGAAAAAAACCCTAAGATTAATCTGACATGAAATATGGTTTAGTTTAATGATTTAGAATAAATTATTTCAAACCAATAAATTAAAGAAATATTTAATACATTTCCATATATTAATTCCTAGTCAAAATGTGTCCAGGCATGGCCAAATCAGATAGCTTTTGAATGTACATAGATATACAACTGGAAACAGACAAAGTCGAATGGGTATTTCCATTGGCCAAAATTTTTCCTAATTACAAGACTTCCTTTACTTTATTCAAGGAAGTAAATATAAGTTTTTCAATACTACAATCAGAACTTCTAAATAAAAAATGAAAATACATAATTAGAACTCTTAAATTTCACTTAAAAATACACATAAATGCTGTTACATACCTTTTTCATAAGTGTCAAAATGAACAACCTTAATAACTGATTTCATCAAATTGTCAATAATAACTACATTTATGCCTCTTCCTCCTTCATTTATGTTTTTAGTTAAAATGCTAAAAAAATAATAGTAAATAAAAAAACTAAGAGTTAAAAAAATAGAAATTATAAATATGTTAAAGAAAAGTTCAAGAGAATGATTAGCATATACAAATACTATAGAAGTTATACAAACATTTTACAGAACAATTGAATTTGTAAAAATTTTATGTACTGTTAAAAACTAGTTGCAAATAATTTTTTAAAAATTAAATATTTATGTGTGAGACATGAGACATAATCTACAAAAAATAAGAATGTAATAAAGAAGCAGGTGACCAGATGAACAAAGACCAAGGTCACAGGAAGTAATTTTCTGGGTGAAACATAAACATATTGACAAGTGTATATCTCACAGATCAGTGCACCCAATAAAGTGTTAATAAATGAAAGATGTGAATATATAACTAAACTTGCAAGTGAAATATATCTATCTAGACAACTTACTATTTTCCATCCACACACAGTCGAGGTTCATCCATGTGGTCTCTTCCAGTGTAAATATGAACTGAAAATTCTTCCTCATCACATGGTTTAGGAAGTCCACAGTTAGTAGAAACATTTCCAATTTTTAAAGATTGGACAACTGTTACAGTTCTAAATATAAAAGTAATAAAACAAGAATAAGAAAGACAAGAAATAATGCAGAGGAATAAGAATTACAGCCTGAATTCAACCTATATTCTTAAAGACATTACTCTTAACAAATCTATATATATATATATAAATGAATTTGTGTCTGTCTGTCTGTCTGTGTATACTCGATAGACTCAAAAACCATGCATCCAATCACTGTGAAAATTTGGGAAATGCTTAGGTATATCACTGGGAAGGTTTTTGTAAATTTTTAACGTTCAAAATCCATTCCTTCCTCCTTTTCAAGCATTTCGTGTCATTATTCCAAGCATTATTTTCCACAGTTAAAAGCCAACGATTAAATTTTTAATTTATCGCATAACTAAGTGAAAGAAGCAATATTTCTAGCAATGTGACGTCATCCCAAGTAATTGTTTTAAACGCAGTTTTCCTCGGTTAAAAGCAGAAGATTAAAATTTTTAATTTATTACATAATACATAGGTGAAAATGATATTTTTCTATCATTATGACGTCATTCCTTTAAATATTTCATTTATTCATTTCTTACTTTATATTATTTAAACATCGTCTGTGTAGTATCCATTCGATTTGACCTGGTAATTGAGATATAAAGTGATTCACTTTCATTTCTATGTGACGCAAATTATAGCATTTTTATATAAGAACTCATTTTAAATTTAATTCTTGGTTCATTTTTACGTTACAATGAAATGTAACGATATGCAACAATATTCTAATAACAAAAAGTACAAATTTCAGGGACTCTCAAGGGCAAATAAAAAAAAAACTATCATTTTATATAGTTATCTTTATATTCATATGGTTGTCAATATGAATGTGTGTTTCTGTTTCATACAAATAAATTTTCTTTATTTTGGGCAACATTTATTAATACTAACAAAATTAGCATTGTTGTTGTCAAAACCTCTGCTTCCCATTCTACCATCTAATATGTCAAGATCTATTAACGTTGCTAATCAATGTACAGTAGTAATACAGTAGTATAAAAACTGAATATTGTTATAATACACTTATAATAGAAATATATAAATATGTCAATGACTCGAACTGTACTGTGACGAATTTAGAGAGTTATGTACGAAAAAAAGATCTGTTTGATAGTAATACATTACGTTTGTCGTAGCGAAGCATGGGCACGCTTGCTAGTTAATAATAAATATTAACTTATTTTAAATTTTTATCCTAATATGAACAAAATAATATTTCGTTAAATGCTCAATAAAAATTCTAGTTGAAACTAAATCATGTGAATAACAAATGTATGATAGTTTATTAACTATTAATAGCTGTGATATGATGCAAAATTCTGCGATGTTCTCAAGCAAGGATATACCAAATTTAGTACCAATGGGTGCAAGTATGTGGGTTCATATTGTGAACAAACATTTTCAGGAATTTCATTTTTATATAATAGGTAACCATATAGCAACCAACCTACAGTCAGGGTAATTAAAGTTCTCACACTAGAACTATATGTGAAAATTTAGATTTGTTTTATAGTATATTACTCATTTGCAATATAAACAATTTTATAAACAACTCATTTTCCTAAAGCAAATAACACATTTTTTTTAAACTTAATGTTTTCACAATCTTAGAAACTAAAGAAATAATAATGCTACATTTGGCAATTTATCCTTGCACTTGGCTTACAGAAAAATACGAATATTCTTTGCAAGGTTTTTTTTAAAGAGAACCAATATACCTATAACAATTTAAATATTAAATGCTAGAATTGATGCCATTTTTCTTGGGTTAATTTTTATAATATGCATTTTATCAATTCAGTGATTATAAATGCACATGTCATCTTTCCTTAGATTATCATCTGACCAGTGACTGAAAGTGAAATCTGCTTACAAATTCAATGTGACACAATACATCATTTAAAGAACTTCAGAAAAAAACTACTGTGACTTCATAAATAATTTTCTCATTTTAAGCTGTAGGAATATATAATGTAGGAACCTGTACAATCTCAAAATATTTAAATGATATTGAAATTAGTTTGTTGGGTTTCAGTTAATATTTTTGAAACTTTTATTTTTACTGATCTTTAAATGTGTGACAAATTTGGATGTAATGTGCCTCTATGATGAATATGGTAACAATTTCACTTTACAAAGTAGAAGACTCAACTGAATAAGGCGTGGCATGAAACATCATATAAATAAAGTACAGAACTTTTATTTTTTTAAATATTATGCCTGTCTGAACTCTTTCGAGCATACGTCACCTTGCAGTCCAATACAGACAAGAAATTGCCCCATTAGATGGGAGAGTCGAAAAGGAACTCGAAGAAATAACATCCTGTAGGGCAGGACAAGAAGAAAGGTGATCTCCATGCATTGGGGCTGAAGCACAAAGAACACAGTTCAGTGAATCAGCAAGACCAACTTTGTACAGATGGGCCTGAAGAAAATCATGTTCAGTCTCAAGGCGGAAACAAGCCACACCAATAGCTCTGGACAAGGTGCCACATATTTGCCTATCCAAAAAAGAAGGCCATTTTTTTCTGGAAGCAATATGCCTATAATGGCATAGTTGAGCCTTACAAACATGTTCACAGATGGCCCGCTTAACATTTCTTAGAGGGGCACAAGTTATGGGTTGGTGCAGGAAACAGCCCTCTTTAGCAAGCGTGTCTGCATGCTCATTCCCAGGCACATCACAGTGGCTAGGGATCTATTGCAGAACTACCTCCATCCCTGATTCAATCAAGGAACTAATTTGCTTTTTACACTCGAATTCAATGCTATTAAGTACAAGAGTATTATTAGTTATTGTATGAATGGCAGCCATAGAATCCACAAACAGAACAATTTTTTCTTTATCTGTATTTTCAATCACTCTAATAGCCATACAAATTGCATACAATTCTGCATTGAAGTTATCACGGTAATGTCCAATTGCCTCTCTCAGTTGAAAAATTTGCAAATAAACACTGCTACTTGCCATTCCATCAACTACAGAGCCATCAGTGTATACATGTGTCCATTGCTCAATGGGATAAATCTCATAAATGGTATGTAAAGCAAGAGATCTGAGCTCTGCCGGAATAGAAGAACTCTTTACAATAGATTCAACCAATCCAAATGAAGCCTTTGCATAGTGCAAAAAGCCAAGAAAAATGTTTGGAGTTAGTGTTACATGCGTCCGTAGCATTCTTTAAGCTATATGTGCCTCCTGGGTAGTGCTAAATGTGTAACAGCTTTTGCTGTTTCCTGAGGTCTCTATGCTTGTTGGATTTGCCTAGTGAGGATGAAAGTACAGAACTAGGAGAGTCTCTGATCATTTCTAGGAGTAGAGAGCTTAATGCAAACATTCAAGTTGAGCCTGGCTGAGAGATAAGGCTACCAAATATTATTTAACATAATAACAGTATTTAAATGCATACTCCTTTATAAATTAATAAATGTTGAATCAAGTTATAATCAAATATTAAAAGTTATCTAAACTACAATTCAAACAACTATATAACTAAAAATATTACATACTCATTATATAAAACTGGTCTTTCATATGTTTGTGTTGATTGCTGTTTTTGTACTACAATGTTACTACTCTCTGTATTTACAAGGACAGCAGTTTCAGTATAACCTAACAAATCAAAATATGATTTTCAGAAATTTGCAAAACTTTCATAACTATTTAAAATAAAATATTAAATTTGATAGTAAAATGACAATAACATTACTTGTGTCATTGAACAATTCTTGAGTTGGCAACATTTTATCTGAAAAGATGAATTAATACCACTTGATAAACAAATCAAAATAAAACTTGACAGCAAAAAATATAAATGTTGTCTAGTTTTAACAATATTTCATTATACAAAATAATAAGTATGTTTAACCATTTAAAAAGGTGAATAATAAATATCATTAAACTATATATTAGAGAGAGAATATAAAATCTAAGTAAGTGATGAATTTAGTTTCAGTAAATTCAAATTTATTAACAGAAAACATTTTTTTAAAAAACTGAAATGTTAGAAAACATTTTTTTAAACATTAAAACATCATTTTAAAAACTTAAAACATAAAAACAAAAATTTATTGGCAAAAAAAGTATTCTTCCTAAAACCAAAATAATGTGTATTTCTAATATAAATTATTTTGAACAAAAATCATCTTTTCATAAAAAATTTTAAACTACTTTTGTAAGAAAAATACTTCTGGCAAAGGACATTTTTCTTTTTTAACAAATCAAAAGCTTATTTCAGCAATAATCATGTGTATCTAATTAAATGATGAGTGAAACTTTGATATGAAATTTAAAAAACCAAAATAATGTGTATTTCAAATAAATATAAATTATTTTGAACAAAAATCATATTTTCATAAAAAATTTTAAACTACTTTTGGCAAAGGGCATTTTTCTTTTTTAACAAATCAAAAGCTTATTTCAGCAATAATCATGTGTATCTAATTAAAGGATTAGTGAAACTTTGATATGCAAATTAAATTCAGAATGTTATGCAGTATGAATTTTAAAAGCAAACTGTTTAAATTAGAGTGTTCAGAAATAGCCACAATTAATAAAACTATTTTTTGATGATTACTCTGCACATAACGTCAATTTGAGGATTTTGGGTGTGCTATGTATCTGTAACATGGTGATACAAAGGATTAATCTTCACATCTTTCTCATGCTTTATATCATACACCATTATACCACCTTCCTGTGGAATCTGCTACTTAAATGTGATGATCAGCTTTTTTCATTATCTAATGGTTTAAAACATAATATTATGTTAGACATTTCTACCAAAAAACAGAATTGAATATGAATTCTGTTTATACTTTGCTCCTGTTAACCTCAGAAATTTTTTTGAAGTATTTAAGCTTAAAGTTTCAGATTTTTTTTTTAAAGTTACCTTCAGTTAAAAACAATCACTATTTATGAATAAGAAACAATAATTGTGCATCTTGGCACAATAAAATAAATAAAATTATATCAGCAAAAGTAGTTTTTCAACTATAATAATAATAATAATCAATTCATAGTAAATTCTAAACCAATATAAGAATGACATATATACATTAGGTTTCAGTATAAATATAATAATTGTGAGGTCAGCTAATTTTATGTTTCTGATTAAAAAAATAAATCTATTGTAATGATAAAAATTAAGAATATTAAACAGTCTTACCATTATCTAAAGCATAATAGAATGTAGAAACATAAAGTCCAAATAGTACTAGTAGAAAAATTCCAGCTTGACAGAAATCTATGAAACATAAAAACTTATAATATAGCTAAAATAAAAATTTTAAAAACAAAGACATTTTTTCTATGAAGTAAATATTAATTTATCATCCTTTAAATCTCTGAATTGATACTACCTCCTGCAGGTTCTTGTATGGGTGTCGCTTACTGTCCTAACAAACTATGCTAATTTTTTAATCAATATCATATTATATAACTTAATAAAGAATTAAATGAATTAACAGTAATACCTGATCAGCAGTTATGTGCAATAATACTTTTGCAGAAGTTAACTTTTTAAGATTAATATCTTTTTTAAGAGATTATCTGGTAAATGACAGTTTCTTGAAATAGTTCATAATAAATTTCCCACTACATTTTCAAAACACAAAATTAAACTAAAGAATTCTAGTGAATTTCCACTACAGTTTACAGATATATATGGATGGGATGAAAAATTTCAGGCCTAACAAGGAAATAAAAAAAAAAAATCTGTTTAAAGCTAATGTTATTTTTTAACACAGTCCTCTTAGAAAAATATAGACTTGTTCCTGAGGTACTGCAATGCTTGGATCCTCTCTCTGTAAGAATTTTTGTCTAGGCCTAAAAGTAAGCATTCGTCACTGAGATGACTTTGGTATCAGATGAGAATTTTTTTCAGGTTGGTGAAGAGACTCTAGTATGAGGGAATTATATCAGGAGAATAAGTTGCATGAGGAAGAATTTCAAATTTCAGCTCATGGAGTTTTGCCAATACAAAAAAGCCTTGTGGATGGGAGCATTGTCCTGGAGAAACATAACTTTGTTTGCGGCCAGACCAGGTCTTTTTTTCTTTGATTTTAGAATGCTTCCAAATAATAATAATAGGATAATGCTTCCAAAAGATTTACATAATATTCAAAATTGATGATTCTGAACTTTTCTAAGTAATCCAATAATAAAATTCCCTTCACATATCAAAAAACTGTTTCAGAAGCTTTCTAGCAGATGGAGCACTTATTGCGTTTTTTGATGATGGTCTGCCTTCATTGTCCAATGTTTTGATAAGTATTTGGTCTCTGGAATATAATGTTTCATCCATAGTTACAAAATGCTACAAAAAATCAGTTGGGTTTGAGTTGCATTGCTCCAAATATAGATCTGATATCGCCATATGCTGCAGTTTTTATCACAAATCAGAAATGTGGAACCCATCTTTCTGGCAATTTTCTCATACCCAAAACATTAATTAAAATATGATGGGATTGTTTTTTAGGTATACTAACAGACTCAGCAACATCTGTCAATTTTAATTGGTGATCATTTATAATTTTGTGAACTTCTATAACAATTTCTTCTGTAGTGGCTGATTTTGGTCTTCCAGAATGCTCTGTGCCCAGAGTGCTTATGACCATGTTTAAAATTCACAACCACTGTTTTAACAGTTGTAAATAAGGAAGCAGATTCTTCCAGTGTATTATCTAGCTCAGTTTCAACATTCAATAAATGTAAACCTTTTTTAAAAAATATTTTATGACTGCTCATCATAGTCAATCAGAGTTGGAAAAAAATCCTGATTTTTTTTAAAAAATCAAAAAAATCAGATTTATTTGATTTTTTTTCTGAATTCTAATTTTAATTACAGTTGTGTTTTTATATTTTTTGCAATATACATAGAATAGTTTGTTATAAGTAACAACTAATCTATCTTGGTTATTCTACACACTGATTACTGAAAATTAAATACATAAATTTTAATCTAAATACATTCCATTATTTTGTAATTGGATAAAGCAAACTGAATAAGATGTAAATTTATAAAACAAATTAATTATTCATTTAATGCAAACTATTTATTTAAAAAAAATCCCAATTTTTTCAATATTCTTTTAAGCAATGAATTATGGATTTAACTGTTTTAATAAAAACACTAGTCTCTATGCTTTATCCTCTCCTAATTTGTTACAAAGGCTAGAATGAACAATACCAAAAGAAGAAAACAGTCTTTCTATTCTAGCAGATGAAGCCACAGCTGTTATTATTTTAAACTGGATTTCAGTTCTGTAATACTCTTTTTGCCTCTCATTACATAAAATGAATTCCACCAGTCATAACTAGTCATTGTACCTACCCTTTTTACATACTTTCTGATAACAACCCCTAAATTCTTGGAAAACATGCTATCTATTTACACTTATTTACTTATTGGTATTTCTGTGCTGACTGATTCCCAATTCTCCTGTCTTTGGAATATAGATTTTAAAAGAAGTGAAAAAAATGATTTAAATCAATGATTTTTATAAAAAAAATCAACTGATTTAAATCATGCTAACCCTGTAGTCAAACACAA
Organism: Pardosa pseudoannulata; assembly: GCA_032207245.1. Classification (NCBI taxonomy): domain Eukaryota; kingdom Metazoa; phylum Arthropoda; class Arachnida; order Araneae; family Lycosidae; genus Pardosa; species Pardosa pseudoannulata. Next base: position 47,643,686 of record CM063508.1, read on the forward strand.
AAGAAGAAAATTTAAAAACAGCACAGTGAAAAAACAACCAAACACAAATGTTTTGAAATATGCTGGAAGTATTAAAAGAGACAGCTCTTTTTTAGTTAAAGTAATATTTGGAGCATCATCTTTAGGTTAGGCCAGAATACTTATAAAAAATAAACTCCCACCCTCATATATTCTATCACATAAATAAAATTACTATTTCCAGAATAATGTGAATTATATCAGAATAAGTAAACAAATTTAGAATAGCACAAATGTTTAGTTAATTTTACAGAGAAAAAATTTAAATTTTCATGATCTTATTAGAATCTTTAAAAAGATATTCTCAGAAATCATGACATAATAACAATACTAAACAATGCCATCAACCCAGAGCTAGAACTCTGCATGGTTTCTATGTTTCCACTTTGTAGACATCTTTGCTAAATTAAAAAAGTAGACTTCACATTCTAAATTACCTTTATGTCATGAGAAGAAGTGCTTAAATTTTCTATTGCTCAGAACTAAAATTATTGAGAAATTTAGAACTTGTGAGCCAAGATTATAAAGAGAATACAAATAAGGAGTCATATGAGTCTGTAAATTTATTTCGACAGTACTTCTACTAGTTTTTTGCTATATATGCGTTTGATTTCAAATGACTTATATACAAACCAATGAGAAATTAATAGTAGATGTTTCAAAAATAAAGCATTAAATCAACAAGCATATAATTCATTGAATTCACATATTCCAGTTATTGGCATAAGTATAGAAACTAAACAGTCACATCTTAACTACACAAGGTTTACTATTGAAGGAATATAAACATACTTACGTAAACACCTCCGAGAATATATATATGCCCAAACAGCAGATTGAAATTTAGGTATCATTTCACTGTGAAATCTAAAATAGGGGAGAAAAATCAGATTTCGTTCTACAATTCAATAACACAATGAAAAATCAAGACATAATAACTAAGAAATGATTTCTACCGGAACATTATCCTTGAGTATAAATTTGAAAACGTAATTTAAAAGTCTGAGATATCAATTCAACAAAGCAGATTGTAACAAAAATTAAATTAAAGCACCTAAATGGATGAATACAGACATCATAAATTATGCTAAATTTTCTATTAATTACTGAAAATATTACACAATGTCATTTTAGACTACCAGCCGATGCGGCTACGTTCACGTTCGCAGCACGTAAACAGAAAAAGTAAACAAACACAACTGATATTCGATTACAATCAAAGTAAAAATTTTCCTAGAATTTTCAATATTAAAATTATTTTTATTTTAATTAATTTTTATATTTCAATAAAACATTTAAAATTTAGAAATGTAATCTGTTTAATTATTCTTCATTTAAAGTTTTGCGCTGCCTGTTAAGCCACATATTTTAAGCTTATGAAAGTTTAGCAGAAAATTTTGGCGGGAGCTGAGAAGCGGTGAAATGTTGTCGATTTAATTATTTTTGTTTTGTTTTCTCTACATGCGCTCTCTATTAAAACTGTTTTTATCCGAATGAAATGATAGCTTACGAAAATATCCAGCAATATTACTGCATAATAGCAGTAATCTTTACGTTTATTTTTATATCTGTCGTATGTATGTTAATTTATCACGGTGCTTTTTATAGTGTGGAAGTTAAATCAACAAAGCCGCCTTTTAAAGGGGATATGTTTGTTGCCTACAAGTTCACTCAAGATTATTCAAAATCTCGTGTTTTATTGAATGAAGCCCAAAGTATTGCTCCAGACCTTGATTCTTTCTCCATATATCATGAAAATTTTGTCGTAAGTAGTATATTTTGAATTAAAATTATTCAAAAAGTGAAAAATTGTTTTACCTTGATACGAAAATGATTTTTCATAATAATTGTTAATTTAGCTTCAATTAGCTGAAATTTTATAGTTACCTTCTGAACGATATTTAATATTCCAAGAATTAGATGTCGGTATACTTGAATTTTCACTGCATCAAAAATTATTCTAGAAGGTGTCAGTGTGTGATAGAACAAAACTTCCTGCCTTATACCTAAGTATAACACTGATGAATACTGTTGTAGATTCAAAACATCTGTTAGCAGTACTCTTTGTTTAAATTTGATAATAATGGTATATAATTGTAAAAATTTTATTAGTAATTTAAATATTTTATTGTTATTTAGTGGTATATGATATTTTAGGATTAATTAATAATAATTTACTAATATGAGCAATTTTTGAGATTTTTTTCAAAATTTTCAAAATTTGGCTTTTTAAGAAATTTAGATTTTAAAATTTGATTTAAATTTCAATTTTTTAAAAAAATTTTAAGTCATGATGTGTTGCATATCATATGAAACCCCATTAAAAAAGGTTTAAAATAACACCTTGCACATATCTCTAGCTTAATTAGGTGAGTAGCAAGTGTAATTTAAAGGTATGCTGATAGTGTATTTTTTTAGACAAATCTGGCAACTTTAAACCCTTATAACTCCCAAACCAGTTATTATTTGAATATAAGATTTGAGGATTTTCTTTATAACCATGAAACCACTTACTATACCACATTTAATCAAAATTGGAGGTGGTCAGGTAGAATTTGTTTTAAAATTGCGTTGATTTCACATGGTATAACCCATTTTCCTGTCTTTATAGAGTGTCAAAAATTACTTAATTAACCGGTTTTATAGTGTTAATTAAATGTAAAATATTTACATTATCAATTACATGAGCAAAAGGCAGTATTAAACTTGTAAAATTCACACTTCCTGTTAATGCCTAAATAACTTTTGCTTTGGAGAGGGGGAAGGAGAGATTATTAACCCCTTCCGGTACAATTTAATAATGAAAAACTGTGCGTGAAGTAACCATTTATTTTTTATTTAAAAAACTTGTTTCATTTTACAATTCTTACATATTCCTAATTCAAATCCACTTTTTACATAGTGTTAAATAATATCAGGAAAGGTATCATTAAGAAAAATCAAAGCAAAACATTAATAAGGTATACAGATAATAGTCTTCAAGATAGTGGTACTTTTCAAAACAAAGTGCAAAGGAATACTGAATTGTTTACACCGCTAGGGAGTCTCACTTCTAATTTGATTCTTGTAACACACACGGCATTTCTTAGTAGGTTTTCTTTTATTCTGACTCATCAATTTGGCAGTGACTTGTACCAAGAAATTCTAAATAAACAATATGTAATAGTGACCTGGTATTTCCACAAGTAACAAAAGTCTTGCTAAATTCAGTATACTAGAAATTATAAACTAAATTAATTATCATATTTAACATTAACTTAAGTCGCATGACAAGTGTAGCTTGTCATTGTGCGGTATGGAATGAAAAACCAATGACGAGCTAGTCATTGGTTGACGAGTCGTCATTTTACCAGAAGGGGTTAATCTTTAAGTATTCATATTTGTAAGTTTATGTAACAAAATATATTTTCAAGGAAATAATTTAAAATTCTTTCTTAATATTGTGTGAAAATTTTTAAAACTTTACATTAATATTTTATTTTTAGTCTTTTACATTTTTAAAATGAAGAATTATCTACCCACTTTTCAGTTGTAATTAAACAAATAATCAGTATGCATCATTCATATATGGTAATATAAAATTTATTATTATTATTTTTTTTTTTTTAGCAAACAAGAAGCCAGGTTGGTTCTTCTGTTGGAGTCGTTTTGTCAGAGAAAATGGATGAAAGCTTGTACACTAAACTGATAGAAGCAGGCTTTAAAGTTCAAATATTTCCAGCTATAGATTTTGCTGTTGTAGCAGTATTTCCTTACAAAAACCAGTATTCATTAGCTATAGCTGTGTACAGAACTTATCCCATGTTAAAACATTATATAAAGGTAAAAACATAACCACTCTATTGAGAAATTTTAAATAGCTTAAATATTTATTAGTTTTCTGCATGCGATAAAAAAAATTATTTTAATTTTATTATACTAGAAATTACTTTATTTTATAAATTAAAAAGATATAGCTCACAGTAAATTTAAATACAAATTTATATTTTAATGTTTATTTTAAAAAATGTTTTCCAGAAAAATAGCTTAAATTTAAATAGCTTAAATATTTATTAGTTTTCTGCATGTGAGAAAAAAAAATTATTTTAATTTTATTATACTAGAAATTACTTTATTTTATAAATTAAAAAGATATAGCTCACAGTAAATTTAAATACAAATTTATATTTTAATGTTTATTTTAAAAAATGTTTTCCAGAAAACAGTATAAAATTCTTTCCTAATATTGTTTGTGTGAGAGGTTTACAGGGGTGATTGTGCTCTGGTGTTACCCGAATTTTGCACATATAGTGCAGGTGCGATTTTTTATTTAAAATATTTCATATATTATTAGATAGTCTGCACCACTAGATAATCTGCGGACTATGCATGTAAAAATATGTATTTTAGTATGACAATATTAAATTATTTTAAGAATAAAAACCTAAGCATAGTAGAGTGCCGAAAAGTCTGGATTAGATTCAATTAATTCCACCTTTGAAATCATTTTTTCTGTCATAGCCTTGGAGATGAATTTTAATGGAAGAAACAGAGTGGTCTACATTTCTCTGTTATAGAACCCAGCTATGTAAATCGACTCCTAATGCAGGCCATTGTATTTTTCCACGATGATTTGATCACTTTTTTCTCATATTTTTAATGTTTAACTATCAATATTTTCCTGAACAACAGGACACAATTTAAGATTTTGCAACTTGCTACTACTGATTCGTTGTGCTTTATGGGTTGTATTTTTTTTTTTTTTTTCATGTATCAAACATAAGATACAATGTTTTCTTAACATCTCGTGAGTCGTGCTTTTGTTTACATTTGATCATCAGCCATTCTCACAATGTGCTTTTTTTCTATCTTCTTCTGATTTTGATGATTTGAACAATGAACAACCAGCAGATAGTCTGCAACTGAAGAAATTTGCTTTTTAAACACAGTCTGCAGACTATACGTGCGAAATTGGGGTACATAGAATTTCTGGATTTTAATTATCCTTCCAGGTTTGGAGATAACATCTTCTGGGTTGAAATGTTCCACCATGGTATTTCAAATTCAAAGCAAAAAAGAAAAGAAATTTTTTTAAATAAATAAAAAAAGGCTTCTTGTCGAACTTTTATTATTGCTTATGTTTCATGAAGCCGAAGGATGGCCAAATGGTTAGGGTGCTGGCCTTCGGTACCGGAGTTCATGGGTTCGAATCCCATTGTGGCATGGATGTTCGTAGCTGTTCGGAATCAGCTTTAAGCTGTAGATCCTGGTCTCATTAGCTCTCGTGTTTCTAAAAGTAGACCATAGCACTCCAAACCAAACCAAACTTATGTTTCATGTTTTAGCTACAGAGCAAGTATTCTACTACAGTAATTAGTACGGTAATTTTTCATGTATAGTCCACATCATCATATAGTCTGCGGGCGCGATTTTTTATTTAAAAAATTTTATAAATCATCAGATAGTCTGCACCACTAGATAATCTGCAGACTATACATGAAAAAATATGTATTTTAGTATGACAATATTAAATCATTTTAAGAATAAAAACCTAAGTATAGTAGAGTGCCAAAAAGTCTGGATTAGACTCAATTAATTCCACCTTTGAAATCATTTCTTCTGCCATAGCCTTCTAGACGAATTTTAACGGAAGAAACAGAGTGGCCTACATTTCTCTGTTCAAGAACTCAACTATGTAAATTATCTCCTAATGCAGGCCAGTGTATTCTTCCACGACGATTGGATCGCTTTCTTCTCATGTTTTTAATGCTTCCTTTTGCTTGTGCCAATTTCTGACTGCTTTCTTGTCGACCTTCTGAATTACTTTCAGCTTGAAATCAGCAGCAAAACTGCGACAATGTTTTAAAGACATAATGAATGACCAATATTACCACAAATCAAAAAACAAAACACTCTGTTACGAGTGATCCTTGTGGTGAAATGATCTTCGACACTCAACCTTCCATCTTGAACTCATCCACTTGGTGTTGTCAATCGGAGCTGTAAATAGTGACTATCGATATTTTCCCGTACGACAGGACACAATTTAAGATTGCTCAACTTGCTACTACTGATTCATTCTGCTTTATGGTTTGCATTGTTTTTTCATGTATCAAACACCGATACGATATGATGTTTTCTTGACTTCTCATGAGTCGTACTTTTGTTTACATTTGATCATCAGCCATTCGCGCGACGTGCTTTTTTTTCCATCTTCTACCGATTTTGATGATTTGAGCAATGAACAACCAGCAGATAGTACGCGGCTGAAGAAATTTGCTTTTTAAATACAGTCTGCAGACTTACGTATGAAATTGTGGTACATAGAATTTCTGGTTTTTAATTATCCTTCCAGGTTTGGAAATACTATATTCTGGGTTGAAATTTTCCACCATGGTAATTCAAATTCAAAGCAAAAAAGAAAAAAAAAAATAAATAAATAAAAAAAAGCTTCTTGTCAAACTTTTGTTATTGCTTATATTTTGTGTTTTAGCTGCAGGGCAAGTATTCTACTACAGTCAACATTTCCGATCATCAAGGGTGGGGGGGGTAGAAGAGAAGAGGTGATTTGCTGAACTATAAGCTGTGTCTTTGAATAGGTGGTGATTGATTTGTGCTAGCATAGCATCACAAAGATGCATTCCTGCAACTCTTGTGGGTGTTTCTATGGGTAATATTTTACTTCTGTGTCTGGTTACAGTTTAATCTTGTTGTTATTGTATCAGAAAACAAGTTTATCTTTAAAAAAGTTTGTTTGATATTCAACATTTAAAAATCTAATTCTAAGAAGACTAAACCAATTGGTTAGGGTGCTGGCCTTCTGTACCGGAGTTCATGGGTTCGAATCCCACAGTGGCATGGATGTTCATAGCCATTTGGAATTGGCTTTAAGCTGTAGGTCCCGGTATCATTAGCCCTCCTGTTGCAAAAAGTAGAATTTAGCATTCCAAACCAAGCCAAGCTAAGGAGACTAATTTGTTTAACATCTAAAAGATCAAAAGAAGTTTAGTAAATTTTTCATCCTAATTGTTAAAATTAAAGAAGTCACTGCTTGAATTTACTAACATTTGAAATGAAATCACTTCTTGAAATTTACTAACAATAAATTAAATCTAATATTAGTAACATGAAATTATTTGTTATATGTAATTAACTTTTTTTAGTTTTGGATTTTTGATTACAAATGATATAAATTTCAGGGTTTTTTACTTAAGAGTCCAAATCACCCCTGAGTTTATAAGTAAAATTTTCCATTAGTATACTAGCTTAGTTTTATGAATAATAAGTGCATATTTAGAAGTACACTGTCAAACATTCTCTAATGTTTATTTTCATTACAGGCTAACAGACTATGTGCTCATCCTATTATGGAACTTTACTGTAAGGATAAAGTCTATTTTATAGCCCCATTGTCTAAACAGTTTGATTTCTATGCAGAAGAAGCTATTATTGATTATGATCCTAGTACTTCAGAAGATGAGGATAATGAGTACATGTATATTAATTCTAAACACGATAAACATTACTATAAAGAACATGCAATGAAAACCTGCACTTATTGTGATCCACTTTTACATTCTTCATCCTGTGATAGGTGCAAAAGAGCACTGTAATTTATATTTTCATTCGTTTTAAGTTAGTGTGATGCAAGGTAGGAGATTTGTAGAGTATCTTCCATTACTGAATTGAAAGAATATTTCTCTTTCAGTAACACCAATTTTGATATTGTTGATCCACAATGAGTTTTAACTCCTTCAATTTTATTTATGATACTCAATTGAAAATTGAGAGTTTTTAGTAGTGAGTCATCTAGTATTTAAACTATACATATACATTTTAAACATTTTAAAAGTGTGCTTTATTTCAGTTTCCTACTGGAAGTTTATAATAAAAAATTTTGCAACTTTTTTAAAATGTTACATAAATGATATTCATAAAAATGTGATGTAATCTTTGATTTGTGTGATAACTTAAAGTTTAGATTGGAAACCTATGACTTTTTTTTATGTATGAGAGAAAACTTAATGTATGGAAATAGTAATGGTATATTGTGTAATTTTTATCTAAATTTTCATCTTTATATTATTTATTACATTTTCTTCCTACCTACCCCATTATTATATTTAGCCAAATATTCAGTGATATATACAATAAATACAAGATTTCAGCTAGAATTTGTAATACTGGTAAATTAAAATATTTTTACTGCTAAATTTTAAAAATTTCAATTAAGAAATGTATTCTAAGTTTTTATGAATAATATTTGTACTGAATTATCCATTTATAAGATTTTTGCATCCTGAATTTCTGCGACTATTGCTTTTTACAGATCATGAGATTTATATCATCCCCTATATAATAATAGCCTAAGTTGTCTGTCCGCGAATTTCTGAAGTGGTTGTACCTGGAATGGACACAGGAATCCATATTGGATTTTTCATGAGTTAGGATTAGCAAAATTGAAAGCGAGTTTGAAATCCACCCCATCCCCCCTTTTCAAGCGTATAATGCTATTATTTCAAGCCTTATCTTTCCTCTTATTCTGTACGAAATTCATTCTTGATAGGATGGCAAAAGCGGAGAGTAATATTTAAATTTCTGGACTGTTTCTACTTGACTACCTGACTTCATAAACTCTAATAAGTTCACTTGCAACGAGCAGGCGTTGTATGTTTTGTAGAATGTCTGCCACTTGATCGTCGTACTTATGGGATTGACGGTTCTATCCCCGACACAGCCAATTTTTCTTATGTCTAATAAATTTAATATTTTCTGCTTTTTCTTTTAAATTCTTATTCCGAAAGTTGTTTTATTATTTTTAAAATAAATTTTTACTATTTTTTCAACTTTTTATAATTTTTATTATTTTTACTAGCATATAGCCCGTCATATGACGGGATCAGTAAAATTTTTAATTTTTCAGAATTGTAAAGTACCCTATGAGGCAGGTAAAAAAAATGGTTTGTTTTTTGGCTGAGAATTATCGTTCAACAAAAATAATCGATTAAAACTATCACATATGTGTGATAAAATTTTCCATTGCAACAAAAAATAATCGACGATTCAATTTAAAATTATCACATATCTACCTAATCTATTACATTGAGGAGCATCCATATTGGATTTTTGATGAGTTAGGGTTTGCAAAATTCAAAGCAAGTAAAGTTTATCTTTTCCTAAACTATAGATCCGATTCTGAAGTAAATTGGTATAAATAAGCTTTGTATCACAGCGAAGAATGCTGTCCTCTTTAAAACGCTCGAAATCTACCCTGTCCCATTTTCGAGCATTTATTGCCATTATATCAAGCCCCATTTTAAGAACAAGTGATTAAATTTATCAATTTATCACACAATAAATAGGTAAAAATAACAATTTTTTTCTAGCATTATGACTTCATTCCTTTAACCATCTCATTTAATCATTTCTTATTTTAAATTATTTAAATATTTTCATACGTTTTATCACTAAACTTAGATATTACAAAAAAAAAAAAAAAAAAAAAAAAAAATTACCTGCCTCATAGGGTTTTTTACAATTCTGGAAAATTAAAAATTTTACTGATCACATCATATGACGGGCTATATGCTAGTGTAAAGATATTCCTTCATCTGGCTTACATGAATAAAAATCTTTTCTCAACAGTGTTCATTTTCTGGCTATGTATTTTATTATTACAAGCTGCAATGTGGCAGGGAATGATTCGTGTGTTGAAATGCAATCTGAAACAAAGTGTATCTATCACACATGTTTTGAAGGGCCTGTGTGGAAGAGATGGTCAGGCAATCCCTTTTTTCTCAATGCATTCCAGTGGGTTACTCCATCCAAAAAGGGAAATTAAATGACTTGACTGAAAATGGAAGGGGTTTGGGAGTATTATACTTAAAAACTGACCTTTGACATTTGCAATGGTTCTTAATTTAAGAATGAAATTATTTAGGGCTAGAAGCTTAATAGAGTTAAGAGATCATTCAACTACCAACTGAAAAACCTGATAAATTATTTTCAGTAGCTGCATTGTTTTGCACCAAAATTTGGTTTTCATTACTGGATAAATTTTTTTTTTTTATGAATATACTTTTAAAAATGTTAAATTATAAAAATTATCTATTTCATCTGTACTGCTTACTTTAGCTTTTTTTTTAATCTTTCATTAATATTTTTATAAATTTATAAGTAAATTAATTTTATTATTATTTCCTGAAGATTTAAATATTTACATACCTATTCAGTATTTTGTCTTTTGATATAAATGTGATTGGTATTTAAATTATTTAGTATCCAATGTGTACTTTTTCTGTTAATTTTCGGGACAAAAATGATTGGTAAGCTGGTTACCAGGTTTTCATGTCCAAATTACTGGTAAATTAAAAGTAAATGTACAAGCCTTCTATGAAGTCTGTCAAAACTTCATAAAACCCAAAATGGTTTTTCATAGTGAAAAATTGTTAGTATTAATTTGTATTTTAATAATCTGTAATGCAAAGATATAAAATGGGAATGAAATTTTTATGATGAAAATATTGTCTTAGAGTAGTGATGTTGTACAACCAAAAAGAAGTTTTTTTTTCATTAACTTGACCATTATGTTGTAAATAGTGTAAATCAAACTTTTTTTTTCCTGAATGGTTTGGGAGCAATTATGAACTAAACTTTTGATCTGCCAATTTGTTAATTCACATTTGAAAAGTGTGAATATCATTTATTTATGTAGTTCAAAGTATGCCAATCAGTGTTTTGTTATTGAAAAATTATTATTGTTCATATATAAGTTGAGTTTTAATAGTTATTAACAGTCATATCAATATTAGGACTTACACCAGAGACTTTAGTAGAAAGATTTCTCAGTTCTTAATAAAACACAATTTTGTCCAAATACTACTACATGCTAAAATCAATGCCTGATAATAAATCCAATGATACACAAAATGACTTTTAAAAATGCCTGTGAGAGGTATTGTATTTTATTATAAAACAGGAAACAACTTAGTCTTGTGCAAAATATTATAGATAATTTTATATTTCCTGAATTTATGTCATTTACAACATAGGATGGAAATATTATCTAATTTCTTATGAAATAACTAATTTGACATGACATATCACTACTTAAAAAAAAATAATAATAATAATAATAAACTGTTACAACTCTTAAAGTTCTAGCTTTAAAAAAATATATTTCGTTTATTAATTTCAAACTGTTAATTTAAAATTTAGAGGGATTTTTGTAATTTAAATAGTCTTTTACCCTAATAAATTAATTAGATATTAATATTTACAGTAAGTTTTTTACATTCAAACCCTCAACAAAAATTTTTTTATTGAAATTATTGAGTTGGGACAGTTTACTTTCAAGGTAGTGATATGTTTTAAAACAAATAAATTAAGTTTTTATTTCACCTTCTTTCATTTCAACAAACATTTTAACATATTAATTTGTAGTGTACCATACTGTTATAAATAAATTTTTATTTGTGGTAACATTTTAATGCAGATTCTAAGTATTTTTCTTGCTTTTTCAGCCATAATTGCCAATTCCTTTATAATGTGTCATAAATTTCTATTTAAAATTTCATCTTGGATATTAAAAGTAAAATATTAGTTAAATTCCTAAAATTACATTTATGTGTTTAAAAAAAAATTATTATTATTTTTTTTTTTTTGGTAGCTAAGAGGCATTAACAGAGACAGTATTCTAACACTAAACATTTATTTCATAACAAGGCATCATGTAAACATACAACACATGTTTCATTCTCTCTCCAATTCTCTGTTTATCTTCACTTCCTTTTTACTAGTATAAGACTAGTGCTTAGTATTACATCACACCTCTGATAAGATGTATTTCTGTTTTATTTTAATACTTCTCCTTAGGTATATACCCAAGATTGTCTTAAGAGGAGCTTAACAAACTAAAGCATGGCTATTTTAAAGCTTTATATGGCATAATAAACTACAAGAGAAAACTACCTTTAGTAAAAATTCCATTTTAATTATTTCATTTATCATTTTTACATTGCACTATAATTATCCACAACATTTATTCTCTTCATTATATCTCAACCCATTATAGACTGAGATAAGTACTGTATTATGACACTTAAAAAATGAATATCATAATTTAGAATTCTCTTTTTATCTTTTATAAATACTATAAGAAGGCATTGGTTTTAGATAAGTTGATTTTTTTCCAGTCAGATATTTAATACATGCAATTGTTTTCTTATGAGATTCACAAATGCAGACTTCCAATTTTGATGATGCCATGGGCATTTCCTAAATCTCCATAACTTTGATATATGTGTGATATATGTATGTGCAAGGATATTTAATACTAAAAGACTGATGGTAACCAACAGCCTTTCAAATGAATTTAGTCATTTTCAGGCTATAAAAGAATATGCCAAATTTTAAGTTGATTTTCTGAATATAATTATTGTTCATGAATTTACAAATACCTTGTACTATATAAAATTTAATATCTTGTACTGTATATAACTTGTTGAAAAAATTATGACATAAGAATTTAATGGTGCAGTATGGTTGTATGATCATATACTTGATCTTAGTATTTTATCATATGTGTAGATACCCAGTATCATCTGAAACTGTAGAAGAGTTACTTTCATATTTTATGAGTCATCTCAGTTTCTTTCATAATGTTAAAACCATGTACTTAATTGTTTGTTTCACACTTTATTTGGATTTGTTATGTGTAATATATGTATTATATTTTGGTTAAATTTTTGTTGCATTTAAAAGCAGTTTACCAAAAAAAGTGCAATTTTTAATCAATGACTATTTATAATTATAAAAGTACTTAATATTTATTGCATATTAGATAAAGATTTTAAGCTGCTATTCATTTTTATAATACCAATATGCATTTTTGGAAATTTATTCACAGATTAAATATTCTTGTTTGATTTAGAAAGATGTGATATTCATACATATCACATTTAAAACAATGTATCATATTTTAGATCATGTCTGTTATATTCCTAAAAATGATCCATTTAAATAGATAATTGGTTTTAATCTGATATAATGTACTTAGATGTTATATTTTATGTATATGTTTTGTTGTACAGTGAACTCTTATAAATTTTATACTTTTTGTCTTTTCAGCTGTCTTTTAAGAATTGGGTGTAAATTTTAAAGGGAGTATTCTTATTTACCAGATGTTTGTAACTACTAATTGCAGTTGCTGCATTAGAAAAAAATCTTACCTATGTCATTCAAAGTGAGCATTATGTGCCCGTGACATTTCTGGACTGCACAGACTGTTTGAGCGCTTTCCCACTTACCGACACGATAATGTCTGTATCAGCCGGTAATAATGCAACGACAAAACGGTATCATGTTGCCTAGAAAGCAGTTTTTCCACTCTACCGATATTGTTTCATTTAAAGATGGCGGTAAGCTCGCACAAGTTTTATAATGACTGAACTTTTATAGACTTAGTACAACAATTATTGTTAGAAAAGTGAATTTTAATGCTGTTTCATTGCACACATTTTAAAAACATTGGATGTCAGGCACCAATTTCCTATATTCTTTCCACCGGTGGTATGCTAGTGAAGCTTTCATTCCACCTCTTTTTTCGTGAAAAAGTCCATTTAACACACAACATGTAAGTCGTTTTGGCATAGTGTTAGCCTATTTCGCTAGCATTTTTCCGCCTTGGTTTCGATTCCCGGTGTTTTTTTTTTTTTACTATTCCATTTTTAAATTTAAATTTTTTTCTGTAACTGTCTTAAATCTGCTAAAATTCTGGCATATCTTCTAATAATTAAAATGATTTTTGTTCGAATAAAAATGTTTTCAATTTTAATTGCTCTTTTCTAATTTTATGTAATTAATTTTGTCCTTTTCATTTCCCTTTTTAAATCTGTTTAATTTTACCAGATCATTTTTTTCTTTAGTAAGTTTACCTCTCTAAATTTATTAAATCATAAATCAAAATTTGATACACTCAGTAATTTGCTTTCAAAAGCAACAGTATGCGATAAATGAACTTATTAATAATTGCAGATGCAAAACTGAATATAACAGATGTGAAATTCAAACTGTAATAATAGCAAATCTATGATAAAATTGCATTTTATGATCAAGCAAGTGAGAATAACATAAGATAACATTAAAATCTGAGCAGAATGTGTCAATTTTAATGAGTAAGAAATCTACGTACTTAAATATTATATTAATAATGAATTTAAAAATAAAGCCATGTAACAACTGTATTACAAAAATATAATTTATTAATCCAAAGCAAACAACGCAAGTAGTAATAGCTCTGAAAATGTCGGACTGATTCAAAAGGAATAGCGCTTGCGGAACGACAAAACTGCCCGATATACGATATCGGCCATTCGAAAACAACAAAATCGTTATTGAATCGGTTGGTGGGAAAGCAAGTATCTCATCTTAGTGCATTTTATGTGTGCCGATGTTGGAGAACGACAGTTGTCTAAGATTTATCGCTCTCGTGTCGGTAAGTGGGAAAGCTCTCTTTGCACCATAGTCTTGGTTTGGTTTGGTTTCAAGTTCTTAGTGAATTTTTTTGCTACATAGGGCTAATCAGACTGGGACCTGCAACTTTAATCTAATTATACAAACATTAAATGAATTCAAACCCAGATTGCAGAACTGAAAGGCAACACCCTGCCTATAAGCCATCATATGGTTGATATATATGAGATACATAGTATTGATATAAAGGAGTGTGTAAAGGTAGATCTACATTTATAAGCATAAGCAGCAGCAAGGCAAAAGTTATAAATTCAAAGTAAACATTTTACCTGAATTTAATCTTTAGTTTATAGTGTGAAACTTAAGTCAAACTAGAAAGTATTCTTACTGTTTTGTAATCCAAACATGTTTTTATGCCTTTAAAATATTTATTTTAATTGATTTTGCTCAATATTATTTTGTATTACTCTTCTTGAATTTGCAAAATACAAATTATGTATTGTTGATTATTTATAGAACAATGTGTAAGATGTGTTTCAATGATCTCTAACAGTTTTGTTCTAAATCATTTTTATTTTCTCATTATAGTTGTATTTCATTCTTGTAAACACATCAGGATAGATTTGGAACATTACAATATTTTTTTATAGATGAGTTTTTACTAGTTTTATTTTAGAAGCAAAAATAATTATGATTAATGATGTCCATAAATTTATAAGCCACTACTAGTTACAAGTGTTTAAAGCAGGCCTAACCTTCTCGCATTTTTGATAGCACAGGCAAACTCAGATGAATGTCCCTATAAGCTTTAAAACATTGAAATTTTTCATGAGAAAAACAAAATTATAAAAGAATTTTGTTAACCAGTAAACTTTCATATGGAATTAGAGCAATAATTCTGGTTTATGGAAACATTTATTATAAAACAAATTTTTGCTACTTCTTAATTCTATTGCCAACCAGCAGTTCTTTTATCACCACTTGGTCCTTGTCAGTATAAAAAAAAATTGCATGATACAGCCACCTTTACAGCAATTTGAATACAAAATAAAAGAAGATAAAACATTGAAAATTTAATGCTTGTTTATCTTTAATATGGTGGATAAGAGTGTGTGGATAAAGTTTTCATTATTTTCTTTATGCTTTATGGAAAGGCTGCTTGACATAGTGGTAGAGCTTTTGTCTACCATGCCAAGGAAGTGGGTTCAAATGCCACAAAATATTTGGTTGTGTTGTACCTTCATAAGGAGTAAAGTTGTCTAGCTATTGTATATAGTGCTTCCATAGAAAAACTGTCAAAAAAAATGTATCATAAAAAAGCCTTATCACACATCAAGAATGTGTTGAAAAAGCATCAGACTCAGTTCATGATCCCTTTTCCGATTGAAGAATAAACCCATTTGTCATGTGATAACATAAATTTTTCAACCATTTAAAGGCCATATCACAAGTCAACCTGAGCTAAAGTAAATTTGTTGAAAATTTTTTGCTGTAACTTACGAAATCTGCACATTCTTTATCAGTAAAAGGAATCATAAACATGTACATATTAATATGCAAAAAGGCTTTAGGCACATTATTATTTTTCTTTTTTTTAAATTATGAGAAGTTTGGTTAATTTTACAGGCTTAATCATTTAACTTTGATTACTGCTGTTGTATCCCTGTCATAACCTCATGGTACTCAGTTTGAAAACTGTGGCTGTAATGAGTAACTTACTGCTTAGGGTTGGTGATAATTCAAAATCAGGTGGCTTTTACTTATCTCCAGTATCTGGACATCATCATATATAAAGTGTCTCCTATAAAATGGTAGTATCAGAAGTTTTATAACTCAGGGAGGTACTACAATTTGTTTTCATTTTATGCATATTAGTGCTGTAGTACTATGAATTGAACAATAACCAGCATTCCTAATAGTATATATTAATAAGCATTCCATTACATCTTTTAATGCTTAAAACTTCTTACCTATTCATATTCAAAATTTTTCAAAATTACAATATAGTTTAAGTATCTTTTCACTTGTACTATTTATTGTTCATACAAGTTATACACTTATATACTTCTAGTCATTTTTACAATTTTGTCAGTCTGTATCATATTTCTTTTTAGATTTATGACTTCAAATGATTTGTTTAGTATGCAATTTTTCTAAAATTTTTAGAAACTTAAAAAAAAATTCCAGAATTATGTAAATGGATTTTGTTTTTATAACCAGTTTTCAGTGTTTATGAAATTTAAGATTAACAGATCTTACAGTTTATATGTATAAATGTATAAAAAAAATTTTTAAATCTACAATAAAATTGTAGGTTATATTCATAACTAAATGTGATTGAAAACTAAAGACTTATATTTAGTCAAGTGGTCAGTAAAATAAGTTATTTTATAATGGAAATAACTTATTTTACTTACAAAATGTGATATGATTTGAGTTATGATATTCAGATAAATGCAAAACTAGTCTGTATATCCTGGACTATTTTGATACTAGTGTTCGTTTCAAGCTAAATCTTTTTTATTAACAATCTATATCAAATGTTTGATCTTTGAAGAATACATAAAATTCTAATGTATAATCCAATGTTATTTAAAAGAATGACTTTTTTAAAATGGTCATGTAGTGTTTAAAGGTATATCTGTAAAACAGCACTTTTATAATGAAATCATGTTCTGTATAAGCTGAGCTGTCTGAATTTTAATATGTTTTGTGAGGTTGTGCTTAGCTTGTACAAAATTTACTAGTTATTTTCTTTTACAGACATGTTAGGGATAAATTTATTCCTTCTGTTTACTTTTAATACAAGTATCAGAACACAGTTTCTAGTTAGTTCTTATGCATGTGTTTTTAAAAGTTTTGTAGATATGTTGTAGTGTAAAGTTGTATCATGATTATTACTGCTTGAGCAAATAAATTTCTTTTAACAAAGCCAGAATTCTTCATTTTTTTGGGGGGGGGGGAGAGCAGCATATAGATAATTTTCTAATTTCAAAAGTTTTTTTTTAACCCCTTTGCAATCGCATGTTGCTGGCATAACAATCCTTTGTAGATGGGTGTGTAATATACATCAATCCCAAACATTATTCATAACACAATGATACACTGGTGCACCACCACTTGTATTGATCTATCACACAGGTATATATGGTTCACCTGTCCATGAATCGTTCTTTTTCATTTAGATTTTAATTAAATTATTTTCAGGACGTCTTGATGTTCTCTATTTGAAATTATATAGATAAAGTGCTTGTATAAATAATCTAGCCTAAAATATT